>BCIM01000001.1:2692777-3292777 GCA_039545315.1 Kondoa malvinella | reverse complement strand
AGCAAAATCATTAGTCACACTTCTTTCTTTAGTGCAATGCAAACTTACTCCTGGTGCATACAGAGCTTGCTGATCGGGAGTAAGCTCGCCCCAGACCTATATGAAAATTAGCACAGGCAGATAGCAAGCATGTGCGGGACTCGCATGTCTGTTTTCACCAGAGTCGAAATCGTAGAAAGCAAGGACTGAGCGAGACTCGACACGCTTCACGTAGGCAAGCGTCTTGCGGTCGTGTGATAGCTGTGGGCGAGAAGCTCCGCCGGGAGTAGCAGTGTTGATCTCTTCTTCGGTACCGGCAGTAATGTTGCGCAAGAACATGGAGTAGATGCTGTTGTGAACATTTTTTGAGTATTGGAAGGTCTAGAACGGGTTGTCAGCGGTGCACTGGACTGAACACAGTATCGACATACACCAGACGGCTGGTCAGCCATGTTTTGGGCATAGATGACCTGGTCGTTCGAGTAGAATTGACCCATCTCAGGTCCTGTGGGCTGAATCAGCAAAGCCTTGTTCGAAAGCAATACAAAGCTTACCCATCTGAACTGATCCGTAGTCAGCAGGAGTACCGCCAGTGGGTAGCTTCCTTGGTGCAACACGACGACCGCTTTCTTGTGGGACGGGGACACCTTCAGGCAGAATTGGGTAGGTCCAGATTTCACCAGCACCGATGGATCTAGTAGAGGTGTACCATCGAGTGACTAGGAATTCTGATGCGTTGTTCGGGTTGATAGCTGGGGCGGTGACAAATCGATAGGTTTCGTTGGTCAGCATGCGCCTAGAAGAAGATCAGCTCGTGTCTAAATGACACAACACTACGTACGATTCGAAACGTCCTTCAGCGCGGAGACGACGTTCGCGAGCCTCTGGAGTCTCTTTTTCACCGTTCAGCAAGAGAGTGGCATCGTTTTCGCGCTCCCACAAAGAAGAGCGGCTCTGAAGACGGTCCTCGTTGTCGATGTCCATCTCGTCACAGGTGGTGTAAGGCATCATCCAGACACTGCGATCATTGAGTGACTGTATTGTCGCAAACACAAGGCAAATACACACTTTTGAGCTCCTTGGCCTGCGTCCGAGACGTAGAGCAGCTGAGTACCATCCGCGTTGAAGCGAGGATCCAAATCCCAAGGGACCCCTGCGAGGATTCTCTTTGCTTGTCCACCTTCGATTGGAAGGCAGTAGAGTTCTCCAAGAGTGTCGAAAACGAATTCGCGACCATTAGGGTGAAGATCAGAGCGGGACTGCACAAACATGTCAATACTAGCGACAGTAAGCCCTGGACAGCGCGGCGCACCCAAGTTGTTGCACTGCGAAAGGCACGAGCGTGAACATGAGCGAACCAAAATTACTTCGAAAGAGGCTGCAGGCTTACTTGCTAGAGAATTCAGCGCGACGAGGATAGGGGTAGCTGGTAGAGATCTAGTCAGGCGATACTATCAGCTTGATCAAACAGTCGGGCCAAAAATAGCTCACATCCCATTCCTCGTTTTCTCGCAGAGGAAGCCTGTCGACGAAAGCAGAAGCAGGATCGACAGGTCCTTCTGATTCAGCACCAGCTGGCGCTTGAGATTGCCTCTTCATGATAGTGAGACATGACTCGTGCGCTGCAACTGGGCTCAAAAGAGCCGCAGCTGCTAGCGCGAGGGAGACAGATCTGTGCATCATGTAGTAGTGATAGAGGATCTGTCGTATACGGTCACGGCGCGTGATATCTCTATGGAAGAGAACGCGGCCAGTGGTTTTAGGTCGATTGACTTGGATCCAGTCAAGGATGCTTGTGCAGAAAGGACAAGATAACGAGAAACGGGCAGCACGGAGGCGATAGGTACTAGCAGCACAGGTATCACGAGAACGCGGAGGGCCCGCATCAATAGAGACATTAACGATTTCATTGCCAAGGCTCTAAAGTCGATCCACTATGTCAAAGCATGCGATTCCAAGAGCTTTTCAGCGCCGTCTTTATGGCACAATCATTCAAGCGATAGGCGTAGCACCAGAATAGCCTTTGGACAGATAGATAAAGGCACGCAGCGAGATTTTGGTGGGCATGCTTGTGCTCGCAAGGAAAAAGGCTCCGCGAATGATAAAGCTCTCTATCGAGGTTCATTCATGCTGTATCGAGGCTTTGCAAGGCTGAGCGCAATTTGAGGAGAGGACCAACTCGAGGACACGGAAGTTCAGAGCAAAAGAGCTATTGAGCAATCTCCAAAAGTGTGACCATGACCTTCATTAACCTTTGTGTAACTATGCGGGTACAATGCTAAGAGTTATCCTACAAATGAGACAAGTGTAAAACTCGAAACCCAAAAATGCTACCCAAATTGTCCATGTTCCGCCGTCCATATATCACACTAGCTGAATAGCAGGGCTGTTCCTCTTCCTGTCGAGGCGCGAAGCCAATTCGTAACAACATGCGATCGGTAAGCTGAGTAGGCAGAGGAAGGCCATGGGATGAGTTGCTGCTGCGGTAAAAATATCTTCGGTGACTGTGTCTAGAACTGGACCAAGGAGCAGGAAGTACTAGAGAGCGCGTCAGATACAGACTTGCTTGATGCTAGTATCACCTACCAGAACGAGAATGTGTGCGGAAGCTGATACCACCAAGTAGTCTAGCGGGCCGACTGCAGTAAAGCAGTGTCGCAGGATGTATGCACCGAGTAGAGCTTTGAGGAAGGTAGCGAGCTGCCAGAGCGCGGTTAGCACAGTCAAGTTGCATAGCACAATGCAACTCACTGAGACGGCGAGGTGCAAGCCAAAAGAGATGCCACTATCAGCGTCTGACGCGCATCCAACAACAGCGCCAGCATTCTGTTGTACTTGTAGACACGTCTCCATCGCGATCAAGCGCATGCGGGATTCGACAGAGGCCTGTGAGTCCATCGACTACCATCAATCACCGCAGATGACGCGACAGGAAACGAGACCTACATATAAGATGTGTGTACATAGAGATAGCGAAGCATCGACCAGCAACACTTGCATACAGCCTTCCTTCCGAATTGAGCGTCTTTGCTCTTCTCCCTGCGATATCTGCCGCTCCATGAACGTTTCCTCCTCTCGATGACTGATATACTCGTAGTACAGCGTCTTCTCATCCGTAGAAGCTGGAGTTATGTAGATCTTTGGGCAGATTTGAGCAGACATGTTATAAAGGAGTGTCGAAATGAAGTGTCAAGAAGCAAGAGCAAGGGACGCGAAGGCTGGTGTACACAGAAAAGACAGGAATAGGGACTTGGACAAGAACCAAAGAACAGTCCATTTCCAGATCAAAGCCGAGGTAAGAGGAGGTCAATGCACAAAGAGAGAATGCTTTGGGCGTTTCTCCATAAAAAAGCCAGATTCGTTGTCGTAGGTGCGAGCAGAACGCGTGCAAGAAGATATACATGCTGGGCAGCTGGCAAGAAAGAGCTCATTGTTTTGCTGAAATGCAGAGAAGAGGTCACGTGCAGTAGTAGTATCCCTCCGAGCCCTTTACTTTACATCAATGTCACTGACGGCTGTACATCCCCTGCTGATACATTCCCTTCGAGCCCTACTTCTACTTCTTCCACGCTCGACAGATCCAAAGCACCTTCAAACACCCTTTCACAAAGCAACTCTTGAGCATCATACGTCGGCGGTCTATCGAGCTGGTACAGTTGAGCTTCTGTCCCTTCGCCGCATGTAGCCATTGTAGCCATTGTTGTCCATCCGCGAGTAACTACATCCTCTTCAGTTGCCAGATAACCCCAAAGATCAACAACTGGTAATTGCGGCCATTCAGGTAATGTCGATTTTGGCAGCTCGAGCAGCAATGTAGGATCAGTATCGGCCATTAGAGGTACTTCAAATTGCATCTTCCTCTTCATGTCGACGACTGCAGCTTTGATGTGCGTTCCTTGTTCGAGATGATTGGTTGAGAAGGATTCAAAATCTGCGTAATTGGGATAGAGCATCGCGTAGCCTCTGAGGTAGACCAGCTCGTTGAAATACTTCTTCCATGAACGAGGCCATCTATTCGACTTGAGCTCGGGAACGACTATATCTGAGATTTCGATAGATGTTTCCGACAACCGGATGGAAAGATAGTCGTAGTATTCGCGCCAGATCTCGGGGAAATAGGCCGCTCCCCAAGAACAGGGTACTTGACCAAGATAAGGAGTATTGAACGGTATGTCAAGCGCGTCAAAGAGTTTGTGAGCATCGAAATCTCGCCTGCCTTCAGGTCGGAGCTCGACATTCTTTTGTTGGTACAGACTGACGCCAAACATACGTTGAGATTGCGCTCGACCTTTGGTGGTATATCGATAATGCAAGATGGTAAATTTCAGCCAGGCAAAGAAGTAGGGCGAGACTTCGACATCGTCTTCAAGGATGACGCCGTAAGTATGATTGTCGCGGGGATACCAAGACTCGACGACAGCTGGCATGAGACCTGCTAGAACGATTCGCCTTCGGATGTTCATACTACCATGCGGCCAATGTATCGAATCAACCAATTGTTGGGTCTGCTTGTCGCGCGTTTGCTCCAAGTTGATGCCAAGGTGGATATTAGAGCCAAAGTAGTGGGCACCTTGAACTGATGTAAGAAGTCTATTCAGAGATGCCGCCCGATTGTTCGTCAGGATAGCCAGATCGATACGCGGCACGTTCCAATCTGTCCCAATCATCAGCTCAATGCTAGAAGAGCAGCACCGACTTACTAGACAGAGCTTCGGTGCTCAGAGCAGCCAGCCAAAGCGCATGTGCCAGATCAGCCCTCGGAAGACCAATGACAGCCATCCGCGCTTGCAACTCCTTCGCCAATCCCCCTTGACTCAAAGTATGCGCAACGATACCATCCAACACATGAACCATGACATCGACTGAATGATCCATCTGCAATAATTGTCTCCTCGCAGACGACTCTTCCACTGACTTTTTTGGGACCGCACTACCCGAATCACACCACAATGCAGGATCTGACGCATCCGGATCTCGACCACCAACAACAAGTATTTCCGGCGCCCAACTCTCTCTTCGGCCAGCAAATTCACATATTAATTCCTTCCACCCTCCATACCACTGCACATCGCCATCTTCATCCGGTTCGACAAAGAATCGTACTTTGGCAGCATCGACAGAAGGGAGCAGATCGGCAGGTACAGAAGTTCTAGCAGAGCATTCTTCTAATCCGTCAGCCCAGAAACCATCTAGACCGTTTTCCTTGTCGACGAGTGGAACTCGAATAGAAGAGATGCCTTTTGTATTCCATCCTGAGGCGTTTTGTCGACCTAGATGTAGTTGACCTAGCCATGTAGTCTGCACGAAGGCGACTTGCTGACAACCGAGTTCCAGTAAAGCGCCGCTGAATTCTCTTGTACCGGAAAGATGTAGGATGTATTGTAAGACTGTCGGACCGAAGTGGACGTGCGAGGCTGATGCAAGAGGGAGGATGAGAGTATAATGCGCGTCTTCGGGAGAAGGTAGGGATGGGTCGATTGATGTAGGCAGGTCAAATCTGTTGAATGTCGCTGAAGGGAGGATATGGTAGGAGAGCGGAGCTATCGATTGATCGTCGAGTGCTTCTATAAAGTCTATCAGTTGGTTTGCTGTTGTTTCTGGTGCGGGTATAAAGAGGATGGATATTGTGAGGTCGTTGTTTGGCTCGACCAGGCTATTAATAGTAAAGAGGTCGTGGTATGGTATGGATTCCGGTTTAGTGAGTCTTTGCTGTTCATCTCGAAGAGCTCCGGCGCCTAGGGTGTATCAGCACACGCACAAACAGCAAGACCTGCGACTGACCACCATGCCATATCTGAGGCGGTATGACTAACTGTACTGGCGCTGCTGCTCGTCTTGGCCATCGATGCCGGATACCAATAATACAGAGAATTGCAAAGAAGAGGTAGACTAGATATCGAGTGATCTTGCGCGAAGTTAACCAATAATGCTTAACGCTTTCAAGTCTAGATATCTTGCCTGTCCGAAAAGAAGGGCTGAAAGGCGATAGAGGGAAAGTATTATTGCGAGGTCTGCCCTTCGAGTCTGTCGAAGCTAGGCCAAGTCCAATTGCATGACCGTTTTGTTGCCGCTGAGGCGCATGATCCAAGTTTGCAGAGCTTGCCCAAGGGACCCATTGTGCAGCTGACGAAGGGGATCCAGCACTATATGTATCGCTTGATTGTGGATTGGGAGAATGCGGTCTGGAAGAAGGAAAGGCTGAGAAATGCGACGTGTTTGGTGACCGTGAGTTTGGTCGACCTGAAAGATTCGGACTCCGCCGACTACTCACTCGAGCAGACAGCGAGCTTGTAGACGCTTCTTCAATGGTACCCAGCGGATCAACAACGTCGCCGAAAGATGTTGATGTCGCAGAGCTCGTTGCAGGCCATCCCCATAAACCGTTTGATGGAACAGGCAGATCTTGCTGATACGAATGCTCTTCTAGATGACCATTTCCAGGACCCAGAGACTGCCTTGAAGCGGAACGCAGGACAGGGCTTGTGCCGTAGGGCAGAGCTGATCCAGAGCTAGTTTCATCCGCTGACTGAGTGGAAGGGCTTCTGTTGGCCAAGCTAGTGTCTATACGTCCTAGTGCGGCCTTGCTGCTTTTTCGGCGATGCGTAGAGGTTTCGCTGGACATGACAATGTTCGAACGCGTCTCGCTCTGCTGGCAAATGGAATAGATCACTCAAATCCAGAGTGCATCATCTATTCATGGGGGTATCGTCTCTGGCTTTCGTGTATTGAGACTGGCTAAGAGTGGGTATTCGCCTTGTTCGCGCTTTGCTGTCAACCTTGAACTTCTTCTCTTTCAGCCGCCTACTCTCATTCAAGCTATATGACCTCGTGCCGGGCCTTGGGGCGAAGTGTAGTGCATCTCACAAGTCGAAGATGGGCGTCAAGCAATGCTAAAGCGGCTGCTGTCGAACCAGTGGTAGAAACTGTCGAGCAAAAGTGTTGGCTTTCTCTCTCTCAAGCTTTGAATGCACGTAAATAACAGATCTCTGAACAGCTGGTGTCCCTTCCGATAGCTGCCTACAAGATGGTGCACCTATGGCATTTCTGAAATTCTACAAGACTCAGCCTGCGCCAGAAAGCAGACCAAACTCTGAATACCCAACTTGGCTATGGGAAATACTCAAGGAAGAGCAGGTAGCTACCAGGAAGCCCAAAGCCATTCGTAGAGATGCCAGTTTGTCACACATATTCATACTGCGATTCGATCTGACCATCCCGCAAGTCAAAGCGAGCAACTTTGCAAAGGGATCAGCGTGATCGAGAGTATAGGGGAGAACGATGTTGCTATAGTGTACAGTGCAGTGAGGTCTTACAATGCTGGGTTTTGTCTAAACATGTATCCACAAAAATAAGTCTATAACCGCTCTGGGCTACCCGGCGCTGTCGCAAAGCTATTCGTGCTGACAAAAGATTCCGCCCGTGATGGATCTCTGGTCAATGCGTAGCCGAACTCTTGCTGTCCGTACTGAGATTGCGGCCGAGAAAGTTGCTCATACTGGGATTGAGGTCGTTCTAGATCTAGATGTTCGTACTGAGATTGAGGGCGCTTGATTTCGAGCACTTCAGTGTGTTCAGACTGTGTACGCGCTCGAAGGGGTCTTTGCGAAGCCAAAACTTCGTCATGCAGGGTATATGTTGAATCGTTGTTGGTCCATCGCGGCTGGACCTGGCCGTTCTCATTGAATGGTGGTGGTGGTGATTGAGGTCGAACTGATTGGACTACTTGTGCTTCCGAGTCGAGCTCGCATGCTTTCAGTAAGCCGAATGCTAATAACGGACATCAGAACGACCTTCACCGATCGAAACACAATGCTCACCTTGTCGCTCTCTGACTATATCTACGTCTCTTGGGAAGTATGTCTTTTGCACAAAGTCATACACAAATCGCGGCGAAAGACAGACGACTTGAATGAGGAGGAAAGAGAGCCAGAAATTCGGCGTTGAGAGCGTTTGCTGAAAGACGCCGCTGAGAAGGTATGGAAAGGCGCTGTATATCGCGGTCCATATGAAGCCAGACAGAGCGCTGAAGATGATACATATCGTTGCCAGCTTGGTCCAAGATTGCGTCACAAGACCAGTGTAAATATTCGCCGCAAAGATTGCCGACACAGCGATAGTTGTCCCTATATAACAGGTCAATCTGAGAAACACGCAGGGTCAGATAGTGCGACATACCTAGCTCGGCTATCGCGGTGTCCTTGCCTTGCTGATTCGATGTTGTAGTAAAGCCATACACCCAGAAGGGTATGTAAAAGCAGACGATCTAGGCGACAATCAGTCTACGCTTCTCTGAGCGTCCTAAGTACTGACAGACTGGAAGACCCCATCGAGAATGAACGCCCAGAAGATTGATTTGGTGTATTCGAGACCAGCGATACCTCTCTTGTAAAGACTAGGGAAGGCGAGCGAAGCTTTTGCATCAACGTCTTGGTCCAGTGCTCCGAGAACCAAGACGGGAAGCGATGTGAAGACTGTCGAGTAGAGCATAATGTAGGAGTAGTCAAAGAGATATGTCGAGTCGAAGCTAAAAGCCACTTAGTGGATGCTGCCAGTCATATAGCAGCCGAACATACGAGCAATATAATTGATACCAGAACATGGCGAATGTCCATATAGCATTTTTGTAGAAGAAGACTTCATGGAAGACCGCGACACGCTTGTAACACCACCGGCCATGAACGAGAAGAAGTTTGGTGAGGTAGCGGAATTGGCCAACAGCGTAATCGGCGGACATGGATGCTTGAGCCCCTTCAAGACCAGCTATACCAACTCCGACATGGGCTTCTTGGATCATCGCGACATCGTTGGCGCCATCACCAATGGCCAACGTCATTGCCTTCTTGCCATCCTTGACCAGCTTGACGGTCTGAGCTTTTTGAGCAGGCGAGACTCGACAGCACACCACTGTCGCGCATTGAGTGGTGAGGTCGAGAAAGAGAGGCTTGAGCGAGTCTTGTAGTGCAAAGCGGAGCGTCTCTCCGTCAATGACGACTGCATAGTCTTGCTTGGTGGACGAATCTTTGGGAGAGTCGGAGACTTGCTTCAGACCAGCTTCTATCTGTGAGCGAGTTCCAGCTTCTGTATCAGCTGAGATGATCATGATTTCCATTTCTGACTTGAGTAGGTTGCAGCTGAATCCGATCTCGATGGCCGTCTGGAGCTTGTCGCCTGACCCTGTCTTTAGCTAATGCGAGTCAGCATTTTAGGCAGAACACACCAGTAAGGATCCATAGCTTGATACCAGCCTGATGTAGCGCTTCTATTGTCTCTGGAACGCCGGCTTGTAGCTTGTCTTCGAGAGCGGTTGCACCAAGCAGGGTCAGATTCTGCTCAATGGTCTCGCATGTCTTCTCGATCTCCTCTTCACGATCTGTTGTCATTGCGCAAGCAGCGTCGTAGTTCCGAACCCATTCGGCATATTCTTCTTCGGTGAGATAGCGACTTGCGATGCAGAGCGTGCGTAAACCGCCATTCGCGAACTCCTCCATGTCTTTGCTGGTGACTTCCTTCAACTCGACATCTTGATCTGCCTTCAAGCGCTGATAAATGATGCTATCGGCTCCTTTGCAGATCAGAAGTAGCCGATTATCTGGACCTCGAACGATAACACTCATGCGCTTTCGAGTACTGTTGAACTCTAGCACTCGTAGCGGCTTCCATCGCTCAACTTGTCCCATGACTTCGATGGTCACTTCGCCAGATGTCTTCTCCAGAAACACAAAGCCAACATCACGCGCTGCTGCTACAAGAGCTGCTTCGTCCGGAGACTCTGCTTTATAGTTGACAAAGTGCGGTTTTGTAGAATCTGGTCGATCGGACAGGACGGTATGGCAAAGCGCCAGAGATCGAAAGAATTCGATGATCTTCGCCCGCTGCTCGGAAGACTTTTCGCCAAGGTCTTGTGCGAATTTAGAAGAGATAAGGGTCAGCCTGTCTTCTTGTAGATACTTATTTTTGAATTGTCGATTGAGATCAAAGACCATAGCTTCCTTTTGCGCTTCAAGCTGCTGAATGTTGGCGCCGGGGTTCAGAGCTGTGCCTTCACGCATTGCTGCGCCCAGACTCGCTTCAGTTATGCCTTCTCCATAAGCTTGTCCGTTGATCGAGCAGCGTTTGAACTCCATGATGTTCTGTGTCAGGGTGCCAGTCTTGTCAGAGAAAATATATTCGATTTGACCCAGGTCATCAGAGATGTTCCAAGTCTTTGGCACGCAAGGATGATCGAGCTAATGTTCTGGATCAGCCATCTTATCGCCAGACAATCATATGACTTACAGGCTCATAGTACATGTCAAGATCGTTGTAAATGAAAAGAGCTTGGACCGTCTTGACCAGTTCGATAGAGATCACAAGCGATATCGGAACAATATTCTGGAACAGTATCAGACTTGCACTGCACCAAAGAGATCAGCCTGAAGCAGACAACTTATACTGATGCGCCTACCCGAAGACCACTATTGAATTGACGATGATGGAATTGCTGGCCAATGTTCCAGGCTCGTAGAAATCCATCGAGCCGACACCATTCACATATATCCCAGATGCTATGCCGCATGCCAGACACATGGCGACAAGGATGACAAAGTTGGAAATGACATTGAAATTGGTTTCTTTCTCGACTTTGCTGCGTTTTGAAGGTGTATCGCCTGCGTAAATGCGTCAGCTCATGTTGTAGTAGATCAAGTTTTCATACCTTGATTCATCATAATTTTGGTATCTGGTCCAGTAAAAACGACCAAGCCAATCACCCAAGCCGTGTTCCGCAGCGCACACCCTCTAAGTAACAGCTCATTGATCGTGATTGGTTCTATCTTCTCCGCGCCTTTTGCTCCATCTGCCGAACGAGAAGTATAATGCAATACGGCGTTATAGCTGTAAAGATTCGCATGAGGCGGCTCGCTGTCAATGACGAATTCGGCATGCTCCGCATCTTCCTCTGCTTGAATGCTCATCGTGCCTCGAAGACTCTTGCGTGGCTTCAGATTTGTCTCGCCATCCAGGTTTTTGGTCTCTACGAAACAGGTGCCATCTGGATCGCTTGAGCTGAGAACGACGATATCGGCTGGGACTTGATCGTCCTCTCTGAGTAGGACAATGTCTCCGACTTCGACTTTCTTCCATAGCGTACGTTCCCATTGAGCTGTTCCGGGTGCTTGACGAGAATAGTCAACGACGCCTGTGAATCAAAGTCAGTATGCCATCAGACTGCGGATGTATAAATAGACCTAATTGGCCGCTTGTACTTCTGTACGAAGGAGCAATGGTAGACTTTGAAGCGTTGGTGTTGCTTCTAGCTCGTCCTTGCGGAAAATCGTCCGAGTAGGAAAGGGAATATTCATCAATGCTGTTGGTTCGATCAAGGTTCGGATCTAATTGCGAGGCAGTAGAGTGAAGGAAATCGGTATGTAATGATCCTTCTTTCGCTCTGAGCTTGCGGACACCTTTAGAGACTTTGACATGCGGATTCGGAACACCGATGAGTCTCTCAAAGAATGACCGGCCATCTGCTGGCTGATTCACGTTCCGCCAGCCTGTTAGACGAGTGACTGCTGCGTTATTGACGCCATTATCTATTGCATGTCGACGAGAGTCTTCTATTGCGTCCTTGATCCCGGTCGCGAGCAGGATGACGACGAGAGGCAGCATGGCCACTTCTGGAGCTGCAGCGCCAAAGATGGAAAAGATCTGAAGGATGACGAGACCCAAGAAATAGATATTGGCTACTCTTCGAAATTGCTCGAGCAGATTCTGTCAATGTCAAAAATATCACTAAGCGACTTTGGGCGTGCATGACAGAGATGGTCTTACCTTGGGCACAAAGCTCCACATTGTATACTTGCTCGTGCGGACTTTGTTTCTCGCCCATCTCGCGAGCGGCTGACCGTTGCGATCTAGCTCTTCAGGCCGTAGAGGCATGTTTACATAAATGTTTCTCCTCCTTCTACTCTCTGCTGCCTTCTTGCCCTTCTTGCCTTTCCCCAAGCTCTCTCCGCTCGACTCTGGCCCAGCAAACTTCTCAGCCTTTGCTTGCTGTTCCTCGAGGCCTAGAGCAGTCGAAGGTGATTCCGTTGCATCGCCATCTTCATACGAAGTATCCTTCTTTGTGCTCTGCTTGCTGGTAGTATCAGCTCTATTGAGCTTCTTGTCCTTCTTGATTGTACCAAAGATAGTTCGGCGAGCACCAAAAGGCTTTCTTCGCTTGCCAACTTTGCGACGCTCGTCTTCCCTGTCTGATACATGAATGGAGTCCGTTAAGGTGCGAGTGATGCGTAAGCGCAATTCGGGATGATCAGCGTCCAGGTCATCGAGGTCCGCTTGAACAGGGTGATTCATATTGACACGAGGGTATTTCTTAATGAGCGTGAGGGAGTTATTGAGAGCGTAGGACCAGCCAAGCGAAAGAGAGAACACGAGAGGATTAAATGGTCAGAAGCCTAGCCGAAATTCAGAGCAGAAGAACGCGGAATTGTACGCGTCTTGTTCCTCTGGCCAAATGGCAGGGTAGCTCTTGAAGCAGTCCTTGGGCGTTGATGAGTAAAAAGATTGCCTTCGCTGGACGGAGTAAGCTGGCCGGCAGTTGACTAATTGAAACGAAACGCGTCCTGCTTTTGTACGGGCAACGTCTCGCTGAAGATTGGCCGCCGAGCTGCTTTGCTCTATTCAACCGCGGAGACTGGCCTGCTCTGATGATCGTCGAGCTGCTCTCGCGAAAGCCAAGCGCTGTGGAACAAAGGAACTTTCAAGATCCGCTAGAAGACTTGTGTTGGCACTATACAATCTTAGAAATACATGCAAGACCTGACTCTGTGTCTCCTCTGCATCTAATGAACCCCTTCAGACCCCTCTCGCTGGACTCGAATTGCTACAATGCATCATGCCGCCTGCTCTCTTGGACTGTCCTTGTTCTGCTTTGCCGCTATTTGCACTCTGAACACAACCCTTCCACGCAAAACGCTTTCCCAGGCGTGCTTTAACGATAATCAGCCGAAAATTCTGTCTTATGCAACTCGACATACCAGAATTTGGTATTCAGACCACCTTGATCGCAAGCTTCGTTGGTCTGAACGAATTGCGCGCCAGAAGGAGGAAGACATCGATGTTCGTAGCAAACGTAGCCCAAAGTCGCGTCGCAGTCGTCCTCCGTCGCGCAATAACCGTGCAAAGTTTGTCGAGGGCAGAAGCGCATACAAGCTCCATCAGTACAAATTTGGCCGTAGTTGCTACATTAGCAAAGTCTCAGATTCAATGACCATGCTAAAGAGATGGCCAGACTGACCAACAAGCCGAAGCTGAACATGCTTGTCCTAAACCCACCGTTGCATCACACTGCTTTGGCGCCTGTTTTGCCCTGAATCGTGTTCTACCAGTCGGTATGGCATCGTTGAGCTCGGCGCCTACTTTACCAGCAAGTGCAGTCAGCGAAGGTAGAGGGACGGAAGAGCCAGAATTCAGGTCGGCCAGGTCAGTGGTGGCTGTTGCGCTTTGTGCCAGCACAGAAGCGAAGGATGCGAATAGAGCAGTAAGGGTCGCTTGGCGGAAGTGCATGTTGGTGTGAAATGAGTGTTGGGCGAAATTCGTCTTTAACTTGATGATGGATGAAACAAAAGATGTATTGCACTGTCCTTGCCTCCTCTATGATCAGGCACACACCGCTTGCAAAAGATTCGCGGTCGAGCGATTCAAAGCCGTTTCTTCCTTTTCGAGACGATTTTTGCCATTTCCGGCATGCTCTTGCTCCGCCATTCCAAGATCATGGCGCAGAGTCTGGCCCATGCATTACAATGTTGCAGTATCTCTCTTCCGCTGTTCCTACTTGTCACTGTCCTTTTTGCTTCGTCTCGCTTTCACACGCTCATTTCCGCTGATCCGCTCGCTGGATCAAAAACATGGCTCGCTCTGCTTTTTCCAATGCATGGGCGTGCTTGCTTCTACTTGCTCTTCAATGTCTGCATATTCAAGCTCAAGTCTTCAACTGCCGAGGTCTGTCTGTTTGGCAAATAGATGCGATGCGCATAAGCTAAAGTCTTCTCCTTGAAAAGGCGGCCTTCTTTCGATAGTGGCTCATCCAGATGATGATCTACTTTTGTGCGTCTACTACATCAATCGAAATCTCGTGCTCATCTGTTTTTGTAGTCAATCGCCCGACTTGATCGGTCCAGTGCAATCTGGATCCTGTGTCACCCATGTCTTCTTAACATCAGGTGATGCTGGACTCGGCAACGATTACCCAGAAAGTCGCGAAGCAGGAAACGAAGCTTCTTACGCTTACATGGCTGGCGTTACCGATTCTTGGACAGAATACAATGCGACGTTTGCTGGTCAACCAGTTCTCATTCGTACTCTTACTGGTCAGCCAAACATACAAAGAGTCTGGTTCCGTCTACCGGATGGAGGGGTGGATGGTTCAGGTTTCTGGAGAAGCAATGGCGAAAGTCTCCTGAAGCTCTACTATGGCTCAATTGGCACCATCTCAGATCGCTATGGCTTAGCTACCTACACTCTTTCAGATCTTGTTACCGCTCTTGGCCAGATCATGGTCGCCCTTCAGCCTACAAGCATTCACACTCTCGACTATTTGTCCGATTATGGCACAGGCGATCACTCTGATCATCAAACCATTGCTCGAATCGTCGCTGCCATCCCAGGAGCTCTGGGTTTGGGAGCGCCTGTCAGCGGTTACATGGCTTACCCAGCTAGTGTGAACTATGCGCCCAACCTGGATGCTGGTCAAATCCAAGCAAAGTCGGATGCCTTCTACGTCTACACTCGTAAGGGTCCTAGCATATACAATCAGTCTTATTCTAATCCGGGATGCAGCTTACGACAGCAACATTTGTCAAAGTCAAGATCAATGCGAGGCATGGGGAAGACCCGAAGTCGACTGGCTTAAGCGTCAATACATCGTCTCGGCAGCAAACGCTATTCAGGTTACAGTACCGTCTGTGGCTGTCAATACTACGCCCACGTCTGCTGGTCCGGTTCCAACTGATCGTCAGAACATTGCTCCGCTAGCTATTGCTTCCGCTTCTTCTTCCGCTTCTGGTCAGGGACCCGAGAAGGCCATAGACACTGTGATCGATGGTTATCCTGTAAGCGACTCACTGAGACTGTTATGGCAGTCGGGCTTATTTTGGTACAGGGCGATGCATACAAAGAATGGGCTTCTAATAATGGCAAAGCTGGCACTACATTCACTTTGACTTGGTCAAAGGCCTACACTATCGATACTATAGTGCTCTACGATCGTAAGTGCTCTACCGAGCTATCGAAACATAGCTGACACGAATGCAGGGCCGAACGACAATGACCAGATCTGGGAATCCATGGTCGATTTGAGTGACGGGACGGAAGTCATCTTGGGAGCGCTCTACAACGATGGAAGCGCAACAGTCTTCACCTTCGACCCGACCTCGACTACCTCTCTGAAGCTGACGATCACTGCTGTCTCGCCAACTTCAGCCGGAATTGGCCTAAGCGAGA
This sequence comes from Kondoa malvinella, assembly GCA_039545315.1. Taxonomy (NCBI): domain Eukaryota; kingdom Fungi; phylum Basidiomycota; class Agaricostilbomycetes; order Agaricostilbales; family Kondoaceae; genus Kondoa; species Kondoa malvinella. The sequence continues at coordinate 3,277,318 of BCIM01000001.1, read as the reverse complement.
TCATGGTCTTTGGCGAATTGACCGAAGGCGCCGAGGGAGCTAACAGCACATCTTCGAACGGTCTCAATATCGCTCCCTTGGCAAGCATTGTGGCATCCAGCTCTTCGGATGTGCAGCCAGCGCAAAGAGCGATCGATGGTGTCATCAGTGGTTATCCAGCCAACTACAGCGCTGAATGGGCATCAAATGGCGAGCAGGATGGTGCCTCTCTTTCGCTTACTTGGGACCAAAGCTACACTGTTTGCTCTGTCGTGGTAAGTACACATGACCGCCATCTGAAAACCTGCTCATTACGGAATCCAGCTCTTTGACAGAATCAATGAGAATGATCAAGTGACAAGCGGCACCTTGGAATGGTCGGATGGCACAACCACAGATGTGGGCGAACTGAACAACGACGGCTCAGCAACGACAGTATCTTTTGATCCTATCGACATGGACTCGCTTGTCTTTACAGTTGGCACTGTCAGCGACAGCACTCGCGGAGTTGGTCTGGCCGAATTGCAAGTCTTCACATGCGACGACGAATCAGTACCGTCGATTCTGCCCAATTCGTCTGTAATTATCGATTCAACCAACAACATTGCACCGCTTGCAATTGCTACTGCTTCATCTTCCTCAGACGTCCAACCAGCTGGAAGAGCGAATGACGGTGTCATAAGCGGCTATCCCGCTAATTACAGTGCAGAATGGGCATCGAACAATCAAGGCGTCGGTGCTACATTAGTCCTGACCTGGGATCGAGTGTATACTATCGCGCAGGTCGTTCTGTATGACAGACCAAACACCAATGTAAGCTATTCTCGCAAGATGATTAATTCTGCTCATCACATTTTGCAGGACCACATCACGGCTGGTACCTTGACTTTCGAAGACGGTACAATAGTTCCGGTTGGAGCTCTCGATAATGCTGGTGGAGCGACGGTAGTCAACTTCAACCCAGTAACGACCAGCACGCTCACTTTCGAAGTCACTCGCAATACCGAATCGACCGTCAGTGCAGGATTGGCAGAAATTCAAGTTTACCAAGCTTTACTCGCATCCGGCTCTGTCTCGACAGCTCTTCCTGGTCCAACAAGCAACCCTGCTGTTGGCAACATTGCGCCAATTGCCTTGGTCACGGCTTCGTCACAGTCATCGGGACAAGAAGGTGATTCGGCTACCGATGGAGTTGCGGGAGGATGTAAGCATCTAACTTGAGTCGAGATATCTCTCTAACTATTGATCAGATCCCGGCGACTACACCAAAGAATGGGCAACCGCTGGCGAAGGAGCTGGAGCCACACTCAACCTCACTTGGTCAGAGCCATACCTCATCTCTTCGATAATTCTCTATGATCGACCCAACCTGAACGACAATGTGCTGTCCGGCTCAATAACCTTTTCCGATGGTACTAGTGTTCCAGTTGGTCAGCTATGGAACATTGGAACAGCTACACCTATCAATATGAAGCCTGTCATAGCTTCAAGTCTTCTCTTCAGAATCGCATCTGTTTCCGGCTCAACTGGAAACATTGGTCTTAGCGAGATCGAAGTCTTTGGCATCCGGGCGTCCTCGGTCAGCATAGGGCTCTCCTCTGGCTTCAATTCGGGCGTATCGTCAGCTTTCAGCTCCGGCGTATCATCGGCCTTCAGCTCCGGATTCATGTCTGCCTCAGCAATGCCTTCAGCTTCATTTGTTTCAAGCGGACTATCAAGTGGCATTTCATCTGGTAGTGCAAGACTTTCATCGGCGATGCCTTCTGCTTCAGGCATGCTGTCTGCTAGCGGTTCAGGCCTTCTATCCAGCGCAATCCCTTCCTACTCTGCTTCCGGCGCTCTGTCAAGTGGAAGACTATCAGCCTCAGCCTCAGGATCCGGAGTATTCTCTAGCGGCCTGTCGTCATTGTCTGGATCGCGCTCACAATCAGCATCAGCATTCCTACCGACCTCTCTAGTTTCTGGTTCCGTCTCTGGCTCTCAAATAGCGAGCGCGACGCAGTCAGCTCAACCTGTCTACTCAACCGAAGTCGTCAATGTCGCACCGCGGGCTATGGTCATGGTCTCATCACAGACTAGCAGCAATCCTGGTGCGCGAGCGGTGGATGGTGTTATCTCTGCGACCAGTCAGTACCATTACAGCTATAATACGCTTTCGCTAACACGCTTCCATTAGACTCGTCCGCTTCATGGGTTACAAACAACCAAGGAGCAGGCGCCAACATCCTTTTGACATGGTCGAGTCCTGTCGTCATCACCAAGATCTCGCTCTACGACAGAGGATCCCTGCTGAACAGGATCAGCTCAGGAACTTTGACATTCAGCGACGGAAGTTCTCTTTCGACCGGTACTCTGCCTTCCGGAACAACTCCCCTTACCGGCTCTTTTGCTGCCAAGACTGTTACCTGGGTGAGATTCACAGTCAAAACTGTCACTTTGTGAGTTCTAGACATGCGACTCGCCCTTTACGAAACTTACTGTTGTTTAGCACAACATCGGCTGCCGGTCTCAATGAGTTTTCCGTCTTTGGCTATCAATTACCTGCAATTGCTGCATCGTCTTCAGCAATGTTCAGTCCTTCAGCAACCATATCGGGCAGATACTCTTCAGTAGTGTCCAGCCAAGCTTCTTCGGCTTTGTCATCTGGCAGAAGCGCATCTGCAGCTTCTTCGATGCAATCGTCAGCGGTCTCGTCCCGAGCTGTCTCTTCCAGCGCGTCCGGTTACGGCTCAGTATCTTTTGGCTCTTCGGCAATGATGAACTCAATCGGTGGTATGACAGCAAGCTTCAACTCGTCCTCCGCAGCCAGCACCGCCTCATCATCAAGCATGCGATCAAGCTCTGCTGTATCCTCACTCCCAGCTTCATCGGCAATTTCAAGCTCAGCGTCAAGTGTAAGCAGCCGAAGCGCGTCTGGATCGGTTCTTCCATCCATCGTCAGCAGCTCGGCTATACCCAGTCCCAGCAGCTCGTCTATGGTCGTTTCCTCCTCTCGAGCCATATCATCGTCATCCAGCGTGCAAAGCTCCTCATCTGTACACTCAAGTAGCTTGATAGTGTCATCGACTCAGGTCTCAAGCTCTTCGTCTGTGCGAAGCAGCTCGAGCAGCTCCCAGGCTTCTTCGAGCTCAATCACTCCCTCTAGTAGCTCGCAAAGCCCAAGTAGCTCCTCCAGACAGTCTAGCTCGACACAATCTAGCTCGACACAATCTAGCTCGACACAATCAAGCTCGACGCAATCGAGTTCATCGCCATCGAGCTCTTCAAAGTCTTCCTCGTCGTCTAGCGCTTCCAGCTCTACACAATCTAGCTCTTCAAAGACTTCGTCTAGCTCGTCCAGCTCTACATCGCAGAGCAGCAGCAGTAGCAGCAGCAAGACCAGTTCCTCTACACCAACTCCAAGCGCATTACCAGTGAGCAAAAACATTGCTGGTTCGGCTACGGTCAGCGTATCGCAAAGTCAAGCCAATGGTTTCCGAGCTGGCATAACATGGGAGAGCGAGACTGCGCCCTGGGTGACTTCGAGCGTGGGTAATTGGATTGAGCTGCGGTTCAGTGGTGGTTTCCAGGTAAGTCTCTTTTGTCACACTATAGCGAGCTATATACTGATGGTTGATCGCAGACTGTGACTCGCATAGAGCTCACTGCAGCCGGTACAGCTGGCGTCGATCAAATTTCGGGAACGCTCTACACCCAAAGCTCATCCGGAGCAGTCTCTCAGCAAAATGTTGGCTCTGTCACACCAGGCTCGCCTACGGTCATCTACCTGAATCAAAACACTGGCGGCCTGCGCTTCCTCGTCAACAGCGTTTCTCCCACAACCAAAACCATAGGTCTTAAAGCCATCGTTGCCATGACATAGAAGCAATGCAAAGGGATTGTATGATAGTAGTAGTATGTAGTAACTTATTGGAATGAGCTGGCACTCGTATGGTTATACGCATGACTGTGATTCGCGACTTTCAAACTTACTAGTTTAGCCAATCCGTCGGATTCCGATAAGCAGAAAAGCCTCGTTCTGGCTTGCCGAATGACCAATTCCCCTTCAGTGCTGGCCAGATACACTAGAGCTGCAACGATAATACCAAGGCCATGGTCGGGCATCTCCTTATACCAGTCAGCGAGAATTTCAAGCCTACGGGTGTCAAACCTCAATCTTTGGATGGAACGCATGGCTATCGACATTTCATTTCTGAGGAAGCCTTCAAAAAGCGAGTTGAACTGAACAGGACCTTGATGCAAAAGAGTCCAAGCAAGCAGAACTCGGATTCGACGACGCATCTTGCCGATAAGGCTCAACCTGTCAAAGAGGACCAGTCTCGCGATAAGATTACAGAGTACATGGCGTAGGTCTTGCTCTGATACAGTGGAAGCAGCGCAGAGGCTAAGACACATCCTGTAGATGGCTCAATGGCACGGTCCGACTGTTGGCTGGCAAACAAAGCGTTTCCTTTACACGCTCAGCTGAACAAGAAGCTGTATCGCGATCTGATGCACAAAAGCCTGCGTACGATGACTTGGCAGGCTTTCCATCAGAAGCGGACGAAGTTATCCTACAGCTTCTCAAGACTCTACCGGGCGTCAATCTCACTCTACCCACTCGAGGCGATGCTTCAGTATTTGCAGCACTATCAGCTCGTGCTACCTCACTAGAACGCACCGTCCAAGGCATGATGCAACTTCGCCAGAATTTAACCGTCGCTTCCGTCGATGCTCTAAACAAGCACACTACCCTCTATCCCGCTTTGCCTTCAAAAAATCAAGAACGCTCGTATATCGTACAACGCCGCTACCAGATCTCTACACTCGTCAACAACCTTTTCGGCGAATCTAACCGTCCGACTCGTTCCGCTGTCCGCACTCAGAAGTCCGCACTTTACTTCAATGGGAAGGCGGCCCCTATAGAATTGCCTGCTGATCTCATCAAAATCGCCAGCGTCTCTTCTGCCTCTCTAGCTAATGCGCCTGCCAATTATTCCGGCCGGTCGCAATCACTCTTGGCCCAAAAATTCGCTGCTGAAGATGCAGAATTCGACCCAGACGCAGATCCAAACGCAGCAAGCGGTCTATCACCCTCTGACGAAGGAAGAGCAGATCAGCTTCCTAGCAACCCTCATTTCGACTATCGCATTATGCACGGTCAAGCTTTGCGCACAAGAGCCAAAGATATTTACAGCACCTCTGTAACGCAAGATCTTCCCACTTCGTCCGCTTGGTGTGCTCGTCATCGCGTACAGCAATGCTCGACTTGCACCAGCCTTTTCACCGGCTCGACTTCAGCTTTAACAGACAAAGCCGAGCTCAGCCTTCTTACCAGCAAACGACGAGAATCCCTCGCTGCTCTTATATCCGACTTCCTTATCCTCTCTTCTTCCCTTTTCGTTGACTTGGCGCAAGATTCAGTCGGTCCTTTTACACCCGATACACATTCTACCCCTCTACCCGGTGCCGATGCGGAAGATTCAGCAGCAACAGACAAACGGAAGTTTTGTGCTTCTTCAGCGTGGTACAAGCTTCTCCTCGCATTGGTCACTCAAGCTTGTTTGAATGGTTATCTCACGGAAGGTTGGACTGGGATAGAAGCTATCGATGTGTTATTGGGTGTAGGTTGTGGTGGATGGGATGGAATAATGTGGAACAGGCGACGAGTGGTTGTGCAGCCTTCTGCGTCGAGTAGCGGGTCTGGATCAGAATCTTCGGAGGATGAGGATTGCGATGATGAAGAGCCGGAAACGAATGATAAACTGGTCGAGGCGGCGCAGATGCTGTTTAGTGTGCGAAGTGCTGCGCAGGCTGAGTTTGAGCGGGAGATGCGTGATCGGAAACATGAGGTTGGTCTTTGAAGAGCATCATCGGAGCAAATCTGATGTGATGATCTTGCACTAACAGTTCCTAGACGTCCCAGAGGCAACATCGCTGAAGGAGCACCTTTCCACCCTTAGCATCAAATACTCTCTATCAAATTTCGAAGCTTTGGCTTGTCAATTCTTCCAAGCCATTGACTCTATGCTGGGACAGCCAAGTCTGGTCTCTGTAAGCTTGTCTTTGCTTACATTTTGGTTCATGCTCATGTCGTCCACTAGACATATACCGGCACACAGCCTGTCGTCTCGCGGCGCAACTCTATACCGAATCCGCAAAGCATGTCACCCTTCATGACGCGCTTCTACGCAGAGTCGAGACACAGTCTGGTCGAATCGTTAAGCGAAACACGGCCGACAACATCAAAGCGCAAACCTTCTCTATCGAGGGAAGACGACCTGCCTTCCGGTTCAAGGGTCAAGGTTGATTTATAGTTTGATGTGGATTTGAGATATAGCAAGCACAAGGTAGATATTGTAGATAGCATTAGCATTTCAGACTAGAAGGGGTCTTGGAGACGTGTATTCGTTATTATTGTTACTACTCCATTCTGCCACTCATTAGAGGGCATGGCCTGCCCTGAGCGGCAGCTTCGCAGCGTCACACGCTAAGAGCATCTCTTCCAACAGCGAAAGCATCTCGTCCTCAATCTGTTTGCCCAAGACACTTGCTGATGTTTTCGCCATGACAGACGACACCAAAACCACAGCCTTTTCCAGAGTTACAGCAATCAGACAATTCGGAGAGCCGCCCATGCGTTGAAGAGTTGCTGCCGAGAGGGAATGACGTAAGCTGGGTATTATAAGGTGAATCGTATCCTTGCGAGCATTTATGCCTGGCAGCTGTATTAGCCTTTGTTCTTGCTGCATAGACCATTGATAGCATTCGCAAAACAGAGAGACGCCATTGTGAAATAGACTCTGAATAGCCGGTGAAAGTAAGGCCGGAGGTAAAGCTGTAGTCATGACTTGGATGATGCCGAGGAGTTCATGTCGAGTATCTGCGTTCAAAAGCTGCTCGAGATGCTTGTAAGAAGATTTAGTCGAGTTTGATCGTGAGCCGGTAAAGGTTTCGTGAAGGAGGTTGGAAAGCCGAAGTATGGTGCCGAGGGTTGCTTTGCATAGAGTATCCAGCTTTGGTGATTCTTTAAGCTTGGACTTCTGATCAGAGCTACGGCTTACCTCAATAGCAATAGCGTTCACAGCAGAACTTGTGGCTTGTGCAATTTGCGGCATCTGGTCAGCTGGAACATGCTTTTCTCCTTGTTTGTGACATGTCTCCAGCATCTGTACAGCAGTAGTGCATGTCCAGTGCAAGAGCTCTTTAACACTAGGTACAACAGAGGTGGGCGACAACGATGGCTCAATGATTGCTGGTAAAGAGGTTGCGAGAGAGCGAATCAGCTTGCAGGAAGATTGCTCAATAGCTTGTATGCGAGGCAATAACCGTGATGATTGACCGGCTGCTGCTTTCTCAATTTTGCTGGCTTTGGCACTGTGCTGGAATTCGAGCAGAGAGCAAAGGATTTGATGCGATTCGGTGAGGCTAGCTTTCGCTATCTGTGAGCCTGTGGTATGCGATTCAAGAAGTTGCTCGAGGGCTACGATCTTCTCGAGTCGCTGTGCTGTCTTTTTTGCTGCCTTCTTTGCTACTTTCGTCGGGGTTTCTGTCGAGACTGCAAGCTTGGGCTTCTTTGCCCGCAGTCTCTCCAGTTCTGAATGCAGTGTAAGCCTCGAAAATACTATGCAGTGCAGGGGCCTACCGAGATCTTTGACCTGCAGCTGATCTTTCAGACCTTGCATTTCTTCCAACGTGCGTTTCAGCTGTCCAGCCATAGCAGCGTTTGGGTTTGACGCAGACACATCAGAAAGCAGAGCATCTCTCGCAGCTGGCACAACATGGTTTCGAGCAATTTGAGCGCGAAGGGCAGCAATCGAGACGTTGACAGGCTCAGGTCGCTCAAGCAGTATAAAGGCAAGCGCTAGTCTGATCCGATCCTTTGCTGCAGCGGAAGCGTGAGCTGACATGACAAGTCGCTCTAAGGTATACTTTCGTGGTTCAAGACAAGAGACACAGCATGACGAATGCACTGGCTTGGATCACCTTCTGTCTACATAGTACCTTGCTTCCCTTTCTCATTTAGCGACCTGATTACATGTCTTCAATGTCAAGCCAAAGCCAAAGGTTTTCAGAGAGACCTACATCTGGGTAGACGTCAAATCGCCTTTGCACGGAAAGAGGGATGTTTTGCCTCTGCTTGTTGATCAAATCAATGTCTACAGCACCTTCAGCTGATATTCTACGCGACAGACGAAGCACTGACCAACCAAGCCATGTATGATTGATTCCTTCTCATCTGTCGACTCGGCGACTTTCCCGCTGCTCCCACATCAGCGCTGTACGAGTTACAGCTTGAACAAGCTCACGTAGGATCTACAATCATAGAGTAGCCATAGGCAGGGTAGCCTTTCCCGTTTTCTGGTCGAGCAGGTGAAGCCGTTATCACATAGATCTGGTTGTCTACCGCTCTGCAGCTAGTTGTCAGACCTTGATCTGTCTCAGTTCTGATGAATGCAATTACCTTGCTCGCTGTAATAGCTCCCAATAGGGCGGACCTGTAGATGGTCAGTAAGACTTAAGCACTGAAGAAGTATGACCGACCGGTAGTAGTGTTGAAAGCGCCGGGATCTGCTCGAGAATTAGATAAGTGTCAAGAGATGATGAAGAACGTACATATCATAGCTAGAGCTCCTTGTCTCGCTGCAATCATTGCCATTTCTGGGAAGCGCAAATCATAGCAAATTCCTAGACCCAATTTACCAAACTCTGCTTCGCGTATCAGCGCATGACTTGAATCGAGGCTTAGGATCTACCTGCATCGAAAGTCGTGACCTCGTTACCGCCTGTGAGGGTGTCAGATTCCTTGAAAGTAATACCACCGGGAATCTATATTCACGTTTGTCAACAGAGTTCAAACGTGTCTCTTAAGCATGTACATCAATATCGAACCTGTATAATACCAATCAGAGGCAGACGGTAGATGAGAGAGCACTCACAAATGCAACTTCCGATGAATGGCTACTAGCTCACCTGAGCGGTTGTACACTGTCGAGGTATTGTATAGCTTCTTGGTAGAGGCTTCTCTTTCCGGTATCGAGCCTACAAGGTGTCAATGGAATGAAACCATCGTTGGCACAAGATCATACCTCCGACAAGCCAAACACCCGCGTCTTTTGCAAGCGAGCTCAATAGCTTGACAGACTGGCTTGAGCTTTGATCTATATTGTATGGGAGTGACTGCTTGGAGAAGCCAATCTCTGTACTCCGGTGAATAACGTTCTGCCTTTAAGGAACGGACGTACCTTCGCAATACTCGGGAAAGTGGTCTGCTCCATAAGGCGAGTTGAAGCATTCGCTAAATCAACCGATCGAGAGAGGTAGCGGCGAGAATTGGGCAGACATACGGCAACACGACGAGATCAGGCTTCTCTTTCACCTGAACAGCTTGATTGAAGAGTTCCTTTGACCTGTCCAGGTTGGCCTGTTTATCGGGCAGCGTGTTGCCCAATTGTATGCAAGCGACTCGAAAGGATTTGCCCGTTGCTTTCGGGACCTGCACAGAAGAGGAAAAAGACATGGCTCGAGAGAAGGAGTTGCGCAGTGAGCTGCTTAGCATACGGTTGAACGAAACATCAATGCAAGCCTGATTTCGACCTCGTTGACATGGACTGAATAATCATGAGCAGCGACCGTGACCATGAGCATGAGCTTCAGCAACGTGTGACCACTCTTAGATCGACCGGAGTCGGCTTTGTCTGCATTTACCTCTGAAGCGCAGCTGCCTGAACTTCACACTTCGAATCAACTCTTGGACCTTGACCTATACTTTGCATGGATTTACAAGCTTTCCTCGCTGCTGTAGTTGCACCGCAGTTGCAACTGCGGTGCAACTACAGCAGCCATCTACTGGACCCTATCACAGACGACTGCTTCCATCACTGCATGGTCTCCCTCGAATGACGTTGTCAATCAACCGAATTTGAGAAGACCGCCAACCCATGTTGTCCAATTCGCTGAAATAGAAAAGGCTGATTGCGCAGGCCCTCGCCGAGCTGATAGCCAGAACTGTATGCCCGCAGCACGGCTGCTTTCGACTTGCAGCCAGTCTACGCCTTGGTCAGAGTCTTGCGATATTTATACCTCCAACAACCTGAAGAAGTGCGCATGGAGGGGCTCACCAACGAGGACTCGGTCAAGGGTTTCGATAAGCTAGTAGGTCAAGCTGCCAGCGCCGCTCGCAACGTTCTGGAACCGACTATGTCTGCCTATCCTGAAGGGGAGCGCTTCATCACCGAGCTCGGCATCCGGATGGACGGTTTTATCAGATTACGTCAACAAATTTCGTTAAAGGCAGACCATATAAGCGATCGAGTGTTGCTCGCAATAGAACACCTATCTCCTCATGTCCTAGATGATCTCAAGAAAAATATCGAAGAGATATGTACCGCGCAAGATGGTACTGGGACTGCATTGGATTGTGCTGAGTCGGCTGTAGGTGCGATGGCCATCATAGCAAAGATATGTTTGTACAAGTCGTTGTGACAGCCTCTTAGCAGGCAGCTTCAGATCCTCAGATGGGTCTTGTCCTCGCTTACCACCAGTGCCGCTGGGGCATGCTATCTAGCGGGACTCAGTACTTTCTATTCCATCTCTTCCTTCCCTCGAGTTCTGATTCCGATCCGATCCTCTTCGTATCGCCATGCATCAACCTGGCCAATCAAGACAATCCACTGATTGCCGATCTCTTGTACATTCTTCTCGAACCAGCTGAACAATCCGAATCGGTGCGTGAAGCCATGGCAACAGCGGCGAGAGCAGCGGCGTCTGTCCCAGGAAGGAGGTCGGCATCTCAACACGAACCAGCAACGTCCGACACTTCTGCTGCATATAATTTCAGTCGGCACTCACCTACACCTCAGCTCTCCCTTCGTCTTCCCCTAGGCTTGTTGCGACCTACCACCTTTGCGTTTAAAGTCACAAATTGGTCCTCTTCGGCTCCAATATCCTCTAACGATCTCTCCCGCTCCGAAACCAAGTTTTTATCGGCCTCAGAAACAGCTCAAACTTTCGAATGTCGTTCTCCAAATGACCAGCGGATCATCTTGAAACTCTATCGAATCGGCTCAGAAGGCTTTTACGAGCGAGAAATTGCGGCTTACCAAGTCTTGCAAGAGGGCAAAAAGCAGTATCAGAACATCGCTACTCCAGAACTCCTTGGGCATTTACTCTTAGAGAATGGGCGTAGAGGCATTGTACTCTCATATGAAGGAGAGGCTGTTCAGTCGCTTGAAGAGTTGTCTGCGGCGGAAAAGTTAGTTTTGCTCGTCATCCAACCTTTCGTTAGTTTTCATGACAGCGGCCTGTTCCAGGAAGCAGCTTCAGTGCATAGTCCAAAGTATACACGCATGCGGTATCTCTCACAATGATCTGGCAGCGCGCAACATTCTCCGTTCTTCTGCCGGTCTACGCTTGATCGATTTTGGCAATTCCAACATTAAGCATGTCTGTGGTGATCGTTGCGAAGAGCTGAGGGCGCTCGATAGGATGCTCAATACAGGATGATTCCTGAGTAGCAGTAGGATGGAGAGCATGCTCAGAGTAGGGAAGCAGCTGGATCAGCTTCCAACAATACTTGCGCCCGTCAAATCAGTTTCCGAGCTTGACAATTGCACAAACCAGACGATAACATGCTATTGATGAGCTAAGATAAAGAAGGAGTACGGTCAGGGTGAGTCTGCTGTCACGGTCTCCGAGTCTTTGCTAACGTACAATTTCAGACGAGCGAGTTGCTGTTTGTTTCCTATCCTATCGGCACATTAGAACGCCCACAAGTTGTCACTGGTAGGCTGCCTGTCTGTTACTCTCATCAAGACAGCGACTTATGTTCATCCACAAATGCACACGCTCTGCAACAAGTCGCACCGAGTATCCTCCTGAGATTTACACTGCTTACATTGTGCAGCGGAATCATCTTCACCGTCTTTCAATCTTCTATCTATCTTGGCTCCTCTATATTACTCTATCTCCTTGCTCGTTATCTGCAGTACTTTGCGTGAGGTGATCGGCTTGGCTTGGCACGCTCGTACCGCCAACCCTTATCAAAGTACAAGCGAGCAGAAGAGATCAGGATGATGACTGGCACAGAAAGAGAGAGAGGATATAGAGAAGTGCGCTTCTGGAAATTCTAGCGCCGTGCATGAAAATGGAAACGTCTGAATTTCGGCGGATCACAAGGGACAACGATTGAATCTGGATGAGACGCGCTATAGTCCAAGGTCGCTGAGGCAGGTCAAGGGACACAAAATATTACTTTTTGCCTTTCTGAGCGAAAGACGACCCCGGATTCGCATTTCAATAGGGCGCGCAGCCGCATGCCCGCCTGCTTTGTGTGTCTGCAACAATCATGAATGGCCTATTGAACATTCTGAGTCCGCGGCCTCATCTCTCACCTCCTCCCAAGAAGCGTGACAGCAGCAAGAAACGGACTCCTACGACAACAGTCAAAGATAAGCGGCCTGTCTCTCGTGCTGCTGCAGCACCTCGTCGCCCATATGAGACCTTTAACGAGACTGGACCTATAACTCGAGCAGCTGCAGTCGAAGCTGTGCCTATCAAACAAGTACCGACAAAGCTACCCGAATTCTCATCCCAGCCCCTCGCAGACGCCTTTGAAGCGCCTATAGTCACACCAGACTCGCCTCCAGCTGAAGATGTTTCCTTGACTTCTGCGCCTGCTACATCCAACTCGACAGATAGATTACTGCCTGCAAATGAGCTCATTGCAGATTCAAGGGGGTCAGCTGCTAATCCTCTGCTCATACCGCAAGAGCCTGCATGGCTCTGGTCTCCTGCACCATCAAGCATCTCTGGGGATGAGCTCTTTCTACCCGCGCCAGAAGAACCAGAACCAGAAGACGACCTGACGGTACACCATGATCAGGGCCAAGAGTCTCTTACTGAGCAAGAAGACGATGCTAGTGATGTGACGGATGATGAAGGCGAATCTCTCTATGTCGCCGTCGGCTCGGTCAGATCTAGATCCAGCTCTATCATTACAACGCTAGAGAATGCAAAGTCTCGTCGACCGCCAGCAGCATATGCGTTTGAGCATTCAGATGAATTGGAAGATGCGCACTCTCTTATCCTAGACAGGGAAGACCCGCTGCTGAAGACATTCCTCTCATCTGGCAAGCTCAAAACTTGATGCATTTACGTTGGCTGATTTGGACTAGATGCTCGACTTTCTACTGCGATTGCGACTCTCAACAGCTTGCAAGACATGATAGAATCAGAAGGCGCAATGATGGATGCGCGAAGTCGGCGACTAGCTGCTTTCCGCCGTTCGAGCTCACTCCCAAACAGACAGCCATCAAGCTCAGCAGGCGAGGTGACTCCCTCTACCACGACACCGCCAAACTCGCCACGCCGTAGACCAATCATACCTTCTTCACCTTCACAAAGTCGAGCTCGCTGGCTGGTTTCCATCATTCACATGTCGCCTTCTCTCCCGTCTGTACATAACCTCGCCAGCGATGTAGAGCTATACAATCACAATCAACGTCCGGCACTGCGTCATGCTTTAGCCGAAGTCCAATCCGCTCAATCTCACTTGCTGAACTGCCTATCGAAATGGGCGTCCAATCTCATTCAACTACGCCTAGCTCCGAATCCCGAAGTTGGTACAAAAAACATTGTTTCATACAAAGAGCGTATCGTCTTTCTCTCACAAGCTATCGTCTGTGGCTACCTCACCGATAAACTCATGAGCCGTCTATGCCTGAAAGAGGACGATCCCAGTTTGGAGCGATTGAAACAGACTGCTTCATCTATGGGCGATGCATTGGAAGGATTGAGGGACGTGATTCGAGATTGGGCATTATTAGGAGAAGGGAAATCACCTCCATCTTCGGCACCTACTACGCCTAAGAAGAACAAGACAAGTGGCAGTGTATTCAAAAGGAGCTACTCGGAGTTGGAGATACCGGCGAGCGATAGGGAGAGAAAGATGAGCACGGGTAGTACGGCTACAATTACGCCTGTTGCCAAGGGTGATGTTTTGAGGGCTTTATCGAGGTTTGATGAGCAGTATCATCGGTTCGGTCAGCAACTGTAAGCATTCTCAAGATTACAAGTGGGCAGCGCTAAGAGATGTACAGGGTCTCCTCGCATGTCTCGGCATCAGAAAAAAGAAGGTTGCGACGAACAAAGCGCCTTTACTCTCGCATGCAGAGGGCCTGCGAAACGCTCTCCTTGCCAAAAGAAGCACTTCAAGTCCCTCCTTCTACGCATCTTCTAGTCGATTTCACCATCCGCCAAGCCATAGTCAGCAGTCTGCTCGAAAGCGAAGACGACACCTGCGAGCTCTCACCCAAGTTGTTCGTCGTCATCCCTCGCCTTTGCATCATGTACGGTGTAACGGAAGCTACTTTACCTACTGGCTGGGAAGATCAAGCACCTTTCGACTCTGAATTATTCATTGATCATTTCTTCCCTCGGATCGAGCGTGTCTTACCGCTAGAGACGATCATCGCTATTCGACGTCTATCATTAAGCGACAGAGGTCAACTCGAACAAATGCTAGCTGGCAATGTCGGGGAAGAAGAAGGTCCAGAGTTGGTCGGCTTGCATCGGGCGATATGTACGGGCGCGGATGAGAGTTCCCAAGGGAGTGAAGCGAAGAGATGGGCGCAAATCATGAAGGAGAGTTTGAGGGCTTTTGAGAGTGGATCAGAAGAAGCGCTGCCTACTCCAGAGGATGTGGTGCGTTTTGTCTCGATCAAATAAATTCTAGCTGATCGTAGCACAGGCGAGAGATCTGTCTGCTAGTGTAATCAGTTGAGTATTCGTCAAGTTATTCCCATTCGCATTTGCATTGTAACATTCAAGACTGTATCATCTCTTTCTTCGCGCACCATGCAACATTGTTGACACTTATAATATACCAAGCACAGCACAGCACAGCGTAAAGAACAACACGCTCGACACTCCTTTCTTCCCACAATATCGATCTCTAATATTCTAATCTGCAGACATGGACCCAACTACAAACACGCTCAACAGCCCAAGAGACGCTACGCTCACTATCCGCGTCATTAAATCCTTTACCTATCGAACTGTCAAGCCTTTAGTGCTGCATCACATTGATTTGACAAGTACAACAATTGGCGAACTCAAGGAAATGGTTATGCAAGGTTCGTGTGGGGCTGCTTATGTTAGAATCGTCTAATGTAAGCTGTCCTGGCGAACAGAGGCGAAAACGAAACCTGCTTGGAAAGCGTATAGAACAGTAGCATTAGGTACAACCTGCCCTGCCGCTTCTCGCGAGGTAGCTAACTCTCGTATAGATACCCTCAAATTATACACTGTGGCTCATGGACATAAGGTCACTTCCTCCCTCACTGGTTCTCTTCATGCCTGATAGCGAGAAGACGACGAACCTAATTATCAACCTTGAAGAAGATCCTGAGCTATTCCCTAAAAGCGATGAGCAGACGTTGGCTGATTGGGGACTTGGTGCGTTGGTTGTTTAAAGTGAGGATGAAGCTGATGTTACGACAGAGAATGAAGCGGAAGTGTCTTTCTTCAAGATGGAGGATTACCAGGCTTTCTTGGTGAATCCAGAGCAGAAGTGGTTGTGAATGTTGAGGCAATGCAGTGATGGGCGGTCTGAGGAGTAATTAGCTACAGGGTTGAAGTAAGGTAGTAATTTATTAGCACAATTTCTGTTGCATGCACTTCATGGTATTATGCACTCGTACACAGCGCACAGCAGATGGACAAGGACGACACGCGGAAGCAAGACATGAGTGGGATCAGAGCATTGTAGATACGACCGAGGCAGCGCAAACGAAACAAATGAAACGGACTGGACAAGGAACCCCTGGTTCATTACGACAAACCAGATTGGGTATCACAACTTGTCCGGAGGATATCGCAAGAGCACACAGCATGTAGTAGAACGAAACCAAGCAGGCTCTGGGTCGCGCCAAAGTCCAACGAAAAGGCCAATACAATGCTCGAAATGCTCATGATCCCGATTACTGTGAGTAATAAATCACCGCTCAGTACTTCAACGTACGTAACCGTGGATGAACTCACTGATGAAGCCATCTCTACATCTCCCGAGCTGGAAGACTTCTTGCCCTTGCGAGAGAGAATGTTTTTGCTATCCCGACTCATCAGCTCTAATTTCTTTCCACAACTTTCCATCCGACTCACCGGTCCTTGTCCAACTTGAGCTTGGTAATGACGCAGTTGGAGGGAGAGATGCCAATTTGCACAGTTTGGCCAGAGACCTTCTCACGGTGTAGGCGCTCAATGTGGATAACGTAACGCTTGCGATAGACTGAAATGACACGGCCTTCCTTTCCCTTGTTGTGACCTCGTACGACTAGGACTTCATCGTCTTTTCTGTTCAGTCGCAAAAGTAACTTTGTCAATTTCCGTTCGTTTGATATGCCCTGGGTGTTGTCTAGCTAACCTGATGGGGATTGATCTGCAACCGTGCTCTTCCTTCAATTCCTTTGACAGAGGTGCAGACATGATGACTCTCTTCTCGCTGCAAAGAGTTGCGCATGAATATCATAGAGCCCTCCAAGAAAATTCCGCCAAATTTACCTCGAAGGAGCGGCAAAGTGCTGCTGACGAGATTTCCTTCTTGACGATGACACGGTAACCATCTTGACGGTGTTCTTGCTGTGGAGAGGGCGAAGTGAAGGCCAAGCTGTGAAGCCAGCAACTTTTACGGCTGTTCCGAGATCCCGATCCTTAACATAAGTCTTAACACTTATTAAGTACGGCTTCATTTCTGAATCTTTGCACCTGTTGGCCAGTGACAGCTATCAAGCAGCTTCAAAGGCGCACGCAGGCTTCAGCAGAGCCGCTATTTCCCACTCGTTCCAGATATCCCCCCTACACTCTTTTGATACCATGACATCGTCGATTTCCTCTGTTCGTGATACATTTCAAGCTGCCTCTGCTGCACTGGTGCAAGAGAACATTAGCTTGACTGAAAAGGTGAGCCTCTAACCATTCGTCGATTCCAGGGCGCTGATATTGGCCGATTAGCTGGATGAAGTACAAGCTGAATTGGCTGCTTGGAGAGCAGGTCAGAAGGCCGCTACCGCTGAGAGCAAGCTGTTGCAGGTCGGTCGATATCTGCTGTAGCCTTGTAATGGCTAATCATCATGGTTTTGTCGACAGACCGAGCTAGAAGATCAGAAGCGCTTACTTTCAGCCTATGACGCCCAGTCCCTCGTCTTTGTTCTTTTAGACGGGGACGGCAGCTTGTTCCGGCCTCAACTAGTAGCTAAGGGAAAGGATGGAGGACGCGAAGCTGCTCAAATACTGAACCGACACTTGCATGAATACGTTTCCGCGCAATTACCTGGTTTGACTTGCGAAATCGTCGTCAATGTCTACATGAACAAGACAGGCTTGACGTATTTCTATGAAAAGGAGAAATGGGCAGATCATAAGCAGTATAATGCGTTCTGTCAAGGCTTTACCCAGTCAGTCTTTCGTTGGATTGCCTTTTTAATATGCTTATCGTAAATGTGACATGTGGACAGAGCAACACCTCTGTATACTATCATTGATAGTGGAATGGGCAAAGAAAGCGCAGACAGCAAGCTTAGAGAGTCGATCAAGCTCTATGCTTCTTTGCCTCAATGCAAACTTGTCTTGTTCAGTGCACATGATGCGTCAGTAGTGCTTCCTCCTCCATTTCCCTCTTTAATGAATGACACAGAGGCTACTCGCATGCTCTGTCGGCATTAATGAACAAAGGCTTGGGCTCGAAGATTCATCTTTTGCACAGTAAGCCTTTCATCAGCTTCTTCCATCTAGACTGACATGTTTTCTCCAGCCCACGCAAACATCCCATTCGAACTAAAAGCTCTCAACCTAACATCCACTACTTTCCCAGATCTCTTTATCGACCAATGTGGCGGGTCCACAGTCGGTAACAACCAACGAACCAAATCAGATCTAGTCGTTCCAGCCGGTCCTTTCTCTCCCAAAGCATCTGCACCGCCGACTGGACCTCGATCAACATCACCAGTAAAAGAAACGACAATGAGCAAGAAACCAAACAATTACCGCACTGTGCCTTGTGTAAACTATCATTTGGACAAGTGCAAATTTGGCGCGGCCTGTAATTTCAGTCATGAACCTATTTCGGAAGAGATAAAGGCGCAATTGAAGGACAAGTGGGCTGGAACGGGAAAGTTTGGAAACGCGAATGGATCACAGGAAAAGGAAAAGGCTGATTCTGGTTCGTGCATCAGCCTCGCAGCTTGATTAAGCTTAGCAGGACGTTATTGAACAGAGAACGGCGAAGCATTTTCATACGAACCAACCTCAAAAGCCTCGACTCAAACGACCGAAGAATCAGATGAGAAATTCAGACCTCTTGTCAAAGCGATACAAAGCGTAGCTAGCGAGACTAGCAAACCTTTACGAAGTAAGATTGGCGCAATCAGTCAAGTCCGACAAGCGATCAAACAGCAAGGGGTCGAGAATTTCAAGACGTATACTTTACAAGCGGCAGAGCATGGTTATGTCTCGCTGGTTCCAGCTACATCCAAAGGACCTGGAAGCGAGACGCTCAAACTTACTGCCTCTGGTCAAAAGTTGGCTAACAAGAAGCAGAAGGAGAAGAAGGGTGAATTGGACAGCAAGAAATCCGACATGCCAAGGGAAGCCGCATCAGCAGGCACCAAAGTCGAGCCAGCGACGCTTTCCGTCAACATGGCGCAAGTCGTGCTGGACGATCGCGATGCTGATGAAGATGCGGAGGAACGACCAAATGTACAACCACCGGGTGACGAAGAACAGTGGGATGATATCCCTTAATCTTATTGTGAACATTTCGACGCTATGATCGTGAGGTTATAGCCACAGGCGGGAAGGACCGTAGGCAAGCAATTTTAAATGTAGCATATTTAAGTAGGAAAGAGTAGTCATCATTCAATTGTAGCATATTTGGCTAAAGAGATGGAATGAATGAGAATGACATTGCTCTATATTAAATAATGCTGCAAATGCGCTGGACAAAAACCTCTAGCCCCTCTGGTGACAACCGATCAATGCTATCTATAGACGGCGTTCGACGTTACGACGACCTGCGAGCGAATCATAAGATTTAATGACCCAAGTGCAGGTGGACAGTGAACTCACCGTTAACAAAGTCTGGGTTCTCGAGCGACATTTCCAAGCCGCCGAAAAGCACATTGTCTGCTGCTTCGACACCAATCATGAAGCTATCGTACACAGCTCAGCTCTGACTAGACTTGGCATCAACACAAGCTTACGAGTGATCCTGGTTGGCAACTTCATATTTGTACGAGCCGAAACGACCGCGCGACCAGATACCAAAGTTGTCCTTGAGAGCAGGTAGAAGAGTCTTCAATTGCCCATCACGGACGAGCGATGGAGTAGGGTAGCCATGGTCGAACTTGCGGTGGTAGATGCTGACAATCTCATCGGTCGGCAGAAGTTGGGTGCTAAAAATCAGGTTAGCACGCTCCGATCAAGAGTGCGGCTATCTTACGTGTTGATCAGACCCTGGATACAGTCGCGAACCAAGTTTTCCTCGTCCACAGGCTTCATGTGACTCTGCGAGACTTCCAACATAAGCGACCAGTCTGAATATACCATTAGCTACGCGCAAGAAGAAGCGATAGTAGAGACATACAAGGACCTGCTCTTTCAGTCTGGCAATCAACATCCTTCGACAAATTCGGATCGGCAGTCTGGATGGTCTTGAGCTTGATTTCAGCTTGAGGGCACTGTACAAGCAATATCTCGTAAGCTGCTGACACAGCTATACAAGGGCAACACGCACGTTGTTTGGAGCTGTAAGACAGACAGAGATTAGATTAGATTCAACAAGTGCAGTCAAAGACACTCACAATAGTTACTGAACACAGTGCTTCTGTAGAAAGGCGAATCGTCTTCCGGGAAATAAAGCCAACACTTGTCTCCGATTCTAGGTGGCAGAACACCTCTCACACCCACACCGATGACATGAGTGCTAGAGTAGATCAAGCCTCTACTCGTTTCGCGGAGCGGTTCAGCTTCATCAATAATTTCACAAATTTGATCCAGAGGCATGGTGGAAATCATGCTCTTGTATTGGATGGAAGAACCGTCTGAAAAATGGGCGATGCGCTTCTTGCCTTCTACTCGAGTGAGAGAAGTGTTGAATTTGAATCGGTCAGCTGGCAAAGTCTTGTGGACGGCTTTCCAGATTCCACCGGTACCGCCGTGTGCTGGGAAGCGGAAAGTAGCATTTGGACCCCTGTCAAAGCATGAGATATGAAGGTCATCAAAATCAGATGGCATACCAGTTACCGGCAGTCTTTTTGTTGAGGACGTTTGAAACGACTAGCTTGAGCGAAGGTGCAGCTACACGCTCTCCAAGCCATTCGCATTGCATCTGTTATATCATCAGCGAACGCTGTGATCAAGAGCGATTGACGGACCTCGGTAGTCGGGACAGCCCAAACCTTGAAGTTGTAAGGACGCATAAAGAGGTCGGCAAGACCTTTGCCTGTAGATACCAAAGGCTCACTCAGCGATCATGCCGCGCAGCTCGCTCATGAACCTACCCATCATGCGCATAATCCATTCATCAAAATTCTTTGGCTTTGCTTGGATGCGCGCACGTTCTGCCAACCTAGTATCAGACATGCCCGACCGAATGACACACATCGACTGACCTTCAGCAGCATCAATCATTCCTTCGATGCACATGGTCTGTTCAGCGACGGGAAGCATAGTAATGTTGTTTTGGTAAGGGTAGGGGACCCAGTTGCCCTTGGATCGAACATAGGAAACGCGTTGGTGTTCGTACCAGTCTTCAGGCTTGTTCAAAGCCTCGTTGATGCCTGTAGCAGTATAAGGACAGCTATTCCTTGCGTACTTTGAGGCAACATACAGTCATCGAAGTAAAGATAGTGTGAGAAGATCACATGGCCGCCGACCTGTCAACCTCCCAAATCACTGACCGCTACAGCGGATGTGTGAATGAGAGACTGACATCAAACAAGAAACCTTCTTTGGTCGTGTCGGTGCTAGCAAGACCTCCAGCGTCTTCCTGCGCGTCAACGAGAAGATGATTCGTGTTGTTCTAGTCTCGTATAAGCCTACACGCGGTCTCTGACAATGCGAGGCGTACCAGTTGATGCAGACGCTTGGCAGCTCCCAAACCCGTAGGCCCGCAGCCTATGATCAAAACGTCTACCGATTGCTGAGCCATTGTATGAGTATAAGAGGGAGTGTGTGCTTTGTTAGCGGGTGGTGAATGCAGAGAGAAAGGCTCGAGTGCTGGAAAGAGTCGAGAACTGAAATCGGCACGCAGATAAATTAAGTTTGAAGGGACAACGTTCGAGCTGCAGTTGGGAAGCTCACGTAGTATCAAAGAATGTCTAGATAGGTCGCGTGGCTCAAAGTAGGTGAACTTGACTGTTGAAGATCAGCTTCTCCAGATGGCGATCAAAAATGTCTGTGTTCGCGAAGAGGTGGCTGAGTGAAGTCCGGATAAGGGTTTCAGGGCGGGTCATATTCAGCATAACGTGGACTGCTGATGCGTGCTATAGTCATCCATTGTTTCCCATCCTTTACTGCGCTTGCATTGCTAGTGAGCATCAGACAGCCAAATCAAGTTCCACTCTTCAGCTTGGAACGCTCTTGAATAAGAAATGAGGCAGACATTGAATCAGAGCTTCTATAGCACAAGGTTCACAGAGAAGCAGCACAAGATGGGGGACGGAGGTGATGCAAAGCAGTGGAACAGAAATTAAACAAAACCGACCTCGACATGTACATCCTCAGGCAAGTACACAAGAGAGGAGCCGAAAGATAGAGATAAAGAAATAGCAAGAGAGAAAGAACACCACCCAGTGGAAAAATGATTTATTCCCATTAAAACCCACACTTATGGCTCATAATCAATCGGACAAGGCTTGTGCAGCCACTTGTTTCGTCCGATAGACTCGAGATACATGGCGTGCATGAGCGGTAGACCGTATGCTAAGCCACCTGGTAGTGGATCAGGATGGACCTGCTGAAAGTTTAGCATGTTGTGGAAGAAGGTGAAAGAAAAGGGCACCTTATCCTCTGTAGGTGTAACTCATCCGTGAGCGCCGTAACGCAGAAGAAAGAGTTAGACTTACGATGATCCTGCCAACCTTCCCAAATATGTCCGAAATCAAACTGGACCGAACAAGCATCAGCTAAGCCAAATGAAAACCACGTTGCACTGACCAGAGGCAGACACATTTCTTTTGCTACTGATTTTTGTAATTCGCGAAGTTGATGTGTTCGTCTGTTGTATCATTAGCGCGAGAGTATACCGAAACGGAAGGAAGGCTCACAGATCAGTAAAGAAGTTTTGTACCTTATGCGGGTTGTCTTCTACGCCGACGGTGTAATCGCCTAGTTTACGATCAACCAGGTTCAGATACTGGTACCAAAACACCTACCACTGGACACGGCAGGTAAAATCCCAACTCGATGACTTGTGCGCAACCAAAGTGGAACATGAGGCCATTTCTGCTGGACCAGTCTAATGACTGCTTTCATTCTCGTTGACCACCAGATAAGACGCTCAGGCGTAAGCGGATCAGCAGTTGATAATCCTAATTTCGTGTCTTGCCTGCCCCATAATGCGAGATCCCACACTAACCCATGTCAGCTATCATCAGAGTAGAGATGCGAGACTGACTGCCAGCGTGAAGCATGATGAAATCGGGCGGTGTGCCAGTGTCTTTCATGAAAGGGACAAAGAGCTCTTCGATTCTTTTCTCGGCTTTGCCTGGAGGTCGCCAATCAATTTGCCATTGAAACTCATCCACATCATCCTGTCGACCGAGTTGACCGTGTAAGACCATATAGCTCATTGGAAAGCAAAGCGACTGACCATGCCATAGAAGAAGCCATTATACGCACGAAACTGAAGCTGCCATTGATCCAACACATGCGGACTCCCTCTCACGTCCCAACCATCCTCTACCCCAACTATACTCGCATTATGATACCCTGTAGGCCACACACCAGCCCTCATTAAATCCGATAAATGAAACAAAGCATTCCGATCCACGCTGTCTCCCAAGAGCAAGAGCGTCTGATTGCGCAGAAAGCGTGTCTTTTCTATCGCTCGAGCTTTCTCTGCTGCCAGTTCAGGATTCGCAGGTTCGGCATCATCAAAGGCAGTCTTGAGAAGAGCAAAGTAGTCTGGTGCTTCGTCGCAGTTGGAAGAAGGGAAAGTAGCCCAAGTAGCTGTTCGACTGTTTTCCTTGTTCCAGATGAGATGACCTGGTTCGTCATAAGGGTTGCAGACGAGATCCAACTCTTGTGTATGCAGGTAGTCGCTTGAGGTATTAGGGAATCTGCCTTGATTGGTCAAATGCGGGCGAGCAGCGGAGTGAGGATAAAGACAAACGGGCGAGTAGTTTGACGCATGTAGAGCCATAAAAGAACAGTGCATAGACCGAGAAGCACCAAAGTCGGACTCGCTCCTCGAGGTGCCATCTTGCTCTGCCTTGCCTTGCTTGTGGTGTGTATGTACACGCTTCTAACACGCGTAGATGGACAAATGCATGCTTCTACAGCTTGGGAGATATGTCACAAGGGAGCTGTATACGAGATGGCTGTAGCAGAGCAAGTCCCCTTCAAAAATAACAAAGTCCTCAGCGACGGCCATGACAGCTCCGGATGCAAAGGACAAGTCAAACCATAAGAAAAAGAATGCCAAACCTACACCAGAAGAGATTGAACGCTTGAGAGCTGAACGAGCTGTCAAGAAAACGCATGAACCAGTCAAACCTGTGACGAGCTCGCAGCCTTATATAGCAAGGTGAGTAGCCCTCTATGGCTCCAAAATCTCTCTCTATATCTCTCGCGTGAAGGACTCTGCATCATTTCGCTACCTCTTCTGCTCTCCCACGGCTCAAAGTCTTGACATGGAACATCCTGGCACAAGGTCGAGCCTCTTTTGTCTTCTCTTTAACTGAATCCTCTCTGAACCCCTTCAATAAGGTCTCGTCCGACGTACGCTCTTTCCTGGATCGGATTGTCTCAAGTTCAAAGATCGCAATGAACTGCTATTCCAAATCCACGAACGCGACGCGGATGTGCATTGTCTACAAGAAGGTGCCCTTTCCTTCTCTATATAATTTCAATAGTTGTTCATCAAGTCAACAGTGGATCGATGGTCTGGCGCAGAAGAAGAGCACAAACACTACTTTGAGCGAATAGCACCAGATACGTACGACCATGTCTACGCCAAAGGCTATGCAGCAAAGAAGCACGGTTTGCTGTTATTATGGAAGAAAGCACGCTTCTCTAGGTTACTCAAAGTACACGAAGTGAAACTGGACGAAGAAAAGTATAAAGATCAGCGAACGGGTTTAAGTCGAGTGACGAGGAACATTGGTTTGTGCGTTGCCCTCAAATCGACAAACTCAGATAAAGGGAGTGCGTCACTCGCTCCTATGCTAAACCCATGCTGATTCCTCTGTAGTCATATTGGCAACGACGCATTTATTCTGGCATCCGTTGTACATTTATGAACGGACACGCCAAGTAGGCTTGTGGATGCGATCAGTACAGCGTTTCCGGTCCGAACAAGGCTTGCATGATTGGACAATCATACTAGCTGGTGATTACAACGTGCGTCCAACTTGTCCTTCTACCTGTAGACAATCTGGATCTGATAATTGTTGCAGATGCAACCTACAGAACTCGGCTATCTTTTACTGCAGACTGGGGGCGTCTTTGATCCATCAGATACAGCACAACAATACATGAAAGCAGACTGGGAAGCCTCACGAACGATACACAAGACTGTCGATAGCTTGAACGAAGCGCCAGCACAAGAAGAGGAAGAGGAAGAAGAGGAAGGAGGCGACGATCCGGATAAAGTAGTCATGTCTACACGAGAGCCGACGGAAGAAGATGGTCTGCTTACATTTGAAGAAACGCTCGATTTGTTCAAAGAGGTGGGTAGAGCGAGAAGCGTGTACGAGGAAAAGTATGAGCGTATAGAAGGCGTAGAACTATTCAAGGATAGAAGGATGGAAGTGATTAAAGGTCTCGAGCATCCAACAGAACAGTTGGCGGATATCGCGAGACCTGGTGATGCAGGTGAGTCCAAGTTGGGTTCTTGCGAATGATGCTGATTGCTCTTGCAGAACCCATGTACAGTAACTTTACACCTCTCTGGTACGGCCCGTCCCTTTCTCTTGTATCTCTCACTGATCTTTGCGCAGGCGTTGCACGCTCGACTACATCTTCCTTCTGCCACCAGCCAATGCACCCGACGAGATTGAAGTCACCGCTCTACTCCCCTTCCCGCCAGGCGTCGACCTCGAACCGGGTCTACCACGCAAGAACAAGTCTGCCTCAGATCACCTAATCGCAATGACCGAACTCGCTCTCCCGCTCTAGCTTCTACCCGTCAGCCTCTGCCACAAACTAGGTGCCGGTCCATCCTTTGCTTCAACCTCAATTTCAGCTTCTTCTGCCCCATCTACGAGTGCAGGCGTTCGATCTGGTCGAGCTGCATTCGTGCTCTTCCATCTTCTGGTGATGGTGGAATAGCAATTTGGACAAAAGTGATGTGCGCGTTTGGCTAGGCCGCATGATGCGCAGGTAGAAATGTCTGTTAGACGAGCCATTTAAAAGACAGCATTAGATGCATTCGATGATACTGACTCGTCTTTTCCTTCAAGCCTTTGTTGGCTGATCGCATTGATTTACGAGCTGTACACCACCGCACGCACTGAGCTACAAGCAGCACAATGAGACGAGCGAGCGTACAATGCGAGACCTTCTTTTTTGGCACAGCGCGAAGAAGCCATTCTGGCAGTAAAGTAGACAAAGGCGGTATAAGGAAGCTCGTTGAGGCTATGGGGAACAATGTAGCCGCTCGCAATTGTATCGCTGCCATATTGAGGACGCTGTCTGAGGTGGATTGTGGACTTGCACGAAAAAAAAGTTGAATTGCCCAAAGAGGCGTCTGTTATCGATTTTGGGCTCGTTCGGAACCACGTCACACTGCAGACTCGTACAAGTCGCTATTCAGGCTTGTAGAAGGCGTATTTGTATGCTGTAAGGCAGTGAAGCGAAGAGATTTTCGCCTTTCCGCTCTCGAGTCGAAGCTCGGTCAGTCGGCTGTACCCTCCGTGTTATTGACTTCTAACAGCATGACGCATAAGGTCGCAAAGAGTCTTCAAGGCGGGATAGGGAGCATGTCGGAACACAATATCGATCCTGCTTTGGGCGGGAATCAAGTGCAAGACCTACCTCTGGTTGACCCTTCTATGCATCTGCACGACTTTAGTACTCTAGGCCAGCATGACCAACACCAACATCAATCCGTTTCCCTCTCTGCAAATCTACCAGTCACTTTGGACACTGGCAATGACCCGCAAAACGCAGAGGCAGGGCCTTCTACTGCCGCTCCTGCAAAGAGAAAGAACAAGTCGGCGCCGAGGACGAGTCAGGCGTGTCGTGAGTCTCCCTCTGCTCTGTTTACGTCGAATTGCGCTCAATTTGGTCTGTTAGTACGATGTCGGAAGATGAAGGTATCTTACAGCGCTCATGCCGTGTCTGTATGCTCACATACTATCATCTAGATGAGATGTGAAGGATCAGACAAGGCACCTTGTCGCAGATGCGAGAAAGCCAATGTCGAATGTCAATTTGACAGAAAAGACAATGCAATTTTAAAGTCAGTCGCTACCGCTGCTCCACGTGTTGGCACTGAGAATCTGACGCTCAGATCAAAACGTGGTAGCTCGGAAGAAACAGCCTGGCAAACGAAAATCGAAAACCGCGTCACTTCAATGGAAACTTTACTCAACCAAGTCCTTCTTTCCCTTAATGGTCAAGGCGCTTTACCTGCTCCTGGTTCTGCTGTTTCCGCCAACCACACGTACGATGACGGTCATCAAACACTCGATTTCCAGACGCATCTCACTGGCGATCATTCGACTTTACAAACGATGCCATCCGAGTACGACGTTTCTTTGGACGATTCAACAAGGATTGATTACTTCGATGATTCGAAACAGTAAGGGTTGGTCTAAGACACAGACTTTGTATATAGCTTGAAGGGGGGTTTATTGTCGAAATCTCGGATTTTGATTGATTGGGGAAATGTATTTGAACTTGTAGAGCGCATCGCTCGAGCATTACAACACGGGTGACATTCGACTCAGACTCATGCAGCATTGACAAGATCTGCCACATCCTCCTTTTCCTCTACTTGCCGTTTGATCGTGCCCATATCTAGCCTTCGCCGCTTCTTCTTTGTGCCAATAGTCGCTCGGGCTTGTTTGTACGAGTCACGTTGAGCCAGTAAACGAGCGACATATCCTGCATTCTTGAGGTTCTCCCTTGCTAATTGATGCGACTCGATCAACGCTGCATTCTTGTCGTGAGGGTGCATCTCTGTGGCCAGCACTTTGTGGTGAGGTTGGTCTTCAAGAGTGAGGAGCTCAAAAGCCATAGGACTGAGGACGGCGTCGACATATAGGTTGATGAATTCGTCGTTGAGCTCTTCTAGTCGAGGATCGATATCCCCGCGCTTTGGCTGCCGACGCAATTCAGCACAAGTTTCAGAGTACGTCAGAGAAGGACGCACGATACTCTCGTCTTGCAATTCGCCTCTGTACCAGCTGCGCAAGAAATCGACAATTACGATCTTTTGGTCTTCTGAATACTCGCCGATGCCAGCAGACTGTTGGGACAAAAGCTCTCGTCCCTTGGTCGTTGCGTGCTGAAAGTATTGCTCGTGCAGTTCCATCGCAGGAGCGTATCTGCCTTGTACGACTTGCTGGAATTCAGGTATGCAAAGGTGCATAATCTCGAGCAAATCTTCGTCAGAATGCGCCTGCGTCGTTTCGAGCCAGCCGAGCTGCAGGCACATATTCAGTTTGCTGTAACACTACCTTCACGGGAACCCTCACCTTGCATGTCTGAAACTCGTCGTCAAAGACCGTATGGAACTGCGATCTGGTAAAGACTGTTTCTTTCTCTACAGGATTCCAAGGAAAGTGACCGATATATTTGACTCGCCGCGATGCTGCTGTACGCTTGACGCCTGGCTTGAATGGTTCTGGCGGGATCGCGCGATGAATCCATGCTGGAAAATATTGTTTGTATTGGCTGACAGCGAGGACGCCCTCAGGTAGCGTCATTCTGCCAAAGCATTCGGTACTAGCACCAATCAAATGGAAGAGACTCACTGATCATCAATCTCCTCCAAATCATCATCGCCCAAAGCAGGTGCATTGATATGCAGTGTGCTATTGGCCATCTCAAGAGCGTCGCCTATCCTACGCTTCCGTGGAGATGACTTCTTTGCATGATCAAGTGTCGACCCGAGATCAGCATCGAGCAGTCCATCTTCCATCTGTGCCTCGAGCTGATATGCCTTTGCCAGTGCGTATTCGAATGCCTCGGGAGAAGGTCCTTTAGGTAGAATCAAGCCTGGTTGCTCTGATCCGGCAGCTGGTGTTGGAGATGAGGCTGATGCGTGGCCTTGGGGTGGAACCAGGTTCGAAGACTTTGCAAATCGGACGCCAGTAGCTGAAGCTCGAAAGGTCCGAATAGTAGCGGGAGAAGCCTTCTTGATGACCATCTCTTCATCCCTGATAAGAGCTTAGAGACAACGGAATGGGTCTGCATTTAGACTCACTCGTATATCAGGACTTCTTCAGCTTTGTCAATCACAAGGGATACAGTGATCGGATCTTTCACTGTTGCGCTTTTCGGATTTGGAACGATCTGCTCAGAAGGATAAGCTTCTCATTCTCGAGACACGCATTAGTCTCACCGTTCCAGGCCACCAGAATCCAGGACCTTCCGGATCACGCATTTCCTGACTCTGGAAAGACTGACTAGCAGGCGGTTGACTTCCACTAGGTATATCGGATACTTGACTGAGCTGCGTTTCTTCTGTCGGAAGGACGCTGGAAATAAAGACCCAGACTAGACCTTCATCGAACGCTTGCATTCGCCAAAGATCCGGTTTGGGTTCTTTCTGAGGAGTAGCTTGTGAGGAAGGGGGTATGGAAGACTCGATATTCGGTAATGCTTGTTTGCCCTTGCCTTTGCTTTGAGGTTTGGCTTTGGCTTTCGGAATGGCCTTGCTCGCTGGCTTAGGTTTAGCTGCCCCTTTCTTCTTTTTGCCTTTCGATTTGGTCTCTGGCACATCGCTCCCATCGTAAGCGTCTATTGATGGTTCGTCTTCGGCCTCAGATTCCGGACTGGCTTTTGCTCTTTTTGGTTTCGCTTTGCGCACTTGCTCATTCTCATTCTCGCTGCTCAAAGATGAAGCTTTGCGCTTGTTGCTCTTCTTTGGGCCACTAGCTACCTTGGACTTCTTGCTAGGTATTGAGGATTGAGGTTGCTCTTCCGCTGAATCAGCATCTTCACTTCCTGATTTTTCGATGATGCTTTTCTGAGTTGCTCTACGCGACGGTCTACCGGAAGGTTGCGGTGTTTCTTCAGCTTCGGCTTCTTTGATCTTTCCGACAGGCGATTGCACGGCGGCTGATTTTGGTGGACGTCCAGCCCGTTTTTTGGTTGGTTGTGAAGCTGAAGGTTCAGGTTCTGGTACGATGGTGGGTACCGGGACTTGTTCAGCCGCATCTACAGTATCTTCAGCAGGCTGCTCAATCTTCTTTGATTTCGGGAGACGACCTCTGCCCTTTTTAACAGCTTTTGTGGACGGGATATCAGCTTCCAAATCTTGAACTTGTTCTTCCTTATCTTTAGTCGGTTGAGAGATAGGTGCTTTAGTGGTACGAGACGTGCGAGGCTTGAATACTGGAACTTCGACAGTTACTTCGCTTGCATTTCCAGATTCCGTTGGAGCAGGCTCTGCTTTCCGTTTCTTGCTTGTCTTTGCGGCTTGGACAGGGACAGCTTCTTCTTCTCTATCCGAGTTGCTCGCTTCCGATTCGGCGGGAAACTTTTTGACAGTGCTCTTACGACGGCTTTTCCGACTGCCTGAGGTTGGGGCTTCAGGCACCTCGACCTCAATCATTGATTCTTCTGCTACCTTCTTTGATATCGTCGGCGCTTTCTTTGCGGGCCCGTTCTTCTTTCTACCTCCCTTGCGCGCACTTGTGACTTCAGGCGGTGGAACATCAATCTCGATGCTGAAATCATTGTCCGACGCAACCGCATCCACCTGCTCCTGATTCATATCCACATCCTGCGCTGATCGACCAGAAAGCCTCCGCTCTTGATTTTGCTGCTTTGTTAATTGATCCTTCTCATATTGCTCATCTTCATAGGTCTTCTTTCTCGGTCTCTTGTCTCTTTCAGGCCGTGCGGATTGTACTTGCGGCGTTGGATTTGAAGGAGCGGCAGCAGCTAATAGTCGAAGTGGATCTTCGGTATCGTCTATAGGCATAGTTCGATTGGCTTCTTCTGGGACCTCAAGCACCGAGGGTGTTGTAGATGGTTCTGCATCTAGGTAGCCGTTAATCCCATGCTATAGGACGAATGCTCCAAGCTCACCCATGTCAATTGACTGAATGTTGTTTGACTCCGTCTCGACTGGCTGAGCTGCCGAGGGCATTGTTGAGTCCGCACTAGCTTCCAGCACAGGTACATGATGCTCAGACACGCTCAAATCGCGTGCCGAGATATCTTCGCGTTGCTCTTGCAGGACTCGATCCAGTTCTGTTGAATTTCTCAAGCTGAGCGCGTTATTCGAAATACAGACATAGAGACACACCAGCCAGCTCTTCCATCCCCTCTTGCAACAGCGCGACGCCTTGCTGTTCGGTTCCGGGACTCGAAGGTTGCGCGTTATGCTTGCGCTCGTAGGCTTCCACACTGCCTATGCCCGCTGCTAGGTCAGACGACTGCGTCATCACCGTAGGCATCCTCTTTGAAACCTTGACAACCTTTGCTGTTTTTATCGGAGATTGTGCGAGAGTTGGTTCAAGGTGACGGTCAAAAGTCTTGTTGCCTGTCTGTGTGTCTCTCTGTCTAGCCACTGCTTGCTATATGCCTCCTGTATGCAAGCTATTCGTACTCGGACATCTCAAGGTTCCCTTGCGAAAGGCCTTCACTTCTTGTCTCGTGTCTTCGCGTGATTCTGCACCATCAATTGACTGCCCTGTCTTCAATTTTTTGCTGGGTATTCCGCTCCTTCATCTGCTATAGCGTCAAATGAGCTTGTTCCCATGAATCTGTTCGAGTCCTCTTCTTGTGCAATCTGTTCAGCGCACCAGCTCCGTATCACTTGCGCATGCTCTAAAGAGCTACTGACATCGTTGATGTGACAAGCTCAAGCATGATGTGCTATCTTCCATGCTGCTCTTGTGTGCCGAATCAATTCTCTACCTACATCGACTGGCCAAACCTACCAAGTCCATGTAATCTTCATGGATCTTTTGTTGTATCGAAGAAGTTCGATTGACTGTGCCCAGCTTGTGCGTCGCTCTCGCATTGGCCAAGAGTGTTTGGTTATGTTCGCATTGGTTTCGTCTGATGCTCTTTTACAAGGGACAAAACGATGCTCCGCGTCTCAAATCGTCTCCCTCATCTCTGTCTCGCACAGTAAGTCTCCTCTGACTCCAAAGCCAGGCAACGGATGGCATGTGATAGGGATGAGAAAGAAAGACCGCGGGAAGGTCAAATATGATCAGGCGGTTCCGCTCGAGCATGCTGATTGTATACAGCAGTATCGTGTAGCTCCTGAATTGCATAGAATGCTGTATAGCTTCAGATCCACCGAGTTTGCCCGAAATAGCCGAGAGAGGGTGATGAGCGTGGAGAAGTCAGACTGGGGTAGATCTTGAACCATCACAAGTAACAATGTCGCTACCACAAGGAGTTCAAATTCAAGGTGAGTAGACACATCATAGCATTGGAATAGAGCTGATTGCATTCCCCGTCTACCAGCCAAAGTCGAAGGTGGGCAATCTCGGCGGTCATGCAGATTTCAACATGACTCATTATCGCCATGTCTGTCTACAGGCTGGCACAAGTCTATCCTCACCAACGAGGCTCTACAATTTCTCGCTACCTTGCACAGAAACTTTGAACCTACCAGGAAAACGGTACGCTCATGCTCTTTTTATGATCGGGTGAACCCTGACACATCTGGATCATTTGTAGCTTCTCCAACGTCGACAGCTCTACCAAGCTCAATTGGATGCTGGTGCTCTGCCTGATTTCTTGCCTGAAACTAAAAACATTCGTGATGATGCTACTTGGACCGCCGCACCTCCTGGTCCGTCTCTCCGAACACCGATAAGCTTTGTAGTGCGCTTATATGAGTATATAGGCCCTGGTTTGACTGATAGAAGAGTCGAAATCACTGGTCCTGTTGATCGAAAGATGGTCATTAATGCGTGGGTATTTCACGTGCGAGTCAAGATTTAATGGCTAAACTTGTGAATCATACAGTTTGAACAGGCAGGCGGCTCGCTACTGTGTATCACATAGATGCTGATAATGCATTGTACTGATGCAGTGGTGCCAAGACCTACATGGCTGATTTCGAAGACTCGAACGCACCAACTTGGTTGAACTCGCTTGATGGTCAAGTCAACTTGCGCGACGCCATCTCTCGCCAGATTGCCTTCAAGGACGCTAAATCAGGCAAAGAGTACAAGCTCAACGAAAAGACTGCTGTCCTTCTCGTCCGGTTTGTGGTTTCCTGTGTGATTGAGACTCGAAACTCATGGCCCAGGTTTGCCTACAAACAGACCTCGTGGATGGCATCTTGAAGAGCCCAATCTTCTCATCGACGGCCAAAAAATTTCTGGTGGCATTTTCGATTTCGGTCTCTACTTTTTCCACAATGCCAAAAACCTAGTCAAGAATGGTCATGGTCCTTACTTCTACCTACCCAAGATGGAGCACTACCTTGAAGCTCGGCTTTGGAACGATGTCTTCAAATTGTCGCAAGACATGATTGGCATGCCTCGTGGTACTATTCGCGGCACTGTCTTGATCGAAACCATCACTGCTGCTTTCCAGATGGACGAAATCATCTTTGAGCTCAAGGAACACTCTTCTGGCTTGAACTGTGGTCGATGTAAGTCTCAAAAAAAATTCAATCGTCAATGACTCGGAAAGCTGACCATGGTTCTACAGGGGATTGTGAGGGCTTCCTGACCAGTCTATTTGGTGTACTCTGACTCAGTTCGCACGTAGACATCTTCTCCTTCATCAAGAAGACCCGTCACAACCCAAACTTTGTCCTACCTGACCGATCAGACATTACCATGACCGTACCTTTCATGGACGCCTACGTCCGTCTCCTCATCAAGACCTGTCACAAGCGCAACGTAGCAGCGATGGGCGGAATGTCGGCTCAAATCCCGATCAAAGGCGACGACAAGGCCAATGATGCAGCTATGAACAAAGTCCGTGCTGACAAGCTGCGCGAGGTGCAAGCTGGACATGATGGGACTTGGGTTGCGCATCCAGCTTTGGTCAAGATCGCTCTTGAAGTGTTCGATGAACACATGAAGGGTCCAAATCAGTACCACGTTCGCAGAGAAGAAGTCAATGTTACTGCTTTGGACTTGCTCAACACGAATGTAGCTGGCAAGATTACGGAAGCTGGTATTCGTGAGAACGCAAATGCTGCTTTATCGTATGTCGCAAATTGGGTCGGCGGATTGGGTTGTGTTCCGATCAATGTAAGTCTGCTTTCACCTGACGATGACATGTGCTTATGAAGGACGCAGAACCTGATGGAGGATGCTGGTGAACACTCCACTTCTGATGCTGTTTCGCTGAGCTGACTTGACATGGCAAATTGTTTAGCTACGTGAGTGAGACAATTTCCCGCATTGACCTACTAACGGTCCTCTTCATATCATATCTCCGCAGCGCCGAGATTGCTCGTGTTCAGCTCTGGTCTTGGGTCCGCCACTCTGCAACGACAGACAAGGGCAAGAAATGCACCGCCCAATGGTTTGACGAGATCCTTAACCAAGAGGCGGAAAAGGCAAAGAAGACCATCACTGCCAAAAACGTCGATCTCGCACGTCGCTACTTGAGCGAACAGATTCATGCTCCCGTTGTCTCTGACTTCTTGACGGTAAGTACACTCTCTGTGACAGAAGGAGCATGACATCTGACATATCTTGTCGCTACAGACCGACATGATGCCTCATCTAGTCAGTTCTGCTCGGACGACTATCTTGGCGCAGCTGACTTGCTTTCGCAGGACGAATACAGCGCACCTACTCGCCCGAAGCTGTAAACGTGTGAACGGACTGAGGCTGTCTTCCCACTCAAACTACTATGTATATATACGCGAAGCATCATCAATGTATGCAAGGAACGCTGTGGACCTGCTACTTTTCTCCAGCAGAACATGGAGATGGCACTTCCGGCAAGGCTTATTGCGCGTTACGTAGAGTCATGTTTGTGGTAAAATATTCATTCATTCGCCTCTCTATATCTATCTGCCTCTACGTCTGGTCGATCATTCGGGTTCATCCTTGGACTCGTCTATTCTGGATCAACTTGAAGACCATCTCAACAGTTGAGTCCGCTGTGCAAGTCATGCCGGAAGCATGCATAGCGGCTTGCAAACGACGATGTTCAGGCTTGGTAGCGGGATGAACAGGCTGAGATGCGATATGAAGGTCACCGGCCTGAAAGACTTCACAGGTCATCCAGGTTGTTCGAAGGTCTTGCAAGGTCTTCTTGTAGAGCCCTACGAGCTCTTCGTGCGTCAAGCTACCAGGTTCAACGAAGACGGGCAAATCGAGCTTGGCATCTGTAAGATCCGAAGACACAGAGTCAAACGAAGCAGCAAAATGCTACATGAGCATACGTACAGCACTCGACAGGCTGGCTGTCTGAAGCGCTGGGTCCCAGAGGATAGTCATAAGGTAAGCTACTAGGCGCAGGGGCAGGGCATGGTCATGCTGGACATCGCTTGTCTCGAACGCGAGGGTGAGATGATACGGATGCACCTGGTCATAACGTGAGAGAAAGGTTTCGGTCGTTAGTATCCGATGAACAGTGATGGCGAGACCGATTTTAGGAGCTTGCTGATGCAATTGAGTATAGATCCAGCCGGACCTGAAAACGATGCTTTTTCTCGATGCTTGAAGCGGCTCCTGGCGTTGCTTGGCGATAGCCATTGGTGGGACGACAGAAGCAGTATTCAGCACGACGGTCTACGTGTGAGGAAGAGCAGAATATGGCCAGATCAGAGTCGATCAGAGGGCTAGCGAGAGTGGCAGGACGACTGTCTGAGAGCAAGACGGGATCGCCAACTCGAGCTTTTTGACCGGGCAGAGGCGAGGAATGCGGCGATGTTGGACCGGGACGGTAAAGTGAAGCCCGGCGACATCGAGAGAGTATCATGTGCGAGTCTCGCGCAGTAAGATCGCTCGTAGTGGTCGGACGGAAGGAAGTGCTTGTATGTTAGATCTGGTCTTCTGCTATTCCCGATATGCAACAAACAAAGACTAGATGGCTTATATCAATGGTGTTAAGCCATTTAGATCGTTTGCATCATGCGGGAATTCTGCTGGTGAAGCGACCGGCTTGGCCTATAGAGTGAAAGTGCTATTTGGTCAAGCATTCTGTTTGCTTTCTTCCACCTTCATTTTCCCCTACTTGATCTCTTTCAACAGTCTAGTCCGGTAGTAGTGTGTCTTCAAATTTCCAATTCGCGCAAACAATGGACCGCCAGGCTTTACCGCAGTGAAAGTGCCGATCTTCCTGTTATGGCAGATTGGTCGGAACAGAAGGCACAGCAGCTGGCCAGTCTTCCTGAGACGGACCATAGAGTGCCGAGAGATGAAAAAATACCAAGGAGAAGACATTGTTGAATACCGGAATATCGCAGAATCGCAGTCGATCCTCAAGTCTTTGCGAGACATCTCAAAGCTTAGATGAACATGCCAATTGAGTATAGTAAGGTTTAGTAGGAAGCCATTTGCTTTGGATGAGAAGCAATACGCTCGCAGTGGACCTAACACATTGCATGATAGCTTCATTGATGCTACGGTCGATCTCTTGTAACGGACAGCAGGTACGGACAGCGTCGCAGGCGTTGGACAGACATATATAGGTATTGGACAGCCAGACAGCCCAGACTAGAGATCTGAAGCGCTTGAGACAAATCCTTCGACCACTGGATGCCTTCCGAGCTTGCAAGGCCCGCGGCAAGGTCTCCTAGTACGTGGAAGGGGTATCACTAGCTGCTCCGATAGCATTTCAGGTATCTCGAAGACTTGGTATCTGCTATTTCAGCTGGTATCTCGCCCATTCCTCTCCAAACAGCGACATGCGAAACATTCCCACGAGCAGCAGGCGTCTGCTCACCTCTGCGCCGCTATCAAACATACCCAGACCTGTCTGTATACCCAATCATGTCCGACAGCTATCCTCTTCACCAGCGAGATCCTCCTCGGCTTCATTAATCTTCGCGACACTCGCATCGCTCAGCGCAGGCTATGCATTCGCTACTTTCTACCCATCCAAGATCTCACTCATGCTTAATCCACCTTACGCGCCGCCCAGTCCTTCAGCCGACTCTGAGGAAGGTCAGAACCTCATGCTCTCCAGAGAAAAGGAACTACAGCAACTGTCTATCGTTCAGCAATTGCGCGCTGAAATGGAGCCAACGCAATCTCCTGCTAATACAAGTCTGGAAGGCAAGACGCCTGCAGAGTTGCAAACCAGACGAAGGTGGAAGGAAAGTCGGCCGTACAAGAATTACCCGGCCCAGTATGCTCTTGTCTTGCGTGGATCGGACGTAGCTTATATCGCGCCAGAAAGCTGCAGCATCACTTGACTGCGCATGTTCTGAGAGGGCCGGGCAAGCTTACTATCTATCCGTTGGTTTTCAGCACGCATGATGAGACTGAAGCAAAGATGTGCGTTGCGTCCCTATCTCACTGGGCTATCCTCATCATGTGCTAGAGTACTGCACCTCGGACGAAGTCTTTGTGGGCACGAGTGAGCTTCGTGACCACCCCTCTAGTCGTATGCCGAAACGGTCAATAGCGGTGTAGTACATGGTGGTATGCTAGCTACGATCCTAGATGAAGCACAAGGCCGTACAGTGCGCTACTACTCCTACTCCTTACAAGTTGTCCCGAGCTGATCTGAGCACAGGCGATATTGAACCTTCCATCACAAATAGGCGTCACTGCCAACCTGACTATCGACTATAAATCTCCTTGTTTCGCCGAGTACGTTCTCTGCCTTTTGGTCGTACCCCGTCTGATGGGAAAGACAGTCAATTCGTTGTTGTGCATTCGAAATTGACCAAATTGGATGGTAGAAAAGCTTGGACGGAAGCGAGGATGGAAACGCTTAAAGGGGAGTTGTTAGCGAAATCGACGTGAGTGTCTCATTTGTGACGAAGAGTCATCTCTAATTGGCGGATAGCTCGCTCTTTATTGAGCCTAAAGTGTGTTATTCCCCGACATTGGAAGATACTGCTTACAGAAAGTGACTAGATGGCCAAGTTCCTAGACAACTCGATTGTGAAGAAGGCTTTAGGGTCAAACGAGGAGGAAAACAGGAGCGGGTAGTAGAACAGCGATAATTGGCAAGTTGTGCATTGTCTGGGCATGCGTCAAGTGATGTCTATCTGTTCAGGCCAAATGCGCCAGACTGCCCATCTTGCGACCATCCTTCATAAAGGTCTGTATGCTGCCCAGATCCACCATGCTTGCAGTCGCCTGCTTCTTCTTTGATTCCTCTTCGTCCTCATTCACCAGCCTCATATTCCATGCATACACTTCAGGCTCATTATCCCCAAACAAATCATCATCATCTCCCTCATCTTCATCCCCTT
This sequence comes from Kondoa malvinella, assembly GCA_039545315.1. NCBI lineage: Eukaryota > Fungi > Basidiomycota > Agaricostilbomycetes > Agaricostilbales > Kondoaceae > Kondoa > Kondoa malvinella. The sequence goes on along the minus strand of BCIM01000001.1, from coordinate 3,239,595 downwards.
CTGGAACTTCGCCTGTCCGTAATTTATGCGCATATTTTAAAGCGTGCGCGCAGAGTTGATCATGAGCTGCTATATGTCGATGAATGAAAGCGAGCTTTTGTCGTTCGGCCATTATGTCTGGTTGCTCTTCTATAGAAGGTAATGCACCGGGTACAGGTGCTTGTAAAGCAGAAGGTAAGGCTGATATGAGGTCTGCAGCTTCTTTCTCAATCTCGGGTAGCTGTACTTTCGTCAGGCAGTATTACAGCGTAGATGACAAGGGCATACCTGTCTAGTGCGCAGCAGTACACCGACTAGGAAATCCTTATCTTCGTCTATTGCTTGACCAGGATGCACAACAACATTGGCTAGCGTCTTTTGCCAGCCTTGAGTCTCATCTTCAGCTCCAGCGGGAGGCGGAGGAACGAGTTGAGAAGCGATAGAGTGGGTATGCGATAGTAGAAGCGTGTAACGTGCTACGATCTCTGACCTGCATCGTGTCAATGCATGCTCTGATTACTATACGGACAGCGGACCAAGGCAACAGAAAGGTTTGCCCTCCTTGAGCTAATCCTGCTTGGAACAGGTTGACTGAATCGATTAGCTGCACCAGACGACCGCGGATCGAAATGAGCAGCTCCGTAGGGAGGCCTTGCATATTGAGAGCTGGAGGTAGCGACGCGTGAGAGTTGGGTACAGTCATGTTTGCTGAACTCGCTGTCCAATAAAGACATAAAAATCACCGACGGGCAGGCGAGTATGATGACGAATACAGTGCTAACAGCCATAGAATATCTAGAGAGGATCTGTACGCGTACAATACATGTCCCCAGGCGTTGCCTTACAGACCCTTTTTGACGGACCCTTCAAGCTTCCGGCAATGAATGTTTGAGTTGGAAGCCGCTTTGTGAAGCTCGCTGGATGCATCTCGACTTCGTGAGAGATGCGCCGATGATGAAGGTATTCGTAAAAGTGGTCTCGAGCGCTGCCATCATAAGGAGTTTTGGCCAAAATCACATAGAATTGAGTAGTCAGGGTTTGGTGAAGAGGAGCCAAAGCGGCCTTGATAATGGCTAGAGCGGTCGAGAGCAGAAAATGAAGATGGGGTTTATCGATAGGCGTGTATTCGAGATGGAAGGTCAGATCAAAAGTCGCTCTAATGCCAGCTCGTGGTCAGCTTGTTATTGCTTTTGCTAGTGAACGCATTACGAACGTGCTTTCTTTGACAACTAAAGTTGCCTCTCGATTGATATCAACTGCAATAGGATGCAATTGAGGCCGTCCGTCTTCAATTCTGCAGGCTTGAATGACAAATCTTGTAGTCTCGGGCGTTTGCGACAGGTGAACCTGTCCTTGAGCTGTTCGCCAAAACGTGTCATAGTGACCAGGCCATTGGGACAGAGCCATGGGACTGGTATTGGTGACGACTGCTTTGGTCATGACAACTTTCGTCACTTTGTTGTCTCGATGCTCGAAAGACCAAGTGTTGGTGGCTTGATGTTGCGCATATCCATGGCGGCGAAAAGACTGTTCGAGTAAAGACTCCCGCGCTTGCTCCAATCCAGAGTGCATGGAGCTTTGCGGCAGCACCAAACAGACCGAGTATTGACGAAGAACTTGGGTGATAGCGTTCAGATGGGCAAATAGGCTGTCGGTCAGAGCTGAAAGGGTTTCGTGCTCGTCGGGCAGATGGTTGAAGTGAACATGGACTGTTCGTGACCGTTCAGTCATGGAATTTAAACGGAATACCTCCCGACTCACAAGCCATGTCTGCATTGACTTCGAACCAAATGCTGCCCAATTTCCGACCACTCGCATCCATAGCTTGAATAAAAAAGCCTGACGCTTCGCCTCGGCCTTGAGAGCCCAAGGCTTCGAACGACTTTCTGGACGCTTTGTCTTTGATCAGCCAGAAGCTCGTAACCCGGCTATGTCCTGGAGCGGGAGAAGCGAACAATCCTCGTACAATATCCATAATCACAGGGGGCAGCGAGACACAAGGCAAGATTGCCGGGCTAGAGGTAAGGAAAAGCAGAAGATTGCTTCGGAACGTCCTCTGAACACCTGATAGGACGGCTGGATGATGGCTTCTAATGAGATAGATGCTTTCATCACATGTAACATCAAGACCAGGCGGAGGGGGTAGATCAGGCTGTCACGCATTCGCTCTGCGCTGCCAGTCTCGATTAAGCAATTCCTTTGCCAATCGGGTAAGCCTTGTTGAATGCTGACTAGGTGGTCTGGTAAAGATCAACTAGCCTCTGTCTATGATGACCATGCCAGGTTAGGAGCCGGTTGACGGACAGCAGAGCAGTTTAAGGATCGCCTTGAATTCAGAAGAAGCGATCTTGCCACTCGACCCGTGCACAGCCAGGCCACAGTGACTTGCGAGACCCATCTACCTATCCGTAGCCTAATGAGTAATGACTGCCTTCATTTGGCAGATCTAGCAGTCCAAGACCGGAAATTGGTTCATGCCGATATAGATGGACGCTGCACTCTCTTGGTAGCACGAAACAGCTTTATAGAGCTCGAGATCACAGAGTCCACTACGATGGCAGGCGGCATTCAACTCCAGCCATGTTGGCTCTTCCGAGTTCTTGACAGACATTGCCAAACGCTCGCAGGAACATATACCTACAGGTGAGATCTGGCACGGGCTTGATAGGCGTGATTTGCTGCATAGTATGGACCAAATGGAAGTTCGAGAGAGGTATTTCAGTAAATATGACCACAAGTTGGAAAATTTTGCAGACCGTGTCGCCAATGCCTCCCGTGCGTCCACTCTGCCTCCCAAGAGCTTCAAAGATGTCTGCTGCAGGTGTACGTGTATTGCACCAGACTCAAGACAACGGCTGATATCCTTACGCTCTTCAGAAAATCGTCCGTTCGGCCAAGTGAGCATGTTCGAGCAGCGTCAAGGTTCATGCTCATTCTTCACTTCCAGTGCCCCCAGAATCCCTCCTACCGAGACTGAGGTCAGTTCTTTCTTACTAAACGCGAGTTCGTCAGCTGAAAGTTGCCATAGCTGCTCGTCGGCCAAGCTCTGATTGACTTGGAGAACAATGTCAACGACCTGAAGTGCGCAACCTAAACCCGTTTCCAGCAGAGCGAGAACCTCTGGGCTGATGTCGGGTCTTCTACTGTAGGAGCGAACTTCGTCCTCTTCAAATTTCTGCTGCAAGAGAAGTCGAAGTCAAGGGCGGCAAGAAGGCTATCGTCATCTTCGTCCCTGTTCCCCAGCTCAAGGCTTTCCACAAAATCCAAATCAGGTCAGTTCGAGCAACTATGGACATCTATTTCGTACTGATATCCACTGCCTCGCAACGACAGATTGACCCGTGAACTGGAAAAGAAGTTCTCTGGCATTCACATCCTCTTTGTCGCCCAGCGCCGAATGGTGCCCAAGCCAACCAGAAAATCTCGCGCAAAGCAAATGAGGCCCAGAAGCCGTACCCTCAAGGCCGTTCACGAAGCCATCCTTGAAGACCTCGTCTTCCCTACCGAAATCACTGGCAAGCGCATGCGCCAGAACGTTGACGGCTCCAAGCTCATCAAGGTGTACGTTGCATTGGTTCTGGGTACAATCTATACTTCTAACCGGCATCGATGTACAGATACCTTGACTCAAAAGATGCTACTTCGCTCGAATACAAGCTCGACTCCTTCTCCTCAGTCTACAACAAGCTCACCGGCAAGACTGTCGTCTTCCAATTCGAGCAAGACTCTGCATAGATGCACTCGGGGTTCTAGAGGATCATGTACAAAAGGGACGGGTTGCAATCTTCACTCTACTGTGGAATTACATGCTCGGGCGTCTTTTCGTCAAGTCTTCAACAACAAAACCATCCGATCCGCCTCGTCTTTCTTTTTCCATCAATTCCGCAAAAGCTTTTTGTTCAGCCTCGTAATCTCTACCTTTAACTTCTCCATTGTCAAACGATGCCGGCTGGTTCTCGCGTTCTTTGGACATGCTGCCTTTGGCGTTCTCTTGTCTTATTCGTTCCCATGTTGAAGGTTCTTGTTTTCCGTTCTGCAGTTCTTGCCATCTTGATCTCTTGTTTGGGTCTAGTCCCTCTTGTTAGCGAACGTCAACGGTTGCAGCGAGGGATGACATACCACTTGATATAGGCGGTGGCACAAATCTTTGCTTCTTGCTTCCCTCTTCAACAAACTCGTTCGTCGGCTCATCCTTCACTATCTGTTCCCTCTCCCAACCGCTGGCCAGACTGGTATTCTCCCCATCCACTTCTTCCGGTGTTTGCTTCATCCTGCTATCCTTCAATCCAAGTTTCTCCTTCAATTCATTCTGAGCAGCCATCATCGCTCGAGTGATCTTATCCCTGTCGCCTTCTCTGTCTAGCGTTCTATTGCTCAAATAGTACCCAAAGCTGACGCCGAGCTGAGTGCCTATGACGAGACTTTGAGCCTACTATAGCAAAGAGGTAGTTGAAGACAAACCTGCTATTAAACCAATAGATGACAATACAAATGCTCGACCAAAGAAGGCCAGCCGATCTTTGAGCACAGCTTGATCTAATTTGTTCGCTTGACGATTGTAGAGGGAAGGGAGCTTGCGTAGGTTACGGGGATGGTATTTGCCGACGAAAGTGAAACGAGCTGCAGCTGCAGAGCCAAGCACTACACCTCCCAGGGCGCAAAAGAGGACTATACACAGAGCCAGAATGAGTCATGAAGCCCAGACAGCAAGAGCGTGACGGGGACATTGTTTGGAAGCTTTCTTGAGCACTTCGCGATCTTGCAGCGTCAGATCGTGCTGCAAGTGCGAGTTGAGGACTTGAGCGATCAGCCGCGTTTGGTCTCGTGCGTCTAGTGACATGTCGCTGGCTGGTGTGGAGCAACATGAGTTGAACGATTAAAGCTTGGAGCCGGACGATGATGCCCATAAGTGAATGTCTCGCTTTCCTGCTTGAGATGTGGCTACTGCTGTTTTGTCTCTCTATTTCGGGACAGCATTTTCTTGCCTGCATTCCACGCTTCGGTCGGTTCTCGAGTCCTGTTATCGTAACATGAACGGTCAGTTGTATTTGATCCGCAACAACACCGCTTTATCTATAAGAGCATCTCTCGCTTTCTTTCTTGTCTCCCATTTTCACACGCTCCTTTACACCTGTCCACTCTTTTGAATACTTTTGTCAAACTTCAACATGCGCGTATCTGCACTCTTCCTCGCCGCTGCTGTCATCTGCTCCGTCTCAGCTCTCTCTTCTCACAACGAACGGTCATCCCTTGACTCAACTTACGAGCCAGTCGGCACCATTTCTCACGCGTCTACCGGTCGCCAATCACGCAAGACCAAACGATCCACTACTACTTATACCACCACTCGCACTCGTCGTCAGAACCGTCGTGATGCTCTACGCGAACGATCAGCCCAAGCTTTGGTGCAAAGGGCGCAGGATGTGAATTCCCTCATGGATCAATTGTCGACTTTACATGATGGTTTACTTGCTTCTCAACAAAACATGCGTCAGTCTTTTTTCTCTCGCGATGTTGTTGGGTATCAGACTGATTGTATGCTCAGATCAATTGAAGCAACGCACCGCAAAGCAAAAGGGAAAAGCTTCTGGTCCTTTTAAATCTGAAGTCTCGAATGAACTCCGTCGCTACCGCTCTCAATACAAGCAAACTACACCAGTCATCAATGACTTATCCGAGGCTCTATCGGACTTCGGCGGTGAGCAGTCTATGTCAGCCCCCGAATGGAATCTCGCTCATCCGTTTCTGCAGGCGAAAAGGGTCTTAAACACTACGATAAAAACTCGCAACTGCAAACGATGCTCAAGGAAATTGTCGATAGCGTAAAATACACGCTTAATGATGTCAATTACATCGCTTTCAAGATTCCCGCGCTGGGAGGAGTGCTTGGTCCACTGGTGGTTCGTTCTTTATGACTCCTATCATGTCCCATGCTTACAGAATCCTCTAGTATGACGTCAAATGTCTAGTAGTAAGTTGTGGTCCTGTTCGTCCCTTGTCGTGTGCTCATTTTCTGGTGCAGGACGTTCTACTTAACGGCTCAGAGAACACCGTCGACCACATTCTCAATAATTACGCTGGCGATCTCAAGGACATTGACTCTCTTCTCGGTCTCAGTCTAGCAAGCCTAGGTGGTGGTAGAGGTGGTGGAGGTTTGCCTTTGTGATTAGGGGGATCGGTGTAAGGAGGGGGATCGGTTTGAGGGGCAGAAGATATCTTAAAGCTAGTATTATATAGCAGTGTCAATTAATCATAATGGATCTGGGCGTTTTTGCTATATCTCACTTGTTAAGCTCATGTCTAATTACCTGTTCCTCCTTGACCGCGATACCCGCTTGAGCGAAGGATACCACGTCCAATATGGCGAGAGAGTCAGAGCCACGCGCGTCAACAGACGTAGAAGATGCTCCATTACTTCAACGAGACGAGGAGACGCCTGACGAAGCAAACGGCTTCCCTCAATTCCTGCATCGCAAAGGCAGCCTATCTACACTCGAACAGTTACTTCTAGGCATCTCGCTCGCCCTTTTAATCCTCGCTGGTATCTTTATTGGCCTCTTTGCTGGGCAGAAGCACATCAACGATAGTAGACCGTCAAGACCGGTTCATACTGTGACTGCGACGCGTGATCCTATACCTACGAGTACATCTACCGTGTTCGACCCTGTACCAACGAAAGGTCCTAGCAAGAACGACGAGATCTGCCTGAGCCCGACTTGTGTAACAGACGCGGCTGATCTATTGAATGGATTGGACACTTCTGTTGATCCCTGTGATGATTTCTGTACGCTATGATCTGCAGAAGCTTTATGTGTCCTCATCAAGCTTGATAGACGGTTTCGCAAACAACGGCTGGCTAGAAAAGAATCCTGTACCAGAAGATAAAGCTTTATTCGGCGCTGCTCAGGCTATTGATCAGTCCAACAAGCGTCTGATCAGCACGATCCTCAATTCTGCCATTCCAGAATCCTACATTGAAGCAGATCGGACGAACCTACAGCACCTTAAAGCGTTTTACGGCGCATGCATGAACGAAGATCATCTGGATCGATTGGGTCTCGAACCGCTCTTGGAAGTGCTTAGACCGGTCATGCATGCATGGAGAGGGCAGGAAGCGGATGAAGAAAGAGGTTTGAAGATGCAGGTCAAGAGCCCTTGGGATTGGATCCCGATCCCACGACCTCAGCCTACCTCTTTACCTGATCAGCCTAAGCCGAAGAGACCAAAGAGCTCGACACCTCGAAGAGAGCGATTGACGGATACTCTTCTGTTCCTGCATTCGAGAGGTGCGATTAGATCTGGTTGTTATGAAGTCAGCTGATAGGTATGCAGGTGTTCCTGCAATCTGGGAGAACGATGCTGCTGGCGATGTTGGTGATGACCCATCCTTGCTGAGAATCTGGATTTCGCAAGCTGGTCAGTCCTGTATCGTCCAGTACTTTGTTCCGGCACTGATTTGGCTTCTATAGAACTTGGACTACCCGATCGCGATTATTACAAGGACGAAGACACGCTTGTCGTGTACCAAGAAGTCATTCGGAGCTCCTTGGTGAATTTGTACAAATCGCTCGACGAGAATGTGCTGGAGGAAATCTCAAGCGAGAAGTCGTCGAAGCCTTTGGAAGAGCTTGCAAGCGATGTCGTCGCTTTCGAGAAGGAGCTTGCTAGGGTCTCGTGGAATGTGTAAGCTTTCTCTGTGCCTCAAGAGGTTAGACTGATCTGCATTAAGCGGTGACTCGGAAGACCCTACATTGACCTACAATCCATCTCCATTGAAGAATTTTACAGAGCTCACTGGTGACATAGTCAACTTTCACGATTACTTCTCTGGCTTCTCACCTCGACCTGGTTTCCCGGATCCGCTTATAGTTGGCACACCTTCGTACTTTGGCAATCTGACTTCCATCATGCTGAAGACTAGCGATGAGACGCTTGAAGCTTATTTTCTATGGCGGACTGCTCTGAATGTTGGTGGAACAGCTGTTGCACCACTTTTGTGCTGATGATCTGGCAGTTCGGTCTCTTACTTGGTCCAGGAGAGACAGTTCGGAAGGAAGTAACTCGCCTGAATGATTTCATCGGCGGCATTGATGAGGGCGTTCGCCCCCGACGAGAAGATTCGTGCCTTCAAAGTGTGCAAGACAATCTCGGCTTCTTGATCGGACGATACTATGTGGTTCGTCTGTCCGCCTTACATACAATTACCGGTTAATGGGAGCGTCTAGATGTCAGCGTTTTCCGGCGACTCGAAAGCCTACGCAGAAGAAATCATTGAAGCTGTAGTAGACGCCTTTTACAAGCGTCTGCCTCAATTAGACTGGCTAGACCCAGAGACTAGGCGATATGCACAGGAGAAGGTCCGTCTAGCGTTTCGACTCTGGGTTCGGGCTCAGTAGGCAATTCGATGGATGGACAGGCAGAAGCAATCAAGCATAAGATCGGCTTCCCCACTTCTCCTAATACGACTGATCCTACCAGCCTGCTGAACTACTATTCTGCCCATGCGCCCTTCGACAAGAAGGATCACTTTGGTAATGTCTTGCGAGCGAATTTGGCGAGTCAAAGGAGGATGTGGAACAAAATCAACCGGCAGCGAGATGATGGCGAATGGGAGATGATTCCATCTGAAGTTGTCGGTCATCATATTCCCGTTGATCTGAGATGATCATGCTGATGCTGGCTTACACCAGAACGCTTATTACAGCCCAGAAGCGAATGAGATTGCCTTCCCCGCTGGAATACTTCAACCACCTTACTTCAAGGTGTCGATGCCAGAGTATTTGGCTTTTGTGCGTCTCGTCTACTTGTGATCGATTGCAGTATATTGACACGTTCGCAAAGGGTTCTTTCGGCTGGTAGGCGTGACCTGTTCACTAATGGTAGCTATATGCTGATGGTTATGCTTGCAGTGTCAGTGGACACGAGTTGTCTCATGCTTTCGACAAATCTGGCCGATTGTTCAACAAAAATGGCAAGCTGACGAATTGGTGGACCAATGTGAGTCCTTTGCCATGGTGTCTATAATCTCGCTCATCCGAAACAGGAAACGACGATCGAGTTCAACAAGCGCCAGAAATGTATCGAAGATCAATATGCGGAATATTATGTCGAAGATGCGCAGGGGAAAAAGTACTACATCAATTCCAAGCAGACTGGCGGAGAAGATCTGGCAGATGCTGGTGGTATAAGTCAAGCTTTCGATGCTTGTTCGTTGCATGATTACCTGCGTCGACCATGCTGACTTTGTACTCAGGGAAACGCCGCTTCGAAGGTGATGTCGACGGACAGAAGTACGACAATTATCTACTGCCTGGTCTGAACTATACAAGGTATGATTTCGACACCAGTAGCATCTAAGGGTGCTTACTGGTCTTCGTTTTCATACAGAGAGCAGCTCTTCTTCATTGGATATGCGCGAGGTTGGGTTCGAGGACTGAAACCCGAAGAAGCTGTAAGCTCATGTACCCGACTGACTGGACCGCGCTGACGTCCCTGCAGGTTCGACGGATAAGAACGGACGTGCATTCGCCTACGAATTTCAGGGTGCTAGGTCCGCTGTCGAACGAGCAAGAGTTTGCAAAGGCGTTCAATTGCCCTCTTGGTTCTCGCTATAACCCCGAGAAGAAGTGTCACGTGCGTATTCCTTCTGTAAGCCAGCGTATGCTAATTTCATTACAGGTCTGGTAAGAGCGCAGAACACGACAATGTAACAAAGCTGTATAAAACCGAAATCACACAATGCATGGGCTATCTCATGAACAAAATACAGATGAAGGATATCTCGAATGCCCGGATCACCCAACAAACGTTAAAACACCTGGTCCTCTTCATCCGCGTCAACAGTCACGATATCACCCGCATCCTCTTCTTCTGATTCTCCCTTCTTGCCGATATTGAACGTCGAGGGCCAGGGTGTTGGCATTCTCGCTCTTTTCGGCCTGACCGGAGACTCCTGATTCTGATCAATGACTTTGGTTCCCTCTTCAAACACTATCTTTTTCCTCAGCTGCGATCCTTCTGCTTTCCCTTCCTTTTCCGCTGTCTCTACTCGATCTGGACTGGGTATAAAGCCGCTTGTGACGCGTGAAGTCTTGATGCCGGGTGAAGCACGTTTGATCGGCGTTTGATCAGCTTCGACAGGTAGATGGGATCGTTGATCGGGCGAAGCAGGACCGAGTGAGAGCTTGTCGATATAGGAAGAGACTTGTTCCGGTGATGAAATGGGCGAGTTGAGCGGTGATTCGTTAACCTATTCAATTGCTCAGGGCCAGATCGTCAGAGCACAACAATGCGGCGTACGTATGCTGCAAGGTCCATAGCGAGCAAAGTAGGTGATTCTTTTGCCATAAAGAGACTGGTGAGATTGGATTTCTGAGGCTTGGTATGTGTTGAATCTTGCTCGTTGAAAGACCAGCTCGATATAACAGAAGACGACGAGGATTGCCAGCTGTGCCTCTTTAGATTTGGTCGAATGCTGCTGCTCGAAGATGCTTGTCGCGATTTCATGGCTTTGTCCTCTGCTACGCGCTGTGTTGTGTTTTGTTTAGAGTCTCTGTTTTGTTTGTCGCATGCTCCTCAGTCTGATTTATTATACACGAGTGGATGTTCAGCCTTGTCTCGGGTCGAGGAGGTCTTTTAATGACGCGACGCATTGACCTCTGACGACCAAGACCCTTCCTCCTGCGCTGTTTCTACCTGTCTGTTGCTTCTGTTATATCTGCATTATTCACGCGTCCGGCTGCCATGTCAAAGTATATAGTCGAAGAAGTGTCCAGAGATCAGTTTGATCGTACTTTTACATCTCCCTTCTCTTCGAATCGCTATTCATTCCCAATCATCTCTTTAGATGAGTATATCTTGGAACTGGCTACTTTGATAGGGTCTTCTCTGAGGAATGGTTCGCGCTCCCCTGTCAGAGATTGGGCTAGGCTTATTGCCAATGCACAGAGACCCTCATGCCTTTGCGTCATTATGGTCCTGTATGTCTTCTATACTCTTCATCCCTCTGAGTCTCAGACTTGTGTCCAGTATGAAAGCAAGAAAGGTCTATCCTTTCACCAGAATGAATGACCAGCACTGATTAGGCAGACCGCTGGCATCTCGGTCTATGCAACAATATCCTAGATGCGTCCGCCTGCGGTAAAGTCTACACTATCAACCGGAATCAAGCGATTGCTCTTGTCTATCCACCAGGAATAGAAGCAAAATCCTCGATTGAAAGTAAAGGACGATATCATAAAGAGTATCAAGAACTTGCGAGGCAGGAGGATAGTGAGCATGAGGATTGGGTAGCTAGTGTAGTAAGTCTGTGTGCTGAATTTGGATGGTGCTCATTCATCTCGCAGCTTTCTTCAAGGATAGAGGAATTGGCTACTCAAGCTTTTGGCGAAAATGGAGACAAAGATAGCTGGTCGTTGGCTTTTCTTGCTGCTGCCGAAGGGTGTCAAGGTCGTGGGCTGGGTAGAGCATTGATGAAACATATCGAAGAACAGGTCTGTCCTTTCACAAGGGTCAGTAAAAACTAGCTGAAAACATGTACAGGCTCGGAAGAACGGCGATACTATAGTACTCGAGGCTAGTAATGTATCAAACGTGAGTCCTGCTTTATGTATTGACAAGGTACAGGCTGAATTGGACAATACAGGTCAAATACTATCAAGACAAGCTTGGTTACCAACTGCTACAAGACGATGTCATTCCTGGATACAAAGATCTCCCTGCGGCCCGATGGATTCAGTTCAAGAAGTCTTTTACCAAAGCATGAACATGCTTGATTTGACCCATGGAAAGCGCCAGCGACCGGCTGATTGACGCATTAAGATCACTTGCAGCTGTAGGCACAAGGTCGTGGCCAGGCTATCGCAGTCGTCTAATGACTCTGGTCAATGCAGCAAGATATCACCACAAATTTCCAGCATTGGGTCTATGCAATGATAGACGATGTGACAGGGCGCAGTGGATAGCTTGTAGCAGGATAAATAAACGAGCCAGAAGTGTGCTTATTCGATGCATGTCTCCTGCTGGCCGCTAAATGACGCTTGCCCAAAACCACATGGACGCTACACGAATAGAAGCCCTACGCGCAGACATTGCTCTGCTACAGTCTTCCCTACTCGAAAACGAGCTGCACTTTGTTTCTGGCTCGCGAGATTTTTGGACTTCGGATGAACAAGTTTGTTATTTTGGTGATTCGTTCGATATGCGTCTCATGCGAAAAGAGGACAGTCAGACGTAGAAGAAGCCAAGTTGCCTGTGATTGATGTGGAATGCTCTGCTTCGCCCAAGATCTTGTTGCGAGCGAGATATGACGCGGATGGAAGTTTGGACGCTAGCATACTTGAGCCAGATCACGATATAGGTGCGTTTTGAGGCTGTCAGGCGTACATGAGACTGATCCTAGGCACAGAGAGAGCAGATCAAGGTCGTCTGAACGATTTCTGCGCTGGCTGCCTGCAGACGATAAAGCAGACTGATGACCCTACTCCGCTGTTCAACCTCTTTCTATGGCTAAGAGAATACGTGCTCGATAATCCTATAGAGTCTGTCTCGGCCAAGCGAATATCGCTTGAACAGAAGACACCTGTAGAAGCTGCTCCTCTAGTGACTTCTCTCGTTGACAAGGGAGATTGCTGCTGATGCCCCCTAATGCAGCCAATGATGCAGCTTAAGCGAATCCTAATATGGACTCATCATTTGCTTGCAGTGTCTAAGCGGAAGGTGAGCTCATCTAGTTCTGAAAGAGGTAGCAAACTGATCGTAAGACAGGACATTGTAGCTTGGAGTAGCGAGCTTCAGCTATGGGGTATAAGCAAACCAGGGTGAGCAGCTTATTCTTACAAAGCGTTGCTGGTCTTATGCGCGTCACAGCTATCCAGGCAAGGTCTTCCCTCTCTGATCGATCTCTGTGCTGACGCTGGAGCAGGCGTGATTGTCATCGAAGGCCTACTAGAAGACGCCGATGAATTCCTAGCTCGGATAAAAAGACTACAATGGCAAGCACTGCAAGTCCGCTGCGAAGAGATACAAGACCTCGATATACCAGATAGCCTGACTGTAATTGCGGAACGGCAGGCTGCAGCAGGAGCACAGGCGAAGTTGCGGGTAGAAGGGGAGAAACCTCATGCGATTGAAGTGGAGAGTTTGGCAGAAGTTAGCGAGAGGTGAGACTTGGTCTTGCTTGTTAGAAGGAAGGCTGACTATGTGTTTAGATTGACGAATGCGGGGCTGGCGGATATGTTTAGCTCTGCAATGAAGTTGCATAAATGAACCTCTCGGTTGACTGGCTCCTGAATTTATGCTTGCGTTTCCAAGTTTGCATCCATCGCCTAATCAGTAATCCTATCATGTACAAGCACAAATGTACTGAAGTATCCAATGAGAGATATCGTAGCGCAGGACTGTGCAGGAAGAAGGGGCGCGTCACTGGCGCAGCTTGAAACATACACAGTTCACAGAGACGAGGCATAGATGAGGGTGAGATAGACGAAAGACTCTGGGCTACCGCGTTCCGATAGCGGAAACCGGGATTTAGAGGCGACGCATGTAAAAAGAGCGGGCAAAATGTAAAGCACGTTCGAACAGCAGTCATTTAGGTCGCAATACGACTTCTTTTCTTCAAGGTAAGAGCGAAAAGAGGACAGTCCGACAGTAGCCTTGAAGGGCGGGTGTTGACTGACAGACAAGCGAGTGTAAGCAGAATAATGCGAGACCTTGAACTGCGCAGCTGTGTAGCACGGCGGCAAGCGACAACAAGAAGAAAGCTTCCAGCACATCTTTGATGGCTTATTGTAGTAACAGCACGAGATAGAACCATATAGGTCGAAGACAAGGATAGGCAAGCGAAGGCTCTGCCTCAACTCAAGGAATCAGGGCGCGAGTCTCGCCCGAACGAACTGAACAGTACGGTATCTGGTGCTAGCTGCTATAGAGAGATCTGGCAACGAGAGTATCTTTCAACCCTTTGGTATCTGCCAAACAGGTATCTGCATGAGCGGTTGCTCGTCAAGGCAGAAATTCTCGCAAAGCTCTGTTGTCTTCACACTAGCATCCACTAGCATCAAGGTCCGTATAAACCTCATCCTGACTGGTAGACACAGCTGATTTGAACCGCGCAGATACCCCAAACAAATGCACTTGCATCGATTTCTATTTCTCAGCCTGTTGGCTATTGCTCGCGCTCAAGAGGAAGAAGAGGGAGACGCGCAGAGTTCTTCGTCAGTAAGACCAGTTCAAGCATCTGGTAGTGCAAAGTCTGTCCCTTTCCACGAACTTGGAAGCAGGGCTGAAGGTGTGGCATAGCTCGACAGCATCTAATTCTACGACGACGCGTACTTCCGCTCTACCTATCGCTTCGTTACCTGCTGCTGCTAGACAGTCTCGAGATCGTATGTCCTCTTCATAATTCGGCGAACGCTGCTGATGCTGTTTAGTCACCGATTCCGCGCCAGTACCCCCAATGACAAGAGGAGGAGCAGGCATTGGACCAAGCGACGATTATCTCTCACCTGATAGTGCAGCATCTCTCGGCATCAGCGGATTGGCATTAGCAGGAGCAATAATATTGCAGATAGTCTAAGACGAAGAGGGACATTTTCTTTGTACACATTTCATAGGCATCATTCGTGATTAGGAATCTTTAATTGCATCTAGATATCCCCGTAGTTTCTGCTCGTAAACCTCTAGAACGTCTCCGCTTCGTCACCTTCAACTTCGCCTTCTTCAGGTACTTCGAATCCTTCCTGTTCGACGAAGAAAGGGACCGAATCAGTGCTACACTGAAAAGCCGCAGATCCGACGAACCTCTGTCGCGTATAGAATATCCCTTATTGAGATCAAAGAGGTGACTTCATCGTTATCGACGTCGCCTAACGCTTCCAGTCTTGCGCCAACAATGATTTCAATGTCGCGCAGCTGAGACAGTATATCAGATCCATCAATCCACCAGATTCACCACATAAAAAACACACCTTGGCAAAATAGAAATCTCGCTGTGCGGAAAAGCATCCAAGCATTAGCCATAAGCCAAAGAACCAAGCGCAATCTCACGCACCTCCTTCTCGAGATTCTCTACGCTTACTTTCAACTCATTCATCTGCCCCGTCAAGATCTGAACAGCCTGATCCGTCCCTCTGCTCGAAGCAGCAGCAACGGGCCGTCTAGCTCCTGCGCCCATTGAGGAATTTGTTCTCGGTGCAGCGGATGAAGAGCTTGCGCGTGATGGTCCACTACCGCTGCCTGTGATGGTTTGTGCTTTTCTTCGCGAGATACTGTAGGATATAAATGTCCCCTAAGCTTTCTCGCTGGTTAGCTTGTGATTGACTCACGGATCATATTCATCGCCTGGGAATGTCTGATCCCACCATCTGGACCTCGTATCTCAGCCTATAACAGATTCCAGCAGATGTGATTACATACTTTTTCATCCATTGAAGCATTTCCAAGTTATCCTGCATCTTACATTTAACGAGCTGCTCAACAGGTATCGGCTTGTCAATCTTGTGCGTCTTGAAGGCCGCAGTAAGGACTATAACATGTCAAGAATATGCATGCAATTCGTCCAATATGGTTACCTTTAAAGTTCTGGATGTATTCGTATTCGCTCCTGGGGCACCCGCATGAGCGAAAACAAGTTGTATTGAGGCTACAGACTTACTTCGCGCCAAACTTGACCTGACCACCACTAACCAGTCAGCACATGGTAGCGCAAACAGATCAGAGATGGACCTTGCTTAACGGCACATCTTGATACACAGAGTCGACAATCTGTTCAATTACAGTAAGATGCTGCATGACGTCCTCACAGACGCTTGAAAATACCTGACAGTACACTGCACCTGATCCACATGATTCCTGCATTACAGGATAGAAGAGCTGCTCTCAGCAAAGCGAGAAGTTTACGCGTTCTATGCGCACTGACGACTTTGGTGAGGTTGAGCGATAGCTGTTCAAGCATAATGTTAGCTTGTGTCAGAAGGCAGTCCATTGAGAGCCGACGAGCTCATTGATCCAGCTGAGGAGCTGCCCGCGACTTTCGCCTAGAGCTTGTGCCATGTTTTGATGCTTTCACAACTTCTGCTTGGACGAATGCCTGGCGAAGATCTATAGGCAGACAAGCATGAGCAGCTGACTAGCTTCAGAGCATGTTGTACTTTCAATCAGTAGCGCGTATAGCAGCAGAAGACGAGCGCGGTGTTTCGTAAGAAGCTTCGACGAACAGATGAAGCGCGGGTTGTCAGATGTGTCTATGCAACAAGCAAGTTATTCAACGACAAGCTATTGTACAAAGCAACACTACTAGCGCCTAGAGCTTCTCTCCTCTCTTCGCCTTTTCTTGTCGTTTCCGCTTGACTCATCAGCACCAATGCGAGCTGAAACATACAATTTCAGCAAGGGTGGAGATGACTGACAAGAGTACTCACATGCTAGATCGCCTTTGCGCTTTCGACTGTCGCTTTCGTCGTCGCGAAGAGCCGGACTCTCAGCAGGCGAATCCCGATTCTTGCGAACGTCTGAAGAAGGTCGACCTCGTCGGGCGCTGCTTTGACCAGTACCAGTGCTTGATGACTGGCCAGTCACTGCGCCAAACAAGCCTCCAGGTCGTGATCGTTCCGACTCTGATGTTGTCGTGTTGCGAGTCCGAGCAGGACCAGAGGGCAGACGTTCAGCCGAAATTGTAGTAGGCGCGTCGTTTCGCGGCGGCTTGGAGGAAGCAGGCGCCTCAGCCGCTCGTCCTTTGATTGAAAAGCCAGCTTTCATGACGTCCGCAGTGCCACTGATTGGACCTGCTGGAGGCGCACCAGGCGCACTAGGTGCAATTGGCGCAGAAGCCAGAGCTGAAGCTGGAGAGCTGCCGCTGATCGAAAGACCTCGTGGTCCGGTCGGCAAGCCTGATCTGCCTTTGGGACCAGTCGGTATTGATGGAACTTTCGGTGAAGGACCAGTCGGTACATCGTCGGTCCAGCCTGAAGGTTGACTGGGTGCTCTTGGTGGTCCTGCTTTCTTCTCTTCTGGCTGTTCACTCTTTCGAGGACTTCGAGGAGGCGTCTTACTCCGCTTAGACGTTTCTGGCTCTTTTCGCAAAGGTTCGACTGGACGGCTTTTACTTTCGCTATCTGCTCCCCATTTGTGTAGCTGTCAAGAAAGCTGTATGAGCTCTTATCGATCATCAAGATCAGAAGACCTACATCGTCCTTGTCGTCAACCCTGCGGCGCTTGGGCGAAGGCTCTCGTTGCGATGCAGACACCTTCCGTTCGGTCTCTTGCTTTGGGCGTTCCCGCTTTTCTCGATCATCATCGCGCCTCGACCCAGATCTATCCTGCTTGACCCGCTCTCGACTTCGGCTGCGACTTCTCCGCCGTTCGCGATCTGACCGGTCGCTACCTCTTGGTGCTTCCCGCTCTTTTCCCTTTTCACGGTCGCGATCTTTCTTGTCCTTTTCGCGAACCCGATCTGACGCCCGGTCTGCTTCACGACGATCAGATTCACGTCGGCGAGCAAGACGTTCCTCCTCAGCAGTGGGCTTTCGATCGCGATCTGAACGTCGGTCTCGACCATCGCGATCCTTTGAATGTGTAGAGTCGGGAGACGCATTTCGACTGCGAGAAAGAGGTGCACGGTCGTCTGTCCGCGAAGCCCGACTTGACTCTTCTCGAACATCTCGTCTCGGCGAGTCTGGAATCCTAGAAGACAGTGACGATCCTGGGCGAGAAGGTGGAGGCGAGCGTCTGCGAGGAGAGGGCGCCCGCGGCGGAGGCATCTTCTCGTCCCTCCTGCTGGACTCGCGTGCTGGTTCTCGAGCTGGAGCAGGCGAGCGAGTAGAGCGCACATCTGTTGTAGAAGGTCTACTCGGTAGCTGTGGCTTGGCTGGCAGGCCGACAGGCAAGCCATTCGCCTTCTGGTCTAATGATGGTGCAGACTTCCGATCTGACGAGATACCAGCAGGGCCAGATGGAGGTTGTGTTGACTTAGTGTCGGTAGGTGTGCTCTTGATCTCGCCTTCTGAAGTCGCCGAGAGTGGCTCATCTGGCAACAGACTCGCTCTGATCGGAACAGACTTGTTACTTTCCTCCACTGATGCGTCGGTAGCGGCCTCAAATGGCTTCTTCTCGTTCGATGTTGATCTGTCACCAGCTTTCGAGCTGACCGACGGCTCGGCTTTCTGCAATGATGTGCTTTCCGACTCAAGCTTCAATCGAGCAGGAACATCCGACCGAGCTTTGCTTGATGCTGCACTCTGCACTCGAGGTACGTCTGCCGCCGAAGATTGACGACTGGAACAGCCTTAGCTTTTTGTATTGATGAACAAGCCAGAAACCACTCACGAGGGTGGACCAGGACGCGATGGCAAGGCTGATGGGCCAGAGCTCCTGTCTGGAGATGCTTCCGGAACTTTGCCTGTTGTGCTCTCCTGAGCCGAGCTGTAATAAACTTTTGTGCTGGTCGGCCTGGCAGACGCAGACTTGGAGTCGCTGGACCGATCTGCAGGAGCCTTTGATTCGGCTGGAGCGGTGGGCGTGCTTGACCGAGCTGTAGAGACGCCATTTGGCTGAGCAGGCGACGCAGCAGGACTTTGCGCAGTCGTTCCGTTGGTCTGAGCTTTGCTTGACGGGGCAGTCTACACGGGCATCGTTAGCGAAGAATGCTTTGATTGACGAGCACTCACCGGAGGAGCGCCCCGTCCTCCTGACGGTAGCATCAAGGCTGGTTCCCAATACTTTGACCGTTTCGTGAGTAGCGCAGAGTAGCTGTTGCGGCACATCATGGGAGACCTTTGACATGCCCGGCAATTACTCACACGTTAGCCAGCATCTTGATGTCTTCTCTTTCTTCCTTCATAGCCAGCGTTTTGATGAAAGCTTGTAGGTTTTGTCCCGAAGCAACCACGTAGGGCACGTAGTCGACAACTTGACTAAGGACCAGTAAACCATTGCGAATGCCCATATACTCTCGAGACTCAATGCAGCTTCGTAAAGCTGTGATGGTACCAGCTTGCCACTTCTGGTGGACGTACTTGAAGCGAGAATATGAGAGACAGTTCGCTTCTGCAATGCTTGCCCCAGGTGCTGGAGGTCTTTGAACTATGCCTGGGCGGAAGCGATGCGGTTCATCTGAACCTTTCGGGCTCATTCCAACGGCTTCAACTCTGTAAGTCTCTTCGCTGTCGAACCATCGTCGTACCCAGCGCAAAATATCAGCCAGGAAGCGTGCTGTGGAAAGTCAACATCTGCACAAACGAACGAACAGGCTAACCTACAGAAATTACGGACTTCGTCTTCCGTCATGCGGAAGATAGTCGGCGCGAGTTGTTCGCTGAAGAGCTATCGCACTAGTCAGTATCGGTTGCTTGTGCGAAACATTCCACATACTTGATCGAGTACAAGGATGGTGTTGAAATTTGGTGTCCGATATTCGTGCAGAAGCTGAACAAATCGGGAGCTGAAAAGGGCATCCATCGGTGACGGCTTTGCTCGCGGAAGCATGAGATGCTGCGAGAACTGCGCGGCAGTCGCCACTCGGTTGCTACTGGTAGCTGAAAGTCCTAGAGTCAGCTTGAGGTAGAGACGCTCATGCCAGAACTTACGGAACCAATGCGCCACTTCAACTTGTAGTCTGGCACAGACTGCGTCTATCGTAGTGCGCTGGCTTTCGCGCTCTCTGTCCAGCGTAAGCGATCGCTCGCGTACCCGGAGTTTGACGACTTCGCGCTCAGAGACGTCCTTCATTTCGTAGAATCCTTCTGAAGATGGCAAGTCGTCCACACGAGCCTTGAGTGACTTGTACGTGTTCGACGGTAAATGAATATCGCGCAGCTCGAGACACCAGAACGAAGCAAAGAGCTCCGGGCTGAAAGCAACATGAAAATCTGCCACTTCTGCCGACAGAGCTGACTTACCTGATGAAGGTTGTTACTTGAGTAGGAAGTAAGCTGGCTGCGGTCGACTTGACGTCAGCCAGAGCTTCATTCACAGTGATTGAGGCTGTAGGCTTTTCCGAAGTGATAATTTCTTGATTGCCTATGGTTAACATATAAGCTACCATTGTTATGAGAGCGCGACAGGCAAGGACGGACTTGTTTTCGCTTTGATGTCGTTCTCCTGCAACCAGTTATTAGGTTACGAGAAGAGCATGACAACAGGCGACTTACCCTCATGGCAGGGAGTACCTTTGGTCTGATCATCTGGAAGGCAATGCTCGGTTCGATGCCATAAACACTCCAAAGGTCAGCTAGTGAAGGAACCATGTTTGAGTATTCTGCTGGCGTCAAGACAGTAGCGAGGAAGTCGATGTACTGATAAAGGGTTGCATGGATCTGATGAACAGAGTGTCAGCAAGAAGCTTCTTCACGTTCACAATAGCATACAGTGTTGTGAAGATTGGATAAGTATTTCAGCTGAACTGGATCTCCCTCATTGGCGGTAAAGATGCTAGTCTGTCGTATCTGTGCGATGCGAAGCAGCAGCGGTCGACCGTAGCCTGTTCCATCGAGTGCTGCACGGAGGCGGTTGAGATGCTTTGTTGGTCCAGGTCGCCTCGAGTTCCGTAGGGAAGCGATGGTACTTTGAGAGGCGAATTCTGTTCGCAGTGTCTTACCGCCGCTCAGAGCATAAATTCCGCTTTCTGAAATATCGGCAGGGGAAACCACATCCAGACCACCGAGCTTGCTGACAAGGTCTCGCAGAATGATGAGATCGGACGCATTGCCTGCAGCCAGTTGCTTAATTACGTATAGCACCATCATCTTGACTTCAACAGGCCATCTCCTGTGCAGCACTGCGACAAATGTGGATAGACCTTGCAGCCAAAGAGATGTATGCGTGCCATCCGATTTCGTTCGGTCTCTTGATGGATCTGAAAGCGCTTCCAGAATAGAGTAGGACATGACATCGTATTCAAACATGGCGAGGTAACGCATTGCTTCAATGGTGGGCGAGATAATGTTGTCGTAATTCTCGACTTGATGCAAAACGATTGAAAAGATAGTGCAGGGATCAGTGTGCGCGACTTTAGCGAATTGCCGGCCAAAGCGCTTGTGAGATTGAGGATCGTTACCAAGTCGTTTCATGAGGCCTTTGGTCTCTTTGTCTGCTTCGGCTCGCTTCGCTCTAACTTCTGGGTATAATTTCGGTATGCGTTCTTTCCATTCGCCATAGATGCCGTATCGAACATCCATGGGGATGTGCGAGAAGAGATTCCATAGCGACACCGACAGACCGGGATTCGCCTCGGACAAGGTAAGAGTCGGGATAATGTGAAGGCGGCAAATGTCGATCCAAGGTGCAGCAGACTCAGCATCGGTCTATTAGCATTATTAGCACCAATTCTATTTTTCCGACAGATGTACGCACGATATCACGCGTTGAGAGATCGCTAGCGCCGAGGCGGATCAACTTGGTCAAGAATGCCATGTTCCGGTGCGCTTGAGGTCCAACGAAGCGCAAGAGGTGAACCACCGTCGACATGACTTCTTGCACATTCTCGCTAATGGGTAATCGCTCTTTCCATTCCGCCCAGAAATAGTTGAAATTGCAGCCAGGCACAGCGCCGTGACATGCCCATGCAGTCAGGTATGTCGGAAGCGTAGCCGCTGGGACAATCTTCTTTTCTGTTGTTGAATAAAAGGACTGTCTTTGCGAAAAGCCTCTTGAAACGCCTGAAGATGCTCGAGACAGATGCGCATAGGCAGGTTCCAGAACGACATTGAGGATGCGAAGCAGAAGATCAGCAATCTCGGGATGAGGTCCGACGAGCCAATTGAACTTTGACAAGATGAAAAGACTGCTCTTCAGATCGCCGACACCAAGAAGAGCTTTCAGAATGCCGACTTTCTGATTTGGCGGTTCATGCACTTTCTTCTCTGGCGCATCATCTCTACTCCGACTAGAAGAGCTGCTGCGGTCGATTCCATCCAGTGTACCAGCCATCAGTAAGGCATTTGAAGATCCGGCTTTTGCTTTCGCGAGGATGGCAGAGTTGTGCTTTGACCGAAGACCTTCCACTGTTTGATCGTCTGGCGAGAGCTGTACAAGATTTCAGCCGATGCCCAACAGGTACAAAATCGAAGCTCACATGAGGGTATAGGTCAGAAAAGCGAACGAAGCCATCCCAAATCAAGACGGCAGCCAACAAGTAAAGCTTAGGCGGAGTCTCGACCTTGATCTCTGGTGTCTGTACAGACGAAACGAAGTATAAGCCTGCGACCAAGCTATCTTCCAGCTACCCTACCTGATAAAAAGCAAACTTGAAACCCAAGATCTGAGCCATGGTGTTATTACCCTTCTCTTCTCCCAATCCACCGTCAGGTTCATTGGAAGCACCAGCACCTGTCGCATCATCCATCTCGACATCTTGAGATTTCGCTTGCTTCTTTTGCAAAGGCGCAAAGGATTCTTTACCCCATGGTGAATTTCGAAGCAGAGAGCGGAAAAAGTGATGATGATGCGTGACGTTGTCTGAAAAGACGTCGAGGATGATATCTAGCGTTCGAGTCGGGTCCAGGTTGAAGAAGCCTGTGGAAAAAGGCAGAAGTAAGGCTTGATAAGCCTTGGTTGCAACCTTCACCCACCTATGAGCGAGAAAATGTTCTTCATGACAATCTTTGCGCGCTTGTCTCTCGCTTCTTCCCTGTTCGCATCACACCCGTCTCAGTCACACAACGGGACTGGCTGGCATGGCACGGACGATTCTGTAGGCAGCCCATTCTGATCATGCTCTGGTCCCATGTTTGCCAGCAACTCGGTAGCAAGCTTTGAGAAACCTTCGCTCTCTTCTCGTAATAAGTTGAACTTTTGTTGCTTGTAGCTGTAGTCGTGGAAGAGGCTTGAATCAGCCAACGCTGATCCGACCCAAGCTCCACCTACAACATGGCCGTCCTTGTTCTTACTTCCATCGTAGCTGCATATCTGTCTGCTGGATTCTCCGTTGAAAGCAATACAGCGACTCTAAGCTTTTGCAGGTTGAACGGAATTTGAGGCTAAGACAGGACATCAGGACGCCAAGTCAACCATAGCTTTGATGGTCCAAACACACGATTAAGGCAGCAAGCAATTCCCTAAGCTTGAATCTAGCAGGGCTTTGCGTATCTTTGGCTGGAGGCCAACTTTCTCCCGTCGCTTCAAAAGTAGCATCACAAGTCCAACACGCATCCAATATGGCCGTTTGTAGTACTTCTACCACAGACTGAGGTAAACGTTCACCCGTAGCGCTAGGGTGTACAGGTTCATCGAGGTCGAGGTCTGTTGATTTAGGTAAAGCAGCGAAAGCGTCTTGAAGCAATTGAGCAGTTTGTGAGACTGTAGGGATCTCCTTTTGCAACGTAGCATACAGTAGGCCTGTCAGGTTGGCCAATAGTTCTTCTGGAAGCGCAGAGTGGAAATCGCAAGTTTGTACCACGCCAGCGAGATTCGAGGCTGAAGACTCGCGTGTAGCGTCATTCTGATCAGCCAGGAATGCCTTTGTCTGCTCATTCAGTGCTTTGAGCGACATGTTGTGCTGTCTCGGTCTCTTCAGATGGTCGACATCGAGGTTTGGGAGAAGTCCAAGTTATACCGTTCAAAGGCTAGATATTACAATGCATACAAAGTCCATGATTAAGCTATGACTAGAGAGTTGATACACATCCAATAAACAGACTATATGTTACAATCGGTAGAAGCGAAATCAAACGACCTGACCGGGATCTTGTCCTTGCGCGTTCTTCTTGGGCGGCTCGTATGCAGGAAGCTGCTCATTATCTGGAGGAGGTGCAGTGTATGTCTGAGGTTGAACAAAGAAGCCAGTAGGTGGTGCAAAGCGTGGTGAACCATCCGCGTTGCTTCATGCCACGGTCAGCCCTGCGCATCGGAAGTGAAATAGGCAAGAAGAGCTTACTATAAAGAATAGGAAGGCCCATATGACAATTGATGGGTCTGCTGTTGTCTCGAATTGCGCTTCTCCATCTCTTGCCTAATGTGATTCAGCCGACGTTTCCTCATTCGTGTCATGAATACGAGGGCCTATACGACGATAGGTCAGCGCTGTTGTATTGTTTCTCATTTCGTGGACATACGAGACTGTTTATGCACGTCAGTACATGCGAATATGCCGAATTGAGGAAACTCACATGAATATAATGAGCGCTCCTGCTATCCATCCAATCGTCATTCCATTGAAGGGTATTCCTCCCGAAGAGTCATCATCCTCGTCACCACTTTCAATCCAAAGTCAGCTTTACCCTTCCTATGCACAGATAGACTCACTATATGCCTTGAGCCGCTGTAAGAGCTGGTAATGTAGCATAGATGCACGCCAGGAGAGCTGAGCTGTATCTTGTTGTAAACATGTTGGGACAAGTGATTGTTGCGCGCCAAGAGGGAATAGCGATCATGTCATCTACACTCATGCAACAATTTTCACATACTATTTGCACACTAGCAGCACCCTGAGTCTATTCTACATGGACCTTGCCCTTGCCCTTGTACCTTCTCCTGATCAGTCGCCACTGCATGATTGACTTTTGCCCTATGAGATCATCAGCATGTCCCGAATGCGAATAAGAGAGCATACCAGCTTCGAGGCCTCCAGCCTCAATGACCGAGGTCCTTTGATGACTGGAGTCCTGGTTCACCGCTTCCAACTGATTCACTCTTGCCCCTCTGCTTCTTGCGTCCTTCCCACGCTTGCTGCTGACCCACATAACCAGGCTTAAAGGCGGCTTTCCGCTGCCCTCGACTCCAGCGCGCACTCAGATGACAAATTTGCCGGCCGAGTCCACATCTCAGAATCCCTTGCACTGAGCTATGACCAATCATACCATCTGCACCGGATCAGGTTGATTCTTCTTTGTAGGAGGTTCATAAGCCGGTAGTTGCTCATTATCAGGCGGAGGTGCAGTATAAGTAGTTTGCGGTGGGAACCCAGTCGGTTGTTGGAATCTAGGAGATCCGTCCGCGTTGCTGCAACCGGTGAGCGTGGACAAGAGTAAGGAAGAGAGACGCTTACTATGGAGCATAATTCACACCATAAGGCATTTGCTGTTGCGCTGGCCTCTTTCGGACTGCACTGACTTGTCTTCGCCTAGCTTGTTTCCTCTTCCGAATTCCGTGCGATGTCAATCCCAGGGCCTGTCGTGCAAGGTCAATGAATGCGAGTAGCTCGGAGAAAGAGACCTTACGAGAATTGTAATGACGATGACTCCGACGACCCAACCGATAGTCGTTCCGTTGCTGAGACAAGCGGTCAGTCTGGTTGCATTCTGACTAGTCTTGCAAGCTCACAAGGTCCACCCCTCGTCAGGATCGGCACTTTAGATCTTTGTCAGTTTACGATGCATGCCACCGACGACTGAGAAGCTCACAGCCCATTGCCTTGTGCTGCTACGAGCGCTGGTAGTGCAAATGTGCACACAACGGTTGCTAGATTGTAATTTGAAGTGAACATTGTCGTTTTTAGTCAAGAAGGTGAAATCGTCATTCATGCAGATTTCGATAAATCATAATTAGTTACAGAACAGCTCTCCATCGCCTCCAAAGCATCTACTCTTCATCCTTGCTGCCTTCTCTTAGCTCTTGCTGCTTCGCGCCATCCTCCGCCACCAAGTCGTCGTGCGCAGCATGCCCATCCACCCTCGCAACCTTCCTCACAGGCAGAGCAGGTACTAATTCCCCTTTAGCCGCTTTCATCCTCTTGACCTGCCTAATCTCCGCCTCGCTGTAAACAGTACTGACTTCCGTGAATGCAGAAGCCGCCGGTGTAGTTGGTCCAGCACAAAAGAAGGAAGAAGTACCTCGGGTAGAAGGACGCGATTTGGTTGATTTAGACCATCGACTGGTATGGGCTGATGGTCGAGCTCGCCAAGCTCGAGGTGAAAGTGGTGCGAGTAATAAGGACGGTGGTTTCTTTTGTTTCTCTTCCGGTTTGGGTTCAATTGAAGGGAGTTTGGGTTGCCATTCTGGTAGTGGTTTAGGCTTGCCGTGTTCATTGGTAGACTCTTCAAGGCGGATGGATTGTGATTTTTGTTCCGACCTGCGTTTGCTGCGTCTATAGGATTCTTCAGATGCCCGAGCTGCTTGCTTTCCCTGTGTTCACATCAGCAAAGGTAACCGGACACAGCAAGCACGAACAGCCTGAATAGCAGCTCTCAAATCAATGACAGGAGGAGCTTTCCTTCCTTTCTTTGACTCTTTTCTCTCCCTTCCTACACTCCTCATCTCTGGCTGTTTGAAGTCTCTCGTCTTGATTTCAACGACTTTGACCTTGTTTCTCTTCTGTGGGCTAGCAAGATTTGTGAACCAATCGGCCAGTCTCATTGAGGATGACAGATGTTCGTTTGGCGGGCTTAGATGTCGTCTACGGAAAACCCAATAGATGGCTACAGCTGATACAACAGTTAGGACAAGCAGAGGAACGACAATAGCAGTGGTATTCGTAGAAGCGGGTCGGTATATCGCTATCGGTTCTTGTGCTTGTGCCGTTACCGCTGGGCGACTGACTGGAGCAGTCGGTATAGAAGCAGGCAATGTAGTCTATGTAGGTCAGAGACCATAGCTAGAACATATCTGGGAGAACGACCTCACCTTTTCTGGCAGGACGTAACCTTCTAATCCGGCAGAAGGACATTCGATACCTTGACAAGCTGAAATGACCGACATAGCAGATAAGACTGGCATGCTGGCCTTGGTAGTGATGGATCTAGAGCAAGAGCAGAACGCCAAGGTCCGGACGAATCTCTATATGGCTAGAAAGCGCGCTCCAGAAGCCAACATCTTGACGACATAGGGACGAAAGCACGCCGTGTCACCGAGCTGTCTTGAGATGTTCGCGGCCTTCTAAATGGACATGTAGAGGATTCGCGCAGCCCAGGCTGGAGCGCAGGTTCGGTCTTGACAGGCTACCACTTCATTTGGTTGTGACATTCTCGCCAAAGTGACACTTCTTCTTTGTGCAAGTCCTTGACGCAAGGTACACAAGAACTTCCACAGCAGTCGTCCATAACAGGCGGATCAGGAGACAGGCAAATCTTGACAAGTTGCTTCTTTCGCGTCATTGTGAGTCTGCGAGCGTCCGCATAGCTTTGCACAATAGCACGTGTATCTGCTTCTTTAGGCTGTTGCTGTGTGGTATCACCTCCCATCAGCTAAGCGGTGGTCTCACCTTGACCTGCGTCGAGCACCTTTCTAAGTCTCAATGGCAGAAGAGGGCAATCCAGCGACTGCACTAGGCGTAGAAGCTCCTCCTCCATATCACAGCAAGCAGAGCAGCACAGAAAGTGATGCTCAGGGCGAGCAACCAGCTCAAGATGTTCAGGCGTCAACTATAGAAGAGCCTTCTGAAGACGCAGCTGCTCCTAAAGAGGACAGTGTGCAAGAAACAATAACAGCATCTCCCGCGAAGAAGGCCGCAGTCACAGCAGGTCTGTCGCTTCAGATTTGGCATGAACGACGCGTTGACCTTCCATTATAGGAAGTAAAGCACCATTGAAGCCCAGCACTGGCTCTGCAGCTCGCAGACCCCTCACCAAACCAGCTGTCCCTCCCTTCAAAGCTCCAATTAGAACAGCTCGAACTTCACTCGCACCTCCCAAAGTTGGTGCCAAAGTAGAGGCACCCAAAGTAGCTTCGCGCTTAGCTTCCTCTACTTCCTCTTCAGCTCCTCCAGCTCCAAAACCAACAGTGCGAAAGCCAGTCGTTCCATTGGCTTCAGCTCGTACTCCGCCTGTTCCTACTTCACGGGTTCGCACAACGAGTAATTCATCCAATAATACAACAGCGGCTGTTCGAGCTCGAGCGCCTTTGACTAAACCAGCAGTCAGTGTTACTGCCCGGACAACAAGTGCGCCGATCGTGAGACCGGCTGTGGGTGCATCAAGACTAACGAAACCTGCAACTAAATCTGGGGAGAATGAGGAGTTGGCCAAAGAGCTGGCAAGTGTGAAAGAGAAGGTACGTTGCTGCTTCATGATACTCTCGAGTATTTCATAAGGCTTGTGTACAGCTTGCTGCCGCTGAGGCGAAATTGGCCGAATCATCTAATGGGTCAGAATTAGATGAAGTGAAGAACAAGGTACGATATCTGGGATGTGTCTCCTGAAGTACTGAACGTTATCGCTTACAGTCAGCGAAGGCAGAAGCTCAAATAGCTGTCTCGTCATCAACCGCGGAGATCGATGACCTGAAAGAAAAGGTGTGAAGGACTCAGGCTATGCGCTGTAAAGTGCTCAATCTGTTTGTCTTCCACAGCTCTCACTGGCCGAAGCAAAATCAGCGCAGCAAGACCCTTCTGAATTGGCCAGTCTCAGAGAAAGGGTCAGTCTCCCTTCCATCTTTCGTTGTCGATGTTCTGACGTGTTACAAAGCTATCCGAGACTGAAGCCCGTCTATCAAACCAAATCGAGCAACTAGACTCGCTACAACCTAGTCTTTCTGAACTCGCTTCACTAAAAGAATCATCCGCTGCTACTTTACAAGACCTCACTGATACTCAAACACACTTGCAGGATGCCCTAGCGAAACTTGACGCGAATGAGAAAGGCGGTCTGGAAGAACTAGAAAAAACCTCTGTTGAACTAGTAGAAGCCAGACAGAAGATGATGCATCTACAACAAGAGCTGGAGAGCGCGAAAGGGTCTGCTGAAGATAGTGAGAAGGCGCAGCAAGAGCTCAGAGAAGCGAGAGACAAGCTAGCTTCAGCGCAGAAAGAAGCGCAAGATCTCCGCGCAGAAGCCAACAAGGTCAAACAGGATGTCGAGCGGCAGAAGCAAGACCTAGAAGTTCAGCTCAAGCATACTAGAGAAGAAATGCAATCTCTCGAAGATCTAGCGCAGACGACTGGACAGCTTAGCGAACAGCTAGCTACCACTCAATCAGACCTAGAACAAGCCAACAAGGAGATCGAACGCATCCAATCGGGAAACATGAGCGAATTGGATGACCTCCGCGCAAAGTTGGAACAGGCTCAGTCAGCTGCTTCCGGCCAAGATAAAGCGCTCAAGACTGCCGTTGCCGAAGCTCACGCCGAGTATGCAGAGCGAATGTCGTCCATGCAAGATATGCAAAAGCAGCTTTCAGCATTCGAAGACCAAAAAGTAGAACTCGACGGTCTTCGGAAAGCACTGGAAGAAGCTCAATCGACTGCATCTGGTCATGATGAAGCTCTTAAATCTGCTGTGGCGGCGACACACGCCGATTGTGAGCAGAAATTGGCTGGGATGCAGGTCTTGCAAGAGCAGATCACAACCCTGAAAGACGCCAGTTCTATTATGGCCAAAGAGCATGAACAGACGCTCTCTACTGCAAAGTGTGAGTACTTTTGCATATGAAGATTCCGTTTCTTATGCTGTCACAGCGGAACACCAAGCTGCTTTTAAAGCTGCTCAAGCTCAACACGAAAAGACTTTAGCATCACTTGAAGAAGAAGCCACATCTCGAGCTAGAGATGCTGCTTCAGACTCGCATATCTCCGAGCTACAGCAATTGCGAAAGCAGACGGAAGAGACTATATCACAGGTTCGCGCACGATTTGCATTCAGCACTTGTGTACTTATTGCTGGCGATGTGTTGAACAGCTTCGGGCCGCCCACGTTCCCGAGCTCGAATCGCTTCGAGTAGCCCACCAGAACGCCCTATCCTCCTCCTCTGATTCATATACTCTACAACTATCCACGCTGAAAGTCGACCTGGACGCTACGCAGAACGACCTCCAACGAAGTAAAGCAGAGACGATGCAGCTCAAGTCGCTGGTGGAGAAGACGCAAGCTAGTCTTGAAGAGAGCAAAGTGGCTTTACAGGCAGCTGAGAACGCTAGCACTGCTTCAAAAGGATCTCAAGAATCGGACGAGATGGAACACCTGAAGAGGAAATTAGCAGAGGTCAGTCGTCTTCTTGTATGTATGCCTTGCACATATTCATCAAGAACAACTTCTGACAGGCCGATAACAATTGTCAAATCATCCAAGAAGCTCTCGCTTCAACTACGCAATCATTCACCGACCGGGAAAACGAGTTGCAATCCATGAGAGAAGCAGAACTGGCCAATGCAGAAGAACGACATGTGGAAGCTATGAAGCGCGCTTCTGATTCTTTAGCGGCTTTAGAAGCGGAACATCAAGAGACTGTTCGTCGACTACAGGCTCAATTGGACGCACGTACTCAATCTTCGACACCTTCTTCTCATGGTCGTCAATCAAGTGAGGAGCTAGTAGGTGCGCGGCTATTGCGTGGAATCAAGCTGATGGCTGTGCAGACTGCGCTGCATCATGCTCATAATGCCAAGCTAAACGAAACGGCAATGAAGCTCGAAGCTGTACAGGAAGAGAATAATCGACTGAAGATGGAGATTCGCTTTCACGAGCAGAATTAGCAGTGAAAATGCGGTTCGTCAAGCTGGTCAACCCCGCAAAGTGTTCCGAATCAAGGCATAAAGGGCAGGGCAGTAATAGGGGTCTCGAGAGCATCTGGATACCCCATGCATGTATAGCCTATTTAACTATCCAAGTCGAGTCTTTGCACGACCCCCAACATCTTTGACCATGGTCAGACCTTCTCATCCAACTGTCAAGACTTTTTCCATAATACCCTTTCCTCTCCTTATCTCTCTCTAACTAGTACTAGCATTCGAATATGGCACCTGTGAGGCTTGTTGAGATCTCGCCAATTGCTCGCATATTGATTATGGACGCGTTTGATAGGCAATCAGTGTAGCTGCTCCTGGCCAGAAAGTGAGCTCTCGAATGACAAGAGAGAGTCTGTATTGATGCAAGGCTGTGTAGAGGAAGACGAACTGGTCAAACATTGGTGTCGGTCAGTTCGACTCATGCATATCTCGAGTTCCTATCTCAAAGCAGATATAGGCGCTGTCATGAACGTACGTCGTCTGCCTGCTGGTGTACTTTAAAGGTGTTGAGTGCTGCAGACACGTACAGATGTTTGAAGTCACAACTCTAGGACAGCCTCTCGAAGTGTTAAAGACGCAGATGGCTTCAAACAGGTCAGGTTGCCTAGTCGGTCTGTGTACTCATAACGCTGATCTTCGGTCGCTGTGACAGATCACAAACTATGAACCAAGCTTTCAAGACTGTCTGGTCAAGAGGCGGTGTTCTAGGATGTGCGTGTCAATACTATGCACGCAGTACACAGGTTGATCGCGCAGTCCAACGTGCACAGTCTACCAAGGACTCATCCCATGGGTTTGTCATCTACACGCCTCTGACCTGTACGGTCTGACATAGTGATTGATCTGACAAACAGGCATGGATCGAAGCATCATCAAAAGGCGCAGTTCTTCTCTTCGCCGCAGCAGAAATATCCCAGGTCGCAGTCGATGCTGGCATTGACCCAGCGACAGCTGGTCTTTTGGGCGGGATGGGAGGCGGTGTTGCTCAAGCTTATGCTACTATGGGTGCGCTCCAGTCCAGATATTGAGCTTTCAGCTCATCAATACTGTTGGTTTGGCGCGCAGGTTTCTGCACTTGCATGAAAACGGTCAGCGTCTTGTGATTGCGCATTAACTTGCTAAAATCCAATTGTCGTTGACAGGCCGAAATTACTCGTCACAAACAAGCCGCGGCAGGTATTCAACCACCGGGCACATGGGCAGTCTTTGCAGATATCTACAAGCGCGAAGGATTGGCGGGAATCAACAAGGGCGTTAATGCTGTAGCGTGAGTGTCGCGCAACATTTCGGCCATGGCTGATGTGAGTGTTGCTGGTATTCGCAGACTGAGACAGATGACCAACTGGGGATCAAGGTATGCGTTGACAGAGGAATTGAGCTTGTGCTAATTCCCTCGTTCCTCCATGTACCAGAATGGGATTCGCTCGTCTGGCAGAACAATCTATCCGTAAAGCCCGCGGCAAAGCAGAAGGTGAACGATTAGGTGCCATGGACAGGATAGCAGCTAGTTCAATTGGTGGTGCGCTTGGATGCTGGAACCAGCCTATTGAGGTCAGTGGCAATTCATGAGGCTTCAGCTGTTGTTGATCCTCAGGGTGGTGTTCTGACAGGTCGTGCGAGTGGAAGTAGGTTGCCGCGTTGGCTATGAGATCAAGAGCTGATGAGAACAGATGCAATCCATGGCGAAAGGAACAGCCAGTGCCAACAGACCGGCGAAGCTGACTGTTGCAAAGTTCGTTCACCAGCGTGCTTGTCAGTTTGTGCTGATAGCTCGGCTCGTAAATGAACAGCACGCTGAAGTACATTTACACTGAGAATGGTTTCAAGGGTCTGTACAGAGGTGTCTCTCCTCGTATCGTGAGTGCCGGCGAATAGAGTGACGTCTCGTTACTAAATTTCGCTCTTGCGTCTCACAGGGTCTGGGTATCTGGCAAACCGTATGTCATCTGTATCGAAATAGATTGACAATGTGCTGATTGTACGACTGCAGGTCTGCATGGTGTCAGTCTCGCTGCCCGAAACATCAGTTTATACTGATTCTTGCGTACTTGATTGACAGATCTTTCGCCGATTACGTACGGGAGTTCCTCGCTGGAGGTCACAAGGTTGTGTAAGAGGAACAGGGTAGTGGTATGTCTGTCTCAGTCCCCCAGTCAATCTGCTGATTTGAAAGACAGGATCGACAGGTCAGGGGAGAACGAAGGCCGTCAGTCTCAGTGCTGATTATGTTCGATCTCCACGGGACAGATCAAAAGGAAGGATAGACCGAAATATTTATGCACAGTCTGGTCTTTCGTACTCGGCCAAGATTGCAAAAAGCCTTCACTGAGCACAGACAGACTTTATCGGGTGGAACAACACAAAAAGGGGAAAGAATGCATTTGCTTCTTCAACCAAACACTTTGCCCAAAGCTGCTTTGCCTAGACCTTGTACCATTGATCCACCTAGTCCACCAAAATTGCCCATGAGCGAAGAAGCGGCCATTCCTGATGCCCATCGTTTCTTTGCATCCCTGTCTCTGTTGGCACATGATACGTGGTGAGCCTATCAACAAAGAGAAGGACAAGCAGACGAACGCGTATGTGTAGCCTACGGAATTCGCTAGACTGTACATCCAACAGGTTATTAATCAGCCTAGACTGACATCATCCCATTGGACGTACTTGAACACTAATGCTAAAGCTACGATCGGGATGAAGGAAAGGTTGAATTTGAGGATGCCAACAAAGAGAAGGGCTATCCAAGCTGCTGGGAACTGTACACGACACGAATCGGTGAGTCCTCAAGAGGAGACCATGACCCGAGTGCGTACAGCGTATAAAGCTAGCCAGAACATTCTGCAGGCATAATCAGCTCATTCTTACAAGAATACAGGAGGCAATCACTTTGAATCCACCTGGTTGACAGGTACAGAAGGATCTCTGCTCTCAAACACCCAATACGACGTGCCTACATACACATGCAAGATCAGCATTTGTCATGCCGAGGATTGTATACGTGCCGTCCTCATCCACTTGATTCCAATAGCGCAAGCCAACCAAAACGCGTCCGCTTACATTTCTGACCGTCCAGAAATCCGCGCTGAGCAACAAGACTACTAGAACGGTACTAAAGACGTAGGAAGAGGAAAAGAAGCCGCATAGGATGTAGGTTGCGATAGCTAATGATCTGCGCGCGACACCCCGATATTTGTTCAAAGCAATGTATTGGGAGAACAAGAGAGCCTTACCTGAATAAGAAGAGAAAGAATAAAGCGACAGGATGAGCGGACTGTTCCCATATTGACGGCGCTGTTGTGTTCGCTTGCTGTTGCCCTGCCATGGACCCCGAAGCAGCTTGAGACGTATTGGTTGAGCCCTGCTGCTGCTGTGAAGACGATGAGGTAGAGGCTTGCGCTTCTAGATCTGGTTCTATAGTCTTGTCCATTGTTGGCAGGCTCGCTCGCGCGTTGGATGGGTGTCAAAGGTTATCCTGCATCAGCCAACGCTTTCACCGCGAGGAGACGAGACGATACCCTGCCCAGAGTGAATACAGAGCGCTCTCTAGTACCCCTGTTGTGTCCTTTGCTCAAGCGTAGGTTCATTTTGCATGGCGAATATCCTGTTTTCTCGAAATTCTGCCCTTATGTGATTTGAATTCGCTTGCAATTGCCTTGGTGGGCTCTGTATACACCTGCTACGATTCACTGGTCTTTGCTACGTCCTCTCCTCTTTCTCGCAATGCCGCAAGAGCCAGGTTATCCAATAGGCCGCAGCTCATGCAAATGCTTTCTCCCTTAATAGCTGCCCACCATGGCTTCATCAGATTCGGCTCGTCTCTTTGACGACATTTTCACAATATCAGAAGTGACAAAGAACTTTGATCGAGGTGCGCTATCATTGAAGATGCAAACTTTCACCGGCTGATGAATGTCTGTCGCAGTCGCTAGAATAGTAGGCCGGTCAGAGAATTACGAAATGGATCTTATACTAGACGTAAAGACGCTCTCCCAAAGCGTCTCCACATCCCAGCTCATATGGGGTAAAATAGATCAATTCCGACCTCTACCCATTACAAGTAGCCGACCAAATCTCTCTCGCACTAGCTTCTTCCCTCTACCCAGAAGACATGGACAAAGACATGTCAGGCAACGAACAAGCTGCTTCTAATACCGCTCGGGACGCATGGAGACCTGGTAAAGGAGGATTAGCGGACGAATATGAATACGTCATGGTTCGTTTACCTTTATCCCCTATCCTTTAAACATGATTGATTGATTCAACGAACAGTATGGCAAAGTCTACAAGTTTGATGAAAATACCGAAGATCGAGTTTCGGCTTTTGCGAGTTTTGGTGGTTTGTTGATGGGCTTGACTGGTAGCTATAGGCATATCAGCTCGATAACGGTTGGGCAGCAGGTGTATTTGTTGGTGAGGAAGACATAAATATGGTCGGCAAGCTTTCACAAAGGCGGACGTCTGTCATCGTCGGCAGTGTATGGGTTTTCACTTCTCTTGTCCTCGATCAGCGTTTCCAATGGCCAATGGCTCGACAAGAGATGAACATGGCCGAACGACGAGCTCTCTGCCGCTTTGGTCCTCGACAGACATTGGACCGACGCTCTTAAGAATGCCCTTCTCTTCCACTTGTGGTGCTTTCTTTTTTTGGATCCAGGCCGCACTTGCTTGTCGCTCGCATCCATCCATCGGTCACTGATAGCAGCTGTTTGACCAGCAGTCATGGCGCTTCGATTTCCCTTTGTCGAAACTGACAGGCTAGAGTCCTTCTTCTTGCTCTGCATCCATTTCTCAGACGACGAAGCTCTTGCGCGACCAGCTTCAATAACTTTCTTTCTATTCCAGTTCTTTACCATTCCCCTACTCCCCTGCGGGTCTCATTTTCAAGACTCCAGCATGCTCAAAGCAAGCCTGACCTTTACAGCATGCCTTCTCGCGGCAATGACTGCCGCCCAGAGCCAGTCTATGAGCGGTAAAGCATTGCTGGGAGAAGCCATCTGCGAAGCGTAAGCTTCCAAGTCTGACACGTTCCGATCCGACGGCTGACCCTCTATTCTTACAGAAAAACAGCTTGCGGCTGTTCTCCCGCTAGAGATCAGCTTTGGGCAGCCTTGCACGAGCAAGTTTGGCTGACGGGCGTTCAATTGCCTGCTCCTCAAGATGTGTCTGGTGTATGTCAATGGAAGTCAAGTAAAAATCGCGACGAGCGCTTACTTTCTTCGCAGCCCAACAAAGAATGGTGCGGCGCGAAATTGAAGTTGTGGACTGGCGAAGGTGAAGACCAGCTCATTATCGTCACCGTGGTCGACGCTTTTGCCGATCCTCTGTATTCGAACAACGATTTGCTCCTCTCCCCTGAAGCGTTCGAGCGATTGCGCATCATCGACCAGACCGACCAGAATACACGACTGCTCGATGATCTCTACTGGTCGACTGCGCCGAATGAACAGCAGACTACTGTAGGCCAAGCGTGCGATCTTAACTTTGGCATGCAACGGCAATTTAAAACCGAATTGCCTTCGCCTATGGAACAGATTTGATGCGTGACGATAGCTTCGACGGCAGTTTGCGATCTTGTGAGTTGGGTATAAGCGCTAGAGCAGGGAAACCTTGCCTGATCTCCTCTCCAGACTCAAGGTCAAGCCCCTAACGAACAGGACAACGGTATTACTTGCGTTCCTTTCAATACTGGGCAGCATTGCGGCCTGAACGTCGTCAATCAAGCAAGGAGCTGTCCCATTCCGACTGATACAAATGCTGGTTTGTCGCCAAGTTGTTTGCGCTTCTCAAGCTGACTTGTTTGATGTCAGAGAGTCTGTGCCAATCGCCACCCACAGCTGCTCGACCTGAAGCTGCGGATTGCTCGACGGTGGCCTTTGATCTGCAAAAGGAGTGCGAGTGCTGGATCCAATGCAAGACCGGGTTCACCAAGGATGATACCAAGTGCGTTGCGATTGACGCAATCTAGGCTGTTCTTAGCCATCAGCACATCATATACTTGCAATAATATCATTAGTAAACATCCACAGCCAGACTTTTTGAGCATAGAAGCGTCGAGTAGCCGAGCAGCAAGTCGTCAAACGGAAGCGAAACCAAAAGTAACAAGCTGATGAAATGTCCATGTTTGTTTTTGCCATTGTCTGAACGATATAACCTATAAGAGACCATCTATGCTATGTATGTTTGCGATCTAGACCAAAAATCAGCTTAATTTGACGCTTCAAGAAAGAAAAAACATACCATCTATTACTATAATCCAGCAAGTCCTCTGCAAATAACCCTAAAGTATGAACCCTCGACCCCGCAAAACGACCCTCGAAAACCCCAAAACCCTCCCGAAAACCCAAGATGTTTGATATTAATTTGGCGTAATGTCACGCTTCGGCCAAAGCTTTTGTGAGGATAGCTTGACATTCAGGCGATAGGCTTGCAGCGAGTGTGTCGACTGCTGCATCTCTGCCTAATTGACCCATCTTTGCCCATGTCTTCTGCACAACGGAAATGACTTTGGCTGTGACACAATTACGGCCACTAGTCAGCACATGCCGCACACACCACGCCCTTGGCTCACCCTCATCGTGCTGTGTTATAAACTCTGCAAACTCCAATTCGAGAAAAGTAAGGCAAACTGTAAACAGACGACAAATTTAGCTTTCAGCATGTCTTGACAGAGCGGGACGGCTAAATCACCTGCATCTTCAAAGAGTTGCATTTCTTCGTCTTGCCCTCCCTAGCATACATATCAGATCTATTCTGTGAGCCAGTAGAGCAGGACTGACCTTCAGCGTCCGTTTCGTAAGCAGATCTGTGACTCTATTATACAGCTCTTCATCCTGATCTGGCGAGTTATGGTAACCAGCTTGCGACATAAGATTCCGCGCTGCAGCCGAATGGAATTGTAGCAGCGTTGTCCGCCCTGTCAATCCCACGTTCATCAGCACCGGAACACGCAGGCGTTTGGCATGAAAGATCGGAAGCTCTCTGCATAGATGTAGGCGCAAGGGACAAGGGCTTACATCGCTTATAGCCTACTAGACCATCAGGATAGCTACTCCTTTGTAATTCCCACCGGCGGATGTGTTGACTTTGCGCAGAGAGCAGAAGAGCTTCGGAAGGAGGGAGATCTGCAGCTGCAGCCAGAGTCTTGGCCCATTTGTGCAAGTTGCTGTGATATATAGCTGATTTGGTAGTGTTCTCCGTCTTCAGAGGGTCTTGCAAGTGTTGCTCATGCATGAGTTGCGAACATTTGCGATACCGCGCCGAGTCTTCAAAGGACATAGCCGTATACCAAAGTATTCTGCAGCTAAGGTATACTCCAAGGGCAAGGTCTTCCTGTGCAGCGGTTCGTTGTTGTCTCCGAGGAAAGAAAGAATAGCATGATTTTCGTTGCCGAACTGGAAGTCGGGACTCTTACCAAGTGTTTCAAGCGGGTCGCTTATCATGTTACAATTACACGCAGCGCAAAAGCCCCTTGCCCACAGACCTTCTCCTTCCTAGCCCTGCCCAATGGCCGCTGCTTGCAAGAAAGGCGAAGTGCCGTTTGGCGCTCAAATCTTGACTCTGGTGTTCGATATTCGGGAGTTCAAGGCAGCTACTGACGCGTCTTTGGCTGCTTTGGCATGTTCTTGACGATATCACCTTCCTCCATCAGCTCCTTCTTACTGAACACATGCGGGGCAACTGTACAAGGCACACGGCAAGGTGAGCGGTGATATTTTATCGATAAATTAACGCAGACATACCTTCATTCAGCCACTCTGGCTTGATTTCCATGCATTGTCGTAGGAACTCTTTTGAGGTCCTGGTTCAGCAGAGCTGTCAGCATTCTGGAACAGTCTGCGAGTCGAAGCAACGTACAAGACAAGCTCATAATAAAGCAGACACCGTGTTGGCGGCTGCGCTTGGAACAGGACTGAAGAAGGGTGAATGTGCACTGAACCGCTTCCGCCAGCTTTCATGACTTTGTAAGAGTCGCCTGACCGAGATAGTCGAGCAGCATTGTTGAAGTAGCCAGATAGCTATTGAACAATTAGCATAGCACTCTGGCAGGCAAGTAGAGACATACCAGAGCTTTCTGTATCGGTGTGAGATCGTTCGGATCTTCATTCGATTCGGGCGAAATCTCGACCCGCTCGCACAAAGCAGACAGCTGATCTCGAATATCGCGCACTCGCGACAGACTCTTGACTTGTACGTAGTTCCTGATAGACACGTCAGCTCGTGCTTCAGATGAGCAAAGTAGACATACTCGTAGGTCCAAGCGATCGAGAATCCGGAATCCGCCCACTCATTGAAGACGTTCAATAAGGTGAAGTGGTCGCCAGTAGGTCTGACGAAATTCTGTCGAGCTTGATCAGCTTCGATCTTCTTTTCCTGTAGTCGCACACAATTGAGTCAGCGGTGAGATAACGCTGAGCAATGTGAGGTCCTACCTTTGGTCTGTAAAAGATAGAAGCTGATTCTTGCAGCATGGAAACCATTGTGAGGACCTCTTCTGTACATTTGTACTTCTCGCTGGCCAGGAGTGCTCGCGATAGCTGCGGGTCCTGTCGACCACAATTCTACTTTACCACAAATACAGTAGTAGAGAGAGCAAGTACTGACCACTGGGAATTCAGCCATCCTTCGTCCCATCTTTGTCAACTCTCCTCGGTCATTGAAAGCACCCAGACCATAAAGAAGCCCCAAAGCTCTAATAAGCGTGTCGTCCGGCGGTCGATCAATAAAGTCGAAAGTGAGCAGGTCGTTGATACCAAGCGACTTGAGCATGAGCACAACCATAGATAAGTTGGTTCGAACGATCTCGGGCACAGTGTCTTCTTCCAATTCAGAGAGGTAGGCGTGTTTGGTGTATAGCCGGAAGCACTTTCCTGGCGCGACACGCCCCGCACGACCTGCCCTTTGTTTGGCTGCTGCTTGTGAGCACTGCGATACCTTATAAGCTTGGTTTGTAAAGGCGTAAGAGCAGACTTACCGGAATGACCACCAGCGATTCCATACCCGTCTTTGGATTGTACGAATTCTGCTTGACCATGCCAGGATCAATGACAAAGGTAACACCATCAATAGTAATGGAAGTCTCGGCAATATTCGTCGCCAAGACGACCTTTCTCGCACCAGCAGGTGTCGGCTCAAAGATCTTGGACTGCATCTCGGTGGGCAGATTGGCGTAAATAGGACAGATGATGAGCTCTTTGATCTGATTGCCTAATGCTCGAGCTGTTTCTTCGAGCGATTCTTGAGCAGCTTCAATCTCGTCTTGACCCGTCAGGAAGACTAGGATATCGCCCTTTGGCTGAGAGGTGTGGATCTGGAAGACTGTTGTCACCGCAGCATGCAGGTAATTGGCTTCTGGTTGAGGTGTGTAAAGCAGATCGACAGGATACATTCGACCAGGCACTAGAATATTATCAGCGTCCAAGTGAATAAATTTCGATACGAAAGCTTACCCTTGAAGATTGGCGCACCATCGAAGAAGTCCGAGAATCGTTGCGCATTCATTGTGGCCGAAGATATGAGCAGCCTGAAATCCGGTCTGAATCGAGCGATATCCTTGACCAGTCCAAGCAGGATATCAGTCGAAAGCGTCCGCTCGTGCGCCTCGTCGATAATCATGCACGAATAAGCGGCCAGATCCGGTTCGGTCAAGAATTCTCTCAATAACATGCCGTCCGTCATGTACTTGATAACTGTCTTGTCTGAAGTGCAGTCTTCGAAACGAATGCTATAGCCGACTTCGTGACCTAGACGTACACCTACTTCTTCCGCCACACGCGCAGCAACGGACATGGCGGCGACACGACGAGGTTGAGTGCAGCCGACTTTGAGACCACCTTTTGTGTAGCCAGCTTCATGCAAGAATTGAGGTAGCTGTGTCGTTTTGCCTGATCCGGTTTCTCCAACAACAATTAGAACTTGGTACTCCTTGACAGCTTCGAGGAGTTGCTCTCGCCATGCATAGACAGGTAGAGATTTGCGGACTTCGTCTATGGACTTGGCTGTGGGACAACACCAGCGATCAGGGACGATATATCACATAAGCCAGCTTGCACATACCTCGTTGTTCCGCAGCGTCAATCTTCGCCTGCAATTCCATCTCATCCACCGACATGTTGCCTGCAATCCGATCGTCCGCATCCAGTACGAACCCAATTTGCGCGCTCTCATCAAACACATAATCATAATCCCCTCCTTGCTCAACCGCTACACGATCCAAAGCACCCGTCCGCAAGATGGAGGACTTCGCTTGCTCTTCCTCGAATCGGTCGGTATCGGTGACGAACTGCTCTTGATCTCGAGCGCGCTTGTTGTCGTCATACCGCTTGTACAGCGCATCCGACTTCTTCTTCCGGTCAATCTTGCCTGATTCGGTAATGTAGTCAGAAGGCATCATGTAGCCATCCGTGCCGTCATCGATTCGAGCTCGTTCTTCCGTAAGTCGAAGGAGTTCTTTCTTCGCAGCAAGCTCTTTAGTTTCCCGTTTGGTGAGTGAAGCACCACCGCGTAAATCAGCTTCAAAATCGGCAATCTCGAGTCGGAGCAAGTCGAGCTGTTGCTGTTCTCGCTTGATAAGGTAGTCTTCTCTCGAACGCAGACGGAGTGA
Organism: Kondoa malvinella; assembly: GCA_039545315.1. NCBI lineage: Eukaryota > Fungi > Basidiomycota > Agaricostilbomycetes > Agaricostilbales > Kondoaceae > Kondoa > Kondoa malvinella. Next base: position 3,198,652 of record BCIM01000001.1, on the reverse strand, counting down.
AGGCATGGCTGCTTCCCTCTCTTTCGAATCTTCAGCCAGCTTTTGTCTTGCTCGAGCTTCTGCTGAGAGGGCGTTACTGGTACGGTCTTCGACCAGCTTGCGTGATTTTGACGATTCCTTCTCCCTCAATCTCGCCGAAAATTCATCACGCTCTTTCGCATCCTGCAGTCTATCTGCTTCTCTTTGCGCTTCGAGCTCTTCCTCGGTCATCTCAGCTTCAGGTTTCACATCACTTCTTGCCAATCGCTCATCCTCTTTCCGTCGCTTTGCCGCTCGTTCATCCTCGTCTGAATGCCATCCATCGTCTTCACCACGCTTACGCACATGACTTTGATCCTTCTTGCTCTTCTTGTCCTTCTTTTCCTTTTTCTTGACTTCCGAAGTAGACGCTTCAGGTTCATCAGCCAAGAATGAGAATTTCTGTTTGTGTAAAGTTGAAGCGGCAGGTTTAGTTTCTTTGACTGCCTTTGCTACAGAGGCGCGAGGGAAGCGAGAATAAAGAGAGGAAGCAAAGGACTCGTCGGTGAAGCCAGCTTTGGCTAAATCGTGTGCTAGATTCGCAGGAGACTTGGACTTCTTTGCTGTGATACATACAGGACATCAGCAAGAGCGGTTGTTCATGATATCAGTGCATACCTGTTGCGAGAACGTAGTCTACCATAGTCGAGTCGGAAGATCCCATAGTCGACATGAGGTGGTCTCCCACAAATTGGCGAAGTGCTGGGTCTGCCATGATTGCGGCAGTCGTGCTATCACAGAGCTTGCTGAGACTTTCGGGGAATCAAGCAGCTTCAGCAGCTTGATGCACAGCGACTTCGACGCAAAATAAGGATATCCCGCTCGCAAGGTATATTATCGCTGTCGTAAAAGGCTTGCACAGCTACAAGGCACTTCAGTAGCCTGTGCCGAGCCGAATAGGGCGCTTGTAGGCAATATCGTTTTTGTTTAACCTGTGACAGGCATTTGTCCAAGTAGTGAAGCTATCGCCACAGCAGCCTGAGTAGAAGGCCTAAAGCCATTAGATTCAATCTATCAATACAATCACTGGGTCACTGTCATAATGACTCTGTCTTACGATCCCCTTCCGTTACCTTGACCATTCTGGAATGCCAAAGCAGCATAAATTAGCTGCAGCTGCATAGCTGTCTCTTGCGTGATACGATCACTGCCCAAAGCCCTCAATTGACTGTTGAAAGCTCCAGCCAAATCAATCGGACTCTTGCTCGAAGATGGTTGCGCATGTGTGAGACGATCCAGTCGCTCAATGATGGTGTTGCCCGTGTCCTGCAGCTGTTGACTGAGACCAGTCTGTCCAGCAGCCAAGTCTCGAATAGCACCAAGGATCTCTGTTCAAATCCTCTCAATCAGATTTGAGCAAACAAGCGGATAGATGAGCAACTGACCTCCTTGTTGCATCGTCATGCGCTCAACAGCATCCGTCAAGCGATTCAACACGCCATTATCCGCAGCTCGCATTCCTTCCCGGAACGACATGGAATGCAACAAGCCCCTGGGAGTGAGCTGATTGCCATAATCGCTCTCTGGCTCAGTTTCTTGTTGATCCGAAACAATCTCGACTTTGTGTAACCCAGCCCCATCTCTGTGTAAAGGACTTTCAACTGCAGTGGCTTCACTGTCTTCCTCCGAAAGCGTTTGATCGTGTTCGTTCCTCGTTACTACGTCCCTCGGTGTGCTGACGAGCAAAGTAGGAGGTACAGGACTCTCTTCTTCGCCTGGATCATCAGCGAAACGAGACTCTCCATCTGAAGCAACATGTTCGAGTGGAGTGGACGCTTCTGCAGCGATGGACGTTTCGACCGGATCTCCAGCAGGCATAGATTCGGCAGTGAAGAAGGGTCTTTCGCTGTCTTCTTCCGAGCAAGTAGCAGTGTCGTCTTCAAAGACGGACGGACGGTCAGAGATCTGTCAGGTGGCAAAACTATTATGAGCTAAAGCCCAGAATGATCTAGTACACACTCACAGAACCATCAAACGGTAAACTCTCAACTTGCGATGGTGTCTCGGCACCATGATCGTCCGTCATGGTAGGACTAACGCGCTCGCCTTCGTTCGCAGCTTGGGCCAAAGCAGAAGACATGTCGACACCCAAAGCAGCTAAGCGTGAGATACTCAACGCTGAAGGTTCGAGTCGATACTGCGAGCACCCAGGTCAGACCACCCCCTAGAAAGGTTGAATCTTGAACTCACAGCACGACCATAACAGAGTACAGCAGAGTACTTGGCTTTCTTCTTCTCTTCCTCAGTACCTGATTGAGAATAATAGCCATCCCAAATGTTGGCCAGATTCAGCCTGTCTCTTCGTTAGCATGCACGATTTACAGTATTGACTATGCTGTCACGAACCAGGTATTGGGCTGCGTCTCGTCCTTTCTGACTGCTTCCTCGAGCGCATCTCGAGCACCTTCAACGTTTCCAAGCGAGCAGAGAAGGACGCCGAGACTTGTCAAGATGTAGGCTTGAAAGTTGCCATCGGTAGAAATGTCGAGTGCTTGTTCGAACCATTGTACAGCTGTGACGGAGTAAATCAACGGAAAGACACCTATGATCGTGTCTGACTCACCAGTGTGCTTCAATTGCAGAGCATCGGCTGGATCTGATTTCGTAGCGAGGTACTCGAACTGTCACCAAGAGCCAATTAAGCACACGACGCGCCCATCAGGTGCTCTACTGACCGTCCTTCCCAGCAAATAGCAAGACTCAGGATCTCGATGCTCACTCTTATCCACTGCGGTTTTGAAATAACTCAAAGCAATCTACAGAGAGAGATTAGCAGCATATACACCTTGCAAAGCAATAATTACCTCTGCCATCTTCCTACCCGTCCCATCATCCGACAAGCACGCTGTACTGATGTACAGTTCCCCAATCTTCCTCAGACACACAGCGCGTTCCATAGAAGTCAGGCTTGAGCTTTGCAAATAAGACTGAAGCTGATCTTTCTGAGAGAGGAAAGCTTTTCGATAGCCATAATCAAGGCTTTGTGAAACACGACGAGCGAAATGCTCTTCTGCTGCTTGGCGTTGCTCAGCTGATGGAACTTCGACGGAGACTTTTCGACTTCTGCGTGGTCGGTGAGTGTGCTCATTCTGCGATGATTCGGGCGAAGAGTCTAGTCCGAGAGACGAAGGCTGTACAGGAGTAGAGAGGGATCGGAACATCTTGTGTTCGACGGGCTGACGTAGAGAAGGTGAAGAGCGGGCTTTGACCGAGTAGATCCGTGCCATAGGTGGATGAATTCGAGAAGGAAGGACGACAGGAGCAGAGACACGAGAGCTAGTAGAGTCGACTGAGTCGGCTAGCGACATTGGCGTGTTCGAGCGGGAAGAGATGGTAGTGCTCGGAGATGCAGGTCGAGTTGAGCAATTGTCTCGCTCGCTGCCCATTGGAGCTGTTGATGCATCAGACAGGTCCCGCGGTCATTCGAGAGACGCTCACTCAGAACATGACGCGCCACTTCACTGACAAACCCGAAACGATCTTTGAAAGGCAAAGGATCCAGTCTTCTAGTGCGAGCCGTCCACACTGAACTGTCAGGTTCCTTATTCCTTGTCGACAGAGAAGCTTTAGGTACCGAGACTGGAGCTACTCGCTTCTTCTTGTGACGCAAACGAGGTCGGTCAGCGTCAAAGTATTCAGTACGCGGTGAGAGTTGAGGCGAGTTGTCTGGTGAAGACATGGGTGTAGCAGCAGTCACTAATCCTGGCGCCTTGTCTGCTCTCGATGGGCCTCGTTAAGCAAACATATGCCAATGAAGAGAAGCCGACGAACCCAAGGGAAGAGCCACAGTGCTTCTCAGGAACTGTCTGGCCTGCTCAGGACCACATGCCCTGTCCGGCTTGACTGGCAGATTCGCCAAATGAGACCTCGTCTTGACGGCATTGTAATGAACAGGCGAGACTTCTCCTTCCGCCTCTGCTGCCTCTTCCAGCTTGACCATTTGCTGCAAGGTGAGTGGTGCCATGACGGCTCTGGCTCAAGAAGAGCGGAACACAGATGTGTACAAGAAAGGAAAGCAAATGTGAAATTTGGCGCAAGAGAGAAAGAAGGGCTCGAGCCCTTCGTGTCACGAGGCCGTCCTGGAGATGACAAAGAATCGAAGCTTGAACTATGCGTTACATCGCAAAGGGAGACGCCCGGTGACCATCTAATTGCTCAGAGAAGTAGAGAACTAGCTGCTTTAAGACCGGCGAGAGCGAAAGACTCTGATGGACGAAAAGTGAATCAATATGTTTCAGCGATTGTGACTCACCAAGCCATTGAAAGCAGCTCACCTTAGGTGCTGCCTTCAACCTGTCTAACTACATTGTTCCCCGAGCTTTCGCAGCAACCTCAGTAAAATGTTGTCCCCTTTTCACTCAATCTCGGCACATTCCTCAATTCCCCATCTTTTGCCTTTGCCCACAGGTACCCATCAAGATCCACAGCCGTCATCTTAGCCAACCAGTTCTTGTCCTCCCTTTCCCGACTCATCTTTTGCGCAATTTCTATAGCTCGTTCGCAAGCTGCTACAGTTGCTGATCTGATAGCGTAAGCTTCTTCGTGTGTGACTGATAGACCGGCTGTAAGTGATGTGCTGGATTCGCCTAGACCATTAGCGAATTTTGGATAGATGGAAGAGGAGAGGTCGAGAAAGTTGTAGTGATTTGCCATAGCTGCGAGATTCATCAGTAATCATTTGGCAAGAGGAATGGAGAGCGTACTAGGTAGCAAATTGTCACAGAAGATAGGCAAGTGCGCCGCAGCAGGCAGAGGGAAAGGCGCATCTCGGTCTGCAAAGGTTGTAGCCGTAATATGTGCGACGAGTAAAGCTTTCTTGTAGAGATAGACTGGAGTCTTTGCTTCGCCTACAAGACCCTCGTCTCGGAAGTCTGGAAAATTCTTCACAATCTGCGGACTGAAGTGAGCTTTATCCAATGCAATGAAGGAGCACTTACAGCGTGCACTAGATGATCAGTTCTGGATTCCGCCGATAGCTCTTTGCCCGCATCCAAAGTCTTTATTATCCAATTGCCCAAATCACTGCATCCCGCTTGTAACAAAATGCTTCCAGTCCGATTGCAAGCGCCTTTGACCAGTCCTACAATTTCCACTGCATCCGGGTTTCTCTCCGATAGAGTGACAGGCAGCGTCTCATGCTTCTTCTCCGTGTACAGGCTTATATCCAGCAGCTCGGCAGTTTTTGCTTCTGTCAAAGTAGCCATCCCCTTTGCGCTCAACAAAGCAACATCTTCATTCGCTAGGAAAGCAGACAAGCAGAAACGGCGGATTGTGTCGAATGCACCTTTGCCTCCTAGTGCATGTAGCTCGACCCGATAAGCTGAAAGGAAGTTCAACAAAGAGACAACAGTCACGAAGTTCAGCTCTTCTGCTAACGATGAGAAATTGAGAGGGAAGCGATAGCCATGCTCGAGGTAGAACTTCAGGTAATCCTCTTCTGTCAGGTTGGTCAGAAATGTCTCGATGCCAGCCGAGTTGATGCTGATGTTTGTAGCCTCGAGTGAAGCAAGGCAGGATGATTTGACCCGCTGCACAGTCCCGGTATAGTCATTATCGGCTACCATGGTATATGTATAAGGACTTGTACGAGGTATCCGGGTTGTATCAGGTCAAGAGGAAAGTAGCAGCATTGTGTCAGCAAGCTTATGCATACTCAATTTCGTCTCATCAAGTACATATCAGTCTTGTAAGGGTATTCTGCAGCAAGGAGCTTAGCTGACATCGACAACGCTTAGGTTGATAGCTCACCGTAAGTTCCAGCCTTTTGGTCAATCCATTGCTTCTTTGACTGATTCAAGACACCCATGACCTCCTTCCTGACTCCTTCCCTCTCCTCGTCCGACAGAATTTGGATGTAGCTCTTGGAAAAGACTCTGTCTACAACACCTTGATCGCTCGTAGGTATTTGTCGCTCGTCTTTGGTAACGTCTGGTTCAGCCGCAGCACCAGTAAAAGGATGCTGAAAGTTCTTCTTGAAGGCTTCCGTTTCTAGCGTTGGCTTCCATAGACCGAGCTATACAACAAGTCAGTTCCTGTTGATCGAAGCGAGGAAAGGCATACGCGATATTGAGGACTACCTCCTTCGTACTTCTCGTAGACATCGCGCACTGGTCTTACCCATTCGGCAGCAGCATCTTGATCCTCCAAATTCCAGATCCACTGTCCACACATGAGCTCGCTCGTTCGCGGTATGTTGAGCTGCACTAACAGCCAGGATACCCTTAGGCTTCAATACCCTAGCAAGCTCAGTCATAGCAGCATTATGATCCTCAGCTTTATCGCCAACCCAATGCCATGCTGATCCGATAAACATTAGCACAGCCCACTTGCAATCACCAGAACCTACCTTGAGCAATCACAATCAGATCAATACTCTGATCCTCTGCAGGTATGTCGTAGAAGTTGCCATCGTGCAAGGATACTTTAGGTGGGCTGGGTAGGTTCTTCAATTCATCAATCACGCTTGTTTGGTATGTTGCGCGCATGCCAGCGGAAGGATCAACAGCAAGGATCTCTTTGATTTGCGGGTATGGAAGCATGAGACGAGAGAAGATGCCTGAGCCGCATGCCAGATCTATTGCGCGTATGTCGTTTTGGTTTGATACAGATTTGATCATCTTGTCAACGAAGTGAAGAGGGTAGCTGGGCCTGGCTGCAGCATCTTTAGGATTTGTAGTCAAGCTATGAAGCCGGACAGCTCACCTCGATCATACAGATTGGCCGAAGCATCAAACAGAGAGCGCTGCACACGGAACATCAGTTCGCCAGTAAGCTATCTGGGCGACACGTACCGGATGCACTTTTGAAGTGCGTGCAGCAGCAGTCGATGCCATTAATCTCCACTTCAGTGGTGGAAGGAGAAAGAAAGAGGTCTCAGGGTCTCAGTAAAATTAGCGCGCGGGGTCCAGGATGCGGGGTAGTAGAGCGCATGTATGACTCGAGAGACGCGCTGGACAAGCTAATATCAGCTATGTGCTTAGAAGTAGCAGAATAATGTACGTAGACTTGATGCATTGAATTTACAACAGGCACATCTTACAAACTTGCTCGACGAGAGCTCTATACATATCTAGTCCCACTATAGAGATCAGGAAGTGAGTAGAAGCGCGGCTCTTAACGCGGTACTTACTACCAGGTTGTCCTTGCCTTGCTGCGGTGTTCGTTCATTTGTCGCAGCACTAGTCTGTCTGCCAGAAGCTAGGTCTTTCGCCAGCTTTCCGCCTTGTCCCTGGATGCCTCTGTTCTTGTTCTAAGCCAGAATTATGAGCCACATTACAACCTATCGAGCAAAGAACGAACTGCTTGGGCTCTCGCTTCCGCAGCTGCTAATGCTTTCTGCCTCGCATCTCCTTGATCCGGCGAAGCAGCTTGAGTATTGTTTGTCGCTCCTAGTACTTGTCCAGATCCGCTTGTAGACGGAGGCTGATTTATTGCGGCAGCAGGGCGAGTCGCATTCGACTCTCCGCCAAGTTTCTGGCCTTTCGAGGTATCTCTGCTCTCAACGGCATCAGGATAGCAAAAGGAGACGACGTTGGTAGAACTGACACGCTGCTGTCACCGCCGCATGAGCAGACAGCTCCCATTTCAGACTTGGTCGCTTGTGATAGAAGATGTACGTTGGAAGTTGACAACACAAGGAAAGCTATGCTGCGCTCTGAAGAGCTTAATGTATAATTATACAGCGATGTAATTGCATATTTCGCGATCATACACCCAACACCAACTAAGTCTAGTTGCCAGTCCCTGCAATTGGAATCAGCTTGAGCAGTACAAGCAGTTGTCAGGTGCTTACAGCTACCACCGTTGATCTGAATGACTGCACCAGTCGAATAGCTGCTATCGGGGCTCGCAAGGAAGACATAGGCCGGACCGACTATCAACCATCATGTTCAGCGGAATGTCAAGCAAGAAGATGAGGGTACTGACGTTCTGCTGGCTGACCGATTCGACCGAGAGGAGCACCTGTGAGCGCGATATCAGTACGCCCGAGTTCTGCTATAGTATCACGGACGAGCACCATTCCTGCATGACAACAAACATCAATTGCTGACTGCAAGGTGCAAAACGAGTTATTTACCACATCATGTCCTTAGTAGCAGATGCCGGTTGGTTCTTGGCTGTTTACAGGTGGTTAGAAAGCGCAATGCTAATACGAAATTCCCTCACTGGCTGCGTTCAAAGGCGTCCAGATAGGTCCAGCTGTAATAGGCAACCTTAGATGAGCGACGCTTGCCGTACAAGGCTATACGAACGAGCGACAGCGTTGACCTAGGCCAATATGAGCGCTGGTCAACACAAACGATGTGAATAGACATACCCTGATGTAACGAGGAGCCAATTGCTGCGAAAGTGATCTAGTGAAGGTGACGATGGCCTGTACGACGGTCTACGCATCAGCTTCGAATGAGTTTGTGGCATCGCACGTACACCCTTGGTGGATGAGTAGTCTAGCTTCTGAGCCACTGTGGGATGTCTCAGCGGGGAGTACCTTGCGCAAACACATGAGAAAACCCACTAACGCTACCATCGTAAGCTCCAACGGAAGTCGAGTTGACAATAGAAGATCCCGGCTTCATGTCTACAACAGCTTTAGAGTCGACCGTGCCAGCAGACAGAATACTGACGAGGCACGGCATACTTGGTGATGGCGAATTGCGACAGGATGTTGGTTCTGAAGGTTAGTTCGACATCATCTAGATCAATCTCTTCGACGTTGTCGCACATGACCTCTGCAAAATCATCAGCTTTACGACCCAAGCAGACAGACAGACGCACGTCGAGCTGAGTTGTTGACAAGCACATCGAGCGCTCCGTGCGTGGCCATGTGAAGGCGAACAGCCTCTTCGGCGTTGGCACGAACTGTGAGATCGAGAGGTAGTAATAGGCAGACACGGCCAGTCTTCTCGATAGCCTTCTTGACTTCCTCCGCGTCGCTCTGCTCTTCAGGTAGGTAGACGATGGATACATCTGCTCCTCTGTAATCTGCGATGAGACATTGCAGACGGGCAGTCGTGACACTCACTCTCTTGCAAACATTTCCGCAGCGCTGCGACCGATACCTGACTGTTAGGGGGTCAGCGTAGTCCAAGCATGTTTTAGGTTCGGCTTACGTCTCCGCCAGTAATGATTGCCTTCTTTCCCTCGAGCTTTCCGCTACCGACGTACTTCATAGCGAGTCAGTTAGGCAATGCGTCAAACGCTCATCAAGCTTACCTCGCGTAACTAAGTCAAGTCGCAAGCACAGACGTGAGCAAGCTGAATCTGCTGCTGTAGACGAGGCAGACTCACGTATGGCTTTCCATTTACCCAGAACTCTTGTCTGGTCCATTCGGAGATGGCTATGGCAAGACTCAATGCGAGTTAGACATCAGCGGAAGATCTGCGTACGGTTCATCTCGCTATCTGATTGCCTTGGGTCAGACCGAGCGGGTCTCTGGAGAGTATTACTGACCTTTGCCAGGCAGCGTCTGATGCTCTGCGAGATTACATGAGTCCCGCTACTGGCGATGACGATGTTTGGCTCACGAGCTGTAGGTCGACTCGCATGCTCATACGCAGTCAGAACTTCTTGAGAGTCGCCAGACATCTTTTCCTGGATCGTTTGCTTGATGGATTCCATTATCGCAGTTTGAGATCGAGAAGACAAAATCCGATGTTTTGCAAGATTGGCAATGACGAATTGACGAGGCGCGCCAGAACGAGCGGATCAAAGTCAACAGAGACAGAGCTGTTCAGCTATTCTATAGCAAGGATATAACCTTTTCTTCCGCTCCTTGCCCCTTCAGCTCCTTCCCAGGGCGTCTAACAACAGCGCTACTCAATCGCTGATGATGTCCAGCTCGGGAATACCGTATTGATAGATACTATGCGCTTGCATCTCTCCGTGCTTGAAGAAGCTTCGTGGTATGCTGTCGTTTCCGTAAGCATGGCAAATAATTGAGCGATGAACGCTCACGATACTCTATGTTCGAATCCTAGCTTGAGAGCTGAGCTTGATCCAATACCATTCTATACAGCACATGAGCGAGTCTGCTTGAATCGTAAATCCGAAATCACATTGTGATGTACGACAGCTACGATCGTGCTGATGCGCCTCGTTCGGATGATAGAATGCCCCATAGCAGCTAGCCATAGGTCGCGGCCGATTCTTTGTCGAGTCAGATCCAGCCGCACGTAGATGCTGACTTCCAGAGTGCTGCGAGATGGATCAGGAAAGCATTACAGCGTCCTGCTTGTGGCTCACCGACTGAAACAGAAATCGCTAGAGTATTCATCCAAGCAAATGTATGCTACTACAACGCCTTGAATTTCAGCTACTAGGCACTGCAAAGGCCACGAAATGTCAGTCAAGGAGCGTTCTTCCAATCTTAAGCACTTACAGGAAGTCCACTGCGAAGCAGCTGAGCCAACCAGGTTCGTCTTTCAGATACCTCCAGAGGTACAGTATATGAGACAGCCTGTATCGCAAGGATCAGACGGCTTGTCATGAGTGAACTGCTGAACTGGCGTCGGTATGTAAGATCGCGTCATTAAGGATAGCAACCACTAGAAAAAACATCGGCAGGTATACCATCGACGCAAAGAGAGGATTACTAGTTGGTAGATCCTCCATAGCAGCCTTGCGAATGATCTTTCGCTCGACATCAACCGGCATGGGCAGAGCAGCAGGCGCATAGCTTTCCGCTAGTGAGAGATCAGGAAAGCCGCGACCGTGGACGGATGGACAGCGAGCGATTGTAGTGTCGAAGTACTCTTCATCGCACAGCATACCATTCTTTTGAGCAATCGCCTTCAAGCTATGCGACAGGCCATCAGCGACTGGTTTCCAGGTTCAGTAAAGGATGCTCACCTGCCGTGTCGTACGAATCCGGTAGCAGACAGCCAGGAGACCGCTTCCAGGTTAATAGATAATACAGAGCCTATTGACCGGTCACTTTAGCTTCGGTAGGTCCGAAGAAGCTGACTCACACCAGACACGGTAGATCTGGCGTGCCTTAGCTTTGGGATGTGCTTGTAGAAGCTCAAAGAGGTGCGCAGCGAGGCCAAGCTGCCTTCGACCTTCGGCGACGACGATATGCAACTTAGCGCTGTTGATCGAACCTGCATCTTCTCGGACAGCCCAACCCTGTTGAAACGCAGCACATGCAACCACCTCGGCTGAGCTGGAGCAAGCCACCAAGCAGGGATATTTCAATCGAAGTAGATGGCCGAGCCATTCTTGTGTTTCGCTTTCGGTTTTGATACTGCCCCAGGACAGCACACCTTCGTAAGAGACCGCGGAATGCAGTTCGCTGATCTGAAGAGCATCTTCCAGGGTAGCATCACGTATGACCATGTTTTGAAAAATGCTAGCCATCTTTGCACAATATGCGTGACCAAGTCAGGCAAGCCAGGTGAAGAAGCTGTTCGAGCACCGCTCGGCTGTACGATTTAGGTTTGACAGACAGGTTTGACAGACAGGCAGTGAGAAAAGCGAGGATGATCACTAATGGATCTAGGACAAGGCCAGTGAGGACCACTCTACCCTTGCTGAAATATGATTCGAAGCCATGAAGCGACTGCGAGAGGGACGAATCTTGCAGCAGAAAGTAAGACCGACATCGCGGCGTGTGACAATGAATAAGATTCGATTCACTGGCCAACTGGGTAATACTAGAGATGGAACCATGGTATTACCCTCTACAGACTCGGAGCTCGTCGTGGAGCTCTGACATGCACCGGCAGATGTTGTCCACAAACGGCAGACTGGAACTGTCTGCGATACTGCTTGAAGCGCGTCTGATATGTAAGGCTGCCATGGCACACAATCATAGACAGCCCGTCGAACGGATGTCATGGCCAAATCACTCGCGAGCACGATTCAATATTCGGCGAAGCTCACAAACAATCACCACCGACAGACAGGAGCAGGACCTTGCTACAGCAAGATTCTCAGTCCGTTGCTTTGTGTCTCTTTTTGCCGAATGCATTAGCATTGCCTTTGATTCGAGTGACGCATAATGCTGTCATGCCATTCCTCCGCCGCCGTCTTCCAGAGGGCAAGCTCTGCTACCATAGACAGAGTCTGCACCGGAGGCGTTCCACCCAAGTGAAGGCTGTTGCTCGACCGCGTCGAGCTCATGGCCTCTTCGCATGCCGGAAGTTTGACTGAACGAACGAACATTCCTTCTCGATTCTCAATACTCAATGTATCTTCTATTGCGGCGAGTTCGAATTGTACATCGAGAAGATGACTTCTGTACTATGTCCGTAGCCTAGAAGTCAGCCTTAGATTCTTCATTTTACCCATCATCCCACCCAACAAGCGTCAGAGCAATCACGTCTGCCCCTTAAGCCCTATCTTGATCTGTCTCTATGTTTGCTCTCCAAACAGATACGCCATTGATTCGTGCACGCTTGGTGGCATCATTGGAGGGTGCAATGAGATCAGAGTCAGTCAGCGACTTTGACGAGTACTTGGTATGTATGCTCTCTTAACCCAAAATGCGTCTTATTTTGTCGTCAACAGAAGGACATCCTTGGGTGCCTCAAAAAGTTTCGCGAACGGTACAAAGAAGCTTACAAACCCGCCGAAAACTTCTGGTCAAAAGAAGAGGACGATCTGAATACTATTCTGATACATCTTGGCGGGAACATACATCATGGCCCACAGGTTAGTGGGTGTGACCGACCAGAGATGGCTTCTGACCAAGTGCGCGTCTCAGCTGCGTCGTGTTTTTTGGAAGGCGCAACAGTGGTCGACAAGGACGAATGATCCACTGGTGCTTGAGCATGTCAGCTCTATCATTTACGAGTTGAGCAATGGAAGCGGTCTTTGCTTTTCGTCCTTCGGATAATTGAGGGTTGACCAGATACGATCGCAATTCCAAGAGCTGATGAAAGAGGCATCCAATCTACAGAGCAAGAAAATTCGCCTAGCGCACGCTAGGAAGAGAAACGGAGGCCAGCAACTGGTCAGCAAGACTGTCTTTATGTCAATGTCTTTGACACGGTCTGTACAGACAGAGCGGGAAGGGGCACTGATGGAGATGGAGAAGCACCCTGATCAGAAAAACGTCAGAGAAAGGCTTGAACTCGTTGCGATTATTTTGCGTGCCATGGTAAGCAATTCCGCATGCACATGTGTAGACAGCTAACAATGCCTCAGGACGCGAAACACCATCCACCTGGTGACAATCTGCGCGGATGTATATGGTTTTCTCCTCACAATATCCAAATTGATGAACAAAACTGATGTCCCTGTCCAGCTCGGACGCAGCTTGTTATTCGAGCTTCATTCCGATCCTCAAATCATCAAATACTTCCCGATTGGGCTTGAATGGCGTCATGAAGTTATGGAAGGGCAGCAGGAGGCCAAATTGGTGCACAAATTCTTTGTGAGTTGCATTCGTCCTTTGCAGGTACTCCTTATTCAGTACTTTGAGCTGTAGACAACCATTTGCAGCAATGTTGCTCAAGCGTTTTCCGCGGAAGTGCCAGACCTGACAATCATCAAGGAGGCTCATCGACAGGTTGTGAGTTCCTGCTTCATTCCCGAACAGAGTTCCTTTACATAGACTACAATATAGGAGGATCTGCTCGCGCAAGTAGAGGCGCACCCATACAATCGCGGTACTATTCCAGAGTTAGAAAATTGGGCAACAGCGGCTGGCTTCGTTATTAGACCTGCAAGTATCTTATCTCGCGATGGGAAAATTCTTACCTTTGTGCCTAGGTGCGAGACTTTCTAGCTTACGAGGAGACACAACTACATGCAGTGCCATCTGCACAGCACTTCAAGTAGAACATAGATTGGCGCTTCTTGAAGTATTAGTATGGGACAATGCATCTTCTCTCTATATCATGATTTCAGTCGATGAATGTACGACTTTTCCGCAATCAGCCCACGCCAATGAGACGCGACGCTCCGAGATCAGCCAGATCGTGCGCGCTTTCAATGCACTTTGCCCAGTAGGAGAGAGAAGCGAAAGGAAAGCTTTCCGCTAGTGATAGATCAGGAAAGCCGCGAACGTGGACGGATGGACAGCGAGCAATAGTAGTGTCGAAGTACTCTTCATCGCACAGCACACCACACTTTTAAGCAATCGCCTTCAAGATGCGATGGGCCATCGGCGAGTGTCTGTCGAGGCGGTACATGATGCTCACCTGCCGTGTGGTACAAATCCAGTAGCAGACAGCCAGGAGAGCGCTTCCAGGTTGATAGACAATACAGAGCCTACTAACCGGTCGCTTTGGTTCCAGTAAGTCGAAGAAACTGTCTCACACCAAACACGGTAGATCTGTCAAACGAGAAATGCCGTGTCTTGTGCAGCTCCGTCGAAAAAGACTTGAGCTTCAGAGCACGGAAAAACAAGATCCTTTGGCGACAAGTCCTCGAGAACGCGATAAGTTGCTTGAGCTAGGCGTTGCTGTTCAACGTCTCATGGGAGAGTATCAACGAGAAGGGTATACGACGGATGCAGCAGCGGCGAGTGCACGAGTTGCTCGTTGGATTCCGACAGGTTAAACAAGCGCGAATCCGCTTGGCCCTTGGGACATCCAAAAGTCACTGTACAAGGATTATCTCGCTATTCCATGTGCTACTGCATCGCCTCAGCGCAAGAAGAGATGTCTCAAAGTGCCGAAGGGAGCAGCATCGATTGAGCAACATACATCGCGAAGAAGACTTTACCGGCATGCATTCAAGCAGACTCCTGCATGAGCAATTCAAGGTAGTTCAGAATGACTGACTCGGGCGAGCAAGTCCTGTCATCAGGGGCTTTGCGGCATTTTTCGGCTACAGATTCGCCCACCCATCTTTGGCGGTCCAGCCTATGGCCAGCAATTTGCAGTGCTTCAGAGAACGTCATACACGTCTAGTACCAGCCAGGAATTGATTGTCGGACACGTGTTTCGCTATTGAAGAGACACGGCTCCACTGCTTTGATGTCTGCTACTTCTTCTTCGGATTGCTTCATCCGGCATCTTCTCCTACTACACCTGGTCGGACCGTGTCGTGCTGTTTGTGCACATATTACAATCCACCATCTGTGACTTGCCTGTTATCTGAACTTCGATACTTATTGTTGTTTCGTCTGTCTGTTTGCAGAAGAGAGCCCAAGAGCAAGGTCTGCGGCATTATGCTCATTGTCAGGGAAGTGTCTGCATTGTCGAGGCTTGGCCAGCAATTTACACCTACTGCAACGTGCCTTCCATTCGATGCTGCGGCCTAATTAGCTCTTCGCAAAGTTTCCAAAAGTTCCGGGTCGCTTCACTCTAGGCACTACGACCATGGATCGCGGTACACAGCGCGGTAGAGGAAGAGGAAGAGGCCGCGGTCGCGGTCACCAAAACAAGGACAACTTTATGCCGTTCAACTTCGCTCGAAGCCGCCCTGCCAACGGTATCTGCCATCGCTTTCTTTCCCCAGAGGGCTGTCACTTTGGCTACAACTGCAAATATTCTCATGATGCTGGCGAGAGTGTCGATCGCACTTCTGCAACACATCCTTCGGCGATTCGCCCTGTTCTAACCGTAGACCGTTTTATTCCAGCAGAAATTTCTACCCCTGCAAAGGCTCAAGGAGCTGTAGCTCGATTGAATGACTATGACTCTTCTGCGGCAAGGTCGTCACTCCTTTCAGCTGGTCTGAACGGTTTGTACTACAATCTTATCGGCGCTTTGGTCTCTTCCACTTCAGGAGAGAATACTTGGGTATGTTGTTCACCAGTTACTAGATATCATACTGACGGAGCCATATCAGACTTCAGAAGAATTTTCGCTCCTCCTCAGAACCGTTGCCGAACGCGGAGGCAAGATCATGAATAGCTTGCACGAATTGGTCAGATACCCCTCTGCAGATATGAGCACTTCTCCTACTCGGTCGCAATTGTCTTTCCAGCGCTCTCTCTTGGGCTTCTTCGTCGTACGTATCTTGTAGTAGTTCTACCAGATGGTATGGACCTGATTTTGACCTTATCAGTATTTGGCTTCCGATACTATGAGCAAATCTTTGCTGGACACGGATCGAAATGCTCTATTCGGCCTGCTCCATACAAGCGACTCTTCTTGGGTCAACAACACTAGAACTGCTGTTCACAATCTCGTCGTTTCCGGTTCTGTCAACGAAAGCACTACTCAGTCATACGCGGTAATTGAACGACACTTCAGGCCTACTTCATTTTTGCAAGTCTTTGTACCTATCATGGGAACTCTGCTCAAGTAAATATCTTCTCCATCATCTCAGTACAAGCTGACATGGGCAACAGATTTCTCCAGCTATTTCGCAATGCTGCAGCTACACACCCTGAAGTTTTGGACCTTTCTGACTTCGTCGTACTCTCGTTTGAGAATTGGCAGCAGCAGCTCCGCTCATCGCCCCAAGACTTCACTTCCGATGCATGCGCTTCAATCGAGTCAAGCCAACTCGACTATATCTTGCGGCCTGTATACAAACTGGTCAACCTGCTTGCGGAAATCGTGCGGCTCAGTCGCGGAGGTCACAAACAAGTCAGCAGCAGACCTGCCCAGTCTCAACTTGGTGATGCAAAAAGCTTGATCGAGCTGAAGCGCGATTATAGACCACCTGGTGATTTGCTGCCTGGAGGACCGCGACATGACAACGACTTTGCAAGTCAGTCTGACCAGCTGCCCTTGATTATCATTTATTGAGGCTGGGTACACTTCCAGATATTGCCGACATCGCCATCGTTCCAACTCAAGAAGAATTGTTGTCTTCTGCTCCTCCTTTCCTTCCTGGGTAAGAGTGTTGGGCCGTTCGTCACATTTGAGCTAATGCTGTGTGCCACCTAGTAACATCATGAATGCCCCTCATCATTTGCAAGCGGGATCAATGGAGAAACAATTGGACATCAATTTTCGTCTACTACGCGAAGAGCTGCTAGCTCCTCTTCGTCGGGCGGTAGTGCAGATTCGGCTAGATCTGCAGATTGTTGGCAACCAGCATCACTGCACCGATTTGCGCAGAATCCAAAAGGCTCGCGGTGGTCTCATGAAAGATGACCGAGGTTCACCTATGCTCAATGTCTAGTGAGTATTTCATACCGATTGAAGTATCTTGACTGAGAAATGTCCCCAGTACTGGCGCGTCGTACGGGCGAATCGAGATGGACCAGAAGCTAGGCGTTACCGTCACAATCAATATCGATGCTCCGCCTGATGCGCGGAAAGCTTCAATCAAGACCTGGGCAGAGGGCGGAAAATTATCGAAAGGCTCTCTCGTCATCCTGCTGACCTTCAACCCTCAAGGTCGCTCTGTCTCGCTCGAACTTGGCACAGTCGTCAGCAACGGTGATGATATAGCTAAGTCATTCGACAAAGAACAAAACAAGCTCGGTGTCAAAGTCTCTTTCATACATTGGAAAGAAATCGCCGTGTCAACTGTACAGCACCACCAGCAGTCTTTGTCTTCTGGCTCAAGGACGACACTCTTACTTGAAGCTCCTGCGATGTTCGATGCCTACCGACCATTCCTTCGTTGCCTTCAGACCGCTGATCCGACCCAGCTACCCTTTGCACAGTATGTGGCGCGCTCGAATGCAGAAGAATTGGGGATGGTCGGAATTCCCGAGTTTGCTCGTCGGCCTGGATTCGCATGGACCCTGCCGATTACTGGAGCAGAAAATGCTTCTACGCTAGAACCAACTCCGGAATCACAAGAACAAGCTGTCGAATGCCTCGTTCAGCATACCTCAATGGACGCTTCGCAAGCGGGTGGTCTAGTGCGCTCACTTTGTCGTGAATTCGCGCTTCTCGTTGGTCCTCGCAAGTCCTCCTAGAATTATACCTGTCAGCCGACGGTCTGACATGTCTCTCCAGCGGGTACTGGCAAGTCGTTCACAGCTCTGAAGCTGCTGAACATTCTTGTCCAAAACAAGCTTGGCCCGGTGAGCACCTTCAGTCTCGGAAGCGAAGTATGACGCATCTGATTGATTGTCTAGATTGTCTTGATGGCATACACAAACCAAGCTCTTGATCATCTGCTTGAGCCTGTAATAGAGGGTATAACACAGAAGGTCGTGCGTCTTGGTTCACGAAGCAAGAGCGAGATCATCAAACCATATATGCTTCGAGAAATAGAACAATCAATGCCAGACAGTACATTGAAGCGGGAAGTCGGCAGACAATGGAAAATACTGTCTGATCTTGGTCAAGAGTTCGAGGGCAATGTCAAGAAGTCCATCTCCAAGAGCGTTTATGGCGACGGTCTGCATAACTTTCTAAGAGAAGAAATGCCGGAATTCTATCGCGCACTCCGTCAGAAGCCTTTTTGGGTTGATCTGGCGCTCCATGAAGCTTCGACTTGGCAAAAGCAAGGCCAGCCAGCCCGCCAATCGGAATTCGAATCCCTTTTCCGGTTCTGGGGCGAAGCCGGCGATCTCTCTCTATTAGATCAAGTGTATCGTCAAATCTCATCCAATGAAAACCTCGCTCAATCCCAACACTCTCCGAATATCAAAGTCACGAACAACTTCGAAGTACTGTCCGAAGAGTCAAAGTGGGAAGTGCCTGATCACCTTGGGCCTATGTTTGATGGTCTCAAAGCATCTGCTGCACCTCAAGACGAAGATCCGGACGCCGCTGATCAAGATGACGAAGAAGAGCGAGACAGCACTGCTCTAAAGCGAACACTTATTGCTCGGCATTTTCCTGGACATGACTCTTTGCCTGTGATGCCACAAAACGACCGTCCTCTTGCACAGCTTATCGAGGGAGCGGATCTTGACATCTGGCACTTCAGTAAACGTGAACGGAAGAGGCTTGCGACTGCAATACAGGATCAAGCCTTGGATGCTCAGCGCAGAGGTGCTGCACCAGTGCTACAAAAGTTGCTTGATCGTGAGTACATCCAAAGCAGAGCCAGAGGCTCTTGGATCTGATATTTGCGCAGAAAATGAAGCTGCAGCGAAGCGGTTCGAGGAACTGCAGCAACAGTCCCGGATCCGTGTGCTGGAGAATACGGAAATCATTGCATGCACAACGAACGGTACGCAATTTGTCATCTGGTGCAACGTCAGCCCGATTCTGATGTCGATCCAGGTGGTGCCAATCTAGCTCCTCTTCTGAAGGTCGGTCCTTGAGTACAACAGTCATATATGACCCCTGACGCATCGTTCAGGGCATCAAGCCACGTATTCTGGTCGCTGAAGAGGTATGTCAGAACTTTCTGTCACCAAAAACGAAGACTTAGTCCGTGATAGGCTGGCGAGATTCTGGAGCCGCACCTTCTAGCCATGCTGGGGGAAAGTGTTCAGCAAGGTTTGCTACTTTCCAAAGCCACGATGCCGTCTGAACCCTTGCACTAGTCTTTCTCATTGGTGATCCTGATCAGCTGAGACCTTCTACTTCGGAATACCGTGCGTCGTGAAACTTGTTTTGGATTGAATGTTGCTCATTATTCAGCTCCAGCTCTCTCGGTGGAAAATACTCAGGGTAAAAAGTATTCCTTCGACGTATCTACCATGGAACGGGTCGCATCCGCTGGTATAGAACTAGACCGGCTCCAGATTCAGCGAAGAATGGATCCTCAGATATCCGAGCTAATTGCACCGGTCTATCCCAATCTCCAAAACCATTCCAGTACATTGGCATATCCACCGTCGCGAGGCTTGGCAAGTCCTGTCTTCTTCTTGGATCATCGTTGGAAAGAAGGTAAGCCTGCTGCATATGCAAAGCTTATGTTCTGACGGCAGCAGGTGGCGGTGATGGGAACCAAGGCACATCCAAGTACAATGAGTATGAGGTCCAAATGGCAAGTGGATGACTCGAGTCTCGAAATATCGCTGACGCATCAGTTTATCAGGCTTGTGCTCTCGTTTCGCATCTCATCAAACAAGGTTACACTCAGCAAGGCGAAATTGTCATCCTGTGCGCCTATCTGGGTCAGGTGGTGCGAATGAAGAAGGCTTTGAGCCAGGTCGTTGCTGTATCAGTCAACGAGCGAGATGCGGAAGATCTGGCCAAACTTGAAGGTTCAGAAGAGGAAGACCCAAAAGTGGAACACGGACTAGCTACATTCACTCGCACTAGTGCAGATCTCGTCGTACAGTGCTGCTCGGTCGATAACTTTCAGGGCTCCGAGGGCCGTATCGTCATCCTTTCCACTGTTCGCAATTCTGGCAGCGACGAAGATCTGACTGCCAAGATTGGTTTCTTGATCAGTCGTAACCGAGCGAACGTTGCACTGTCACGCGCTAGGGAGCAACTCTACATCTTGGGTAACGCCTCCAATCTTAGCCGAAATCCACTTTTGGAGCATACAGTCAAAACACTCGAAAGTCGAGGCCAACTTGGACCTGCTTTCCTAGTGAGCAAGTTCTTATTCCATATGCATCTTAACCAATACCATACGCAGGGAAAATGCTCGAGACATCCTCAGTATGTCTATAAGGTGTCCGATCCTGTTGGTTTTGAGCAAAATGCACCAAATGGTCAGATCCATCTCCTCATATGTCACAAGCCTTGACTCCTGGCTAATCACAGGCGGCTGTCTGCTGATCTGCAATCAAGTGCTCGATTGTGGCCACAATTGTGCCCACCTTTGCCATGCTAGCGATCCTCAACACGTATCGTTCAAATGCCACGAAGCCTGCAGAAAGTTGCACGCGCCTTGCGGGTGAGTCGCTATGCTACTGCTATTTCCTCGTCCTGACAGCAACAGACATCCTTGCGAGCGCAAGTGCTTTGAAGACTGCGGAGGTTGCCAATTTCCCGTCAAAGAAATCCGACTAGCCTGTGGTCACGTTGCATCAAATGTTCCCTGTGCGCTGTCACTGCAACCAGAAGCCATCAAATGCACCACTCTCGTCCGGAAGCTACTTTCGGATTGCGAACATCACCTGCAAGTACAATGTCATACCGATGTCTCTAGTCTCTCCTGCAAGGCAAAGTGTGACTCGACGCTCGAATGCTGCGGTGCCAACTCCTGTCAAGGCGGATGTGGCGAATGCTCAGCTCTCTCCCGACAATCTTCCACTGACTCAGCAACCGGGCTCGTCGAGCGCACTATACATGTGCCTCACGCATGTTCACGTATTCAGCAATGCAACCATGCCTGCTCTGGTCGTCATCAGAGCGGTGAAGGCAGTGGCACCCACCAATGTCCACCTTGCGCTAAGCCCTGCTCCAAGTCCTGCGATCATCACCAAGAATGCAAACGCAAGTGTAGCGACATTCATGCCCCATGCCTCCAGCCTTGTACATGGCAATGTCCGCACAAGGCTTGCTCTTTGCCTTGCGGCTCAATTTGTACACGCTTGCCTTGTGATGAGTTTTGTCGCGAACGTTTGGCTTGTGGACACCCCTGCCCTTCTAGTCAGTTGTTCTCTTCCAATTTAAAGCTTGACTGAAGCTATATTAGTCTGCGGTGAACCTTGCGCTCGACAAACCTGCCTACAATGTGCCACCGAATCTCAACAGGAAGACATAGTCGATTTGATCATGCACAGAACGCTATCAGACGTCGACCTCGGCAATCCATCTCTAGAAGATCGCACTATCACTCTGTCCTGCTCTCACACCTTTACTGTCGACACTCTCGATGGTCACTGCGGGCTTGGTGAACTTTATGACTTGGACACTGAAGGTCAGCCAATACGCCCAGCTCTGCTCACTTCCGACTATTCAAGAATGCCCGACTGTCCTACTTGCAGAGCTGTCAACACGTCACCTCGATATTCGCGCGGCCTGAAACGAGCTCAGCTTGACGTCACAGAAAAGAATGAGACTGCAAGCGCCGCAGCAGAATACACATCGATTCAGCGGCAGATCGACGCCATGGATCAAATCGCCAGCGGTAGACAGCTTCGTGAAGATATGGCGAGTCTCCAGAAAAAAGGTGACCTCAGTCAACAGAAAGTGCAGCAAGTGCTAGCCAGCCGTGATCGACTACTGTTCGCTCATCGACATCGGTCTATAGCTGCGGTTGAAATCTTCCTGTCTTCCTTTGACAAAGCGCCTCCGAAAAGTCGACACCTCTTTACTCCAGAAGTCGGAAAGCTCTGGCAGCAATCCATTCGAGAAATAGATCAGCTATATCGACAATTGGAGCGCGTCACAAGTCGGCGCTCCTCACAAATATCTGCCTTTGATGCGGCATTCCAATTCACTTTCGACGCAGAACAGGGACGCCTTGCTCAACCAGGCGTTACTACTGAAGATACTCAACGACGCGCCCATCAGTTAGCCAGGCTACAATGTGGTGTCCCTCCAACGGCTCAAGACCAGATTGGCATTGAAGCTATCCTTCTTTCCGTCAACCTGCGTTACAAGGTTTTGGAACTGCTCGACATCGTCATTGCTGGTCTCAAAGAATTCCCAGTCATGATGCTGTGTGCTCGCGGAACCCAGCATCATATACTCGTCTCCATAGAGCAAGATGCGAGGATGGCAGCTCGCCTCGCGGAAGAATCGATCAATTTCCGACAACTTCTTGGGGCAGAACAACAGCTATTCCGTATTCGCTTCGAGTACCTCAAGGTCGCTTGTCAGGTCGAGCTCACATCGCCCATATCTGATCAGCGAAGAGGAGAGCGCGCTACCGAGCTGGATCGACAGGTGGAAGAGATTATCGATCACAGTGGCACTCGTGGCGATCTTTCCGAAGCTCCGTGGTTCTCTGAAGTATACCAGCAACCATGTATCAGGCTTGTTGAAGAGATCAAGCAGTTTGCTCTCCATGTTCGCGGTGCAGCAGTTTACCAACATGTGTCGGCCGCGGAGAAGGAAAGTATTGTAAAGGCATTCGGTTTCAGCCATAGCGGCCATTGGTATCGCTGCAGCAATGGTCGTACGTGTTTTATGATTAGCAATTCTTGCATTGTCTTATTGTGATGCAGATCCTTTCGCCATCACAGAGTGCGGAGGTGCTATGGAGGTCTCAAGCTGTCCAGAATGCGGCGCATCCATCGGCGGCCAAGATCACACCCTCGACACTAGAAACAGTGTAGATCAAGAGCTGGAAGGAATGTTGGCTCAGACCGCGCTGCGCAGTCCGTGGCCATGGAATCGGTAGTAGCAGTTCTGCGCTTGTGCATTATCAGCGGTCTGATGTGTACATAGTCTACTTGCACAAAAAGCAATGATGCATTGGAAGTTGGAACGTTTGCCAGTCCTGCGAATTCGCTCATTCAGATGGCCGTATTGCTCGCATTCAGACATACAAGCGGCGCGGCAGCGGATTGTAACTATCAAAAGAACCAAAGTGACTTGCAAAGGATGATCAACTACCCGATTGTGTACACGGCTGCCATATTCCCTAGGCACGGTCCTTATCGTCCATTGCTTCAAGCTCTACTTCGTAAGCGTTGCTCCGGCTAGCTTGCTGCTCCAAATCGATATGCTGATTGCGTTGAGTCGAGACGACTATCCCTGACGACTGCAGACGCGTAAAGTTTGTAAGCCATGTGATTGAAGAGTAAGTGTAGACCTACCTGACTGTGCTTCACTGACGACTTGCCAGTAAAACCAGTAGAAGCAGAATCAGCGACTATCTTTCGCGTCTTTTGTCGAGCGAGCAGCCAGATGATGAAGCACAAAGGGTATACCTAAGATTATCGTCAACGCCGGACTGGATAGAAGTGATGTGTAGGCTCACTTGCGGTGTGCTTGCGACAAATAAAAAATGCCATTCACGAGTTGCCAAATCTAGCAAATAGGTCAGCTAAAGGAAAGGAAGAAGCAGCGAAGCATACATAGTGCCAAAGCAACCGCTTGAATGACTGCGAACAGACGTTAGACACCGTTGTGCGGCCTATAGAAGATAATCGTACTTGTACAGATTGCATTGGTCTCCAGGGCAACAAGACCTTGAAAGGCAGATGAGCGGAAGCTCGATAACCACAGAATTTGCTGACCTATACGCTTAAGGACTCTTGTAGAAGTCGCAGACGCGCCTTGTCTTGCACTGCGCCAGAGTCCAGCAAGCATGGTCACGGTCTTTAATAGAATAAGGCCAAATATGCGAGCAGCTTCCGCTGGCAGACTTACTATTACTGTGTCGCTGATGAAAGGTATGCTGAACGTCAAGCCTGCTGTAGCGCCCAGCTGATACAAGGTGGTTGTTAGTATTGGCATAGAATGGGGATCGAATAGCTCACATTCGTTGTGAGTTCCGGATAGCTCGCTGTACTGCTCTTCAGAAAAAAGAAAAGTATGGGACCGAGGTAAACCCACGAACAGCGACCTCATATGCCGCAAACCAGAATTGTACGACCATCGGAGCTAGCGCGAAGGGAGCCAAGAATAGCAGAACCAGCTTGCTATTGTTCCAAATCACCTGCAGGACCGTTTAAATTGGCGTAAGGGCAGCGACAGATCAGCTCACATGTGCTCTCCATGCATAGAAGCAGAGAACTATTCCGAATATGAAGCCAGAGAGGAAGACGCTCATAATCACGCCATTGGTAGCACTCGTCTGAGGTTCCAACTCTCCCTGAACAGGTACAGAAATCAGCGCTGAGCAAAATTGGATGAGACGAGACATACAAAGTTGCTTGCGTATTTATTGACTATCATACATGCCTCAGAACCAGACAGATGAAGATTGTGTCAACATACTGGCATCTAGATCGTAGCCCAAGGCTATAATCGCCGATAGCATCATGAGCAGAGGGACCATGATCTTGTATAATCTTTCCGGCTAATGCCAGAAATTGAATCAGGTCCATCTGGAAGCCTCGCAAAGTCAAGACTAACCCCAGAGAGTGTAAGGTATGATATCCCCTGTCTACGAGAGAAAATCAGCGCCAGTGACGGCTCATCTGGAGAGAGCTACCCTATGACTACACCAGCAATTGTTGTTCCCAACAAACAATTCGTGAGTTGGATCACCTGGTATTCTGTGTAAGTCCTGGAACATCCGAAATCAATCTGCAAATACAAAGAATGTGTTGTCACTCCTGATAGACATTTTGCGTCTTCACAAGCACTTGGAGAGATGGGGGAAGAACAAGACTGACAAGGAATTGACGCCCAACACAGTGTGCCCATTTTCAGCCAAAGGCGTTCTGCGATTAAGTTCAGGCATCAGATCTCTTTTGCTAATAAGGATCGAATCACGTAGATGAGCCACGTCTCTTGTTGCTAAGGGATTCGAGGATCTTCCTGGTAGCATCACGTACTTTGACACATGCTAGCCAGCTCTGCACGATATGCTCGACCAAGACAGGCGATAAAAACAAATGTTCTTGCGTCGGTCAGGCATACGATTTAGGTTTCACAAACAGGCATGCGGAAAGACCCTTGAGCACTGGCTGTGCGTCGCTATGACAAGAGTGAAAGAAGGAGAAGAGATCAGGAGAAATAGCGACCAGATCGGCATGCTTCGCATCTTATAACGACATTGTTTCAGGTAAGTCGTACTGATATACGGAATAGCTCGCGAGAGATGCTATAGCAGCATCAGAATGGTCCTCATTGACTAGAACGAGCGACATACGAGACACGGTGTTTAAAGCCTGCCTTGAGGACGCCAGCAGAAGCCGGACCGTTCTGTCAACTTATTAGACAGTACACATATATACCAGATCGCATACATCATGATGTACTTCCGCGATGATTGTGCGAGTGCCTTTGGTCGGACACTTGGATGCCTCATCACAGCTTCGCCAAGCATCTGGCCGATTCGCTGTCGACCCAGCTCTCTTCGCACGTAGACACTGATGACCAGCGTGCTGTACCAAAGTAAGATAGAGGCAAACAACGCTAGATTCTTGAACCCTTACCGTTCATAGCACTTATCAGACGAAAACAGGTCAAGGCAAGCATAGCCAGCGGTACACCCGTCTATTATAGCTAGGAGACACTGCAACCGGATTAGTACTAGTTTAATACTGCATTTGACGACCTACGGGAAGGTTACGAGTAAGCAGGCCATGTAGCCATTCGTATCGCTCTGTCACTCGGAACGGAACAGTGACGTCGAGCGCCTACAGAGCGATTAATCCAAGACAGGGAAACATGAGCAGAATGGCACACATCCGCATGCAAGACAGCACTGTTGAGTATTCCGACCATTGCAAACAGTCAGATCTAGACCCGCCCAGAGCCGCGTTAACTCACTGTCTGGCAGATCGTCCATCGTTGCATCGCGAATATGGACCAGATTAGCGTCAATGGGAAGGTCAAAGCCTCTCGGGACGTATGGTGATGAGGCGCAAGAGTCCGTAAAACCAAGGTCTTTGATGGCGGGACTGGGACTGATGAATTTGCTGTGATGAATCAGGCTCAGATCACATAGGCGTCCATTCTTCTCTGCGATGCCGACAAGACTATAGCAGCTCGTCTGTAAGAGAGGGGTCAAACTGACCGCAGTGTATACTTACATGCCGCAATGATGGAAACTCGTGGATGCCAGCCAAGATATAGCGGCTGTGTGGATGGAGAGAACCTTGCCTTTAATGCTTGTCAATATGATTACTTTTGATCTAAGGAAGCTTGAATTGCTTACATGAGATGCGATATAATCTGCGCTTTTCGGCACGAGAATGGCGACAGAGTTGCTCAAAGAGTTGCGTAGCAATTCTTTCTTTCCGAGCATCCTTGTTGACGACTACATGCAGTTCGGCAGAGTATACAGCCATGCGGGCTCGAGGCTTGCACAACCGATAAAGGTATCATTAGAGATGCAAACGAGACAAGGGTACTGCAGTCGATCGAGGTAGTGAAGCCATTCTAGCGTTCGCTCTTTACTCTTCAAGTCGCTCCAATCCAAGAGGCCTTCTTCAATAATCGAATTGTGCAGAGCAGTTATCGCATTCGCATCTGCAGCTGAAGCGTCACGAATGATGACTTGTTCGTATGCAGACATTGTGCTTCTGGGGTGGAGCCTCGTTCAGAGCCTCTAGCAAGATCTTTCACTGCTATCGGATGTTTAGGCGGTGTTTAATTGGATTACAGCAAGGTACAATGCGGCAGTGAGACCAATGGAATAGCAAGGTTCAGGCAGTGTAAGCCTGTTATCTCTTGGCGAAAGCTTGCTAGCAACATGTTCTCGGGAGTCTGAGACTCTGAATGCTTGGGCAGAAATTGTTTGACAGAGCGGAACACAGTCACACTCTAGAAGAACAGGCGCGCATGGCTTGGACGCGAAGCCGATTATTGGCTTCGTGCACGTCAATAGCACCAATGTCGACGGTTTGGGTCAACTCGAAGTGCAGAGCATACACTAACACTTCGTTCAACATGATGAAGTGCTCATTGCACGATTGCACGAATCTTGAGGCGAAAGAAGACGCTACACGACCTCTATTGCATTTCATCGCGACGCTTCTGCGTTGTCGGTTCTGCTTCTGCGAGGGAATACTGGTAAAGGGAATATCCTTGCATCTGCCCGTGCTTGTAGAAACCTCGCGAAATGCTGGGCACAGCTAGACCATCAGTGTCTTCCTCTACTACGAGTGTGACTTGACCAACCTGACTTTATGAGAGAATCCGATCTTCAGAACGCTGCCACAGCCCATACCATTCTATAGCAGAGTAGTTTCAGTAATTTCACGCCGCAATTCAGAGCGAACAAATACATTATGGTTGACGTCCGCAATGATCGAAGTGATTTCACCGTTGCTGATTGACTCGTGCTTCAGAAGAGCTTGCCAGAGTTGCTGCCCAATGCGTTGGCGAGTCATGTCCATGCGCAAGAACGTGGTGATCTCGACAGTGCTATCCGACAGTGAGCATCAAGCAGTCCTTTCGCGAGAAGTCGCTTACTGGGCAAAACAAGGCTCTTCGGACCATGGGTTCAAGTAGGCATAGCCTAGAGCCCTGTTCTCGGCAACAGCAAGGAGACACTGCAGCAATGATAATATCAGAGGGTTTTGCGATTGAGCGAAAACCCTTACCGGTAAGCCCGACTTGAGAAGTCCAGATAGCCAAGAAGTTCTCTCGGATACTTTCTGTGGGACAGAATGTGCTGTGGCCTGCTGAGTGATGAGAGGCTGGAAGGGAATAGGTAAACAGGCCTACATCATTGCGCAGGACAGCATAATTCATGATTGCCAAGACTGGATAAAAGGTCAAAAAGGAGCGAGAGCTGGAAGGACAGTACATACTATCGGGCAAATCCTGCATAGTGACATCGCGAATGCACACGCTTTCCCGTCGGAACGGTAGAGCGGAATTGTTACAGACGTATGGCGAAGGGGTCGCGGAGTCCGGGAAGCCGAGACCTTGAACTGGCGGCTAATTCAAGGTGAGAGGAAGGTCACAATGTCGCGACACAGAATGGCTTACGCTTGGGCTGATGAGCTTACCAAAATGGATTTCGTCAATCCAAACACCATCTCTTTCAGCAACGCGAGTAAGGCTTTATTGTTACGCGCAATGAGCATAGACCGTCAACTCCATACGACTCTCACCTGCCGCAGTTGTGAAAGCCCACCGACAGCAGCCAGGACCAAGCCGTTGCATTGGAAGAAAGTATTCGACCTGTAGTCATGGGAACAGCAGTTAGCTTGGTTCAGCTGTTACTTTAAGTGACTTACTCTCAATCCGGTATAGCTGCCGTGCGGATGTGCGTCGGTGCGCGCAAAGCTCCTCGAACAGACGCGTAGCCAGTCCGTCCTTGCGATGATCTTCCTCCACAAGCAAATGTAGCCTGGAGCTCAGCTCGCATCCATTGCCAGGATCCGTACAGCTCCAAATTGGCTCGAATGCGGCGCATGCCACAAGTTGACCATTCGCTACAGCAACTAGTCGAGGGTACTGTAGACCGTCCAGATAGTCGAGCCATTTCAGCGTTTGATCTTCGGTCCTCGGTTCACTCCAAGCCAACAAGCCTTCTGCGATGACAAAATTGTGAAGCTGAGTGATGTCTAGGACATCGTCAGCCGTAGCTTCTCGGACGACGATACGTTCGTCCATATTTGCGATCAGCGGTAATGAATGGTAGGAGAATGACAGAAAGAGGCAGAAAGTAGAGACGACCAAGGGGCGGTGTCAAGCAGTGACAAGGCATTGAGCAATGCTGTTCAAAACCTTAACAAGCACAGGTCAGCGATACAACACCGCACACATACAAGGCGAGCGCGTACACGACGGAGCAACGTCTGGCATAGCAGGGCAGTTTCCTCCCGGCAGGACACGGACGTTGGTGTTTTCGCTTTGACCTCATCGCAAGACGATTTCGAGGCTTTTGGGTCATCACCTCGTTGCAGCTTTACAAGCAGCTATAAGGGGTAGGAAAAGATGCTATGCGACTGCATTTCCCCATGCTTGTAAAAGCCTCGTGATATGCTACAGGTTGCACAATGTCAGCTGCTATCACTGTGACAAAACTCGAGCGAACGAACCTGACTTGATGCTTGAACCCCGACTTGAGCACTGAGCCCGACCCTGGTCCGTTCTGACAGTGTTTGCAAGGTTACTGGCTTGGCAGCTCCGGCGACAAGAACACATACATTGTGATGTACCTGCGCTATGATGGTCTTCATCTTACGCAGCTTAAGGGCCGGATCTTCGAGAGCTGCTAGCCAAAGCTGTTGACCAATCTTTTGTCTTTTCAATTCATGTCGGACGTATACGCTAACTTCGAGTACTCTGTTGAAACGGCTTGTAAGTCAAAACAATTACACTGCAAGGCGACGGACCGGTCGAAACATGGCTCGGGGGCGAAAGCGCTCAAGCAAATATAACCTACGACAACCCCGTCGATGAGAGCGATCAAACACTGATAGTGGCATCAAGAACGACCCGCGTAGAGCAGCATCCGACTTACTGGCAAGTCTGCCGCGAGAAGTTCAGATAACCACTCAACGCGCTCTGAAACCTGCAGCGGTATCGAGTAATCGATGGCCTAGCAAGATCAATTCAAGTGAGTGCACACGTTCCAGTGCGAAGCTTACATCTGTGAACAGGATAGCGCTATTGAGTATGCCGACGACTTGAACCCACCTCTTCAGCAGGCGATGTATAGTAGCGAAGCACGTACTCACTAGCAGGAAGATCATCCATGGTAGCATTGCGTATGGAAACGGTTTTCGGGTCAATCGGTAAAGCAAACTCTTGCGAAGGATAGGGTGATGGCTCAGCGGAGTCTGGAAAGCCTAGATCGGCCACTTTGGGGCTTGAGCTGATGAACTTGCTGAAATGCTCAAGATCATAAGCTTTGCCATCCCTTTCCGCAATGCCTTCGAGGCTGGAGGAAATGTGGTCAGATATGCCGAGGCTGTGACGCGGGAAAGCACGTACCTGCCGCAATGATGGAATTCTACAGCATATAGCCATGATCTTGCCGCTGTGTTGATTGATAAGACGTTGCCTGTCGAAGGGTTGTGAGCTATAGTATCACGATTTGAAGCAACTTACAAGCGATACGGTACAGCTTCCGATCCACACTTCTCTTGTGAGAGCATAAACTGTCGAAAAGACGCGAAGCCAACCCTCTTTTGCGCTCATCACGGCATACCACGATATGCAGATTGGCCGAGTACACTGTGAAAGGGTCAGCCGCTATATATGTAGCCGAGTGAGACGATACTGACTGCAGCCAGCGTCCGCTCTCGTATCCCAAACTGGTTCAAAAGCACCACATCCTATGACACGGTCTTCTTTGAGAGCGACGAGAACAGGGTATTGCAGCTTGTCTAGACTATCGAGCCATGCCAGAGTTAGATCTTCCGTTTTCGGTTCGCCCCAAGCCAAGAAGCCTTCTTCGATGACCGCATTGTGAAGGTCCATGATCCCCAAGGCATCCTCGGACACAGCATTGCGGACAGTAACGCTTTCTTCCACGCTTTCTTCCTGATACATCCTCAGACGCAGAAGAGGGCGACGGCAAGAGGGAAGCGAGGAGGGCGGAAGAATCATGCAGTGCTGTGCAACCAGGCGATGTATAAGACCTTGAATTTCAGCACAGTGCGGCTGAAATGCAGTGCTCCAGACGGAGGTGTAATACAGCATAGAACCATTGAAAGATATCTACCGCGGGATTGTGTGGTATACAGGACTAGAGCTCGTCAGAGAGAAGTTCAAAGCAGACAATAAGGACAAAGGCAGAACAAGCAGTCTTGGCTGATGCACGAGCTGAGCCACCTCTGTAGTCTTCTTTGAGCAAGGCGCACGACCACAGACAGACTCGGACGGGGACAGACATGGCCGCGAGCAGATGACCAGCAACAATAATGTCAGCCTGACATGCATCAGCCGTAGAGCTTAATAAGAGTCCACAGCAAGCCTTTATTCTGCAAGTAATGGCCCTCACACTGTCCAAACATGGCAAGAGCACAACGTTCAAAGCTCTCGAGTTCACCTTTCCGCTGAAATTGATGGCACCTCGAATGCCACTGGATCCTACTGCTACCCTGCAGAACATCGCCTTAGTATACATGCTCACGTATGGCGGAGGTGAGCTGAGATTCTGTCACCCGTCCAACAGCTGATCGAATGTCACGCAGGTCTTGTGTCTGGCGATGAAATAGCTCTGAACGTAGTTGTGGAAGCAGCTTGTACCCTCTCGCTGCTAACACAAGGCTCCACGAAAGTCTTCAAGACGCGACCGTACTCTCTCGCTGGCCTCAATGACGGC
This sequence comes from Kondoa malvinella, assembly GCA_039545315.1. Classification (NCBI taxonomy): domain Eukaryota; kingdom Fungi; phylum Basidiomycota; class Agaricostilbomycetes; order Agaricostilbales; family Kondoaceae; genus Kondoa; species Kondoa malvinella. Next base: position 3,167,115 of record BCIM01000001.1, on the reverse strand, counting down.
AAACGGACACTACAAACTCTCTCGGTGAGTATAGAGGAAGAAGCCCTACTGCTGCTCCTACCTAGTCCAGTCACATGCTTTGCCAAAGCGTCTTATACTCAAGTACAGACGTTCCACCTTATCTCTGCAACGTCAAGTCTCGTCCTGCTCGACTCGTATACAAGCGGTCGTATGGCTCGCGGCGAAGAGTGGTCCTTCGACTCTTATCGATCCACAAACGAGATTTATATATCAGGCAAGCAAGTTGCAAAAGATGCCCTTCTGCTCGAGAACAACTATAGACAATTCGTCCATCCTTTTTCTTGCTATGCGACACTTTTCCTCTTTGGTCCCAAGACTCTCCCTCTCTTGCATCACTTCAAAGCCGAGTTTCACAAGATTGTGCAGTACAAGAGTAGGGTTATGCCTGATTTGATCTGGTCATTCAGCGAACTTGGAAAAGGAACAGGCGGGATCGTCAGAGTTGCTGCGACCAGAACGGAGAGCGTCAAAGAATGGCTACAAGAGCAGTGTCAATCGTTAGAGAGCTTGATAGGCAAGGATGCATATCGACATGCTTGGACAGGATAGATGTCACTTTCTCGTCGCCTCTGCAATCAGGTCATCTGGTGTCTCCTAAGGCCACGTACGCTTCTCCTCTGTCTGCTCTACGCTAGGCTTATCTTTCTCAGACAGCAACGATAACAATAGAGTTTGGTCCCGACCGATGATCGCTTGCCGAGCCTTGCCGAGACCTGAAATGGCGCGCATCATCTCTTCTCAAACCATCGGATCGCACGAATAGCTTGCTTGAGTCTTGGTCAACTCACAAGAAGCTGTCAATAACAAGAGATACCCTCACATCGGATTCGTCAAAAGAAATACCCCTTGAATCGACACACGAATGGATCCTGCAGACTATAGTTATCCAGATGATCCACAGCGTGAACCTATAGCTGGCTACCAATCTGGTATCGTCGATCCTCCGCCTGGACCAAGCAAGCCTTCAAAGACACAAAGCCCCGCAGTCAACAGACCTCCAAAGCGACCTGCAGATATTCTTGGACCCTATCTGCAATTCCTAACAACTGAAAATAGCACATACTATTGCTCTGCGTTGACACTGCATGATCTGAAGCAGGAAGAGCCCAGACTAGAATTTGATCATGAATGCAAGTTGGACAAGACCGTGCTGTATGAAGAGGTGTTTGGGATGGTTGCAATTCGATGGGATATGGCATTCGAGATACCTGAAGGAGATGGGGATGAACCTGTCAGGTGGAGAATGACTTGGAATGGACAACAGACGACCAGTCGATTCCATATACCTCGAATGGAGCAAAGATGGAGAGGAGGGTTTTTCAGCTGCAATGGATTCGATGAGACGGTTGCCGAAGGTGTTGTAGGTCTGCACCTTCTTTAGTAGGATCTTTGGTTCGCTCATGTCTATACACGCGCCTCTTCAGGTCAAGGCCTTTGGTTTCAACAACGTGTGGAAGTGGGTGCAGCCTCTTTATTGATACCTTCGGGTCGCTCATCCTTCACGTCTGCCTCAGTCACATGAATTCTGTACACGCAGACATTCCGCTTCATGCTATGGTATGTCCATTCCATTCTGCCGATTTCTTGGAGCTGACCATCTGCAGATCTACGGGGGCGATCAGACCTACATCGATTTCATCTTCAAAGATATACCCTTCCTGAAACGCTGGACTTCATCTGAAATGGATTTCGACACCATGTACAAGCATGAGTTTTCGGAAGAAGTCTCGACGCAATGCGCTTCATACTATTTCCATACCTATTGCGAGAACTGGGAACGACCTGAAGTCAAATTCGCTCTGCAATCATGTCCTGTACGTTTGCATCTCGTTGTACAGTGATTTCGCTTATTCAAGTCCCCTTCTTCGATCTCGCAGGCCATCATGTCACACGATGATCACGACATCTTCGATGGCGCAGGCTCGTATCCTGATCAATGTCGCTTATCACCCGTCATGCTAGGACTGCAACGGACATCTCAGAAGTTTCGTCTACTATTCCAGCATCATACCACTCTGCGGCATTGCAGGCAACATCGACTGTTTGGCAAGCTTGGTCAATCTACAGTCATGCAAATGGGTCCGCGTTTGGCTTGCTTGGTTACAGACGCAAGAGTGGAACGAACAGACTCCCAAGTCATCGATCCAGAAAGCTGGAACATGATGTTTGAACGCTTGGACAAGCTGCCAGCTACAACCACACATCTTATGGTCATCTTTGCCGTGCCCTTCTCGTTCATCAGAGTCCAGGCCGCCGAAAAGATCTTTGACATGCTCACCAAGGCTGCTCCATGGGTCAGACGACTGCCTGGCGTCAAGGACCAAAATTCAATCTTCAAATTACCTGAGCTGTTTGATGATCTTCTCGGTCAGTCTGCTTCCATGAATCAGATGACCTGATGACTGATGCTGTGCTGTAGACGAGTGGACCCATAAGAATCATCTGGCTGAGCGCGATAAGGCACTTGTCCGATTCCAAGATGTTGCCAAGAAGCACAACATACGAGTCTCCTTTTTGAGCGGTGATGTCGTAAGTCGTAGTGTATTCTGTAGCTGAAGTATTCTACTGATATGTCCTTCAGCATTGCGCTGGAGTCGCCCGCTTTCGTACGGATTCAGTCACAAGAAAGCACCACCATGTAAAACCCGAGAACGATCATCGCCTAATGTACCAGATGATCGCAAGTGCTATTGTCAACCAATCTCCTTCGCCAAATGCCTGTATCGCTTACCGTAAGTACGATCATACGGCCAATCAAGTGCATACCTGATGTACATTGCGACAGATTACATTCGCAATAAGTGGAACCCTGTCGCAAAGACCTCTGAAGCGCTAGTGGAAATGTTTGAGCGCAGACCAGAGCAGGGCAAACAAGTGCGGCATCGAAAGGTCAGGTCGTTCATAAGCCATTCTAGGCCTTTACTTAATCTTTCTGTCTAGGTTATGCCCAACCGGAACTGGCTCATGTGGTCAGAAGTCGGCGCGAAATCAAGTCGAGCTGGTCAAAGCACCGAGTACCACTATCACGAGCAAGAAGATACTGAAATGACTACGACGACTACTACTTCCAGCTCTTCCACCTTTCCTCCAGATCTACTAAGAGAACACCGACGCATCCAATGGGCAGAAAAGAACTACTTGTTCGAAAAGCGGAAAGGCTTTCCTTCAACTCTCGGTCCAACAAGCAAATCTGATGGGACGGGCTACTCTGAACCGCCTCTGCACAAGCACGGTCATGGTCTGTTCTGTCATCATAAGGGAAAGAAGAGCAAATCGGTCGCAGTTCTCGATCCAGCGAATAATGCGCAAACGCCTGTCGATGCCGATGATGTTGGTGAACAGCCTGTCAATGGTATGCGAATGAGGATGTGGTTGGAGTCCAGAGTCAAGGAGAAGGAAGGGAGACAATTTGCAAGCTAGTGAGCGTCGATTCAACTGGAGGCGTGAAACGTGGCTGACGAATTGGTCAGCGAAATAGTCATTCCCGGTCTCATTGCGAATGCTGAAGGTTAAATGGGAGGCTGAATGAGTACAGGTATGCAGTCTACTTGAGCATTCTACCTAGTTTGATGAGCTGATTTTGGAATGGCTCTTCTGCTTTCTCAGTTCATCGAGTTGGATTATTTGCGTTGCTTTGCCTTCGCGACTTTACTGTGAGCAATTCTGTAACTTCTACTTGTGGTCTACCTGCTCATGCATAGCTAGACAGATTTAAGCTCTCGGCCGGCTGCGCTCCACAAATAACGTGTCCGGGAGACACTTTAGCGCGCAGATTATGTGAGAGGCTAGGGAGAGTTCAAGGGTCGAGATCAATGGGTATGAAAGGGCGGATGTGCATGACGGACAGTTCAGAAGCTGCAGAAGATCATGTGTATGAATTAATGAAGCGCCCTTTGAGCGACAATGAAATTTCAAGCACTGCCGCCTTTTGTCCTCTCGGAACAACGACAATTGCCAGCTCCGAATTCTCTGATACGCTCTGCAAACGTCTAGCACACCTCTCTCAGCCTGCTCGTAAGGTGACTCGCACAGAACGTGCATTTCCTTAAATTGATACGCTTCCCCACACCAAAGGCTGGGCTTTCAAGATTTCCACGCTCACATCTCGATTTCCTGCTCGTCTGTCTCACACACACATACAACCACCCATGTCTTCATTCGACGGAGGTCGCAGAGCCAGCGGCAGAATAGCCCAAGCTCAAGAACAGGTGAGCTCGGCTTCGCTTCTTTGTTAATAACACGTCCCTAAATTTCTTGCATTGCGCGTTTGCTCAGACTACTGCTCCTCTACCTATCCCACGCTCAAAGTCGACACCTAGGAAACAAACGACCGTGTCTAAACGCAACAGAAGCGCGAGTGTGGTCAAGCAGGATTATGCTTCGTCTATGCCTGCACCGCGTTTGTCTGGCAACCTTTTGGACGACGCAGGAGGTGACGATGATGACCTGGCTGATGGTCCGGATGGTGAAGTGAGGCAGCGGGTGAAGGGAAAGAAGACCAAGCAAGGCCAGGCAGTCTATCAATGCGAAAGATGCTCTAAAGTGCGCTCTTTAAACGCTGCTCGGTGTCAATACTGATTGGTGTGCAGTGGTATCGTCATCCAGCCTGCCTTATCAAGCATCGATGGCAACATAGTGCGTTATTTTGAGGCTCTTTCCCTTTTGGGGGTTGCTGACACTGCAGCTACACAGCTGAATATTGGTCTACCACTTCTTCAATGATGATGTCGAAGCATCAATCCGTTATGATGCTTGAGGTCAGTTATAGCATCACTGACGGCGATTATTGGTACTGATTTTGGAACGGCAGGCCGCTGCAATCCTCACCAACGGCAGCTCTTTACCTGAGTCCAGAGAGTACTGGCCAGCAGCAGTCTCACCACCTCAAAGTGGACTGCTTGGCTCGGAATATTTAAATGCCCAGACGATGCGCACTGGCCGTTCGCCCGGCCCGGGAACATCATTAACGCAACAGCTAATGGAGTCGGAATCGCCTTCACCCGAAGCATCGTCCAGGGCGGAAGAGGAAGACGACATGTCTATGGATGAAGCGGAACCCGAAGCAACAGGCGAAGATGAGGGCATGTTTGCGTTTGAAATGTCGCTGGAGAAGGACAACTCTTCTGGAGGAGAAGCCGATTCAGGCTACGCAAGCACAGGCGAACACTCTGTTGCGAAACTTCTCAACCCACCTCCGTTCCGCCCAACTTACCCTTTCTCGCATCAGCATCATCCTGCTCATCAACCTTATGGTGGTCTCTCTTCTGCTGGCTCTGCACCTACGTTAGGCTTCTTTGAAAGACGTCAACCGGAACCCAGCAGGCCGTAGCATCCTCACATCCGTACCAAAGCAAACAAATCAAATGTTCAGTTCAAACGTCAAAAGCAGTAATCAGTACCCCAATGTATCATCGCAAAGAGAAATCAATAAATCAAACACAAGCATGCAAAGTTTCATTCGGGCATATTTGAAGGAGGGCATTCAAGGCTTTGTCCAGCTGGTGCATTGTGGAAGGGAGGGAAGGTCATCAACACGATCGTTCAGATAAGGGAAACACGGAGCATGGATCAAACGCATAAAGCACCGCATGAAAAAGAACTGTACACACAATTACAGCTCTCGAGCTGCTTTCAGTTGATCGTCGACCCCGCACTCATGCAATCCGTTTTATCTTGTCTGGGCATGAACGCTGCGACATCAGCAACAGATCAAGTAGATGTGCTTGTACTAGGAGGCGGCTGGAGCTGGTACTTTCTCGAATCGCAGCTCAAGGCAGCCAACATTTCAAAGGCCGTCACTACTCGCGATGGCAGAAATGGCAGCATCAAGGTGAGTCCCAATCCTACCTGATGTGTCGTACTGATACTATGGATGTAGTTCAGCTTTGATCCGAACGCTTCAGAGCAAGACGAAGATGTCATCAAGTCCTTCGAGCGATTACCGAATGCGAGAACTGTCATTATCGTATTTCCTATCTATGGGCCTAAAGGTTCGTACTGTTCCCGATCTAGCGTCTATACACCTAATAAGCGTGCAATGAACAGGATCGAAGCGTTTGGTCGATCTATACCTCAGTACACATGAGGGAAGCGGAGCAGGCTTTATCCAGCTAGGCTGTACGTCTTTCTCGCAGCATCTCTCGATGCACTGATCTGTTGTCCAGCTGCCGGTATATGGGGACAAGGTCAAACCTTTGCACCAGACGAAAAGAAATCCTCCATCTGGATCGATCGTCACTCGCGCTACGACACTTCCAATGCTCGCGCCATAGCAGAAGATGAATTACTAGCCATGTCTACGAAGCAGAATCCTACTACTGTGCTGAACCTAGCTGGGTTGTGGGGTAATGGACGAAGCGTGCGCAATTTTATGAGTCGCGTCATCAAGGACAAGGAAAGTCTTGCGAATAAGAATGCACTCTATATGGTTGCTGGTTAGTCTCCATTTGGCTTAAGAGACCTCAAAGCTCAATTCCTGTAGGCGATGACGTGGCTCAAGTCTGCATTGCTGTACATGGTCAATGGGGCAAAGCCCAGGGACAAAGATGGATTGTTACAGACCTTCGCAACTATGACTGGTGAGCATCTGTCTAGCGCCTCAAGTTTGTGCAAGCTCAAGACATATGTGTTTTCTAGGTGGGAATTAGCATCAAAGTACGGCAACGGAGGTACTCAAGGAAAGGACAAGCCCGTCATCGGTCCAGAACCTCAATGGGCTCTTGAGCTCATGCAAGAGAAAGGCATTAGATGTCTGCCACGCACTGCTGAAGAGCTAGGACGGGGCTATGACTCTCGCGAGCTATGGAGTACTTTTGGCATCATTCCGTTGAGACCAGGACTCGATTAGACCATGAGTAGACGATGAACTGTAATTACGTGTTATGCAGAGGGTTGCTGAATGAACAAATTGATGAAACAAATATAATCGATGCTGTTAATGTCCACATGTTCGAGCAAACGAAAACTCAAGGCCCTGCGCGCTCGGTGTCACATCCACCAGGCATGAGTCGATTTCTAGGCTTCGAGTATCCTGCTTCTTCCCATGTTGTGTAATTGATGTTCGTGTATGCGCCTAGATGACTGTAGACATGTCAGATTAGCTTGAAGCGAAGGCATGACGCTTTATGAAAGGCGCACTCCTGAATGTATTTCGCTGTCGGATGATCGTCTGGGTCGCATCCGACGGACTCCTCGCCTTCACGTTGCCATACTCGAACTAACGCAAACAAATATTAGCTGGATGACAGGCATGATAGACCTGGGCCGTTACCATAATCGATGAACATGGTGGTAGGGAACGTCAGCTGCCCAAAGTCTGGGTTGCCTTGGAACTTGGAGCTGATGAAAAGGTTCATCATCTGTCAAAATAATCAACATAGTGTCTCGATCGCATATAGCTAGACATACCAGGTACATTGGCTCTTCACTGATCATGCGGTAGCCGATTTCAGTCTCAGGGTTGGGAGGGAAAGCGTTTCCAGTCAAAGTCCAGGCTAAAGAGAAAAAGGTCAGAGGGGCATCAAAAAGCCAAAGAAGGCTGCTCACTTGGCTCTCCACCGACGTACCAGGTGATGTATGCATCATCACCGGTGCCACCCCAGTACCTGTGAGATGAGACTCGAAAATGAGCTTAACCAGGCAAACCCAATTTCCACTCACTCGTAGCCGAATGTCTGGAACTGTCGGCCTCCATACGACACATTGTCTAGTCTCACAACACCAGATGCAGCTTCCTGAGTGATGGAACCCTTCCAATCGTTCAAGACAACGCGGTCAGGCTGGTGGTTGATGTAGCCATCGGAATTGTTGTTCCACAAATAGCCAGTGTCGAAGGGAGCAACTTGCATAGACTGTGAGCCTGTTCCATATCCACGATAGTCGACTTGGGCTTCGAGGATATCCTGTGTTATATAAATCAGCTTGTGGTCAAACCACCAGAATAGCCAAGAAGCCTGACGATTTCGGGCGCAGCACGACCAACGCTGTTCCTTGGACCAGGGTGCTCGTCGCCAGGGCAAGTACATGCAGACAACTTTTGTCCAGCGAGATAAGATAGAGTTCCACCGTAATCACGCGAGCCAGAGTTCCGCGCTGCTGCAGGACCATCTCCGCCTGGATTCGTCTGATTTTGCAGTGTACCGACATCACAGCTGTCGTAAGACTGTAGTCACTCCTGATCAGCGATCACGAAAAGGCGAAATTAAGACACTACATACGTATGGCCAAGTACCATCGTTCGTAGCACCATAACCAGCTCTACCGAGGTTGCCCATCGTCCATAGACCAGGCCATAGACCAATAACATCGCCTCGACCGGGTAGCGATACATTCATTTCGATGTAAGCACCCTTGTAAACGCAAAACTTGTTCCATGATTGGATGAAGCCTGTAGGTTGGACGCAGGTGAATCAGCTGAAGCCGAAAACAAGCTGATGTCCGCCTCACCAGATTCAAAGTTAAGCCCATTGATTGGCTGTTCTGCCATAGTAATCTCCATGTTGCCATCTCGAGTAGTGACCATATCAGGTGTAACCCACTACAAGCAATCAGCGTTCATCCAGGCCATTAACGCAGCTTGCTTACTTCGTAGTTGACAGTCTACATGACATTGTCAGTCATAGCTCACTTCTGCAATTGATTCGACTCACAGCCCAGTAGTTGAGGTCTGCCGCCTCCCAATACGGATCATCACCGGGATGGAAGGTTCTCCCCGGTCTGTTGAACTCGTCCGAAAACACAAGCTTGTAGTCTTTTCCGTCGTATCCTACTCTCTTTCCTCTCCGCACAGACTCGGGCGTGTCTTGGTCAAGCAGGGCTGGGAAGTTGGGAATTTCAGGTACTTGGCCTGAAGAATTGGTGCCACCAATGTTCCAGCCATAAAGAAGGTCCTTGTTGTTGATCTCTTGGATGTAAGTCGCTATCGGCCTGTGTAATCGGACAATCGAATATTAGTATCACGTATTGATCTGCGAGAGTGTAACACACCAGAAGGCAAAGATACCGACCAGCGCTCCGACTACGACAAACAGACCGATGAAATTGATAAGTCCACGCTTGCTGTAACCGAAAGTGCCGGATTGACGAGCATGAGGTTTGTCTGATCCAACGACCGGTAGAGCTACGCCTCCTGCGCCGCCATTTCGGTAATGCCTCTTTGGTTCGTCTGAAGCGTCTGGATTGTGTAGGTAGTCATCGCCTATCAATACGAGCTTGATTGAGCATATGTCCAAAAACGCAATCGGGCACGGGACTGACCTTCCATGTTCTTTTCGTCCCATAGCAGAGCGTCTGTTGTGCTCGCTCGAACCATATCACCCTGAGTGAAAGAAGCCATGCTCGACCGGTTATACGCAGGTCTTCCGTATGCTGATTCCAGATCACTATCGTCATCTCTTCCTTCGCCTAGACTTGATAATCCTGCAACGGAATGTCTTGAAGGTACAGACGAGTATCTCGAGTAATTTTGACCTATTGCATTCGAGTGCTGGGAAGAAAGACCAAGGATTTCCGGTGTCAGGTCATCGAAATTGGACGATTGTCTTCGATGATGGTTTCCTCCGCCTATGAGTGGCCGTTCAGGGTAATTGCCAGCGCCTAATATCGAATGGGACGAGTCTCTAGAGGCGCCAAAAGGTCTTGACGAACCTTGTGACATGTGATCTGAAGTGGATTGATGATCTTCGGACGAGGACGAGTCACGGTCGCCTGGATACCGCTCAAGCGGTTGTTGGAAAGGCTGAGACATGGTTTTTGTAGCAAAGGCGAGTCTTTTGACAGTCTAGCGTGGGCGACCTTTTCAAGACCTGTCAAATGTAGACGCTTCTACTTGTACAAGGATGTCTTCTTGATGAGAGATCTCTGCTTGCGTAGATAAGGACAGGCGAAAGTTGCCAGAGGCGCAAAGCGAGATGTGCAGTGCTGTTTTGACCCTCCCTTCTTGTTCAAATTCCCTGTACGTGGCTTGCGATGAGGTTGTACAGCCGAGTCACCAAGATTCTTTCAGTGTCGATCGACAGTCGCTGAGATGGCTTCAGAGGTTCAAAGGCGAATCAGCTCACTTTCTTGGCGCAAAGCACGACGATTGTCGGAAAGTGGCGAAGTGGCTCGGCACGCGCTGGCATAGCACCAGAATAGACTGTACAGTGCCTGTAAAGAGGCTACACATGCTTCATTACACTCAAAAATATGTACAATTCGACCAAGATCTGGGAAACTTCCTGAGGCTTCGGACTTGACGCAGGAGTTGTGTTAACTGACGAAGACTTGGCAGGAAGGGTGATGAGTTCCAGCCTTATCCAAGAGCTGTTACAACTTTCATTGAAGCAGACTCCTGCCATGCCTATCGAATAGTCAGCACTTGACCATCATGATCATTTATTAAGCATTTACCGAGACGTTACCAACGAGTTCTATGTCACAGAGTAGCTGGGTCCTCCTCCGCCCTCCTTCAAGATGAAATACGCGTCAGCTTGTACGAAGCAAAGGGTAAACAACTCACCGGAACTCTCCATTCGATATCATTCATCGGCGCCTTGATACTGCACGTCTGCGTAAACACATCAGCTCTAATCTCTACCAACATCCACCAAAGCTCACCTTGCAATGTATGCAATTCTGACTGTTGATGACAAACTGTCTCCCGTCCGCATCCTCTGTTCCACCATCTTCATTCACGTCGATATACTCATACACTCCTGCAGGACAGGCTCGGTTCAATATTCCACCTCCATAAGGCGCGAAAGATTGTTTGACGTGTCGAGCGTGATCAGAGTCTTTTACAACTAGATGAACAGGTTGGTTTTCGGTGTGGTTTGTTCCTGTTCGACTGACGGAAGTAAGGATGTCGAAAGAGAGCTTGCCATCTGGTGATGGGTATTCGATTGGTTTGTAATTGCTACAAACGAATGTCAGCTCATTCCGTGTAGTAGGAAAGAAAACGCACTCGGCCGTTGCAGTCTGTGCGTAATCTTCACCAGGGTGATGAAGCGTCCAAGGCATCTTTCCTCTGAAGATATACGCTTCGATACCAGAATAAAGGATTCCGCCAATGTTGCCTAGCCAAGTATGGAAAGAAGGTCTCATGTTGCGAACTTGATGCAACTCTTTCCAAACCCAAGAGTTCTCCATTGCCGTTTGATAACCTTCCATACTGATAGGTTCGACTGGACTGTCTTCTTCCTTGGCGCTGATGGTCTCGAAAGCAGTCTTGGCAGCGACCATACCACTTTGCATGGCCGTATGAATGCCCTTGATCTTTGGTACGTTCAAGAAACCAGCCGAGCATCCCACAAGCGCTCCACCAGGGAAATCCAGTTTAGGAATAGATTGGAAACCGCCTTCGTTCAATGCTCTTGCTCCATAAGCTATGCATTCGCCGCCCTCAAGCAGATCAGCAAAGAACGGGTGATGCTTCATCCGCTGGAATTCTCTGTAGGGAGAAAGGTACGGGTTCTTGTAGTCCAGACCAACGACAAGACCGAGCGAGACGAGCGGATCGCCATTCTCATTCGTGAGATGGTACAGCCAAGAACCGCCATATTCCTGGAAAAGCGGCCAACCGAGAGTGTGCACTACTTTGCCAGGTTGATGTTTCGCAGGATCGATTCTCCAGACTTCTTTCACTCCCAAGCCATACGTTTGAGGTTCTGAATTCTTGCGCAGGTCGAATTTCCCTATTGCTTGTTTGGAAAGAGAACCAGCTGCTCCTTCGGCTAATAGAGTGACACGCGCTTTGAAGTCCATACCAGGTTCATACGCTTCTTTAGGCTTGTATTGCTTATCGAGGCCGATATCGTTTGTCCGCACACCGATGACTGCATCTTCGCCTGCTTCGTTCTTTCCATACAACAGCTGAGCACCGGCAAAGCCAGGGTATACTTCTACGCCCATGGCTTCAGCTTGTTCTGCCAACCATCTAGAAAGCTGAGAGAGGGAGATAATGTAATTGCCCTTGTTGTTCATTTGAGGTGGGTGAGGCATGGGATAATCAGAAGTAGCAGTGAGGAAACGCATCGTGTCGCTGGTTGCTTCTGTATAGATTGGCGCGCCCATCTCTTTCCAATTGGGCAGCAATTCATCCAGTGAACGAGGTTCGATGACTGCACCAGACAGGACATGCGAGCCTTTTGGCCCTTCTCTCAGTATCGGTGTACTAAGACATATAGTAGGCAGCTACTCACCCATCTCACCGCCTTTCTCAAGCAGCACGACCCTAATTTCCCTGCCTTGCTCTTCTGCAAGCTGTTTCAATCGGATAGCAGCACTCAAACCAGCTGGACCTCCGCCAACGATGCACACATCCACTTCATCCTCTACGTTCTCGCCCTCTGGCACGCCCTCGAGCTGTTCTGACACATCTTTAACAACAGATGCGAAATGTCGGACAGGCGATTGGTGCAATGATCGACTTTGGCTGAATGTGGGTCGGATAGCGGGAGCAGTCAGAAGAGCGCGAGCTAGTGGCTCTATTGACGTGCGGGCGCGCTTCCTAGGCAGAACACGAAGAGCTCCGTGGCGGATCATGGTTTGTCGTCAAGAGGTTTGGGTTAGCAAAGGGGGCAGGCTGATCCATTGTGATCGGCTGTCTGACTTGGATAGCTGAGTATTGCATCCATTCTATAATACTGGCCCATCCCTCTATGCCTCCTAGTCATTGCGATATAGAGCCTCGGGTAATCAAATCTAAACTTCACATGCCATATAGCATCTCTTGCCCTTCCAAACATGTGATGTTGGTTGACCACAAAGCATATTCAGATCTCTGAGTAGTATGTACTGCTGGAGCAGAGTGTCAGAATGTAGTAATGCTTGAAAGGCCCAAACACGCTTGGCACACACAACCTAGAGCTGTCAGACAGCTAAGGGAGCAAACTAGACAGCTTGCTCACGAAGGAAGAGTACGAGCAGATGAGGAAGAACCTGTCCAACGAAAGACGGATACGAAGAGCAGACAAGCAGAATCGAAACCACAGCTGCGTTGCAACGCGCAGCACTTTGCATCAACCATTGCCATAACATTGGACAGTTAGAGACAGTCGCAGCACGTAGAGCATTACAGCGCACCAGATTCGAGACGCGTGGACAGCAGGAGAGACATTTCCACAAGGGACAAGGATCATGACAGGATGGGCGTAGGGTTTACAACGCGATCACATACTGATACACGGATACGAGGAGGGGAATTCAGCAAGATCTAAACAATCAGGTAGACTTGAAGGTCGTCGCTCTCCAAAGTTACGAATCTTGATCCCGCTCCAACTTCTCGTCAAAAGCGCTATCCGAGCTCGACGCGGCACACAGCGCTTTGGTACAGCACAGCACTCTGCGGCGTCACAGAGGCAAGCATGTCTTCGGGTGCTGCGTCCCCTACGACAATCAAGAAAAGGCCTTCAACGCATTTTCAAGCTCCAGGAACACCAGACGTCTCTATTGAGATAGACGAAGGCGAATTCGAAAGCAACGGAAGAGTTACAGATCCTTTCCTACCTTCTGGAAGCACTCAACGTCGCGCTCTCGGTTCTGTAGGCAGCGGGCCTGTCGACTTGTCCACTTCTAAGCCGTCTCGATTGAGAATGTTCTGGCGACCTCGTTTCGTATTGACGCTCACCCTTGTCTTTCTCTTTTTCTTGATCCTCGCTTCCTCAAATAGTCGAACAGCTGCACATTCTGCACTCAAGAAAGCTGGCGTCCCTTTCCCTACTATCGGGTTCAGTGAAGGCTTTCATAAACTCTCTGGTGGCTTGTTGGGCGAAGCGTCAAGACCGGGAGGGGCGTTAGACGATCTGCTCGATGATGAAGATGCTTTGTGGGAAGCCGGCGAATACGAGGATGTACCAGAAGAGCCAGAAGAAGAACCCGCTGGCAGGCCCTATATCGATAACGATGCGCTTGTGGAGCAACTCACCTTTGCACCGAATGGCTACATGCTCTTACCGGATGTCAAACCTGAACCTGCGCCTAGACATCCTATACTTCAGTTGATCGAAAAGGCAGACAAGGATTGGGATGAGCTAGTAGGCAGGCAAAGCAAAAGCTTGAAGCAGTGTGCTGCAGAGTACCGCAAGAGATATAAACGCAACCCTCCGAAAGGCTTTGACAAGTGGTGGAAGTTTGCTGTCAAAAACAACATTGTCCTCAAGGATGAGTATGATCAGATCAACAGGGACATGCAGGCGTTCTGGGCATTGTAAGTGTATTGCGCTATCTGTCACTTCCGTCTCACCTTCTTCTCTCTCGCAGGCCACCTTCCGATCTTCTGCATCGAACAGACATGATGGCCATTCGAGAGCAGACCTTCACCATCAACGTCGATCCAAAAGCAGAAGAAGAAGATCAAGTCTTCTACACTGGCGAAGAAGCTGAACTCAAGCGCGCTTCTGACCTTGGCGAGCTCATTGCGACTTTCGCCAAAGATTTGCCAGCTACTGTACGGCTTACCTTCACCAAGCATGATCAGCCTGCGTGCCAGCTCGGATGGGAGCACAAGCAGCGCATGATCGAATTGGCTGAGCAAGGAGAATGTCAGTTGTCATATTGTTGGCGATTCAGACTTGCTAAGTCTCGCAACAGATTTCGGGCCTTCCGACTACATCAACAACGAAGACCCTGCATTGACTAACTGGGCAAATGGCTGTCCACCCAACTCCGCTCTCCGTCAATCTGAACGCAACGACCCGTCAGGCACTCGTCAAACCAGATTAGCGAAACACAAATCCTTCATCCACAACCACCCAGCCGCCATGGATCTCTGTCAGCATCCCGAAATCATGCCTCTGCACGGATTCACTACTGCGATCGGCACGAACCTAGGCGAACTAGTCCCCCTTTTCACCTTTGCGAAAACGAACGTTCATTCAGATGTCCTTGCCACTCCACTCGAACAATATTCGTCTACTTATATAGGAGATGATCCGGATTGGAGTCAAAAGGGTATCAATAAATTGCTTTGGCGTGGCAGTACTACCGGAGCGGAGTTTGCGAAACATGTGGACTGGCAACTTTCCCAAAGAGCACGGATGCACTTCATGTCTCACGAGACGAAAGGAAGTCATGAGGTGCTGTATGCGGATCAGGATGGGTTGGAGCAAAGCAAGAAAATATCTGTAAAGGCGCTGAATGCGAAATATATGGTATGCTGATCAGCAAGTTGGCTGTCAACAACTGATGGTCTGCAGGATACGAGCTTCTCTGGTAGTCCAGTGCAGTGCGATCCAGAGACATGCAAGGTGATGGAGAAGATGATCAAGTTTGCCGATACTATGGGTTTAGACGAGAGTTATCAAGTAAGCTACAGCCCGAGTTCGCTCAGCGGGCATCGTCTGATGGATTCAAACAGTACAAATACCTGTTAGACATCGAGTCAGTCCGGGACCATTAACGTGAGAAGCTCTTCTGACCCGTTTATACAGTGGCAATGGTTGGTCTGGCAGATTCCATCGATTGATGTCTACAAAGAGTGTTGTTCTCAAGGTCGGTCCTGATAGATACGATAGATAACTAAAGCTCATCTGCTCTATCCAGTCAACGCTGTTCCCTGGTATGTTTAGCATTACCAAACAAGATCCGAACCTCACAAAGGCAACGTAGAGTGGTACTCCGAGCGTGTGCAGCCTTGGAAACATTACATTCCGTATGTCGGCTTTTCAACCAAGAAGTCTTCACTAAGGGCATGCTTGCAGTGTCAAGATCGATTATTCAGATGTCTATGACAGTAAGCATCCAAGCACAAGCCGACAACATCTGCTCATTGCATTACACAGTCCTCAGCTTCTTTATGGGCACACCTGACGGAAAGAAGAACGATCACGACGCGTTGGCGGAAAAGATTGCGACGGCTGGCAAGGAGTGGGCAAGAGATCACTGGCGAAGTAAGTCCAGCGTTATCTGCCTTTGACGATACTGATCCATGCCCTTAGAGGAAGACATGGCCTCGTGAGTGGTCCAGCTATATGCTCGCGCATAAATAGCCTGACTTGCTGGCTGTGTCCTAGATACATGTTCCGGCTTCTACTAGAATGGAGCAGATTATTGCATCGCGACAACGACGCTGGGGCTGATGTGGACTATTTCGGTGCGCTCGAAACCTTCACTCTGTAGTACAACGCTAATGTTCTGGCTGGTAGACTAAATTATGGGCAGTGGGCGATGAGCATTAAAGGGGAGCAAGCTAGATCTTGTACGCGATAGATGAATAAATGTTTCATATGCATGAGTGTGAACGATAAACGATAAATAACGACTTTGTACAATGCTGTGTGCATGCTTGTCTACCCAATACCCAAATTAGCTTGGACCCTCAACCCTCCAAGAAATCGCTATTGCTGTCTTCCGGATGCAATAGCCGCGAGTACTCGAGGCAGAGCCTCATCATGTACGAGGCCATATCCGCTCGCCTCCATTGCGTCTGTGTGAACTCCTTGCCATTTGCGGCAATCTCTTTTGCCAGATGATCATGCGATCCTGCACCCGTTGGCGTTCCAACGAAGAAGGACATGACATCGTATAGATCGGTGTAGTCAACTTTGATCGGGACGTAGTGGTAGTAAGGAATTACTGTAGCGACTCGTTAGGAAAACAGTAGGAAGACGGTGAAGATCACGCACGACGCTGAGCATACCACTCAGGGAAGACTGTTGATTTCAGTACAAGCGAGTTGCTGCTCATGAGACGGTGGAAACGACCGCTCCATGCGTTTCCGTCGACCTGTCCAACAGATCAGCGAAATCGAGTATAGACAGAAAGATAGCTTACATCAAGTAGATACTTGTACTGCAAGCTCTCGTCAAGACCGACCAAGCGAGACATCTCAGGTTCCATCAATTTGCAAGTGACTTGGTCGCATTGGGCCGGTACGCCAGAGAATTTCGTGTCCAGGTAAAGGCGATTGAGAGATTCGGTAGTGAAGTTTGAGACTTGAGCGACCTCGTCTGCGTCTGTCCACATGACTTCACGATATCCCTCAGTCTCTTTGGCCATAAAGTGGATTCGAGCACGTTGACTGAGTCGCCAAGGCTTGTCGACGGTAAAGTCGGAACCGGTCATCGAGCCTCTCCAAAGTAGTCGGTTGTTGGGCTTTGATTCCCAAGGTGGGTCATAGCCAATGTAAGAGTCAGAGTATTGCTCGAGAGGCGTGGCCAGCATGTCGGAGTGAGTTGGCATCTTGGCAAAAGCGAAGAGCGGGACGATTGGGGTTAGACCAGTACCGGTCACAACAGTGTGGCCATGTAGTTGACGGAATTCAGGATGAGCACAGATGTCGTTGGCCTTTTCAGAGTTCCAGATGAACGATTTTAGACCGGCCTGTCTTTCGAGTTCAGGATTGTTCTCGCCTTCTTCGGCTCTTCTCAACGGCGAATTGGGAGGGCAAGCACGAGCGTAATTGGTCAGATGCGCATTGTCTTCTTCGACATAGTCAGACGGGCCGAAGTCTGCTCGAACATCAGTACCATTGAATATTGAGCGACAGCGACGTACATTCTCCCTGAGCAGAAACCTCAAGCATGCGAGTCTTGCGCTCGTGTTCCAACATGACTGCGGGCTGATCATCCATGATGAAGGTCATTGACATGTCATGCGGAAGAGTTTCGGAGAAGCGAGAGATCAGGTCGGCAATATCCTTTGCTCGGCGAATGTGTGCAAAGGGACCAGTGATGGAGACTTTGCCAGATTTGATATGAAGGGTGAAGGTGTGCTCGCGATCTTGCATGACTTTGTTTCGGTGGATAAGGTCTGCTGGTTCCAACGAAGCGAATGGTTCAATGTCGCGGTGCACAAAGTCGTATTCGTCTGGAAGTTGAACATCATTTTCTTGCGCGAATGTCCACCTTGGAACATCCGGATGAGCGAGATGTCAAGAGAAAAGGGCAATCAGACATACCATTGCTTGAAACCCTTGGGCGGATTCTTCTTGTACCTCCTCCTGTACTCCTGAACAGCTTCGTCCAAAGTCTTGCTCTGCTTTGCATTCAATGCCTCCCAGTCCTGCTTGCCCTTTTCAATCAACGTCAACATGGGATGTCTAGACCCTTCTTTTGCCATCATAAGACCATTACGGTCGAGCACTGGTTTGGCTGGAGCTGCGACTACCGGTGAGAGAGCGGCCAGAGCATCTCTTGCGTCCTGCTGAGGTTTGTAACGACGAAGATGTTCCTTGACCTTGAGAGATGTCTTCTTGAGGTTGCCCAGGAGAGCAGTTGCTCGGCTGGAGACACCATACCGACGTCGGTGTTCTTGAGGATCCGATAAGAGAAGTTCGGCAGCTTGTGCTTCCGTGCGAGCTCTTTTGACGGCAGAATTGGAAGCGAAATGGACTGTAAGGGAAGTTGTTGCGATGACCAAGACGACCATGAGCACCAGTAAGCCTTTGACAGAGCGAGCCCAGTGCGGTAGGAAAAGAGGTAGACGAGAGCCGGAAGACAAGGTGCGTCCGTGCTTGCCCTTGTATGCTGGAATCTTATCTGACCATCTAGGCAAGCTGTTCTGGCGTTGCAGAGGTGTTCGAGCAAAGTTGGGAGATGTAGAGAATTTAAGACCATTGCCGTCATCGATCGAAAGCGACGGTGAACGGTTGTGTTCGACGTCAAACTTCTTTGACATGGTGGGAGACAGATGAATGTAAGACAGAGAAGAACAGAAGAGAAACGAGAAAGGAAGAAAGAGCCGCAGGGATCTGCAATCCAAATTCAGCCTCTCCGAAAAAGATGGCGCAGTCGCGTGCAAATTAGGTGTCTGTGCCTGACATCGCGACTCTGAGTCCACCTTTGTGACCTTTCACGCCATTACGAGTCAGCTTATGCCCTGGAAATAGCGGAAACATCGTCAAAGGCATTGACATCGTCGTGCATCGTTAAAGAAAAAGTAGCCGGAATCTTCAATTGGAGGCAAGCCATTGCGCAAGTGCTGTGTTCTCACCACTAGTTGTACAGGGCTACCGCAAAGTAACGATACAGTATACAAAGCCTGAGATTGCTATAGACACAGACGGGAGAATTGGCTCGCGCAAAGATTGATGTACAGAGAGAGGTATCAAGGGCATCGCAGCCTGATATGCATTGAGACAACGAATAGGTACACCTCACAACTTGCCTCGACCAAATGTACAACAGATCTCCTTTCAAACTTCAGGCGTGAGGACTGAACAATGTCTCAGCGGAGATATAACGAGGAACCACGGTGTGTGCTTACTTTTTGGCGTCTACTTTCATAGCGCTCCACATTGTTTCCCTAAGACAAAATGATCACATCAGCTTTCCCATGCTTTGCCAGAAAGGCAATTGCGGAGACGTACCAGTATGGATCAATGTCGTGATCATCGTTTAGCTTGATTTCTACTTTTGTTGGGTCTTCGGGACTGCAGAGCTGGGTGACGGATTTTGTCTGTCTTCGAATTAGCTTTCTATCCCGAACCGAACATAGCAGACTCACAAGTCCCAGAGTGAGCTTGATCATAGGTACGCCAGGGCTGTACTCTTGTAGTTTTGGCTCTGTTCCTTCACTCTCCGCTTTGATCATCTCGACAATGTTATGCACAGCGACATTCGATTGATTCCAGCCTGCTAATGGTCAGATCTTAAGCTCGAGTGGTCAAAGAGAAACGCACCTGTGTGACCTGCTTTAATTGCTCCGTGTCCATCTACTACATCACCAACACCAAAGACATGCGGAAATTCTGGATTGGCAAGTTGCATCGTTCGAAGTACTTTGATGTAGCCCCATTGGTCACAAGCGTCCGGAGTCAGCGTTCGCATCCTACAAAGCTATCAGCATTGGTCACTTTCGGGCAGCAGAGAGCATACAGAGCCGAATTCGGTTTCTGGCCAGTAGCAAAGATCCTTAGATCTGATTCGATGGATCGTCCACCTTCTGTATGCGTTGTGATTCTTCCTTCTGGTTCAGATGACGGTGGACCAGCATGAGGTGGAAGAATAACTCGATCGCTCAATATGCATTCAACGCCGAGCTCTTCAAAGCGCTTCATCGATTCTTCGTGCAGCCGTATGTCGAAAACGGGCATTAGGCGAGGTCGTGAATGAATAAGGGTAACTTTCTGCAAACATGGCCAACATTAGCTTGAATAACTATTGACAAAGAGGAGACTTGCTTTGTGTGGGTATAGTTCTTTGATGTCTGTTGCATACTGGATGCCAAGAGCACCTCCGCCAACTATCAGAATCGAGTCAGCTTTGTAAATAGCATCTTGTTGCGCCTATCGAGCAGCAGATGAGTCAAAATCCCAACCAAGCAAAAGACGCATTACCTTCAGGAAGTTGATGTTGTCCTTCTTTGTCCGCGCTGGTGATGCGAGAGGTCGAGGTAAATGTGAGCCCAAAGCCTGGTGAGACTTTATCAGCTTTATCTTCGCCCTAAATCGATTCATACTCACGTAAACAAGGAACTCGTACGGTATCCTTGTTCCAGCACAAGTCTTCCGTCCGCTCTGCATGGTGATGTTTGCCATACAATTCTCTGGGTTGCCGCAACACTCTTGGCCCTTCTGTCTGCCCCAAAGCTTTTTCTGCACCGCTCCGAGCTCATCGACCACATCCGGCTCAGCTTCTGTAATTCCTTCAATCTCGCAAAGTTCTTTATCGATCTCGACGTGTGATGAAGTGAGGTTGACTACTGAAGCTTGGCAGACTAGGTTCTTTGATTCTGATAGAGAAGCGGGTGGTGAACAGGTCGTGTCGCTAATTAGAGGTGCATGAAGGAGGTTCGTGTAGGGTATAAAGGCCTATATCGATCAGCTTTTCGAACCTGCCAAACATAGCCTTGAACTCACTTTGTGCGCGTGGCCTGGTACAACGCTATACCTGACGTATTTGTACAGATGATTGAAATGACTGCCAGCTGCAATGAGCCCTGCTAGACAGTACAGACGGAGCAAACAAACCTCTGCCGATCTATCATAATGACTCTGTAACCATCTGGCAATTGATGCGAGAGTTGTTCAGCTGCTCGTGCGCCTGTAAAATGATTGGCTCGATGTCAGATCTAGAACCTATTCAATGGGATCAAACGGACCACTGTAACTGCCTCCGAGGACAACGACATTCTTGATCGGAGCAGCAGGCTTGGGAGCGTTCACCATGCTTGATATACGATTCGAGTACAAGCTGCGGAAAGAGCGAGCCAAGGCCAGGCAATGCAAATAGCCAATGAAAATCAATCTGTCACAGCTGAGTGTCGAGCAGTGTGTTCGTTCGTTGGCGATTGGTTATCGAAACAGTAGTACAACACAGCAGGTGCTGGTGAGAAGACCTCGGTGTCGCTGGCTGTGCTCAAGAGCCATCTGATTTGATAAAGGCTCTCCCTTGCCGGAGCTGTGGCTAACCGGCAAGGCCTGAACCGTTTAAGCAGTGTTACAGTCAGATAAGCATTCTTTGCCCAATCAGCCTTGCAGGCTTTAGCAAGGCAGGTCTGCGCCGTTCGACTAGAAGGATTCCATTGACTTTTACAGCCACAATACGGCCAGTTTCCACTCGAACACCATTGCTTCTTCGGAACCCCTGGAGAGAGTAACTCAGCCTCTCCTGTCCGCCAACATGCATTCTCTCTTGGTGTCTTTATCTGTTGCAGTCCTGCTTAGCCGACCTGCTTGGACGTCGATCAGACGAATGAGATCGCAGCGGGGCTGCTATGGATTGATGGATGATTGCAGCGGGCCAGAGCAAACTAGATCAGTCTACTCATGCACAGGCGTCAAGAAGAAAAGGCCCAAAGGACAGGAAATTGAGAGACAGCTGAAAGAAAAAGAAACATAAAGGCAGCAACAGTAACACAAAGGCAGCAACAGTAGCAGCTCAAAACCCGCATCGTGCGTACAGTGCGTTACCACAATATGCATCGAGAGAGAAGGACACTATTTCTTGCACCTGGCACGGATGCATCAAACATGGCTAAGTTCGATATCAGAAGGCAGGCAGTGCTAGGGGCCGCACCGCTAGCTGGCCATGAGACATTGTACATCAATTCACAGGTATAGCTTCAAGGCAACGGTATCGCAGAACGGGTATAGTTTCTAGGTCATGGCCAGAAGCAACCTGTGCCGGAATTAATCTTACCTCTGGAAGGCCATCTACGCCTCTTATAGCAGCTCAACATGGTGCGTACAGCGCTAACAAGTCATCTAGAGTCGTCTGACAGTGTTCCAGGTGCTTCATTTGGCTCAGTACGCTGCTGCGTTCGATGACATGCTACCCGCGCTGACTGATGCAATAGTCACAAATCCTATCATCGTGCGTCCCTCTGAGACACATCCAAGCGCTCGCTAATGCTCCGTAACAGCCTACAAAGCGGAAAACGTCGAACGAGTCAGACGAGATGAAGAGCTGGCTCGACTTGCCGAAGAGAAGGACGCTAATCAGACCCTCGCTGTGGACGCAGAAGCTCGGTTAGAGTCTTTACGAAAGAAAGCAGCGAGCGAAAAGAAGCGGAAACGCAATGCTAAAGATGTTGGCGAAGTCGAGTTGGAGAACCAGCTGCAGGGCAAGAAGCACAAGGAGGAAGAAAGCAGGGTGTCTATTGTCCGACCTGAAGCTGAGGCTAGTCAGGAGCTTGATGGACACATCAATTTCTGGGCAGACATGGAGAAGGGCGTACGTCTATCTCACCTTTCTATCGCTTGAGCTAAAAGTCTACTAGGTCACTCCTGCCAACTCTTCATTACCAGGCAATGCAGACTACTTAGCAGAAAAAGCAGCCCAGCAAGCCAAGCTAGAGAAACAAATTGGCGTCGCTCCAATGTATCTTGTCTGTGCTCCTTCAGGTAGCAAGAATAAAGCAAACAACGCAGATCTTAATCCATGGTACTCTACGAAAGACTTGCGCTCTACAAAGGAACGCAGGAAGACGCAAGATCAGATCCTGGAAGATACCTTCAAGGACGGGGAATTGAAACGCTCGGCTGATCCTATGAGCTTGATGAATGGCTATCTGAAGAAGAGGAGCGATATTCAAGCAGCTCAGGAGCGGGTCAGGGAAAGGCCGTGGGATGTAACGCCGATGATCTTGAGAAAGGATGAGGATGTTGTTGTGCCGATGTTGCGCGATAGACGGAAAGGCAAACAAGTACAACGGGAAGAGGAACAAGAGGACGATTACGGACCGATGAAGCCACCTCCTCCGCCGAAACATGAAGATGATGCTCATACTGCAGCACAAAACAGAGTCAAGGCGGAACGAGCCCGAGCCCAAGCATTACGGGCAGAAGCAGCTAGGAAGAAAGCACTCGCCTCGCCTGCGTCTACACCTCGAAGTGAATACAGCGCAGGCTACTTTGAAGGCTTCAACAAGGAAGAAACGAGAGACGCGCATCGACGAAGAGATGGTGATCGGTGGCAGAGTCAGTGCTGGGACGAACAGTCTCATTCAAGCAGGCGGCAGTCGGATAATGGCAAGCAACGGTACTACCATTGAACGCTTACGCATATGTACACAGTGTTTTCTATGTTGACAACTCTATGTACTTGTTTCTTCTATGTATACTTTGTTTTGGTTCCAGCCCGTCTATAGATAGATACAACCAGACTCCTTCTCTGGGCCGACGCAGTTCTGCCATTCTGCAGAGTCTTCAAATTCTGTTCCTTCCGTCCAGCGGCGCCAGATCTCTTCGTATGCATTCTGTTCAGATCAACATCAAGCGTCAGCTGACGGCCGCGCCAGCATACCGATATTACGGACCTCTGCATTTCTCGTCCATTGAAGCGTGTCGAACAAGGCAGAGTCCTCTCGAGACATGAAGAGCTTCCGCCTCAATTCATAGAGCTCGCCGGAGCCAACGCGATCAGGTGTGTACTTCAAGCTGTTTGCCAGCTGCACGGCTCGATCTTCATATTGCTGTATGCTGTTGACAACCATCTGGTCGCCAAAGCCGGTCGAAGCGACAATACTGGCGGCTACTCGCGAACAAAGCTTGTGCTTGTGCCTTGGGTATGTAAGGACAGGTGTGCCGGACCAAAGGACACTGCGTTGCTTCAGCTAACAACAACCTTATAGTGTAATCGAAACTCACTCTGCACTTGTCGTGTGACCGCCGACCTGGAGCAAATTCAGTATGAGTGTCAAGTTCGGTCCCACGCAGCTTACGCGCGGCCGTACCTCGGTGGAATCTAGGAAGAGATCGCCTATACGACCTCGCGCGATATGGAGTTGTTTCTGAACAACATGAGCCTTCGCTAGAGCCATAGATGTATTCACGCACCGGCGATACATCAGTAAATACTATCCTTGAAGCTACTTCCTCATTGGCCCATTGAGTTGCAGTCTGCTTCAGATGCGCTTCGCCAGGAGCCGGGAAGCGTAAGAGCCAAAGTATCGAGTTGGGCACTTTGGCGAGGATGTTGAGCCATGTTCGGAAGATGAGAGGGTCGATCTTAGAGAGCATGAGCTAATCTGACAGCGAAAGCAGAACAGGCCCTACCTTATATAGCTGATTCAGGCAGCAGAAGATGACAGTGTCATCGCGACACGTAGGGAATAATTCTTGCCGCATCTGCCACCTTCTCTGCTCATCAATGGTCCAAGCACTTGGTCGATCTGAAATTTGCTGCGGGAGCTCGTCGCGGAAGCCTTGCTTATGATCTGTCACGAAGTAGGTCTTTGGCACGTAAGCGATCTTCTCGGTGTAGCTCCATTCATCCGACTCTTCCTCTGGATCTAGATCGCCCTCAAACGTGAGCGCTGAGGTTGTAGCCAATGCGTTGGGTCGACTCTGTCGGCGTTTGCGCCAGACTTCGCACGAAACAGTGTCTGGCGGTATGATGGTTTTATCGGCCAAGATCCAGTCGCACCAGCCACTAGCCAATGTTCCAGCGAAGCCCATGAGCTGTTGAATTTGGATTGGACAAGGTCGGGCAGCAAAGATCTCGTTGCGAGCGCCTTTGGTATAGCCATTCCTGCGCAACAGTCAGCAAACATCGAGAAAGTCGGAGTTACGGCTCACATATTGACTAATATATGGATGCCATCGCGAACAACTTGCTCTACAATCTGCTGATTGGACCAAGCAGACACGTCAATAAAGTGCTGAGCTTCTGTCGAGATTTTGGTCCGGTATTCTGAAGCATCTGAAGCCGTCGTTGCATAGCAGAAAATCTCAAAGCGCGAAAGATCGTGCATGCCAAAGACAGACTGCATAAGATGTGCCAGAGGATGGTTATTGAAGTCTGACGAAACGTAGCCAACGTGCAATTTGGGCGAGGGAGGGGGCGGAGGTGGATAAACATGAGACGGCAGCCACGGCTGAGTGAGGGTTGAGTGAGATATGCGAAGCGCGTTGCGATGGGATATCAAACGGGTCTGTCGTGCTGACAAAGGGTATGTGAATGTATGGAAGGGTAGGACAGTAGGCACAGGTGGTAGCGACAGATTAGGCGGAAGGACGGGCCTTTGGTATGCTGATGATGTTTGAGGGTCTATTTGAATGCGAGAATATTGCTGTTGCGATTTTGAGATTTTGCCGTATGTGTCAATGTACCAACGTCGTTGCGTACGGCGCATGAGGCGCTCTATGAGTCGAATCAAGACGCCGCCTTCGTTGCTTGTAGCAGGAAATTGCCCGGAGTAAATTGCATTCAAGACTTGACCATAAGCCGGCGCAAGCTTCGAAATGGTATCGATAGTCAAGCCAAGCGCATAAGAAGCGTGCTTCAGCCAGTGAGCGCTAGGTCCTGTAGTCCTGAAGATACCACGGCCGTATTGGGAGCCGGTAGCCAATTGAGTCGATACCAATTCGACGATCTTGGGCATCCAGCCATTTCTGGCTATGGCGACTTGAGCTGGGTCGCGCGGATCGAGCATTTCGTTGTTGTTGCCCACAGCCAGGTCGTCACCGATACCGCCACGACCGTGCCAATCGCACACTCCGCCAAGCGCATTGACCAAGCCACAGACAGCTTCTGGAAAGTTTGGGTTGATCTGGACGGCCTTGTAGTACCAGGGAATGGATTCTTGCACATGACCCAGATCTTTGATAGCATTCGCGAGATTGGCCAAGGCGACGTCAAAGGTGCTGTTGCATTCTACAGCCTTCTCATACATTGAGATTGCCTGCTGAAGATGACCCATGTCTTTGAAAAGCGATCCCAAATTGGTGTAGAGGTGAGGGTGTTTCGGATCTTTCTCAAGGCCGGCTTTGTAGTAGGCCATAGCTAGTGTTTGACCGGTAGCAGTTTCCAAACCTTTTGCAGTAGTGATTGTGACTGAAGCGGGAATAGTGGACAAGAGAATACCAAGGTTGTTGTACGTAGACGGCGAAGGATGTAATGCTAAGGCGAGATAGTACAGAGGGAGGAGAATAGATGAGTGAGGCGGTGTGCCCTTTTGTACGAGATCGCGAGCCACTTGACCTTGAGGAGCTGACATTGCTTCTTGATAGGTTTTTGCCAAGGTGAGTAGAAGGGTGCTGGTAGTCTGGCTAGTCTGCTCGATGGCGGTTGCAGCTTGTCGTCGTCTGTCATCCGAGGTGGTTGTAGCAGAGTGAATAGCAGGCAGGTAGCCCTTGAAAGAGACAAAGAGCATACGTTTGAGTTCAGGCAGGACAGTCGGGAACAGCAACACCATCGGTACGAAACCTCCTCCGTATTGATGAAGCACACTGAGAACCTGAGGGGCGTTCTTGTGAGTAGCTTTCAGATAGTCGACAGCAGCAATTCGTTGACCAGGAAGAGGTTTGGGTATGCCGAGCTTCTCCAGAACCATATATAGACGAGATTCTTGTTTTGTTCCAGGCCCTTGTTGTGCCATCAACACAAGACCAACCATGACAGCAGCCACGAGCAATTCAGCAACAGTATAAGCCACGGGCGAGCCATCACCAGAGACACTCTTGCTTGCTGAGAGCATAATTTCAATGCCCTTCTCGTATTCGTCCTTCGCCAAGAATGGCTGCTGAAGCGCAGACTGAAGATTGCCTTTGGCGTAAAAGAGGTTCTGCAAGCGGTGAATATGATTGAGAGGTATAGATTTGGGAAGCGAGTACGGTCGAGGAGCTTCTGCGCCAAAAAGCTGGTCTTCGATATATTGACAAAGCCGAAGTGCTTCAGTATAGCGAGGTCCCGCAGCACTACTCCCACTTGCTGCACCATTCTGAGGATGGCACAAGACACCAACTATCGTTGAATCAGATGAGCGACGACGACGAGACAGCATATTCTTCCATGCTCACGTAGATTCTCGACGCTATCAAAGTAATGCGGCCGAATTTTGATAGCTTCATACCAATAGTACTCTGCCTCCTTGCTCTTGCCCAGCGCTCGACAAGTGGTTCCAATGTTGCTCAGAGCTTCAACCTACGACGAATCCATCAGTCAAGCCATTTGTTTTAAAGCGAACGGGTTCACATAAGTCCTATCAATCTCCAAGATCTTCTGATTCATCGCAATGCTCATGCTCAACATCTTCTGACCTTCTTCTTGTGGCAGATCACCCTTGATACCCTTCGAGTAGTAAACACAACTCAAAAGCAGCAAAGTCGGACAATGACCAGGATGAAGATTATCGAGCATATGAAGTAGAGGTAAGAGATCAACATCTTGTCTTCCGGAAGAGTAGGCTGTATGACCGTATTGAAGCAAGTAGTCTCGAGCGTCTATCGAGCAGCCATTGTTGGCCTGAACATCATTCACCACGCGGACAACCTTCGCATCTGCAGGTTCTCCTAGGGCGGCAGAGATAGCGACCGGTGTAGAGTTGTATGGACTTGAGGATGCTGGAACATAAGGCGCACTCGTAGGAGCTGCTTGAGAGCCGGGATAGCGCTGCATATGAGGGCTGACAGCGTTTTGTTGATGTTGGAATGATGGAGATGCCATGCTTGCTTCGACAGTCGGAACATCGACACCCATGCTGGAAAGCGTTTGGCCAGCGGCAGCGGCCATATCTTGGGCAGCGAGGACATTGGCGGTTAATGCGGCAACGGCAGAAGCTCGGACCAATTTGCTGCTATCGACTGCTGGACCTGGCTGGTTGGACGGACCTGCAGTACGTTGTGACTGGTCTTGCTCGGCATCCGTCAAACGTTTGAGGGCTTCACGATGTAGTTGCGAATAGTAACCTTGAGCGTGGGCATTCAATTCCATCTTGTAATGCTCAGCATAGGCTGACAGATCGATGGACGAAGGCATGACCATGTTGTTTGCTGCCAACGGAGAATGACCAGATCGACTGTTCTGACCAACAGAGTTCTGCCTTGCGCGTTTCTGAGCAGCAGCAGCCGCAGCTAGATTGACAGCCGTTCCTTTCGCATCCAGAACAGCTTTGGAGACCTCGACCTCTTGCTTTTCAATGGCCCAAGATTTCAACTGCGCAGCGACCATGTTCATATGTTGCGGGTCCACATTCTGCGTGTTTTCCGCTAGATGTCGGACTTCAGTCACCACCCATTCATCCATTGAACTGTAGATAGGCTGGAAAGGTTGCGATACTGGATCTTCAGCTATAGCGAGAATACCAGAAGTATGCGGGCTGAAGATCTGATTGAGTAAATGAGGTATACCGGCATGCGTTGCGTTTGTCGGAGCGGAAGTCAGCCAAGGTTCATCTGATGGTGAAGGCGGAGGCAGTCGCATAGAGGGTAGGTAAGGTTCAACGTGGGCGTTTCGGACTAAATTCTGCTGTTCGCCTGTGCTGTTTGACCGAGCTAGTTTATGTAGTAGCGCAGGCGGCATGTTCAGTATTGACTGCATCTGCGCTACATTTTGATGCACTTGGCCAGGCGCTGGTAGCTCGGGCGGAAGCAGAGGGAATTGCGTGGTCGGAGGTAGGTTAGAGACGAGACTACAAGGAGTACAAGTCAGTTCGCGCGGAGCTTGCCAGGTTTTGACGTACGAATGCTGATGACCACTACTCGACCTTCTCCCACCCTGTGTTTGCTGTGGATGCATTCCAGCTGAACCAGGTTGGGTCATGGCAGATTCAGAGCCAAGCATCATTTGCGCTTGCTGTTGCTGTCTTTGCAGCGGAGCAGGATAGCCAGGTCGGGAAACTTGTTGGCCTCCATTATTTGGTGGCCTGTTTGCGTCGGAATAGCTCATGCTACACGGATATTGTTCAAGCGCTGTGACCCATGCGCGGTTCAAGGAAAAACACTACTTGGCTGAAGTGACGAGAAAGCGAATCGGGCATCAAGCCGCTCAAAAGGAAGCAGAGAGTACAAAGGCTAGTCCTAGTCATGCATTGCACCACTGATCGTCTACTGCTCCTCAGTCCTGACACGACCGCCAGCATTGGTGACCTTGATGCCCAAAACCTTTGCCTTTTCGCAAATGGCAATACGCTTGACCGCTGATACGTTGTGGGCAATCTCTGCTGCGAAAGTCTTGTTGTGCATCATGAGGAGATCGACTTGAGCTGGGTTGCTGACGAGGAACTTTTTGAGGCCGTTTGGCATTAGGTGCTTGGTGGCCTTGTTGGATCCGTAACTGTGCATCACCTGTCAGCCCGTCTGCTCGTGTGTCTCTCATGTATAGCGTACCCAATCTTTGGCATCACACGCTGTCCCTTGAACCTCCTTCTCACTCTGTTGTCAATCTATCGAAAGAGGCATATAAGCTAATTATAATGGCCATCCAGCACTACTACTTACACCCTTTGGCTTCCTCCATGAGCTCTTGGCAAGACCGGGGTCTGTTCAACGATCTCAGTGTTTGCAAGGGAAAATTCTATATAGCCCAACATACATCGGTCAGACTATAAAAACGCGTTAGCAAAAGAAATCGCAAGGGGCATGATCTTAGAGCTGACCTGATGCCTGGTGAACTTCTTGGTTCTCTTCTTGACGATTGGCTTAGTGACCATGTTGAACTAAACAGCAACAGACATAGTCAGCTTTCATTCTTGCAACAGCGACACTTTGAGTAAGCTGGGAGACAGGTATGCGATATGGGCGAGTAGGAGGCAGCACTGTGAGCAGAGTAGAGGCTGGAATGGCTTAGAAGCTTGATGGTTCTGTTGTATGCTTGAAGTCGGCAGACTTGCGATGCCATGATGCGTGTTCTTCATGATACCGCTATAGTCTGACTTGTGCCCGCCCTTGATATTGCTCTGCCCTGCTGGCGCAGGAAGCTACGCTTGATGCCAAAAGTTCATGCAGCCGATTTTGCTCATGTCGAAAATTCTCGCCTCCAGTCTTCGAAGCGCACGGATTGTTCCACACCAAGCACATGCAAGGAGAGAGAGGAGGGCAGGAATGGCAACTCACAGATTAGCTTGGTGGTCTCAAAATCTCAAGACTTTTCGTCAAGTCGAATAGTGTTCGAAGGCCGGGCCGACCCGGATCTTGACGAGGCATGCGAGAGAGGAGCAGGAGATAGAGGGGCGGCTCTGCTTGCATGTTGATACATTCGCTCCTGATACATTGACACCCACGAGAACCCAAAACCAAAACCAACCAGCTCGAGAACCCTCGGACATAACCAAAAACCTCCACAAACCCCTACTCCTAATCTCCCTCTCTACCACTTCTGCCAGAACAAACTTGAGATAGCCAGGTAAACGATGCGCTTTCCACCCTGCCTGCTCTTGCACACAGTTCCATACCTCGCTATCGAGGTTGATGAAATCCTTGCTATCCTCAAAACCCAATTCGGTACTGATAAATGAATCAGCACATTGTATTGAATAGCTCAAGGTCTGCTCACACAAAATCAACCACCTGCGATGAATCACCCAACCCGTTCAAGAAACCATTCAGGCATTCACTCATGTTTTCAGAAGGCGTCACTTCGAGAGGAGCGAAAGTGTGCTTCTGTAGCCATGGTACAACAGCGCAGGTCAATTGAGCTCGGACGAGTGGACCGAGTCCTTCTACTTTTGCGACAAAGGTTGACCATAAAGTATTGTCTTGACCGCTAAAGAGGCGAAGATGATCTGTTTGGGTGATACCAGCGTCCAATCTAGGCAGAATCAGACCGCTGTAAAATTGTACCGACTAGCACATACAATGCCTTTTCAGCTTTGTCTCCTAAAGCTCGACTTAGGCCATTTAGCATGGCGACAATTGAAGCAGGAACGTCGACGTAGAAAGCAGTGTTGTGAGAGCGACCATCTTGAGTAGCTGGTCGAGGCGGAGGTTGAGGAGATGAAGCTGGACGGATTGACGCACGTCGCGGCATGACGGAAGCATTTGGCGCCACAGTGTTTGAGCTGGGCGACAAAGGAGGGGATGAAGTTTCTGGTTCTGGACTTGGAGAGAGACTTGAGAGTGATGACGACGAGTCATGCGCTCTATCTGCCTCGTCTTGTTGCTTTTGTTGCCTTTTATGTTTTCGAATGCTCGATTTCCAATTACGATAAGGACTAATGATTGGCGAAAAAGTACTTGTGCTACGCTCTTCGTCTTC
Organism: Kondoa malvinella; assembly: GCA_039545315.1. Lineage (NCBI taxonomy): Eukaryota > Fungi > Basidiomycota > Agaricostilbomycetes > Agaricostilbales > Kondoaceae > Kondoa > Kondoa malvinella. The sequence continues at coordinate 3,135,760 of BCIM01000001.1, read as the reverse complement.
CGCTGCAGTCTTTGGCTTAGAACAGTGAGCTTGCGGGGGTGTTGCATCCAATCGTAAAGTTGCTCGTCTCTTTCTCTTCGGCCGACTCGCAGCATCACCTGGAGAGTTGGCGCATACAGAAGGCAGATCCTTTATTCTGCCTAGATCTGGATTGGGCAGGCCATAGAGCTGAAGGAAGACGACAATTTCACCACTGATGCGCCGTCTCAGCACCTCAATGTCTTCGCCTTGTTCCGAGACCTCGCTGAAGGTGCAGTCCTTGTAATGATGATTGTGTACATCGAGAAAGAGGTAGTGAAAGATGAGTTCATAGTCTGGCTTGTTGGCGTCCACTGTCAAGTGTTCTAGGAGCGGGTTCGCACATTTCTTGCAGTACACGACGCGTATAGCGGCTTTTGAAGGCGAAGTCGAGAGAAAGCTCTTGAACCATGCAATAGCGTCGACTGCGCTGTAACTAGCGTTGCTGTAACTACGCATCACGACCTTGCTAGCTGGCCGGGGAGGTTGCACCGGAGTCTTCAGCTACTCGCAGGCAGCATGTGTGCCCTTGCGAGCGAAGTCAGCGAGGTTGACTGCCCGGGACAAAAGAGTCAACGCAATGACGAGGTGTATCAACGTGAATGCGAAGACGTCCTCTACAGTAGATCTCAACAGGAGCCACTATCTACATCTGCCCTTTGCTTCTTGAGCTCAACGAAGGGACATGCTGCAATACTGATGCTGTTGACGGTGCTGTCTTGGCTGCACACGGTGCCCCCCTGACTGCCCTGCCTGAAGGCTCAGCACCGTAATTTGCGAGAGAGAGAGAGAGAGAGAGATTACTTAAAGCCTTATCGACCGTTACTTGTTACGCTTTAAACCTGCTTCTGATGCATGAAGCGGTGCTGATGTGACTGAAGCAGCATCAGCCAGTCTACTCTCCACATGAATGAAAGACACTTACAGCTCAACTTGTAATAGCAACGGACAGAGACCTTCGCAACCGGTCTCGCCTACTCTGTCATACTCCCCGCTTCTGGATGTCCTTCTCGACGACCGTAACTAATATCATCTTGAGGTAAGCAGGTAATCGATGAGCCTGCCATTCTCCTTGTTCTTGAATGAAAAGCCATAAGGCGCTATCGAGCTTTATAAAGTCTTTACTATCCTCAAAGTCCATTTTCGTGCTGCTTCGAAATCAGAGAAGCTCAGCATAGGTTATAGTGAGCTCACACGAAATCGACCACTGTTGGATCATCGCCTAATCCAGGTAGTAAATCATTCAAGCACTCGCTCAAGTTGTCCATAGGCATGATATCGAGAGGAGCGAAAATATAGGTTTGCAGCCATTGATCGATAATGCTGGTAAGCTGGCCTCGTACAAGAGGACTAAGACCAGATATCTTGGTGATGAAAGCCGGCAACAAAGGCCGTCCTGGACCGCTGAAAAGACGTAGATGATCTGCTTGTGTGATGCCAATATCTGACCTGCTTCAGCAGTCAGCTAGATGTCACTAACGCAAGAAAGACTGCATACAGCGCTTTGCCTGTTTTATCACGCAAGCCATTTCTTAACTCATTCAATACAGAGACAATGGATTCGTTTCCAAAGGATTCAGGCGAGTCTTCGGCTGGTGAGTCAGGTATATCGATACAAGGAGCCCTGTCCTGAATATGTTCTCTCTGCGTGTTCCTTTGCGAGCCGGATGCTTGGGGTGTTGGAGCGGCGAATGTAGAAGACGAGCGAGGGTGAACCTGGCTCGATGATTGCGGTGCTGTCGAAGTAGAGGGATTTAGAGATCGTTCTTGCGAGACTCGGGGCTTGACCACAAGCTTGCTGGTAGGCGGAAGTGACGAGCTTGAGTTCGAGCTGGAACTCAAACTAGGTAGTGGGGAAGATTCCGCTCGCTGCTCTTGCTGCCTCTTTCTCTCGAATGCTCTGTTTGTTCTTTATGTATGCATTAGAAGGAGAAGCATTGCTTGGAGCAGCTTGAGTCGTCTTGCTAGTATCTTGCTGTTCTTCGACGGACACCGATCTTGAAAGCTTCAATTTCGCTGCATAATTTGGTTGATTAGTTGTACGCCGTTGTCTCTTCCCGCTAGCTCTCAGATCCGAATCATCCGCCCACACTCTCGGCTGATTGACTGGGTTTGGCGCTGGCGCTCCCCAATGCACGTAACACTGCTTGATCTCTTCGCAGAGCCTTTGCCTGAGAAGCTCGACGTTTTCCCCGTCGGTGACTTCGCAGAAGGTGCATTCGTGGTAATGGTGTTGCTCGTTGCTGAACAGATAATAAAAGATGGTCTCGTAGTCGGGGGCCGTCTGCTCAACCGTAAAGTCTTGAAGCAGCGACAGATTGCAGTTCTTGCAGAAGACTATACGGACGGATAAATTCTTGGGCGTTGTATCAAGGAAACTGCTGAACCATTTGACAGCGTCTATCGAGTACATAAGCTTCAAGCGCAACGACACAGACGCTTGTTTGTTTGCTTACCTCGCGTATGATAGCTTTCATTGCGTGCAGCGGTGTACTTCCATAAGCCCTGTCTCCACTTGGACATCTGTTCAGGTTGTTTTGATTTGTTTGGAAGTCGCCGTCGGCAGGCAACATGATCATCATTCATAAGATTCATTCTGTACATACTGTGCTGTACTGTGTGACTTTTGCTATCTACATATTCTTGATCAGACCTAGACCGAGTCAGAAAGGCCTTCCACTCCAAGTTGGGCCATCAAGCCAAAAAGATGTTATCAACTATATACTGGATGCGATAGTCCTGTGATCGAGATCAGCCTTGCACTACAAGCATAGCTGAACACTTACATCCTTGTCGATAGTGCTTCCTTTGGCCCTGAAAGTGATCTGCTCCTGACCTTCAGAGTATTTGGGCCAGTAGGGTGCAGAAGTGACTATAGAAACAGAATCAGTCATGTCTACAAGACCTCTCTCTACAGAGCTAAGACAGAAGCTCACAGTTTGCTTTGTTTGGATCTCCGCAAGCGGCGAAAGCAGCAAAAGAGCGAGACATGTATTGACCAAGACCTCTGTCGGTGATTGGAGCGCCTTCGCCCAGGTACGTAGCCGTGAAGCGGTTCCTACGAGCTCCAGTATCAGGAAAGTTCCAGCAAAGGTAAAACCCTTACTCCAGCCAGAATCCGGTGCTTTATGAAAATCAGATCAGGTATCAGGCCCGAAATAGGAAAGACTCACTTGTTATTCTGCAAGTTGAATACGTAGGACACCTCTGTTGCAACCGAATGAGCTTTAGTGACTCGCATCTATCAATGCACGACGAACCTAAAAAGTGACCGACGTAATCTTGCACTCCGTAAGTGGTCTGACGCAATCGCATACTCATCAGCAGGCCGAGCTTGCTACGAAATCGGCTGTAGATTTACTGTGTAAGGCACATGATTGAATCTACTTGGATATCAGCTTCGATCAAGTTCAACTGTATCGAACTCACTGGTATTTGTAGAAAGGAACTTCATCAGAAATAGTCTTGGCAAGCCATCGAGGACCACTATCGGCGAATTCAGCAAGACACTTAAGCCAGCAGAACAGGACTGACCCAATGAATCTGATATCACCAGTAATAGCAGCAATTTGCTTGTTCAGTCGGCCTGGTGTCACATAGCTACCAGCTTGGTATGGATCAAGCTGGTAAGAGCCAGTATCGTATGGCGAGCCCAAGACAGGATCTTCAGGGTAGACTTGTGCAAGACCGCGAGCGACATCTTCAGATACAGTAGACGAGGTGAAAGTCTCGACTACTTCGTCGGTAGTGTTTGCACCAAAACTACCAAAGGAAACCCCTTCGTCTGTATTGGCGCCGACTAGCATTGGGACTTTGACATATTGACCCGACCTGTAGGCGGTAAAGGCAGATTCTCCTTGAACAAAGCTACCATCTCTGACAGTACCGGTACTTCCTGAGGCAGTGACTCGGCGGTAGGTGTCGATATCGAGACCTCTAATGCAGTTTACTTGTTCGTCAAAGGAGGCATTCGCGGTCGACGAGCAGGTCGTGTTGCTGATCAAGGCGTCGTAGGTAGCCTGGAAGTTGGCAGCAGCTGGGTCTTCGTATTTTCCGCTGGGTCCACCGCTCTGGATCACACCTTGGGAGAACAGACCATCGTCGCGACCGCCGTAGGCTAGAATGTGTGCGTGCACTGATCGACCTCCAGCACTATGCAGACATACTTGAGCGAGATCTGCTGAACAGTTTGAGCTTGCCTTTCTCCTTGTATGGTGACCTTGCTGTATGTCTGTTCAGTAGTGGTCTGGAAAGGTAGAATAACACTAACGATGGATCGCCGCCAAACTTGCCAATGTTGTCTTGAACCCATTGTAAAGCCAGACGTTGGTCAAGGACTATTGTAGAGCATGAGTGCGACCCAAGTAGTAAAAGTATTGATGAACTTACAGCCCAAGTTCAGGAGACCGTTGTCTCTCAGCTCACTGCTGGCAAGGAAGCCCTACAGCAGTGTTAACGAAAAACTCTGCATATCGCTAGTGGCCTACAAGAGAAGCAAGACGATAGCTGTCCAAAGCGATCAGCTACTCATCCAATCACAAATGGGAACTACTCACTTGATAGAGACGAATACGACGGGTGAGCCGTTGTCGACGGAAGCTTGCACCAAGGCAGTCGAGTTGTATCGGTAGTCTTGCGATCCGCCCGTAGTCAGTCCGCCCTGATCACAGAATGAGCTACAGTCATGCGTTCGATTTAGTAAAGCGCACGCCATGTATCCAGGCGAGAACAGGGACCGGATCTTGACCTTCAAACACGCCGCTGCACACTCAATGAGTCTCGTTCCGTTTGCCAAAGGCTGTACATACTATGGCCTGACAACGTTAAGAGACAAGCAGTCTTCCGAGCTCTCGAAGCCGCTGTTGTCGTCAAAGCCAGTGGTGAATCCTGTGAAGCGGATAAGGTCGAAGCTTGCTGGCTATTGGCTTGACTTACGAGAGTAGCAACTCGGGCCATACTTGGTAGCCTGCAGCTCTCCATAGGGCTGAACTGGCTGAGACTTGGCCAATCGCGGCGGAGGACTCTGAGCATAAGGAATTCCTAGGAAGAGCTCTTGACCAAATTGAGGTTGATCCACACCAGTTAGGGTGCCATCCTTGATGGCGACAGTAGGTGGTTGACCATCGTTGTTGCGCCTGATGGGAGAGGCAGATGCTAAACCAGCCAACGCGGTGAGTAAGGTCAAAATGGTCATTTTCGAGTGAAGTGCTGGCTGGGAGCAACAGCCAATGCAATGCAAGTGTTCCACGGGGGTTACATGTGCCTTAAAGCTTGGTAGTGGTGCTAAATCGCCCAAAGTTGACGTAGAGGGCCCCACTAAACAGGCTCCGCAAAGGCATAACAGATGAAGCGAAATGTAGGGAAAGAGCTAAATATAGAAACAAGGCAGACAGCCGCACAGCTGTTTTGAGATAGGACAGGATAGGACCCTGCAATGCAGAGGCCAAAATATACGGAAGAGAAAAGTTCGCAAGAATACGCGGCTGGAAGATTCCTGGCAGATACCAACACTCGGTCGCAGAAGGCGCGAGCTTGAGGTAGCTCAAGCTCCTGAGCTTGCTTGAATCTCGCAGAGCAGAAGTGAGAAGAGGAACCAGTCACGGATGGCCTTCTGTCGGCGCCGCTCAGCTCTTCGACTTAGTTTTGAGGAACTTCGTGAAACAGGCGGGCGTCGAGGAACAAGCAGAAAGATTGAAGCATTGGCGCAACCTTATGGTAAGATGGTTGCAGGTGACTGGACCGCGCAAAATTGAACCTCTTAAGACCAACATGACAGGTATGCCATTGGAGTCACAAACCTATTCTGCGTTGCTACTCTACAATTTACCGTTCTTCTACCTTGCCCTTTTATTGCGCATCTATTCTAGCTCAACTTCTTGACCGATGGTCTCCCGCATGAGATGTTCGAAAAGTTGGAAAGTCTGGTTGTAGGAATAGCCAGAAGCGATAGCCAATTGAAGCTGGATTCTAGCTTGGATGGGTTTGACGAATCCAGATTTGATGATGCTAGGGTTGCGGGCAGGAGTTGATGCACCTGCGTAGCTTCTGGTAGAGGCAACAACGTATACGCCGGCTTCAATAGCCTCCAGCGCAGCTGCATTACCGGTGATGAGGGATCCAGATCCACTAGAGTGGCTATCAGCATAGGTTTGCATCAGAGCTTGTCTGATACTTGCGTTCCAGCGACGACAATTCCTTTGGCGCCGTTCTTGACAGCATCCAGGATGAGCTGGCCATCGAATTCCCTAGCGGCATACAGGACTGCGACAGATCAGCCAAGTGATAGAGGCAGAGAAGCATCTACTTACTGTCAACCTTCGGTAGCGCCTCGATTGGCTCAGGATCAAAGGTAGGCTTGTCTCTGGGCTGGGAAGGAGTGTTGTAGAAGTATGGCTTTAGGTTCAAGAACTGCCCGAGATAGCCTGCTCGAATATGTTAGGTTGCATTGACGAGGGATAAAATGGACTAACCTTGATCGAGCGCCATAAAGGTTTCAGGCGTGTTGGCATTCGTCTTTGTGACCCAGTAGCCCGGCACCTAGGAGCTAGTAAGTATAAATCGTAGAAATTAAGGAAGCAGACTCACAATGCGATCTCCGAATGCGACCATGGCACCCCGGTCGCGAGATTCCGGGTCAGCTGCTAGGGCGATGGCTTCGTACATGTTGGCGTCACCATCAAAGCTGAGTGCAGTCCAAGGGCGCATAGCACTATTTCACTTTTGAGCATTTCCACTTTAGACTTGCCTTGCACTGACCCAAAGCCAACAATCGGCTGCAGCAATCATTTAGATTGGTGCGAGTGGCCAGAGTGTCTAGCTTACCTTTCCGCAGTTGACAGTCAGATCTAGCAAGAAAAGCGTCTCTTCCAAGCTGTTTGTGCCTAGACCGCTGTCAGCTGATCCGAAGACAACAGAACGCGTTACACAAGCTTACCGTGCGTGAATACCGCGCCAGCTATATCACTCGACTCGGAGCACAAAGCATAGTTGGCATATTTAGCCATTTGAAGCGCCAAAGAGTCTGATGTGCCAGTCGAGCCTGCTTCGGAGGTGAAGTTTCTAAGACAAGTCAGCACACGCAATGATAGTGACCTGGCAAGACAGACTTGATAGCGATCTGACTGATGTTGTAGACCTCTGGCACTTGGGCGAGAATTTCTTCACCAGTTCGACTGAGTTGGCCATATTCTGTACGAATGTTAGCTTGATGAGAGTGCAAAGAGATATCAGCTTGCGAGTTGTATCAGTCCTGCCGAGGTCGCTACCACCAGCGATAGTTCCGCCGGTGTATAGGTAGAGAACTTTTGGGAGCGACGAGTTGCCCATCCAGGTCTGGCAGATAATCAGCACGGCATCAAGAGATGAAGCGCAAGAATATACCAAATCATCAACTCGCTTGTGTAGTTGTGGTGCAGGGACAGCATAGGCAGCAGACGCCAGGGCTAGGCTGACGAAAGAGGTAAAGAGCATCTTGCTTGAAGCACTGCAAAATAGAAGATGAAAGGAAGGTGAGGTAAAGAAGGTTCCTGCTGAGGAAGAATGAAGCTTTGGGAAGGAAAGGAGAGGATGCAAAATTTCAAGCTGATAGAAGAGCCGTCGGCATAGATAAGACGGAATTCGCCCACTAATAAGGCTTGGCAGTAAGAACTTATCATGTGCGACAAGATAAGACAGAGACATGCGGGATAAGACCGTCATGAGGAAGTTGAGACTGCCTGAGTAGTAGAACAGAGAACAGACTAGCGAGCGGGACAGAAGGAAAAGGTAGTAGACGATCATCCCAATAATGCCCAGGCATACGATGATCTAGCGCTTCTTGACTTGTTTGCTAGTCTTTTGCAAGGCACCTTTGGAGAATGTTCTAGATCGAGAGAGCTTTAGTCAATTCCTAAGCGGAATAAGCAGAACTCACGACTTTGTCTTCTTGTTGTCTTTCTTTCCCTTCGCACCTTTACCCTTGATTGGCTTGACTGGGCCGGCTTCAAGAGAGTTCAATTTAACAGGTCGAGCAGCCTTCTTGGCAGCTTTGATTGCTCCGCCAAAGTTCGAGTCTTTCTTTGAGTCTTCTAACGCTTCTTGCCGACGTCGCTGTTTGTGATTGAGGTTCTTCTCCTTTCCACTTATTCTCTGAGCTCTAGACAAAGGCTCGCTGCCGTCTGTTGCAGGTGTTCTGGTGGCTTTTGCGCCGAGGTCTAATCCAAACTTTAGCAGAGATTCAACTCGGCGTTAAGCTAACTCACTCTTCGCCCTGTTCTTCTCGCTTTGAGACGCAAACCAAGTTCGAGCAGGTCGACCTTTGATCTCGTCCGCATGCTCAATTAGATTTTGCCCTTTCTTCAGCTCCATCTCAGTGCGGCGGATCTAAAGAGAATTCAGCATGACTCATACCTCAACATGAGATCAGCTGACCTCTTTCTCCTCGTGCTCCTCTTCCAAGACACTCTTGATCTCGCTCTGCATCCCCTTGATCTCCTCCAAGCAAGACTTGATCAATTCAGGTTCAAGCACGCGCTGTTTGACAGTATCGTTCTTTGCATGCTTGATAGCGAGCTTGACCATCTTCCTATCAGGTTCGCCGACAAGCGTCAATGCTCGACCTTTCGCACCTGCTCGAGCTGTTCTTCCTACTCGATGTAGGTAGATCTCGACTGAAGCTGGCATTTCCGCGTTGATGACATAGTCCTGTAACCTCAATCAGCACTAAATCAGACAAAGAAATCGGTGAGCTCACAATGCCCTTGATGTCCAATCCTCTGGAAGCCAAATCCGTAGCAAGCAAATAATCGACCTGACCAGTCCTGAAATGCTGCAACGATTCCAACCTCTGCTCTTGACTCAAATTACCATGCAACTCATCCGCCCTCAGCCCACATAACCCAAAGAGAATCTTCATCTTGTGCGCAGTCACTTTATTCCTGAAGAAAATGATTGTTTTCCCTCGGAAAGTTCGACGACAGATAGCTAGTAATGTAGCTTCACGAGCGAGTGAGTCGGCTTTAGAAGCGGTGGACTTGATGCGGAGGAACTCTTGGGTCAAAGTGGATGATGAGGCACCAACTTGGTCGACCTTGATTCGGACAGGTTTGGAGAGGGAAAGTCTGGCTAGGGCGGAAACGTCTTCTGTGATTGTAGCACTGAACAAGAGGGTAGAGCGGGAGCGCGGGCAGGCGGAAATGATTTCTGTTAATTCGTCTCGGAAACCCTGCCAGCAATGATCAAAGATATCACAAGCGAAGTAAGTGAAGACATACCTCTTCTAGGATACGATCGGCCTCATCGCTGTGGTGGTCAATCACGATTAGCGTGTAAACACACAAATCGCATGCAGACCACTCACATGATCAAAACCTCCAGACTATCCATGCTGAACGAATTTGTGTTCCTCACATGATCAATCAACCTCCCGGGCGTACAGACCACGATATCCGGCCTCTTCTTCAACTCCATTTCCTGAACTTTCAAGCTCAACCCACCCACACAAAGCGCAAACGTGATATCCGTATACCTCGCCAAAGCTTTCCCTACATTACACACTTGAACGGCTAATTCTCTTGTTGGGCAAACAGCCACTACTCGAGTTGCTGGTGTGCGTTTATCTCGATGTAAGAGACGTTCGAGAACACCGACCCAGAAAGCGACGGTTTTGCCTGATCCTGTTACGGAAGAACCGACTACATCTTTACCTAGCAGTACTACTGGGATAGTGGAAGCTTGGACTGGTGTAGGTGTAGTGAGACCTAGTTGAGATAGACCGAGTAAAATTGGTCTGGAGAGTTTGGCATCTGGTAATTGGGAGAAAGGTGGCAAGTCTGAATGCTGGACCATAGAAGGAGGTGCAGAGAAATAGTTGGCATCAGTTTTGGGTTCGTCGCCTTCGGAATCTGAATCATGTTGTGTTGAGACTAGGGCGTTTGTAGATTCGAAAGCAGCTTCATCAAAGTCATCTTCTTGATCTGAAGCATCTGAAGGAATGTCGCTGGCTTCTTCTAGCTTATCGTCATCTGACAGATCTTCCTCGTTCGCTTCAAGGTCAGACGGAAGGTCAGACTCTTCCTCATCCTCTACTTCGGGCTCGGAAGGGATCTCTTCGATAGTAGCTTCAGGTATAGACGCTTTGAGCTTCTTGTTGTTGCGTTTGGCGATAATATCGTCCACGTCGATTTGAGGTATGCCATTCTTCTTCTTGAAGAGATCAATAGTATCCGTTAAGTCCTACACTCAGTTAGCTTGGGTCTTAGCATACCTAGACAGGCAGAACTGACCCAAATGTCTCCCTTGGTGTCCTTATGTCCAGAATTATAACCACCTCCCAAGCCATCAAATGCAAAGTCTCCCTTGAACTCATCATCTTTACCATCTTGCACATCTTCCTCATCTTGCTCTTCCAACAATTCACGCTTGCGCTTGTTGGCTTTGAGTTCTTTTTTGCTCGGTGCCTTCTTGCGTTTCTGTTTCTGCACAGCAGCTCGGGGTATCGTTGATGCTGGAGTATCTAACTGAGGGACTTCATCGTCCGATTCTAGTGTCCCTATGAAGTCTGACATTGCTCGTCGCTGTTTGGGCAGAGTGAGGAGAGAAAAGATTTTTCAAAATTGTTGTAGAGAGGGTCGTTGAACAATGACGAGCAAGGGCAAAGGCAAGGGTAAAGCGGACAGCTCAAGCGAAAGGAGTGAATCAAACGTGGACAGCTCAAGCGAGACTGAGCGAGATCTGTTGGAATTGCTACAACAGCAATGCGCTGCCTCACTTGGCTTGAACCCTGCAAAGAGGCCAAGACTATCAGAAGAGCCTGAAGAGACACTGGATGACAGTCAAGAGGAGGAAGAATGGACTGGCTTTGCTTCAGAGGACGGAGACAACGTCGAAATGGAATCATTTGGACCCGTCATCACTTTTCAAGACCCATCTCGCGCGTCTTATACGGCTGAAGCTCGGTCTAAAGAGCGCTATAGAGACTTTATGGTATGTCTGCTGGTGTATCGCTGTGCTTTGCGGCTCAGCTGAGCGATGTACAGTCTTCCAGCGTGAGCAAGCAACTTCAACCAAAAGCCAGCACGTCCAAACCTGCGCAGAAAGAAGAAACTGACGACATGTGAGTGATCATCTCCGACTTTGCTTCAATCTCAAGCTGATCTTATTTTCAGCGAAATGCGCAAACTGGACAGCACTCTACAATCCATGATTGCGACTCTGCCTTCTTCCTCATTCACATCCTCAACAGACCGACTCGTTCATGCACCCGTACAAAAGAATACTCCTTTACCTGTATGTCTTTCCTTATTCACAACTCATGCACAGCTTACTTTTCCTGCATCAAACAGCTTCGTCGAGCACTACAACAAACCCGTCTAGCTCGATTAAAAGCAGAATCAGAACGAGATCGTCAATCAGGCAGAGTGATTTCTCAAAAGAAAGCAGACGTTGCGCTCACAAAGAAAGGTATGCGGTTACAAAACGGAGCAGAAGAAAAGAGGAGGAGAGATGCTAGAGGGATAGGTGGGAATGCTGGTAGGATGAAAGGTGGGACGTTGGTGTTGAATAAAGAGGAGATCAGGAAAGGTGCTGCTGGTTTGCCGATGGGCAGTAGACCGGTCAAGAAGAGGAGGAAGTGATATGAAGTGACGGTTCAATGCAAGATGAGAAGTTTCTGGATTTCTTGATGCGACTACCTACCTATCATTATCAGCTCTACGCCAGTTCCGCTTCCAGTTCGAACAGCTTCTTGCAGATTGCCTTCTTCAAATTCTTCCGGCCCATGAACGAGATCATTCTGACGTGGCACACCATTTTCGCCTAGCTTCATGCCTGCCTCTTTATCTTTCATCATGCCTTTTGCAATGCGTCCAGGCCCACCCGAACAGTACCAGGCAATCGGAAAATTGCGAGTGTGCCTCGATGGTCAGCTAATCAACAATCTATGTTTGGCAGTCCGATGGACGGTCTTGTGGAGGCTTCGCTTCCCGCCCGGGCAAATAAACCGGTCACTCATCGCCAAGCCAGCTTTGTTCCGGACTTTGACTTTTTTCAATTCCGCTCTTAGCTGATACTTAACATCTTGCCGTGGTCATCAACAAAGTCCACGTATCCTCACGCAACACTGCAGCTACCCAAAACAAGTCCGCCAATCATTCAAGCCTCAACTGCAAGTCGTGTTCTCATAATATGGCCGCAAAGCACAGCAGCGACATGAATAGCGACTATTCTGCTGATGAGCGCCTCGCTGCTCTAGGCTACGAACCTCAACTCAACAGAACTAGATGTAGATACACTTCCCTTGTCCGATTCTAGCATCACTCGTCCTGATCGAAATACTTTATAGCTACATTCCATGTCGCATTCATGTCGTTCATTCTTGCGTCAGTTCCGTATGGTCTAGTGAGCGAGCTCGTTCGGTGTTGTCGATCATTCTGATTCCGAGTTCAGTCCACCACAATGTACTATTCGCTCGCCAACGGTGGACCTGTCACGGTGTAAGCTGGCCTGTCAGAGATGAGAAGCGCACTGCTTACTCTTGTATTGCAGCGTATGGGGATGGACCCTCGTCGCCTTTTTCACGCTCGTGCGGACACTTTATCTATTAAAAGCTCGCGGTTCTGATCGATTTCCAGTGCGTTGCGACCTCCCTAGCAGAGATTGTCAGCGTTTTCCCCTGTGCAGGCGGGGTGTACTACCAGACTTTCATGCTATCGCCTCCCGTACGTCTATCTCGTACCACTTCGCATTGTTCTCTGACAGCTTTTGCGGTTGTAGAGTTACCGCAAGATTATTTCTTGGATTTGCGGATGGGCATTCTTTGTCGGCAATGGTGAGTGAGCTGCAGAGTATGGAACGCAAGCTGATTCCGTTTCATTTAGTTACAAGTTTGTTCCCTCTTCTGCTTTAAGGTACCGCTTTTCCTAAGTAAATGCGCGCTTCTCAGTCACACGTGGGTTGTCCGACTGTTGTCAAGTAATTAAGCTAAGCTTCCCACAGTCGCTGTCAATTTTGGTACCGCTCTACTCTGGGTGGCTTGCTTTCAGCTATTCGACGAGACCGTTTTTGCCGAAAATTACCAGGTCTACCTACTCTTTGTCGGCATCACCCTGCTATGCAGCGCCATCTCGACCTTTGGTAACCGTTACTTGCACATCCTCGACATGCTCGCCGTCGTATGGACTTTTGCAGGCGTCCTTGCTATTATCATAGTTGTGCTCGCTCTCGCAAGGGAAGGCAGGCGATCAGCATCATTCGCGTTCGGCTCATACGACTCGACTGGATCTGGATGGCCTGCTGGATGGTCTTTCTTCGTTGGTCTCCTCCAAGCCGCCTATGCCTCGTCCTCTACCGGGATGATCGTGTCCATGTGCGAGGAAGTAGCACATCCTGAAACCCAAGTGCCTAAAGCTTGTAGGTCCCAATCATCAAGCTAGATTACCCGTTGACCATGCTGCAGTGGTATCAACCATTGGCCTCAACTACATCTGCGGTTTCCTCTTTATGGTGCCTCTGATGTTCGTTTTGCCCGATCTGCAGTATCTGCGTATGTCCAACTCCTTCTCTCGGTATAAACCGAAGCCTGATCATGTCTGATTAGTCGCTCTACCAAGCGGACAACCCGTTCCGGCCATTTTGCTGTCTGCTATTGGTGGTAGTGCTGGAGGCGCTTTCGCCTTGATGGTACCCTTGCTCGTACGCTTTGCTTTCTTTCGCTGCGTTCCCTTTTGACGATCACGCAGGTCCTGTCCATCTTCTGCGGAACTGGATGCACCACCGCCGCCACTCGATGCACATGGGCCTTCGCTCGTGATGGCGCTATTCCGGGCTACTCGCTTTGGTCCAAAGTCAACCCCAAGTTCGATCTACCCCTGAACGCAATGATCTTTGTCACTGTTGTCCAACTTCTGCTCGGTCTGATCACTTTCGGTAGCACTGCTGCTTTCAAGTAAGCTCAATCTAGCTGCTCATCTTACTGAGCTAATATATATTCTCCTCGTGTAGTGCTTTCAGGTCAGCTCTCGAGATTGTGCCCGTGGAACCAGACTGATTACTTTGAATAGCGGTGTCGGTGTTATTTGCCTTTCGGCCAGTTACGGCATTCCAATTGCAGTCAGCTTCTTCCGTGGGCGCAAGCACGTCGTTCGAGGCAAGTTCAACTGCGGCGTTCTCGGTTACATCGCAAATGTCGTTGCAATTGGTTGGACTGCGTTATCCGTCCCTCTGTTCTGCTTCCCTAGTAAGTTCATTAGCGTGCTGCTCTCTCAGACATGGCTGACATGTCGCAGCCACCATCCCTGTTACCGCCGAGGCAATGAACTATGCATCAGTGGTATTCGCTTTCTCGGTTGCAGCCTCCGCAGCCTGGTACTTCGTTTGGGGCCGAAAGCATTACCACGGTCCACCAGTCGATACCGATCCTGCTCTCGCTGCCGCAGGCTTGGTCGACCCTTCTGGTCCAAAGATCACGACCGAGCCAGGAGCCGCTTCCGACAAGAAACACTAGGCTTTCGGGGAATATTGGATTCGATATATCAGACAGATTGGCCCTGGGCAGGAGTGCGGTCGCAAAAAGTAAAAAGTAAACCAGAAGATGTATCATTTGAAACGTGCTCTGTATTCCGAAACAGTCATTGCCGGCGACCGCCTCATGTGAAGCAGCCTCCAGACCCCGATAGCCCCTAGCTATACTGCCTTCTGCACCTGCTCAGCTGTTTGACTCGCCGAATTCATTCACCGACATGACCGCAACAATGGATAACCTGAACGCGGCGCAAAAGAGGGCAATGAAACAGCATGTAGACCGCCAGAATGCCCAGGTCATGGGCCTTGCTCGTTCAGGCGATCCAGAAGGCTCGCACAAGTTACACAAGCACACCTTGAGGAGCATGCCAGGCCAGAACCTCAGTGGCTTTGAACTCGTTCGCTCTGTCTGTATGTACCCTTTGGTGGCAGCCTCATTGATGGCAGGTGTTTGCGCCAGCAGACGTAAAGTCTCGAGTTGCCGAAGAGCTGTGCCTACTCGCGAGAGTACATAGGCGGTGTCTTTCTTTGCTGTGTTATTGTGTCTCTTTCCGCTCTATTGTTGTTCCGCTACCATATGGACTGCTGCGATGCTCAGTGCGATATTTGGAAAGGCTCTTTGGACGACGTTCCTGCTGTTCTAGAGCTGTTCTCGCGAGTGATCGAACAAGGCCAATTGTTGTCTTCTGCTGATGGCCAAGATGATCTGCGCAACACCCTGGATGCTGTCTGCAAGCTGGATTACCCATTCTTAACCGCAAAGGATGTCAATGGCAGTCTGATCGCTTATGCCTACTATTCTCCTCAGTGCACATACTCGGGAAGTGGTACTGGTCATTGGGCGGACTTTGTATGCGTGGTCGCGGCTGCTGTAAGAAGACGTGGAATCGGGAGGAGGCTTTTCAACGAGCTAAGGGATCAAGCACGGAAGAGGCTGTTCTGCATCACAGGTAAGTCGAACTTAGCTTCGATAAGGTGTTCCTCATTTATCCGCGTAGCTTGGCTGCTTCCGACCAATCTACCTGCTGTCGGGTACTTGCTGGCGATCGGTTTTGCTTCGAATGGCACGTTAGTTGTCATAGTCTCGGTGACCGTTGGACAGCTCTGACACTCCTTTCCTTCAGTCTTTCGGAAGTCGCCTTGCATAATGGTGAGGTTCATGATGTTGAGAACTTCCTCGTGTATATTGCGTAAGCTTTCTGTCTCGTCTATTGACTCCACCAATAAACAAGTCCTGCAGACCATCACCAGCTATACAAGGTCTTGGCTTTTATGATGCCTCTTCCAGATACCAGCCTCTTCCCATTGAAGAATTTCCTGTTCCGCTTAAGTTGAAGTCAGACAAATTTGTGATACGAGAAGCTGTGATGGAAGACTTGCCTTTCGGTCAGAGCTGATGATGCCAACCATTCAGCCAGCTAAAAGCTTCATATAGTTGTTGCTGTGATCAACGAAGCTTGTCGGAATACCAACGCAGACAGTCCATCTATCGACTTTACCGTGGAGCACAAACTGCCATGGTTTACGGAATTGCTTGAAGGCAAATATCCTTGCTTGATTGCAGCTTGGGGCGACCAGTCATTGGGATTCCTTTCACTCGGTCCTTGTGGAGCATACAATCTGTAAGCGCTTTCTAAGCCTCGCATTGGAAGCTGATTTGATGTTGGAAGTGCTCTGACTCTTTCCGCTTACATTCGGCCTGAAGTCAGACATCAAGGTGTCGGAGAAGCTCTGTGGAAGTGGGTGGCATCACACCGTGCTGAAATCCACTAATGTTGTGATAGCGCGTGCCTTGAACACCCTTCGCTTGACGCCAGAGGCATCAGAAGCATCGTGGCCGAAGTAGTCAACAGCAACGGTCCAGGTAGGTTGAAAAGAAGTCAGATCAAATACCTGACCTCTGCTACAGGATATGGAGCAGCGATGAAGCTGGGCTTCGAGCTACGCTTTCAGTGAGTTCGCGTTGGTGCATCAGTCTAAGCTGGCTCTCATCACTCGCCTGTTAAGGCTTCCTCGCTCGATGTTCAAGCGTGGCGAGTGGTTAGATCTCTCGGTAAGGATTCGCAATACTATCAGCACGAGCTGGTCTCATGCAAGGTCAGCAGGTGTTGCAGAAGTTTCTCGCCAAAACATTGCCAAATGCATAACAGGCGTAGTCCAGTCATAGGCGTTCTAGCATTCTAGGAGCACCGAGTAGTATATAGGCACTGCCATGGCCATGCAGCCTAATAATCTCCTTGCCTCCAACGTCCAGCTCGACCTCATTTTGGCGCTTCTAAGCGGATGCCTGTCAATGGCTAGTCAGAGCATCACGGATACCTGAAGCAAAGATACCAGCGTAGCTTGCTAGCGCGCGCAACGCAAACTTTAGCACCGCG
Source organism: Kondoa malvinella (assembly GCA_039545315.1). Classification (NCBI taxonomy): domain Eukaryota; kingdom Fungi; phylum Basidiomycota; class Agaricostilbomycetes; order Agaricostilbales; family Kondoaceae; genus Kondoa; species Kondoa malvinella. The sequence continues at coordinate 3,118,868 of BCIM01000001.1, read as the reverse complement.
AATCGTATACTCGAAGGCCTGCTTCGACCTGTATTGGGTGCCGTGTCTGTCCTCGTTGCCTGTTGAGCGAAGGGCCGTGCTGTAGGCCGCCAGAAATCAGGTCTGTTTTGCGTTTGAAGTGCGCAAGTGAAGGGTCTGACCGTCAATGGCAGCACGATGAACGGCCTCACCAATCTGCCAACAGAGCTACGCACGCATGTTCTCTCATACTTGCACCCGTCAGAAGATCGCCAGACTCTAGTCTCTCTATGCGTTACCTGCAAGAGCATGCTTTTCTTCGTTCGGCCGATGCTATACTCGGATCTGTCTGAATACAGTCTGCCAAACGAGTCAATCCTGTACACACTCTGCGACACCGAAGTTGGATGGTACCTTGGGCGGCTGGTTCGGAAAGGCAGCGTTGCTCTTCAGGTGCAAGGGCGAAGATGCGGTAACAGCGGATTGTATTTTGCACGACAGACAGATGCAGAAACGCAGGAGGATTTGCACGCTCTCAGCGCGCAAAGAGCACAACAGAAATTACGCCTACATTGGCACCAGTGTATGCCCGGTCTTGCCTCGTTAACAGCACTCGAAGAATTCGCTTTCACTATCGAAGGGCCAAAGGATGCGGATTCCGAACATTATGGCGTCTTCACTATGCCTGTCTCCGTTGCAGACCTCGTTGCGCTGCCCTTTCTGTCTACACTCAAATGCCTATCACTTCAGAGGCTGAACGCTCCACGCGGTACATTCGCAGCTTTCGGTCACCTGATATTGGCTACACCAAATCTTTTCAAGCTAACACTGGATGACATCCCATTTCGACAACTTTTCGCGCCGATACTGGCTCGGTTGTCCACCGGACCCGGGCAGATCCCTTCGCTAAAGGAAATGCATTGGGTTGAGCCTGAATGTGTGCAAGAGGGGGAATGGGCAGAGGACTTCTTCGTCGTGATACCGCAACTGCGGACCGTTCACCTTCTCTCATTGGATTGCGTTGCTCTGGCGGTAGACGCGCTTGACCGATACGCTGCTCAAAACCTCAGATTGACGTCAATCACGCATGCTTCAATCCAGCTTCAGCAAGAGTTTATGCAGGAGTATTCAGACTGGCCGAGTCGACTATTTTCCTTTTTCCCCAATCTCGAAAAGCTGCTGATTTCTGTCGCATCCGACACCCAATTCCCCAACCAAAACACCTTTCCTTTTCTCCAACACCTGACGCTTGCTCTCAATAAAGAAGCAGCGTTTGACCAAGTGTGGATGGCAATCAAACCAGAGGACATGCCGAAGAGCCTCACGCACCTCGTTTTCGAGCTTCGCGAGCCCGCCTGGCACGATCCGACCTCTCAGAACTTTGCTCAAGCCCTGTCCATCTGTCAAGGTTGGATACCAGGATTGGGACAGGAAGCTTTGGCAAAGATCATTGTTCGTTGCGAAACTCAATGGCTTGAATTTGCTCGAGAGCATGGATCATTTGTGCTGGATGGGGGAAACTATCCGACGGGAGATTCAGTGCATGGCTTGATCAGTGCGGTCTCGTGATGATGGCGAATATCACCGGCAAGTCACACAAGGGTCTTGGGAAGAAATCAAACGGGCTGAAAGGGTCGCTATCAATAGTGAATAAGTGATGGGCTGAGTAATGTGCAATCGTCATGAAGCTTGCGTGATCGCGCAGAAGAAAGGCAACTGATTCAAAGGTTGATGCCAACGAGAGGACGGGAGATGTTCGAATGAGCACACAGCGGCTGATTGTGTTGTCAATGGACAGAAACGACTGCATTACTTCTATGATTCCGATGCATGGGAGCCATGCCATCCCATCATGCTATCAACCCACGAGACTTTTCAAAGTGGCAGAGCACGCTTTGAAGCGCCCTTGAGTCCAGCTCGAGCGGTATCGTAAATGCCCTTGCTGAATCCCATCGAGTCAAAGACGATACTGCCGCGCTGTCAGCTATGACCCCGTGGATCTGCGAAGGACATACACTCCGGCCAAACCCTTTGACTTTGCATACTTGGCCTTCGCCAGTACTGAAGCAGCGTCTTCGTAAGCGATGAATTGGCGGGTGGTTTTGTTGAACAGCAGAGGAGTCATCGAGCAAGAGTCCCAGTCTGGGCAGGCATCAGCATAGATCTGTACCAAGTAAACCAACCTTACATCGGGTGAAGCCTTTCAGACCTTTCTTGCCATCGGCTGAGAGTATACCTTCCGAGACCATCTGAATAACCTTAGCTTGTCACTGTTCATTTCGACGATAGAACGCACAGTATTGTATGTCCAGCCCCCTGCAAAGCCAGCCGGATTCTCATTACCACAAATATCAAACGTTCCAGCTGGCGTCTTGACATCATTCGAATCGCCTCTCGGGATCTTGGCCAACTTGTCCTGGAACATTAAACTCTTCTTTCCATTGCGTTCAGTTACAGCGAGCGTAGAATTGGTAGTAGTGAAGGAGTAAGAATAGGAAGGAATGCCAACGAGGATTTTGCATGCTGGAATCCTGCGTCGATGTGAAAGTTGACGGAGGTATCTACGCTTGCTCCTTGCACGTCACATGTGTCATATAAGGGTGCGTTCGGTCCGGTAGTTTCGCTCCAACTGCCATACTATGCAAAAGTGGTCAGCAGCATATAAAAGGCAAAAGAGGAACGTACGGTATCGTAGGTCATGAGCTAAAGAGACATTAGAGAGTACAAACACAATAGCAAGAAGCTCACTGTAAGATAATCAAGCAAATCGCCCATCTCGGTCAAATCAGCCAAAGGCGTTCCATCCGGTCCAAGTATACTATAGCGCCATCATCAGCTCACATCGTCGCTAGACGTCTACTCATACTCACCCGCCTTGAGAAACAGCAGCGCCAATAATCATCTTTGGCCCTAATTCAGCCCGAAGCACTTTAAGGAATTTCAAGAAATTGGCCGCGTCTTCTGGTCGTACGCCATTACACCCAATCGCCTCGCTATTAACGTATTTCCAGTCTCTAAATGCGAGTTCACCTCAGTCTGTTGCCAGGAAGAAGAAGTGGAGACCAGAGCATACATGTCGATTCCGTCCATTCCGTAACCTTTGACGATACCAGCTAGGTGTTCAGCGAACTCTTGACGGGCTGCAACAGTAGCTGTCAGGTCAGAAAGGTGCTTCGAGCCGGTCCCTAGGCGAATTCAGCGAGAAAGACAGTCAAGGTATGGCGAACTCACAGCCTCCAATAGTGAAGATTGGCTTTTTCTGTAGGTAGGCGAAGCATATAGATGAGAGCAATCACAGGATGCGAATAGGATGGCTTACGCCCTGCTTGCGAGCTTCACGAACGAACGCGCCCATCTTCACTTGATCTTTAGGAATAGTCACACCATAAGTACGCGTGATAGCCACAAAGCTATACTCAATCAGCACCTAGACTAGAACAGCTGTCAGAGAGGCTGACTAGTAGACAAGATCCAATCCCGCCCAAGGAATATCGGATAGCTGTTGATTATACGCGGGATAGTACGCGTTCACTTGGTCATTCTTTGGACATGCAGTCGCAGCCAGAGTGGCTAGGATAGTAGAACAGAGGGTAAAGACGACGAGTCTCATTGCGTGAAGCGTGTAGGTTGGAAAATGAGTGTGAGGGGATGAGAAGAAAGAGACAAGAGGCGAAATAGAAGAGAGACGTAGGTGATCAGCTCGGCTGCTTGATCCTTTCAAGCCGCCGATACCGGCAAGGGTTCTGTTCAGAAGAGCATGTCGAGAAGATGTGAGAGGAGTCGCTTGAAATAGCGTGTCAAACTCGTCGAACGCATGGCTTCGCAGGCCGTAGTGAGGCATAAAGAAGAGCATAGCAGTCTGTATAGGGCACAGCACGCCAGGGAATCTGACTTTTGAATCGTCGTCTCTCGTCAAGCAATTACCATCTCGGAAATCATGAAGAAGAGATTGAACCCGTATAGAGCAGACTTGTGTATACCACGCATGGTCTGTCCTTTGCTCTCACGCTTGAATAATGCTGACAGCCGCGGGGCACAGAGCTGGTCTCCCGAAAACTTGTTCAACTTGCATCAAAGGACATTTGGCGCTCAGCGTAAAGAGCTGACATTCACAAAATCATCCAAGACACTCTTTCAGCAACAGTGGTTCAGTAAAAAACTATGTCGAGGCTATCACGGCGATTGGATTCAGGAGCACAAGTTTCAGAAATCATTCTTGCCTTTGCGCATACCGCCTATTGTGGGCAACAGCAGCAGCACAGGGTCTAGGTTGAATAAAGGCAAGGGAGTGGAAGAGAGGCAGAAGAATACTGCGAAAGTACCGCTGGGGAGTTTAATGTTTGGTGAAGTCGAGCGGAGGTTGGACGTGCTCGTCTTTAGGGCTTGCTTTGCTCCTTCGGCGTATGCTGCAAAGATGTTGGTCGTCAATGGGCAAGTCACGCTCAATGGTGTCAAGGTCAGCGATCTGCAATATTGCATATTGACATGCTGAGAACGCAGTGTTTGTTTGCCGACAGACCACAAATCCGAACATCAAGCTTAATCCAGGCGATTTCTATTCAGTAGAAGCAAAAGCAATACCTATGCTCGATCCTTCCTACAAACAGAAATACAATACCCTCTTCACCTCTTCAAATAGCGAATCACCCGAATCAGATTCAACACCGAAAGAATCCTCTTTACCAGCCGGTGTCAAACCTTTCAACCTACCAGATTACGCAGCACCTTTCGTCTTTGTTCCTCCATACCTAGAAGTTTCCTATCCTACATGTTCAGCAATCTACGTTAGACACCCAACAGCCGGTCCAGGGTATAGTGAGATCCCAACACCTTATGCTGCAGATGGGGAGATTGTGAGATTGGCTTGGGAGTGGTATCAGAAGACTGGAAGAGGTAGAAGGAGGTTACCGCATAAACGGTTGATGGGCAGCGATTATAAAGCTAGAGGAATGGACAGGGGTCATATTTGGCAGTCGGAGCCGGTTCAAAAGAGCAGTGGGCAGCAAGTGGTATAAACTTCGAGTGCTGGGTATTCATTCGGAACGATTTGGTCCTGTCAATACAAGTTGAAGAAATCTACTCGTCACGCCTAGCTATAAGACTGAACGTTTGGTCGCGCAAACAATTACCTCATTCAAGACGCTTCATATGGGTGGGCTCTGCATCCCGATTGTCTTTGCCAGCGATTTCATCTTGCTTCGCTGGGTGGACTTGGGGACTTGCACCAAGGACCAGTCGTTACTCCTCTATCGATCCGCCCTGATCTGTCTTGATCCTGTTTTCACAAGCGCATTGTCGAAATATCCGATTCGGTACGAAAACAAGGCATTTCCTAGAATATGTTCTCACCTTTGCCCATACGTCCTGTCTCTGTCTTTATCTCCATCTCGCTTTGCTCCTTATTCAGCAGCGAAAGCTTGCATCGATCCCCTTTCCGCGGATTTGTCCCGTTCTCTCTTATCATTATGCGATTTCTCGTCTTTGATCATGCTGGTTCAGAACTCTTCCTCAATACTCGCTCTCGCTCTATACGAGCTACACGGACTCTAAAGTCAACCGGATCTATGAAGTCAAAGAGGAGAATGCCCTTTGTACGGACGAAGGAGCGAAATTCTTCCCATGTATCTTAATAGGCGTCTCTATCTCTTTTACTTCCAACCAGGACCTCAATCTCACCTCAAATTGCTCTCCTCTTGCGACTACTTTAGCATAAACTTCGATATGAGCAGGCAGCCTTTTAACAATTCCCAGGTAGATCTGTTCCCTTCCGTACTGTCCTTTTACTCATCAGAATTAATAGAACCACCCAGATCAGACTCACGACGAGTCATACCTGGGTCAAGGAGCGGGTCGTGGGAGCGGAAACGCTCCGCCTGTCTTCAACCATGTTCAGGTTAGCTCCGATCCTATCATCTTGCTTGTCTGTAACTCGTTGATAACAGCACGATTATCCTGGGCAACCTGGAGGACTGCATGCAGTCCCGCTCGACCAAACCATGGCAGACATGCACCAACGCCATCTTGCCCAGGTCAAGGATCTGCATCAGCAGCACTTGGACCAGCATATTCAACTGCAGCAGGCTCAACTCCAAGAGCATGCAGGATTGGTTGCTGCCCATCAGGCAGCTTTTGCTACTCATCAACATCAAATTTACGGACAGTACACGCTGATGTTAACGGAAACAGCGATACTGACTGACTTACGGTTGACAGGTATCTCGCATCTCAGGACCCGCAACACGATGTCCGACATGCACATATGGTCCCGCTGCATACCGGTAATTTAGCATCGGTCACCCTCGCGCAACCTTACCCTGGCCACAGCCCTAATCTTGGTCTGCCAAACAATGCATCTGTTTGTGTCATCTTCTGCAACGAGCACTCTGCGATGCTGATCTGGAGTGTAGACCGGGCAGCTGCCGTTGCCGCCATTCCAACCTCCAAGTCACCGTCATGCGTCCCCATCTCCTGACCTATATAAACCGCCCACAATGACGGTCAAGTCCAAGCTTTATGATCCTTTGACGGCAGTAGAAGCGAAGGACATTCCCTTACAGGTGCCACACCTTTTTCAGATGTACACAAGACGGACATACTGACTATTGCGTGATTTAGATGACGACAGTATGCTGCTCTGAAGTATGCAATGCAGCTAGCGCGAGCTGAATAGACATGTGAATACAGGAACAGCTCGACAAGTACAGATATTGGTGCTCGGACTGTAACAGCCAGATGCAGTGCAAGATGAACTCATGGGATAATCACGTCCTCACACAAGGCCATCAGCAAAGATCGAATACACCGGAAGCCGATACTCGGCGGTCGCAATTCAAGAACTATATACACAATGGTCCGATCTACTACAAGATCGCAAAGTCAAATTCTCCTTGACGATCGCGAAGCTGCGCGATTGTGTTCCGACATGTCAAGGAATGGCAACTCAGAATAGACAATCATGGATTACCTCCGTCTTGTACACACTTTCACATCTACCAGATTTGTATTCCTCTGCATTCGTAGTCTCTGTATATCTAGCTAGACCGGAACAAGTCGCTTGCTCAATTACTGACGTTGCATTTCTCTATGCCGGTGTCCTCTCTTCGCAACCTCGACTCTGTGGCCTCCATTCAGAGGCTCTTTAGCGCTTGTATTGAGTTGAACTGGCCAAGAGGTATTGCCAATACGGGCTGCCCGAATGAGGTAAAGAAGCATGCCCATCTAGCTGTCGAACAGGAGTGTGCACACGAGCAGCATCCGGATGCAGGCATTCTTTGCAAGGTGCTTCATGAGTCTTTACGTGTCGGCCTGGAACACTAAGTAAGTAGATTAGCAGATACAGAGGTGATAGACACACATGGACGCGGCAAAAGACCACTTCGCATTGTGCGCAACGTAGAACGATCAAGGACAAGCTTGTCGCGACCCTCGTAGCCCCAAGGCTGATATCGCCCAAGATCAATCGCATCGACTTCTATGTAGATGCGACGAGTGTTAGAATGGCACATTGCCAGCAAATGCGCCATATAAGTCAGACAGCCGAAGAAAGTGAAGCTGGCTGGATGCCCAAGTTCAGACAATGCGAGTCCTCGCATGCTAGCATCGATAACAAACTTCGCGCAGATACAGACGAGGAACTTCGGGAACTCGACTTTGGTCCAGCTTGATGCTGCGAAAGCCCACCAGCTCGAACTTGTGTCAGGAAGATACATTCTTCGATTCCGGTAAAGGATGATGAGAGCGAGCAAGCAAGCCCAGGACCATGTTGATCGTCTCTAGAGCTCTGGAAGGACGGATGCCAAGGCTTACTGACTTGAAGGCGATAGAGCAAGCCGACTGCTGCCTGATGAAGCGGCCAAGCGATGCGACTAGCGGCAAGACAGGGCGTCTCTCTATATCTTAGAGGAGAGGAATACTCCGAAAGCATTTGATAGCATTGCAGACACGTAGACAGCTTTACACTTCCGTGACATGAGCCGCACTTGTGCCTTGAACGGGTTCAACGACTCTTTTCGAAGACGACGCCTGAACAAAGAGAGCTCGGATAGCAGTGGTAGACAGCAGCATTGTCTATAGAGATTGATGCTGTGTCAGCCAGCGATTTCGTCGAGCAATTGCTGCAATTCGTTTGGCCTTCTGTTCTCGTTCAGACTTGCGTGCATCAAGGCTTCAAGGTCTCCAAGTGATAGCATGTTGAGAATTCCTGCAGAAGAAGTGCCTGTATCTTCAAATTTGGTTGTCACCATGAAAACATCGGCAGAACGTGCAACTTGGAGCAAGAAATCGAACAAGTCTCTCTGGAGTTGAGTCTGCGTGAGCGAATTCGCCGTACGCTCTTGCTCGTGATCAAGATGTCTGTCGTTGGGCCTGTCGTGCAGCAATATTGAGATGCAGGAGGACAAGGCATACAAGGCAACCTACAAGAAATGACCGGTGACATTCGCTTATTCTCTCTGCTCTTCATCTGCCCTGCCTGTTCGACGACGGAAGATTGCATTGCCTCTTGGCCAAATCGTCACGAAAGCCATAGGTCGAATTCAATCTGTCGACCGCTCGATCCTTATCATATGTACCCTCTGCCCTCCCCTCTCTATAGTGATTAGCGTCAGCTCGACCGCAAGTCGAATCTGCCATTTCAAAGAACAGAATGCCCTTTGTAGTATCAACTTGGAAACAACCTTCTCCCTGGCGCCGCTGCGCCGTGCTCTCTATGACCTGAGCTCGACAGGCTTGTCTCTTACCACCAGCTATCCCTTCTCATCCTTCTCGATAGCTCTCATCCTTATTCTAGCCATTCTCTTTGGTTCTTTATCTTACAAGTTGCCTTCATCTAAGTCCTTGTTCGCTTTCAATAACAGATCGACATGTCCGGTCAGGGACATTCTGGCCAGCAATCATCTCCATTCAAGATTGACCCCTATGGGCGGCTGCCAACACCAATTGCCGGATCGCCATTGCAAGAGTCAACGCATGCACAGGTGAGCATTCGAACGAACGTTCGTCGACCCTTCTAATCTAAGGCATGCTAGCCGCATATGCCGCCTTCTGCTCATCCGCACTACCAAACTCCGGGAGGACATAACGCTTACCAGCTAAACATGGAAGAAGTAAGTAGGCCACTGTGGCGATGCTTCGTATGCTAATGTAAAGAGTTGCCAGCACATGATGGTTTCCGCCGCTGAGCTGTACGCTGATGTAAGCCCGTGAAAGATGCTCTGCTCTAGGCTGCCTCTGAAGTGTATCAGCCTGGATTTCCTGACCAATTCTTGCATGGGTCCAATCCGGCTGTTGCTGCTGAGGTAAGCTTTGCCTCAACCGACTTGTGTATCAAGAGCCTGACAGGCAAACCTGATGGGAAATAGCATCAGCCTATCGATCGAGCTGCAACGCCCCTCGCCGTACATAAGCAGCGTTTAGACGCCTATTCGCAAGAATGGGAGAGAATGCACCAAAAGCACGGAGAACAGCTAGAAGACTGGCGTAAACAGCTCTTTGCCATGCATCAAACGAGCAGTGATCTGGCTACGAATCATCAAGCAGCTATAAAAGCCTACCAGATGCGCATGCAGACTGAACATCAAGCACGTATCGATGTTGCCAAGGCCGAACATGAAAGAGAGATACGCCAACTCCGTGCTGCACATGAACAGCAGCTCAACCACGAGAGGGACATGCTCCGTGCTAGACACAACGCCGAGCTCAACAAAGAACGTCTCGAGCATCAGGCTACGCATCAAATGTTCGAACAGCTCCGGGCTGCCCATCAAGCAGTTCTCGAAGGCTCAAATCAGCAGCTCCCCCTTGATCATCATCACCAGAATTTGCAGATGCAGATGCAGAGTCCTGTGCCTGGCGCTCAACAGTACGCAACTTGCTGCAATCAGTGGCATATGATACTGAATGCAAGTACAGGTACGTGGCGGCCCAGCATCCGCGACCCACTTCGTCACAAACGAATTATCCCGGCAATCCCCATGTATGTATCGCCCTGTACTTCTACCAGGGACTATAGCACTGACATGAGTGCAGAAGAGACGTGCAGGAGCAACTCCCCCTGTGGCAGCTGGACCTTCGTCTTCGGTCCCTGCCCAGGAGCCTGCTACCAGAAAGCCGCCGCCATCACTCCAGCAAGCGGGATATGCCTATGTACCTATGAAGACCAGCGAAGCGGCAGCGGTGGGGAAATTCAACGTCTGTAGAAGTCTGCATTCTATCTTTACGATGACTGACCAGGTCTGTGTGTTCTCAGCTGAGAGTAAGCAAATCTTAGGTCTGCATTCGCTATACCGATAAGTATATGCAGAGGCCGGGAGGTGTATACAGGTTGCTGTGCTCAGATTGCACCGTACCAGTCGCGTTCAATCACCGTATTGCGCATGCAAAGTTAGACAAACACAAGAGGAACGAGGGCACAGGCAATCATTGGTGCTATCCAGGATACGAGCTCGAAGGGGATGTGTGGTATAAGCAGCAGGTAACTCAATATTCAGAGGCTATCGAGCCCTACGGGAGTTAACTGTCCCCTATGGTAATTCAGTATCGTCTTGTAATCCATATTATATGTGCTCTCGTATCATGCTTGGCTATCCTGTCGATCGGACCACATCTTTCGCTGAATTGCATATCATTGCATCAGTCATTACGAAGACCCCTGCCCCTGCTGGAGCGCAACATCCACCTCTGTCGGCTCCAACCTTTCAATCGCGCTCTTCAATTCCTGCTCCGACAAGATTTTGTAACCTCTCTTGACGTTCGGCACGACCTGACACAATTGCACATTGTTGAAATCCAACTTCTCTTCCATGACTTGCTTCAAGACTTTTAGAACGAGGACCTGAGCTTCTTCTAGTGTTAATGACTGTTCAGTAATCGTCAGCATGAGGCACAAGGAAAAGGACGAGGCCAGACCTTGTGCCAGGAGTTTTCGAGTTCTTGTTGAGCGCCCTCGGAGCCTGACCCGATTGCTTTGGCGTTGTAGCGGACAAAAGTACCTGAAGGATCTGCGTGGTATCTGTGACAATTTCCGCGCTTTCCATCAGCTGTTATACTGAACGTAAGGGCGCAAACGCACAATTGTGGACCATTCTCATCACAGCCTGCAATGAGGAGGGCTACACCGAAAGGTCGTGACTGGATTATGGTTACTCGTAAGGGTCTGAAGATATGCAGAGCTTGCGACGCACCATAAGAGGATCATCGTCTGTTGTCGATTCACCAAACCGTAGAGCCAAATCACACACTGCCTGAGTAACGGATTCGACTTTGATTGATTCATCATAAGTGAATTGATGGTTCTACGCCATCCTCAGCCCTCAGCCCTGTCATAGTGAAGAAGGACCGAACCTGAGCAGTAACCCGTGCATGATCCACCATTGTCCTCGCATCTGCTACCAAGCCGCTCATAGCACACGCAACATGGTTGTCAATCTCCATAATCTTTTCAATCGAACTTGATTCCAACAGAACGGATTGCGTGCGCTTCTCTACGCCCAAGACGACACCTTGAGCTGTTTGCACGCCGACGGTCGTTGAGCCCAATTTAATGGCTTCGATAGCATATTCGACTATTGTGCTAAGTAGTCAGAGCTGAATAGAGGCAGAGATGTCACAGCAGACCTTGAAAGAGTCGCCCTTCTGGTGACCAAGTACTGACACCTCTGTCGTATTCTGAGCGATTGAGAAACTGTTGTAATCATCAATATAGGCTGAAGAGCATCTGTGCGAGCTTGAACAGACCATGCTGAAGCTGGAAAGATGGATGTGTGAGAGCAACCGCGTAAGATAGCATGAATCTGGATGTCTTGAAGACGTCCCGGATGACTGTTGTCCCGTGTCGCGAAATCTCGGCAGCGCCGACTTCGTCTGCAGTCAGATCAACAGGCATCACCTGGTTGAGAGTCTAAGTAGGAGAGGGAAATCGCAAAAGGCAACAATGCAAAATAATCGTGTGATGAAGGGTATAGTGAAAATGCCTAGCCCGAATTAGACAGCTTGCAACCTCTCAACAACAATGAAGACGGATCTAGCTTCCTCTTCATCAGCTAGCATCTGTTCAAAGATTGAAACCAGTACTTGTTGTCATCAAAGGAAAAGCTCACCATGAAAGCAAGCAATTGATCAATCAGATGCTCGTCTTTAGCAACATCCAAAGTTTGCATCTGCATGTCTTGCCAAGCGCCATTCTTTAAGATGCACTTCCATTTAAGCCCATCAGTGAGAGCTCCTACAAACTCTGATAGATTCCTAATAGCTCGGTAGATCCTAGGCTTACAGCCAATTGCAGGATCACGCAGCGATCTAGCAATACGCACGTTCATCGATAGAGTTGGAGGCAGGAAGCAAGAGCAAGAGCGACAGCTTGCACGCTCAGAGAGCTAGACATGACAGATAGGAACTGCGTAGGAAGTAGGGAAGCGGGAGAAGCCTGGACCGTACAACGACAAGGGATAGAGCATGCACACATGTACATTGTCCCAGCTGGACTAGCTGCTAGTAAATTCGGTCAGCGCGACACAAGTGTGAATGGCATGAACGCAAACCTATCATATCATATCATATCATATCATCTGACTGCCCCTGCCCTGATCCAATCCACCATTCCTAATTAATTGCTGACCCCTAAACACTCCGGCACCAGTCCTCAACCTCGCTTTGAGCAGTTTATTATATTTCTCCTTTGTCAACTCTTCCTTTGTCTGGCCTTCCCTGAGCATGACATGCAAAGCACTACTTCTATGCTCTTTCACTCCCATCCTGCCCCTTCCTTTCGGATCTATCCTCTTCAACGCTCCTCCTTTGCTCACCCAACTTTCATCAACAACCAACCTTTCCCTCTTCAAACCTTTTGCAACGGCGTGATCTCGTGCCAGACATAGTGTAGATTTAATTCGAGAAGAAGCGGCTTTATCTGACATTTCCATTTGGAGGATCGCTACGTCTATTGGTTTGTGCGCGATCAGGCGAGAAATGTCGTTTAGCTTTCGAAGGGAGATCTTGAAGCGGGCTGTAGAGTATTTGTGCTAGAGTTGAGATGTCAGCGAAGATCTCAATAGATACTAGACGAAGGATAGTCTCACTTCAGTAGGTCGATCCAATTCCCTCCTTATCACAGTCTCTTCTTTGACTTTACCAGCAGCAACAGTCTCTGCCAGTCGATCCCACATGCTCCCCTGACCTCTCAACACAGCGTCCCTTCTGCGTTTATTGAAAAGTAGGGAATCATTCTGTAACGGTGCAGCATTTTTGACTGCGTCCATGTATTTCGAAGCTCGTCTCATGGGCGTCAGAGGCGTCCATCGTTCGTTCGGTACTGCTGATGCTGAACTGGAAGCTTGTCTGCTCAAATAACAAAATTAGTGATATTTCATGCATTACGGATCAGAAACGTACTTTGATGCTTCACTCGCTGCTTTGGCCGCTATACAAACGCATCAGTATCTTCCCGAGTACGGCTTCAGTCCCTTACCTCTTCTTGCACTCATGTTGGTCGTTCCAAGGTTAGCACATGTCGACGTCCATCAGACCAATATATACAAGTTGCGCAGTCAACAGAGCTACAAATGTCTTTGATAACAACTCGTACGATGAATTCGTCTTTGGATCTGGTCCTTTGATCGCTTTCTGGGCTGTGAGTGATATTTTGGACAGATTTACATTTCACTGATTTGTTAGCCAGGGAGGGCAAGAAGGCGTTCACACGGCTTTACCTGGGCATAAGAGTGATGTGACTGTCGTTCAATACGTCAAGGGCAACGAAAAGGTGATAGTCAGCGGTGATGCTGCAGGCGAAGTGAGAGTTTGGAGGCATGACAGCAAAGTGAGTCCTTCCTTGACGCTATTGAACGAACTGATGAGATGATAGTGGAGCTGCATAGCGAATTGGCAAGCTCATAAAGGCGCAGTGTCGTTATGCAGCGTGCAAGATCCGCAAGATGAGAACAAGATATTGCTCCTTACTTCCTCGTCAGATTCTACAGTCAAAGTATGGTCCTACACACTTGGCGAAGGTGAGTACTCTACCCTCTCTTGGTCTTGGAAATACAGCTGACTTATTGGTAGAATCGCCTGTTCGGTCACAAACGATCACGCTGGGTATAAAGCTCGCTTCTGCTTTGCAGGTCAGCCTGCTGCCGAACAATGGTCAGGTGGGCGCTCGAATATCGGCATCCGCTGATTACGTGTACACTTCTCTGACAGGTATCCTCCTAGCCCTGGCATTAACGGATTCAAACATCTACCTGTACACCTACAACTCTGGCACAGTAAGTTTGTCTTCTTCTGTGCTTTTCGATCACGCAGCGAATGATCATCTGCAGCTCACCAAAAGCGCAACTCTGCACGGACACACCGACTGGATCCGCACCCTAACTTTCTCGCAATCCCTCTCTAACCAACTCCTCCTCGCTTCAGGCTCACAAGATTACTATATTCGACTATGGCGTATCTCACCTACCACCCAAGCTGAACAACCTACAGGTTTAGATCTCTTAGACGAAGAAGAGATCCAAACTCGCTCGCAGACTTTTACGTCTTCCGATTCTCTCTACTCTGTATCCAGCGAAAGTGTACTGCTAGGCCATGAAAGCTGGGTCACTTCCCTTGCATTCTCTCCAACGTCAAAAGAAGGATTACCGCAACTACTCTCGGCTTCAGCTGATCGAAGTCTGATCCTATGGACTTTTTCACCCTCTTCAAACTTATGGATGTCTTCCACTCGTTTCGGAGAATTAGGCGCGACGCCCGGTCTTGGCTTCTTTGGTGCTTTATGGACTAGAAATGGTGTGGCATGTCATGATTGGGGTGGAAGTGTGCATTCTTGGATCAGAGGGGAAAAGTGGATGCCTGGACCAGGGTTAAGTGGTCATTTTAAGGAAGTTAGGGATTTGAGTTGGCAAGGGAAGGGAGAGTGGTTGATATCTACTTCGTGCGCATCCCTTTTCTTTTAGATAGTGATGATACTGATGAGGAGGACAGCCTGGATCAAACTTCTCGTCTTCATGCACCTTGGAAACGCGATGGCAAAGAAACATGGCATGAAATAGCTCGACCTCAAATCCACGGTCACGATATTTATGCTTTAGCCATCATCGATACTGCGACTGGGCTGAAATTTGCCTCCGGAGCAGAAGAAACCATCGTCAGGTTGTTTGAAGCGAGCAGTAATTTCGTCGATTCTGCTCAGAGATTGACCGGCTGTCAATTACCCGTGGAGGAGAGACCCATGGCTGCTGTTGTACCTCCATTGGGATTGTCGAATAGGGCGGTGAATAACGGTCAGTCCATTTGGCGATATAACGATTAAGCTGATTGTGATTCAGGCAACGAGCAATTGGAAGAAGGACAAACTCTTATACTCAAGCCTAGTACTTTGGGAGAATCACCTCGACCACCCTTGGAAGAAGAACTTCTATCATCTACACTTTGGCCAGAGTAAGCTTCCGATCATTGGACGAGGCAGGACTGACAGTCTAGCAGGTTCGAGAAACTCTACGGACACGGCTACGAAATTCGAACACTAGCAACTTCACATTCCGGCCAATGGCTGGCCTCCGCATGTAAAGCAACAACAGCGGAACACGCTACCATGCATCTACGAGATACTTCAAACTGGCGCCTTCATTCAGCTCAGCTTAGTGGTCATTCGCTGTCTATCACTAGAATCGCTTTCTCGCCCGATGATCAACTGATATTGTCTGTGGGGAGGGATCGGAGTTGGCATTTGCACAAATACACGGACCCAAATAGTGAGTCCGGTGTCAACGCTCTCGGATGATGCTTATCATCGATCAGCTGGTTTCGTACCAATAGCCTCTGCGCCTAAAGCCCACTCGCGTGTTATATGGGATGCGTGCTGGTGTGGTAGCTCGAGCGTGTTTGCGACTGCTTCGAGAGACAAGTCTGTACGTGTAAACAACAGACACGCAAATTCTGCTGATCTCAGGAAAGATCAAATTATGGAGTCGGTTATCGGACGACGCAGATTCTTGGAAGATGGCTGCTTCATTGCCTCTTCCCGATGCGGTTATGGCTGTTGCAGCCTGTCAATCGGGCGACAAGTAAGTGTATTGCACCAACATTCTGGTGATCTCTTATATCTGGTCAATAGGATCGTGCTAGCTGCGGGAACAGAAGCTGGCTCAACGTACTTGTACAGCTGGTCTTCCACCATAAAACCGGCGGATCTCTCATCAACAGAAGTCGAGCTTTTGCAGAGCTTGCCAGCCGAGTAAGCCCCTTGGCCAGCGAGCTTGTTCAGAGCTAACGTAGATTACAGATTGTGTCATGCATCAGCAGTCACTCGGCTTGCGTTCTCGCCTGCTCCTCCTCAGGGTCGGCTACGCCTAGCTAGCGGAAGCGAGGATCGGTCCATCAGGATATGCGAAATTGAGCTATAGAACAATGCACAGCACAGCCAATTCGCCCTGGCTGGAATGATCTGTCAGCTTTTCCAGCTGTCCTGATGTGCAGTGCATATTATTCAGACCCTCAACAACCCGTCGCTCTTGAAACTCATGTGAGCATCAGCACCGCTTTAAGCGAACGACAGCGACAATCGCGACTCACGATCTCGACATTCTGAATGCTTGCTGTCCTGATTCCTCAGACTTCGTCGGAATCCCCAGAACCGTATTTGCAAGCAGTCGCACGCGACAAAGGTGTATGAAGCCACTCCGCCAGAATAGCAGAACAGACATTGAGGTCTACGTCGACAGCCCGACGTGTACGAATCGCCCTTGGGACGGTTGTCGCTTGACCTGGCCTTGGGTGGAGGTGTGGCGATGGCGACGATCGGGCTCTTCTCATGCTGGCTGAGCAAAGAAACCTGAGAGCGTCCGCTTCGACTTCTTCAATTTTGGCTTGATATCCACATCTTCCTCTAGCTTGACTCGGTCGCCTTTCTTTCGCTTTCTCCCGCTTTCGGAGCCTAGAACGATTTTCGACTTGCTATGCATGTCTTTCGCAAAGTGATAATCATCGTGTTCTTGCTTCAAACGCTTAATAGCCTGCTCTTCCCAAGCATCAAAGTCCGAGCTGGTATCTTCTCTTTGTACAGACGAGCAGATCAATTCAGCACACTTGCCGCAGACGTAGTCGATTTCAAAGGTTGTTCCAGAAAGAGCCTCTGATTTGATGTCCGCTTCTTCCTCTTTTACTTCTTCCTTTTTGACAAGCACGCTTTGCTCCCTTCTAAATTTATGCGGACTGCCGCTTTGACCATTGAAAAAGGCTTGTATAGCTGTCTGGCCAGGTTCAATCCGTTCAAGATCTTGGAAGCGCAAGTTGAGGCCAGTGCAGAAACCAAGATCAGGATGCATTCCAGAGCCTTTGCGAGATCCGACGAATTCGCGCAACAGTCTTTCCGCGTATTTGAGGACATATTCGGTTGTCAAATTGGAGGTATAGGGAAAGCCCATCTGTCGCGTTTCGTGTTTATAGTTGGTAAATGAGGAGCGATAGCCCATAGCCAAGGTTTTCGGCCAGACGTTGGGACAGCGATCTCTCGCCTCCAGAAGACGGACCATCAATTCAGAAGATTGCATGTTGAGCCAGTATGTCTGGCACCCAGTTGAGCATCTGAACCTAGGGAAAGCTAGAACGACTTACAGACTCCTCCCATTTGACAAGAGCAGGTGCAAAGAATTTGGACGAGATCATAGACTTGACATGGATCTTGCCTTCCTCGACTGAGAATACATCAATTTGGGATCAGCTGAATCGATGGTAGGCCTACCTTTGGTAAAATCTACCCCTCGGATAATTTCCCACAACCACATGCCATTCTCCTCTCCTATCTTGTCTTGCATGTCTTTCAAGCTCACAGTCCTATGTCAAACGTTAGCGAAGCAGTACAAGCGAATTCTTGACTCTCACCATAAGTCACCGAAAGTTTCTGCCTGGAAGAGATCTGCCACTTGCTTGCCTAGCTTACCACCTAACCAGCGCAGTTTCTGAAATTTGACGGGCTGGAGAAAGCTCGATATCGCTGCATCTCGCAATATCGTCTTCACACCCGAGTCAGCATGCTCTCATACCCACATATCCGCAGCTCACTTGTCCATCGGGCTTGTTATGTCCAGCTGCTAGTTTGGCCAAACTCTGTCGACCAATATGTAAGCAAGTGAGCACATAGATCACGAGAAGTATACCTTATTACGCGCGATACCAGCTGACACGGTATAATCCAGCCGCTTCTTGACTTCCGCTCGACAAGCTTGCATCAATTCCGCCGCGATCGAGAGTGCTATGTCCGCCCAAGTGGTTGGTGGATCTTCTACTGCGCGACCTTTGCCTTTCTCATCTTCTTCTTTCACCTCAACAGGCGGATTGATCGGTACAACCAGACCAACATTGTGGAAATGATCTCCTTGAGGTGCGGGTGGAAGAAGAGCATCAATGCCATCTTTCGGTATAGTAGCAAGGTAGGGGTATCGTTCGAGGAGAAGCTTGCGCACCGGTTCGGTAAAGTCGAAAAAGGCTTCATCAATAGATGCCTTTTCTGCTACATGTGTCAGTTCGGTCGGTACATAACGACTCGGAGCGTACCAACGACAGGACAAAGCTCGCAGAAGACTTCCAGAACACGTCGGCTCTCTCTACGGTAGTACTCCAATGAGATCTTGTGTGTCATATAGTTCGCATCGGGATGATAGCCTGGTTCAGTATCACCGTCTTTGAGTGTTGCTACGTGTACAATAACGACTAGAGCAAGATCAGGGACGAAGCATTGCTCACGCGACAGACTGACTATCTGGACATTTCTTCCTCGCCTAGCAAACAACATCAGATCACTGGGGCACTCTGTGAGAGCCACATACCTCTTCAGGCGTAACATGCCTGTTCAGGCCGTATGCTTTTGCAGCGTAATTGATAGCAATCAAGCCTGAACGCTTATAAGTCTCGGACTAGACGCAGTATCCCTATCGTACCTTGCCATTGCTGTACAGCGCAGGGTACATTTCTGTCTATCCCGAGCCTTGCCATTTCGAACTGAGCATACGCCGAATCCAGGTCTGCTAGGGCAATGCATCGAAGCGGATTCGACGGATGATTGTAGCTTCCAGACGAATGCAAATGTCGATAGGTGGTTGGCGCTGTGCCATCCCGATGTCCTTTGCTGCCCGAAGGCGTGCCTAGATGAAAGGCGACTGGCATCCCAAGCAGATCTCCACTCTTCAAGTAACCAAATTCAAAGTTCTATCTTGAGTTCACGCGATTGGCCAGGTATCAGCCCCAGAAGGGTATATCAGTTGACAGATTGATCTAGGTATACACATGAAAGCTGGTATCGAAATCTAAATGTTATGGTACAAAGAAGAGAAGCATAAAGGTCCATGTCTGCGAGCTTTCAGCGCTGTAGCTTGAACTCACGCCGCCGCTTCAACAGATCCTGCAGTACTTCTTCAGCGCTCTAATATGGAGAGCCGTATTCCACTTACAGCTGTGAGTGGGAAGAGGTTTATCTTGGTACCAGATGAGACCATCCTCATGCATCCACTTCTGCAAATCTTCTGGATATCCGACTCTCTGATGATCACCGAGGGTGCATAACTGCCCATTGTCTGGGCGCTTGTGTGGACCAGACGTGATTCTTCTGTGTGGGCCTATTGCTCCGCAGAACTTGCAACGTAACTTCCACAATTGATTCTTGTTCGTACATCAGCAATGTGCATTTCGAATTGAATACGATCCTACCCTCTTGTCATGCACCTGCCGGCAAAAATCAGCAGAAACAAGCGATTGAGGCACCTGCACCCACTCGAAGGTTTCCCTCTGCCTCGGGTCTAACTACTGCATAATTCTTGCCATCTGGTCCAATACATTCAGGAGGAGTTTCATTTGATGCAGCAGAATCAATCTTTTTGGGCTTGTACCACCGATATTCTGTGACACCGGTGAAGTCGACATTGTCTTTGTTCTTTTTACAATTGTGCTTCGCTGGGGCAATATCCCGGTAGCATTGTAGTACTTGACATCCCTGACATTGAAGCGGTAGATTGGCAGCCTGAGTAGCAAGAGTCAGGCATCGGCCATAGCTGCGAAGCCAGAGATTGACCTTTCTCTGCAGATCGGGAGCGACCTTCAGTATGTCACGGTAAGACTGTTCCTGTGTACTCACCTGACTGATGCTCAGTTGATATTCTGCGTCGGTCTCAAGAATCTTCCGGTAAGGTTTATGGGTGAAATACAGCACTCCGGTTGGCTGAGGCGCAGCAACGTGAGCTAAGGGTGGAACAGCAGCATTTACAGTGCCTGTAGTCTGCGCAGCTCCGTCTTAGATCGCGCTCAAATCGGCAACGAACGCAGACGTACAGGCTGCGCGTGAGCTAGATGTCCACTGTGAGCAACCGACGAGGTTGATGTCGTGCTATATACGCCAGGAGTATGCTGCGTATTGAGAGCCGTGAAGGCAACCTTCGTCTGAGCTCTAGTGCTATGACTGTGGATAATTCTTGTCAGCTGGTTAAAAGGAGCAGGAAAGTGACTCGCGGTAGCAGCCTTGTACCATCTAACGTTGAGTACCTGCTCTGGACGATACGGCGAGCCGTCGCATCTTGTCCTGGCTGTAGCGTTGGCCATGACTTCTTGTATATGCCATCCATTTGCATCGGATACAAAAGATCGCATCGTGGACATTCGTCGACCCAACCTTGCGCCTGAAGATTTCGTTAGGAACGAGGTACCTGACCTGATGATCAGCATACCTTAGCCTGCAACATCGTCGGTACATCAGCGTTTTTCTTTCAAAGTCTTTGAAGAGACGTACATTCTTATAGCCGACAGCATTCTTTGGTGCGGCGGCGTTATCGACTGTAGTGTATGGTCGACCGCGGATCAATCTATCCTGCGAAGAAGGCTGCTTTGAGCGTTAGCACTGAGCCCTTGAAGAGCAATAGAAACCCGACGGCATGAATTGCCTGAGACTGGCTATTAAGAGACATGGCAAGAGATGAAGAGATGATCGAAGTTGAGAAAGCAACAGTGTCGCGGACCTCGGCTTGAGAGTCCCCGACGGATTCAAGACAAGAATCTTCCTCCTGGTGAACAAAGGGAGGGATTTCGCTTGGCAAGGGAATAGCCATAGATTCAGAGCCACTATCTACCTCAAAACAATAGTGGGCTCGATGAACAGCCGATGAGTTGTGACTGCAACGAAAGAGCTCCGATGTTCCGGACAAGGATAGGCAGCGAGCAGTAGACGAAGGCATTGACGATACTTCTTTACACTTGCCACAGAGACCGAGCACGAAGACATGCTACGATCTTGCTGTTCGGAATAAAAGCCCAGATGCAGTGGAAAGCAGAAATGAGCGATCCAGGCACCTGTAACCGCTCGAAGCTTTCCCTTCAAGTGCTGGCTAACTACAGCATAATCCCTGCCATCTGGTTCGAGTAGTACACGCAGGAGGAGTTTCAGCGGGTGAAGCAGAATTTATCTGTCTAGGTTTCGAGTCGCAACATTGTGAAAGTGGAGTGGACGAAAGCAGCATTGACTTGAGGGTGATATTGAGCCAAAGGTAAGCTGACACAAGAGGTCTTGCGAGAAAAGTGAGAGGTGTATTGAGTGACTGGTGGAATGAAGTAGATGCTGGATGATTTTGGTGAATAATGCTGGTTGCAGTCAGCGTACGATTGCTGGATGAGATCATGGTGAATGTAATGACACAGTGGCAGAACAATGGAGATGTGATAGCCGGTAGAGTAAAAAAGTGGATGCTGGAAGTGCTGATTTACTCAATTGATTGGTGGATAATGAAATTGTACATGCGCAAATGGGGATACGAGATGAAGGAAAGTGTTAGTATCGTTGATTCTGGATGGTGTGTGTACAGTGAACGTCGCAAAGAGACTTTGGAAGGTTTTCAGTCGCGTGGCATGAGCTGTGTTGAGAGACCATACCTGGTGGGACTGCGTCCATGAGCCTATGAACGGCCTACAGACTTTTGCTCTGTTCTCCAAGCAGCGTCGACCCATTTCTTCATGAAGACACGCCCCTCAGTCCAGCATTCGACAAAAATCCCCCAACAAACAAGCACAGCAATACCTTCAACTAGACCAATTATCAAAAAATGGTCTTTGCCTTTAGTCCCGCTGTATTCGATTGTGTGACCAACGAAGTGTTGCAAAAACAGGCAAGAGGTCCAAAAAGCCATGATGATCCATACATATACCGTCATAGCGAGACGCGTGGTAGACAGTAGATGGAGCTGAATTCCAGCAGCAGTGACAATTGGATCGCTGATGAGGACTGCAAGAGCGACTGTGATGATTGGTTGACAAAGATTGACCCAAGCGGGAACGGCTGGCAACAAATCGAACTGCTCGAAAACGAGAGCAGGAATTGTTCAGATTGACGAGAGAAAGCCGATGATAGTAAGACTCCAGATGATGCCTAGGAGGATGCGAGAGCTGATGTGTCCTCTCGCGGGACGCTGAGGCTCGGTCGCTTTGGCGGGTTTCTCGCCCATGTTCCTGATGTGTTTTGAATCAAGGCTTCTACTTTGGGACTTCTAGCTGGCGAAGGTGCTTCCGACGCTGGCAAGATGCTGGATTAAGTGCTGGTTATTGGTCAAGCCGATCAAAAAACAAAGACTAAAATCAGTGATAGAGCAGCATCGCAAGGATGACTTGATAGCTCAACATACGATATACATCGACACGGTTTTAAAGTCGATACCTCGTGACCCCAGTGATGTCGACAATGTCTTTGCAAAGACAATTGTGTCTCGCTAGCTGCCTCGCTGTAGCAATATTCCGTATCGCTGGAGTACATAATATACTGGACATAGAAACGATAGATGAGCAGCCTGAAGAGCAAGAGTCGGGCATATGCCTTGAACCTGGAGTCAGACGTTGAGTTTGACGACAGAATTTTCTTTCTTGTGATAGATAAAGGGAAGCTTTCGCATGGCACCAGAGAGGCCATAGATTCAGAGCTGATATCAACTACAGTACAAAACTGCTCTCGTGAAAAGCCAAAGAATTTGAGACTGCGACGGAAAAGCTCCAATGATCTGGATGGGACAGGCAGAAAGTAGTAGACGATGGCATTGACATTCCTGTCAGCTGCCAGAGAGGCCAAGCCCGAAGACGTGCTACAAAGTATTGAGGCTCAGCGTTCGCACGAGACCTTGCTTCGGTAATAAAGGCCAGAAAGCAGTAGAAGGGAAAGCGATTTCCAGTACCAGGGAGAACAAGACCACATCTTGACACAATGAAACTGTAGTGCCTTTCGATAGTACAGCACAGGCCTGAAAGCATTTGAGCATTCGCGAGCATGGCAGCTTGTTGCATGAATGCGACCAACACAGCTGTATCGCGAGCAGCACAGCTAGGCAGGCATTTCCACACAGCACGCAAAGGCAGAGAAAGCACAGCAGGCGGAACCGTATCTCGACAACAAAGAATGGAATGTCCTTTTTGCGACTCGATTTTGCAGCGCATTGGGCTCTTCTACTGCTTGCTTTCGATCAGTCATGCAGTGATCAGACTTTTCTCTGTCTTCTTTTGCCTCGTACGGCTGTCTGAGTGTCTAAGTGTTTGGCTGTTGTATCTGGAACCCCTCCTTTTTCGATTGAAGCATGGCTTTCGCATCACCTCGTCTGCCCTTTTCGCAAGACGAAGAGTCTCGAGCAGGCTCTCCCAGCGCTGCTTCAGAGGCAGACTTGAACGATCAAACGTTTGGAGACTCGTTCGCAGCGGTCGGCAGCTTTGCAAATGGCTGCTATCTACCATCGCCTGCACAAAGGCCAGCTTTGGGAGAGAAACGCAAGAGTGTGACGACGGGTCAATGGTCTGTTACTACGCCTCTGACTAGGGAAAAGAGCTTGGCTGCTTGGGGGATTGAAGGGAATGATTTGCAAGTCGAGGTGGATTCCAAGACTTCTTCAGACACCTTTCAAATGTCTGCATCGTCTTCTGGCACTACTTCAAACACGACAGCTACCACTGATTCTGCCGCAAACCGACCTGAAAGTCCTGCTGTTGAGCTGCACTCTTTGCCGAAATCGACTTCCTCACTGCCGACACCTGCTCGCCTGCATGCTAGTAGTCAAGCTGCTCACCCAAGCAAGGTCGAGCTAGCTGCAAAGACGCCTCAAACCGGACTTTCGCCAAATGATCCTTTCGCGCGAGATCTTCTTGAGTGAGCAGTCTCGTCTTTTCTCTCTTCAGATTGATGACTTAAACATTGATCAGTCGCCTCATCCGTGTCGAATTCTCCCTCTTCCCTCTTCGAGATCTCACCGCTCAAGTCGCATCACTTCGCACCGATGTCGACTTTCTGCTCAGAGCTCAACGTCAAGCTACATCTGGTCCACCTGGCTCTTCAGCATCCTCCGCCGGCGGTCCATCTCGCATTCAAAATGGGTCTGACGTCTCAGCTTCTATCATTACTGGCGTGCTTAACAACGACGGAGGCAATCAAGAGACGATTCGACAGCTGTCTTCGCAAATCTCCTCTCTCAGCGGTACTGTTGCGCAATTGCTTTCGGTTCAAGCTTCTCAACACCAGCAGAGCTTAGGAGTGCAGCGCCCGCAAAGTTCGCCTGTCGCTAATCAGCCCGAGCAAAAGCTATCTGCTGCAACGCCTGCTTTTAAGCCGCGTCCACCTTTGACCGATAGAAGCATCAGTCTCGATGTGAGTCGGCTATGGATGGTCAATGTAAAGCTGATCTTGTGATTAGCCCTCGATCATGACGAGCGGCAATCGATCCCAAATTTCCGACTACGAAACCAATTTGTCCATCTTGCAACAGAAATGGAACTGCATCTCGCCATTGATCTCAGCCCAACTATTCCAGTCACTTCTTCGCATCTCTGCCTTGTCCTCACCAAGCAAGATACAGCTCAAAGCAATACCATGTATCTTGCAAGCTGGTGAAGACATCGTCGCTCAAGTCAGCACACCACTCGAAGGCGTCATCTCTTACGCTCTGCCAGCAGTGCAATTATGCGCCACTGCACCTCCATCAAACTCGGTTTCTGTTCTCGTCGTTACGGCGAATGTGGAAGCCGCCTCTTTCGCGCATCAGATTTTCCAACAGCTCGGATCATCACTTGGAGTCCGATCAGGATTGGCAGTTTCTTCTTCTGCAAGTGAAGACCATGCAATGTTGCAACGCTCAAGACCACATGTCTTGATTGGAACACCTCAAACTGTACTCGATTTGCTGGCGATGCGGGCTTTGGGATATGAAGGAGGTCCGAAACTGCTCGTGCTGGATGAAGCCGACGCTCTGGTAAATCAGCAACAGTCCGACCTCGTCTACAACATCATGCGTCTGCTCCCTTCAGTCTCGCCACCTTCTACATCCGTCTCGAAAGTCTTTGATCCTTTTGGCGATGCAGATCGAGAACGCACTACTTCCAACTCGTCTGGTCCTAGGGTCGTTCGTCAAACAGCCATCTTTGGTCGAGTCATGTCTCCAGAACTCCTCACTATGGCTTCCAGCTTGCAATTACGAGAACCAGTCCGCGTCTTAGTCCGCAAAACACCAACCAGCACTGTCGGTCGACCTGGTGCATCCCGATCATCCAGCGGCATTGAATCGGTTTTGCAGGGAACTCGCCATTACTTTCTCTATGTAGCTATTGCTAACCGTGCACAAGGCTCGATGAATGGGCCGGGGGAGCAGGCGTGGAAGTTGGAAGCAGTGACGGATTTGGTCGAGGATGTACAAACGAACCAGATTGTCATCTATTGTGAGGGTCTTAGCGTCTCGGACATTTGCGAAGCTAAAAGATGTGATGACCTCACAGGTGGATCGATCGAGGCTGTTGAAGCTGTCTCCTACCGCTTGACTAGTCGAGGCATCGATGCTTTGGCTTTGGTAAGTTCTCACTTTTCATCACCCGCTCATTGGGCTCAGTCTGTTCTAGCACGGCGATATGGGCGCTTCCGCTCGTTCAAGCATCATGTCCAAGTTTAATTCGCCTCACATGTCTGGCAAAGCATTGAAGAAATGTCTCGTCATGTACGTCCTCGGCATGCTCTTGTCAGTGCAAATCTGATGATCAGCTGCTTGGATGTACAGCTACGACGTTCTTTGTCGCACTATGTCAGACCTCTACCAAGTTCCGCTGGTCATCAACTTTGATCTTCCTCCTTCGGTGGAAGCTTACGTTCACTCTGTCTCGAGCGCTGCGCCAAGCGGATACGGTAGAGGTGGTGCGGCAGTCAATGTCATCACTAGCGATGAAGACATTGACGGCTTGAGAAGGTCAGTTGGAACAGCTTGCCTGCTCTGCTCAAGCTGAACTGGAGCTGTTTTAATCAGGATCGAAAGCTTCTATGGCATCCGCGTACAAGAACTGCCTCCCAACCACTCTTCTCTCGCATGATATCCCTCGACACGTCTGTTCTGTTTCAACCTGTACACCTTTCGGTAATCGTTCCTCAAGCAAAAGTCAAAATTCACTTCACACCAGGATTGTTGTTGCATGTATTCCCAGAACCACTTTTAGATTCACTTTCATGTATAGGGTAAAACGGGTCACAAGGGGTCAGATCAAATGCATGTACTGATATTATTCGACTATTGGTGTATCGGCTCCAGTAGCGACTTTGGCCGCTTTCGCCTCTGCTCTAGCCGCTTTCCTGTCTGCCTTCTTCTTTTGCTTGTTGCTTTGAACGGTAGTGTCTACTTTGGGCGCTGCTTTGGCTGCTTCTCGTTCTGCTCGGTCTTCCGCTGCCCTTACTGCGCTGCCTACGTTTGGTAGAGTGTTCGGATTGGTGCGCATGTAGTATAGCTTCGCTCGTCTGTCGATCAAATACCCTCGTTTAGTACAGAATGTACGAAGGAGCGCTCGACCGACCTGAATCTGACCATTCGACCCGGTCTGGCCTTGTCCCTCTTTGTCAAATCCGCCCTACTAACGACCTCAATATCCGCCAACATGTTGCTGCTCGCATTAAACAACATTTCCACTCCACACTTGTTCAAGACGTTCCTCAACCTAAAGCAAGTATCTACGCCTCTCCTTCTCACAGCAATCAGTACACCACTGAATGTGTTTGTTTGTGTTCTTGAGGCGTTGGTGTAGAATTTGACTGTCAATATCGATCCTGGGGAGGCGAGAGGTGCTCTTCGGTGTCTGTTTGCTCGGGCGAATAGTGCAAGACGAGCAGCGAGCGTAGGATCTGTTTGTGCTGCTGTTGCGCTTAAGTGGGTGTTGATGCGATGCATGAGTGTGTGCGAAGAGTCTGTACGCTTTGAAGCAGAGCTCAAGGGGGATTTGATGATTTGCAATTGAGACGAGAATGGATACGCTGTCAGACATGGTATTGCAACATAAGTCACACGACTATACTTGGCAGCGCCTGACTGACCTGCTGGTGGGCTAGAGGCGTCCTCAGAGGCAGTAGCATAATTTCTTGTTGCGCCTACGGAAAGATGAGACTCTGTCTTTGACGAGGGCGCTTCGAGCATACCTGAGGCGGCCGATCTGTTTATTCTACAAGTGCACGCCCTTCTCAAGCTTGTTATAGTCAAGGTAGACATGATGGATTGGTACAAAGCCAGAACTTGTTGAAATTTGGAAGCTGGAGCGCAGCGGTCACTCGATACTTCTCATTCTGCTCTGCATCGCCTATACGTGGCACTGTATGGCTTTCTACGATATTCATGTGTTCGCCTTTCGTTTGCCTGATTTGTTCAGGCTCCACCGTGACGGTCTTCACTCGAGCCAGTGTTTGCTGAACTTTCCTTGCTGCGGCATGTCCTGAACGTGCACAATATGGCTATACTACTCTTCCGCTTTCTTATGCACGTTTTGTGCATACACGCGCAACCAGCCCACGGGCGGCTGATTAGTCGGTGTCTCTCCTCCCTCTTGGCAAGTTGTAATGACAGACACGTTCGGTTGATCTAACCATCTTCGTTATTGGCTTCCCGCGCTCTCTTCCTTCTCTACATTATTCTTCAATGCATATCACTAGTGCTCTTCTTTTGGCTGCTTCTCTTGTCAGCGCTTCAGCTTTGCCTTGGACTAGCTCTGGCAGCAAGCTCGAGACACGCGACAATGACAAGGGTGAGTACATCAAATGCTCCCTTGTGATGCAAGCTGACTTGATATAGCTAAACCATTCTCCTTCACTGCCGCTTCATGGAACTTGCGCTATGGCAATCCTGACGACATTGCCCTCTCGCAATCGCTCTCCAACTTGTCAAACTACAATCCTCTTGATTTGCCTCAAGACTACTACAGCGACATGAGGGAACGACCTTGGTCTGAGCGTCGAATTCCTCTAGCTGGTGAAATGTTGTGGAACGATGTTTCGCTCGCTGGTCTGTCCCTCTCCTCTACTATCGCGTGCGGCGATTGAATGACTACTAAAGGCATGCAAGAAGTCCTCTACAACCAACTGGAAGACATGGATGCGCTATTGCAGAAGACTCATCCCGATTTCCAACACCGAGGAGTTGGTAGGGGAGATGGATGCGAAGATGATTCATGCCCGCCTGTCGAAGGATTGAACGAGTTCAGTCCGGTCTACTTCAGAAAGTGGGTCTGGCAAATTAATGCAAGAGGAACTTTGCTGATAATCCTCAGCTCAATGTTTGATCTCAAGGAATGGGACACTTTCTGGTTATCTTACACACCCTTTGAAATCTCTCAGCACCCGAGTGAGTCATTCGTACCGCCATGAAGGCTTTGTCTGATCGTCGAATAGACACGACCAACTGGAGAATCTGCACTACTGCTCGCTTCGATACCCCAGCTGGTGATGTTACTGTTATGGCCACGCATTGGGATCATCAATCCAACCCTGCTCGTGCTCAAGCCGCTTCCCTCATTCTGCACCGAGCCAAATCAATTGTTGAGCAGACTGGTCGCCCCGTCCTGCTTTTCGGTGACATGAACTCTCCTACTTGTAAGCTTTGCCTTCTTCTTCAAGTAATCTCGCTCATCTTTTGGTCAGTCGGTGAAGACTCAGCCGGATACAAGATCATCACAGGCCAACAAGCACCAGAAGAAATCAACTCTACCTTTGCTGAGAAGTATCCTGTCAAGTCCAACAAGCCATTCAGCTTCAAAAACACGATAAGTACTACTCCTAAAGAAAGAGTCACCGGTCACAGCGCGACTTTTACCGGCTTCGGCGATGTTCAGAACTCTACAGAAGTCAATGAGGATTACTCTCAGATCGATTTCATCTTTGGTTCTTCAGCTGGAGGATGGGTGAGTGCACTTCTTGCTCTCCCTGATTAATGTTGACGGCCTTTCGAATCAAATTTACAGGAAAGCAAAGCTCATAAAGTTGGAAGCAACTTTTTCGACGACGGCCTCATCTTTTCCGATCATCGCCCTGTCATGGCTCAGATTGAGCTCAAGCCTGGGCAATTCTACCTGTGAGGGTTGATCCGAGGAAGGCAAAAGGTACACTGTAGAATAGGCGGTTCGAAAATGTCCATAGATCAATATAGAGCAATGCAAGCTGATTGATCCCGATGTTTGTAAAGGTTGAGCTCAAGCTAGGAATCTAGTCCCTTGCAGCAAAGATGAATGCGCTTGGAGTGCTGTGCCTCTTGAACGAAGCCAATCTGTGTTGTAACGTGCCGAATCTCTTGCAAAGAGGTTACATAGCCCGTATGCTTGTACAAATTCAGCCTCAACGCCAGCGCAGATGCTATCAAGGCTATCACATTGTCAGCTATATCTCAGTCTGCAATGACTGCACTCACCAGGAAAGAAGAGCAAGGCGTGTTCTAGCCTATGAGACGGCAGCCTGAACTTGGTCACTGTATGACGATATCAGACAAAGAGTGGACATTCAACGCATACAACTGACTCGAATTGTCCAAGGTAGTTGCCAGGAGGGTCTATAGACAAGTGTCTCGATCAGTTGGATCAAGCTTCGCTGACGAATGACTTACAGTAGATGCAGCTAATGAAAGGGCTGTACATGCCATCGCAGTCCGAGCTACCGCATCCAAATTTCTGGGTATTCTTCCAGACTGCGACCGCTTAGGACGATCAACGATAGCTAGCGCATAGACGTACCGACTTGGGCTAGAAGACTCTTGTCAATTTCCGTGCAACCTCATTGAAATCTGAACTCACTGAAATGACCTGTTCCTGCAGAGAATCCATCGCCTTGCTTGTAGTCTTTCTTCTCGGCAGCCCACATCTTGACGGCGCCTTCCATGGACGCTCCGCTAGCAAGGTTCTCGCCTGAGCCTGTGGACTTTCCTGAAGCATTCGAAAGCGTATACATAAGCGATTGAAGTCTAAGAAAGGAGCAGCAGCGAACCTCCACCTAAAGAAGACCGTTTAGACTCGCAGTGCTAGCCAGAAGAGCAGACTCACCATGTTCCCAAACACATCTGTCAGTCCATTTCTGAGCTTCAGCAGCGAGCTTTTGATCCCAGACTACAGGTTCAGCGCCGTGAAGAGCCCGCTCAGCATTGTGACCATCAACAGCGGCCTTTGCGAAAGCGCTCAAGTTGCCAGAAGCGGGTGAAGTCTGGACTGGTTTCTGAGAAGTAGAAGAGCGAGTAGTAGTCTGCGGTTGCTTGGTAGTTGTTGGTTTGGCAGAAGTAGTTGGTCTGACGGAAGTTGGTCGTACAGCTCGCGTAGTCGTGGGACGAACAGATCGAGTAGTTGTGGGACGAACAGAGCGAGTTGACTGTGGACGAGCGTCCTCAGCCGGAGCAGAAACGGACTCTGGGAGCTCGACTGAAGATTCAACCGGCTTAGCGTTGTCCTCTGATGAAGTGGCAGCGGGTCTGGTGCCGATACGAGTAGTCCAGCTTTGCCAGTTGCCCCAGTTTCCACGGCCAGATCTGCACGGCAATCAGCTGGGATCCGGATGCAGATTGTGATTATGCGCACTCGCGAACGACTTTTTGCCATTGCTTCTTTTGGGCCGCTTTCATGGTGCATGGCTTGTCCGCCGCCTGGGCAAAGACAGAAGCAGAGAGTAAGAGAGCGGAGCTAAGAATCTGAATAGTGAGCATTTTGAATGGAAGATAGATCTCGCCAGGAGACTTGTGTGAGGGATGAATGAGCGTGTAAGTGAGTCTTCAGGGAAAAGCGACAGCTGAGAGGCCTGTTGAGCTGTGTCCACAAGAGAAGCTTCTGCTGATCTGTCACCTTGACGACATGTTTCGCGGTGCGTTTGCTCTTAGGTCCGAGTACGACCAGATCACAACGGCTTGGCAACTCGATACTGCAAGAGACTGGAGAGCAGTTCAAGAGTGTCAGATGATAGGTACATGTTGATAACATCGCATTAGCCCGTCGACAGCCAAACGGACGCTGCAGCGACACAGACGGCTCGCGCACGATGCTACAAGGAACAGCAAGGAGAGTACAGCACAACGCGCAGGCCCCGAAAAACATTCAGACTATTGTAATTGTTGTTTCGGGTCGACGAGGCAGACTCTTGATATCCTGCTGTCCGATATACCAGAACCGCGTATACCAGTCAAATTGCTACACATCAGCAACAGCGTAAACTAGCCTGCCTGCATTGTCTGGCAATCTATTCGGCGACATATTGACAGCTCTGTCCAAGGAGGCTACCATAAAGGGAACATCTTGCGACCTGCCAGCGACTGGCCAGCTGTCGCAGGAGCAACTTTCAGGAATAAGAGAGCGAGCTGCAGATTTTGTGTGCTTCGACAGCCCTCGATCGAACCACCTGTGAGGACATCACATCTTTTAGCTTCGCAAATGTCCGAGACGCTAAGACCCTCACAATAGATGACAATCTGGTTCGTTTGTACATCCTCGACCAAATCCGTCACTGCTTCCAACTTCCACGCCTGCTCCCCCGGCCCATTCATCGAGCCTTGTGCACGGTTAGCAATAGCTACATAGAGAAAGTAATGGCGAGTTCAGCTTGGGAAATCTGGCTCGTCAGACTCAAGAATGACATGCAGGACAATGTTGCAAGTCGGAAACAGTCTGGCAAACTGGGCGCCTACTTCTCAGCCCAGTCATGTCGGTAATGGAATTCGTCTGCGAGATGAGATCATCGCACAGACGGAAAATCTTGCAGCCTATCGAATCGCTCTCTTCAGTCATTTTGCACTATTTGTCGACAAAGTTGAACTACACGCTGTTGATCTGCGTGTCTTGGAGTCTTGACAGCTTGAAGAAGTAGACTACTCTGAATGGCTGATCGTAGCAATAGTACGTGTATAGTATAGGCGGCCATCATATGCTCATATGTACTTGCTCGTAAGTAGGTCGTCGGCGAGATTTGCAGTGGGGCCTAATTGTTTCTTCAGTAGTCATTGCAACCTCCGTCCTTTCCCAAGAAACCTCATCGTTCGCTTTCTCAACGCTTCCCTGGACATGTTTCTGCTCTTCAATTCTTTTGCAAGTCTGCCTTGCCACGATGGCCGCATAGCAAACAGGACTGCTCAAAAGGCACAAGCCCACTGCTCCGCCTTCTGTGATATCTTACGCAAAATGCCTGATGTATCCTTCGACCTGGACTCTCCTTTGTTGTCATTTGACCGGAATACGACCCTCGACATTACTGGGTTCACCGTCACCGGAAGTCTCTCACCAACAACTAGGAAGAAAGCCTTGCATAATTGGCTGGCCTACGAGATGGCTCATCAGGTCCCTCAGCCGAACAGTACAGCATTCCTGTTCGCCGCTCTTGGCTTGCAACTCCCGAGTCCCCGATATCTCTATGGCATTTCACAAATAATCTGGACTTTGCCGACTGCTAAGGAGAGACTTGACGCCGCTGGTTTCGCTGGTGAATCGGCCTATGCCAAAAGCAGAAAGTGGGAGAGCTGTCTTGCATGCGGCAAACATCAGAGAACGGGAGAGGCGATATCTGCTGCATACAAGCAATGTGCATCGTGTGCTTTCGCTACATAGTGAGTCCGCGTATACGAAGTGTCATGCCTTGGGCTGATCTAGGAATAGCTGTAGCAAGGATTGTCAGTTGCGGGATTGGAAAGACGGACACAAGAGGGCAAGTTCACCGATACATGAACTTTGTCTAATACTGATGTACTGTCCTTTGCTAGTCTTGCAGTAGACTTTGCGCGTCAAAATGAAGGAATTCGTGTGCCGCCCTCCTGCACGTGACCACTTTTTGCCAGTCGCAATTTTTCGACCGGCTCGCTCAACTCTGGGCAAGCTAAGGCTATTCTATGACTCTATGACGCGCTGTACAAGTATTGCTGCTCGGCTCAGCTTGGAGAATGAAGTCAGCTTATGGCGCGCCTTCCCGATATTTCATAAGCGTAATTCGATTTGCCCATCTTTTTGAGAATGGGGTTTCCCTTGCTTCCCGCTCCACCAACCAAATCTCTTCTATAACATGGACGCAGTCAGCAACGTACTCAAGAATGTCCCAGGTATTGACCCAAGGCCCGCCCAAAGGATGCAGGCTTTCAGCGGCATGAATGATGGACCTGTCAGTGTGGCTGCATTATTGAGCAGGACAACTTCCTGATAGCGTACAGGCCGAAACTGCTGCCAGAATCGCTGGTCTCGTCAAGAAGGAGCAGCTCAAAGATGTAAGCACGTTCATCACTTGTGTTCTACCTTGCTGACCTCATTCTAGGACTCTCCCTACTACACTAGCAACTTTGGACAGGTCGTCCCAGATGCAGGCCATCCTCTTAACGTCGGCGGCATCCCGGTTCAGAGCGACCACATCCTTCTCGAAAAGCAACAAGCTTTCGACCGTTCCAAGATTCAAGAGCGCATTGTTCACCCTTGCGGATCGTCTGCATTCGGTACCTTTACCGTCACGAATGACGTTTCGCACCTCACCAAAGCCGCCATGTTCCAGCCTGGAACGCAGACTCTTTGCTACACTCGCTTCTCTACCGTCACCTATGGACGAGAGTATCCTGATCAGGGAAGGAATCCTCGTGGCTTTGCGTGGGTTTTGTCTACTTCTCGTTGTTTAAACATGCCCAATCTGCATACAGCAACAAATTCCACACTCCCGACGGCAATTACGATCTCGTTGGTTAGTGTTTCAAAGTCTGTGATATCTCGTGTTTCTCACATCGCGACAAAGGTCTGAGCTGGCCTGTATTCTTCGCTCGAGACCCTATGATGGGCCCAGACAACATTCGCTCCCAACAGCGCCACCCTAAGTCGTTCTTGGTTGACCACAATGCTTGGTTCGACTGGCTTTCCATGGTGCCAGAATCGCAGCATGCTGGTCTTATGGTAGGTCATCTCCAGGAATCACGGTGTTCCCGTCGGATGGCGATTCATGTCAGGCTATGGCTGTCACACCTTCAAATGGGTCAATGCCAACGGCAATCACGTCTTTATCAAGTATCACTGGCGATCTCAGCGTGAGCCTAATTAGAATCGCGCAATCCCTTGACTGACCATTTGATAACAGAGGGAGTCAAGAACTTCACCAATGAAGAGACCATGATGAAGATGGGCGAAGACCCTGATTTTGCAAAGCGCGATCTTCTCGACCACATTGAAGGCGGCGGAGACGCTCGCTGGACCATGTTGATTCAAGTCATGCAGCCTGAAGACGTCGCAAAGGTCGATTTTGACGTGTTCGATGTGACCAAGGTCTGGCCTCGCACTCAATTCCCAATGCAAGAGGTCGGAGAGTTGGTCTTGAACCGAAACCCAGAAGATTACCACCGAGACGTTGAGCAAGCAGCTTTCAGTCCTGGCTCCCTTGTTCCCGGTATCGAGCTTTCGCCAGACACGTAAGTCTGCCCTCTTGACACTGCTTTCGACTTGCTCATCTTTCTCTTTAGTTTGCTTCAGTGGAGAGCTTTCTTTTACAGAGATGCTCAGTACGTCCGTCTTGGCTCTGCCAACATCAATCAGATACCGGTAAACTGCCCGTTTTTGTCCAA
Source organism: Kondoa malvinella (assembly GCA_039545315.1). Taxonomy (NCBI): domain Eukaryota; kingdom Fungi; phylum Basidiomycota; class Agaricostilbomycetes; order Agaricostilbales; family Kondoaceae; genus Kondoa; species Kondoa malvinella. The sequence continues at coordinate 3,084,093 of BCIM01000001.1, read as the reverse complement.
GTATCTCTCGCGTGAGCTTTTCTACCTTTTAATTTCTATCTCCAAAGATCGGTTTGCTCACTTACAGAACAGCCGACAACTACAACGGAACGATGAGAATTGATGCCAATGCTGATGAGAATTGATGCCAATGCTGCTGGCAAGCCTTACTATTGGCCAAACTCGACCATGAACAACAAAGCTACGAAAGAAGGCACACCAGCATTCGGTGGCCAGCAAATGGCCGAAAAGCCAATGCAGGTTCACTCGAACGTCTTGTCTCGCAAGAGTTACTATCGTCACGAGGGTTCGCCAACTGAAGTACGTCTGACATCGAGCTACTTGACTCATGCTCATGCCTTTTGCAGTACGACCAAGTTCGAGAGCTCTATTTGAGAGTCATGACTCCCGAAGCTCGTGAAGAGGTGCACAAGACTACTGCTTTCCTGCTCAAGCGTGCACAGCCACTCGTTCAGAGTGAGTCTGACTTTGTCTCAGTCTCTTTCGCTTTCAAGCTAATCACTCGATACCCTAGAAAACTATTTGATTCAACAATGTGCTATTGCGGAAAGCTACGCAAAGGCGATCTACGAGTCAGTGGACTCGTAATTGTTGGCAGGCATTTCTGATATCGCTTATAGCCGTCTCCCTGCGCATGAAGGCTACACCTTTGACGAGATCAAAGAAGGGTCAAAGACTGCACACTTGGTCGGCAAGAACATGGACATGCACGTCAGCTCAGGAAATGAAGGCTATGGCTTCCTCGGTCGATCTGTGCCAGCTGGTGCTCTATGAGCGGATCAAAGGGAAAGGCTCAAGTACGCCGTGTGTATAGCTGAATGACGGAACTTGCATCTATGCCCTTTGTTTCATGATGCGCTATACTGCTACACGTATCTCGTTGCTATTGTGTACGATTCAAGCATCTCACAAAGGTCTGCAGCATCGTCATGCATTTTGACATGAGCAATTAGTTGCTTCCAAACGACATTATGGCAGACGACAGCTCAGCTCTTTCCAGTATGTGTACAGCTGAGCAAGTGCAGTGGAATGGCCTGACTAAAGAATATAGACGACCTGGCCTCTCGCCTGTCGGTCAAAGCAGATCAAACATCAACAGAGGAAACTGCCACACCTGCCCCAGTCGAGGCACCAGTAGAGGCAGACGCGCCTGCAGAAGCCTCTACATCAAATTCTACAGCGTCACAGCTGCTACAAAATATCGAACATGAAGTTCAAGTGACTTTGGCAGATCAACAAGCTGATCCAAATTCCCCTCTATACTCTGCGCAAAGCTTTGAGGATCTCCATCTGTGTGCTCCCGTGTGATGTTGCAGCATGTTCCAAGCGCTAATACGGCTGGTCACAGACACCCGGATTTGCTCAAAGGCGTCTACAAGATGGGATTCCAGAAACCTTCTAAAATTCAGTCAAGAGCTCTTCCTTTACTTTTACAAGATCCGTGAGTACACCAGATGTCCTTTAGGGATGAGCTTGTCTCATTATGTGACTCTGGCGTCTCGCAGACCACAAAACATGATCGGGCAATCGCAATCCGGGACAGGCAAAACAGCGGCTTTCGTGCTCACCATGCTCAGTCGAATTGACTTCACTCAGCTCGTACCCCAGGTCAGCTGACTTTGATGTAACTCTTTCGAGAGCTGATATCCCAAGATCTGGCTGACAGGCTATCTGCATTGCTCCTTCGCGTGAATTGACAAGACAAATCATGGATGTGGTAGCCAAGATGGCTGAATTCACCGAAGTAAAGACTTTCCTCGCGACCAAAGGTGTTCGGTATAGAGGATCAGCGATAGAAGCGCATCTGATTGTTGGTACACCTGGAACTATATTGGATGTCAGTCTCTCGATGTTTTGCTCTTTCGTGAGCTGAATGTTGCGTCGGAATTGACAGATTGTACGGTCGAGAGGTGTATTGGACCTGAATAAGATCAAGGTCTTTGTACTTGATGAAGCGGATAACATGCTCGACGAAGGACAAATGGCAGATCAAAGTATCAACATCAAAAAGTATGTCTTTTCATCTGCTCTTCTACGTCTACTCTAACCGCTATTTGGCAGCATGATCACCAAAGCAAACCAAGCCGTTCAAATTGTCCTCTTCTCTGCTACTTTCAGCGAAACAGTCCGGAATTTCGCTCTTCGGTTTGCGCCGAAAGCCAACGAGATCAGGCTGAAGAAGGAAGAAGTCACTCTGGATGCAATCAAACAATTCTTCATGGGTCGGTCGTGTTGACGTGTGCCTTTTCTTTTGGCTTACATCTAATACTTCCCCGACAGATTGTCGGAACGAACAGCATAAATATGAAGTCCTGCTCGAGCTATATCATCTTCTGACTATTGGACAATCCATCATCTTTTGCAAGGTGCGAAGTTGTCTGGCTGATCACAAGTGATTGTGTTCATTCTGAACGGTTGCACAGAAACGCGACCAGGCAGACGAGATTGCCAGACGCATGATAAGCGAAGGACACAAAGTCACCGCGCTGCACGGTCAACTCGATGGTGCTGAAAGAGATACCGTCATGGATGACTTCAAAGCGGGCAAAACCAAAGTCCTCATTACGACCAATGTGATTGCGAGGGGGATCGATGTTCTTCAAGTGAATCTGGTCATCAAGTCGGTTCTATTGAGTCTATGGGTAAAGTTGCGCGCTTACGAACGAGCGACAGTTATGATATGCCGACGGACAAGTTTGGTCAACCAGACAGCGAGACCTACATTCATAGGATAGGTGCGTCTCTCAAAGAGACGCCACAAAGAGATGATTCGGTGCATAGCTGATTCATCTTGATTGGGTCCACAGGTCGAACGGGTCGATTCGGTCGTCAAGGCATCAGCATCAATTTCGTCCATGACCAAAATTCATTCAAGGTCATGCAAAGTCTGGAGCGAACGTTGGGCAGGCAGATTGTAAAAGTACAGACGGATGACTTTGATGAGATGGAGGCTGTGAGTTGTGATCGCTACTCAATGCTTGATGTGAGGCTGATCGATATTGTGCAGACACTGAAGAAGGCGCTCAAGGGCTAGAGTGGGAATATGTTGGTCGATAGAGTAATGCAGCAGGTGATCGTCGAAATCCACCATCACTGTGCTCGCGTCCTCGAAATCGGCTTGTCTCCAGACCGCGATATACCTAATATTGACTGACTATACCTTGGCCTTGCGATACCTCAGTACAGCTCATCTACACTATCATGAGCTTCTACCTAGTGCTGGTAGGCACAGTCGACAATCCAATCTACGAAACCACTCTCACGTCAACTCGCGCTTCTCCTTCAGCCGCAGCAGCTCAAGCGAGTCTCTCTTCGCCCTCACAACAGTCCTTCAGTATCTTTGGATCTACATCTGCTCCTCCTTCTGCGCCAGGCAAGACTGCGGTAAGTTATGGACCGAAACATGGTCGACATGTTATGCAGCTCGTTGCGCATGCAAGCTTGGATGTTGTGGAAGACGTACAATGGGTTAATGGTCACATGTGCGTGCGCTAGCATATTCTGACAGCTTTCTGGCTGACTTTGGCGTGCTTGCACAGGTATTTAAAGTCGATAGACAAGTTTCACGAATGGACAGTCTCAGCGTGGGTCACGCCTGGTGGTACGCTTTCTTCTTCTTCTTTCGATTACAAGTAGCTAATCGCTCTGTCAGGCCTGCGCATTATTCTGCTGCATGACCTAAAGCAAGATGACTCGATCCGTCTCTTCCTTCACGCAGTCTGGGAAGCATACACCAAACACTTGCTCAACCCTTTTCATGAACTGAATGCGCCTATCAGAAGCACAGCATTCGATACCAGAGTCAAAGCCGCTGCGAAACAACATCTCTAGTCGCTCAAGCAGCCATCCACACGACAACACAGTAGTATTCCATCACTGTCTAGCTTGTACACGCTTATCGCCCGCTTTGTACCGCTCTTGAAGTTTGCGCTGCTTCTTGCTTAGTCCATCTGCTTGCTGCTTTTCTGCTTCGACCGGTTGGACCAAGGAAGGACGAGAAGGGAAGAAACGTGGTTGGAGAAAATGGATCCAGAGCTTGTAGAATGCGTATGCTGGGATCTATGAACGAGGAACAAGGTCAGGTTCGAAAGCGGGATAGCAGGGATTCAAGTGGACAGGGCCCGAGCTCAAAGACAGGGAAGAGGACTGTTTGAGACAGAGTGAAAAGAAGGAAGGACTTACGACGAAGTAGAGGAGGTAGAACTTGGCGCTGATCAGGGCTGTGAGGACATGGATGGCCCCTGGACAAGTGTCAGTCAAAACGCAGAAACAGCCTGGCAGAACGCGCACAAGTGATGTACACGATATCAAACCTAATCAATCCGTCAATACGAAGCACAAGAATAGACAGAGCACCAACATGTATGCTGTCAATCCGCCTTGGCTCAGATCATCTCCACCCTTGACCAGATTCCCTGTTCGGTCATAAACAGCCTGTCCCATCCTGTTCAACGTCAAACCAATACTTCCAGCAGCCGCGGTCGATAAGAAGTAGAGAATAATCTTGCTGCGCGTATAATTTGATCGGAAGAGCCAGAAACTGATCAAATGGATGATTTGGGAGATGATGAAACCATTTCGGAGTAATGCGAGCGAAGCAGCATTCTGTTGTGCTATCTTCTTTGCGCTGCCTTGTGCCATTGTTATGTCGTCACTTATTGACACGTCTGCTGCTAGACCCTGGTATTGCTACTTATTCTGCTACAGTATCTGAGCTGTTACTACTGCTGCTAATGACCTGCAAGGACGCAGATCACTTGGCCGTGTCGTGACAAGGGAAAAGGATTTTCAAAAATCTCTAACACTTGTACGACGACGCAAAACGATACCCAGATCTCAAATACCCTCTTGTGGCCTGGAGCAAGAATGAGTACTTTAACGCTGCAACGTGCTGGCGGAGGCAACCATACAGTGGTCAGCACGGTGTTATTGCTTGAGAATCATCTCTCATGCTGGCCTTCTGTTTGTTTGACAGTATACAGTCAATGGAGGAGCTGGACAAGCCCCGGACTGGGTCGCAAAAAAGGGCAGCAAGAAAGGCAAAGGACGCTCTAACGAAGATGGCAGTCTGACTGGCAAAGGCATTCGACTGATACAAGTGAGCCCTGAGCTATCTTGATCAAGGATAGACACTGACTGGTTGCAGGATCTGGATTTCCCTGAAGCGAGCAACAAGATCAAGAGCTCGAGAGATGGGAAATACTTGTTGGCAACTGGGACGTACAAGCCTAGGATGAAGGTCTTTGAGCTTGATGAGCTAGGCATGAAGTTTGCACGTACAACAGATGCTGAGAATGTCGATTTCGAAGTGAGTCTGCCTTCCCAGCAGCTTGGCTATGCGTTGTTAACATCTATACAGATCCTCTCAGACGACTGGACGAAAACGTTGCATCTACAAGCGGATCGCTCTGTGGAGCTGCACAATCAGGCATCTGCCTTCTACCGCACACGGATACCAAAAGCTGGTCGAGCATTAGGCTATCACTACCCCTCTTGCGATGCACTAGTAGGCGGTCTGGGCGGTCATGTTTTTCGCTTGAATCTGGAACAAGGTCGATTCCTCAATCCGTTCGCATTACAAGGCAATCCCGAAGATGCGGATGCGCCGGTGGACGAAAACGAAGATGCCGTTGTAGGAGTCAATGCGATAGACGTCAATCCTGCCCATCACCTGCTTTCTTTTGGTACAGAGGTCAATTCGGGAAAAGGTACAGTCGAATTCTGGGATCAGCGCGTAAGAAGACGCGTCGGTATACTCAGTCTACCATACAACAAGCTCGCTTCCTCTACTTCATCCGCTTCAGCTCAACTACCCGGCCTCTCCCTCCTTGATCCAGATAACAAGAGCCTCAATTCAGCTCAACTCGGTGTGACTGCACTGGCATCAAAACCAGATGGTCTCAATCTCGCAGTAGGTACTTCGACCGGTCACACCCTGTTGTACGACTTGCGATCTCCAACACCTTACACAATCAAAGATCAAGGCTATGGTCTGCCCATTAAGAAGATCCAATGGCCAACAACACATACCGATCACGCCGATGGTCCATTAGTAGCTACAGCCGATTCAAAGATTGTCAAAATTTGGCATTCATCCCCTTCTGCAAGCGCAAAGAATTTTGTAGCCATCAACCCTCCTTCCAGTATCAACGACATGCATATCTACCCTGATTCTGGTTTGGTGTTCCTGGCGAACGAGCAAAGTGCAGTGACGAGTTATTATATACCTGGTCTGGGAATGGCACCGCGTTGGTGTAGGTTCTTGGATCACATGACTGAAGAGATGGAGGATGATCAAAAGACGTCGACGCTCTATGAGGATTACAAATTCGTGGATAGGCAGGAACTGGCTTCGTTCGTGTTCCCTTTCTGCACCTGTGAGAGTACACTGATTGTGGTGTAGGTTGAATCTGGATCATCTGATTGGCACGCCAACCTTACGCCCATACATGCACGGCTTTTTCCTCGACCTACGTTTATACAGCAAAGCGAAAGCGATCGCCAATCCCTTTGCATACTCTGAATACCGACAACAGCTCATCGCACAACGACTGGAAAAGGAACGCGAGTCTCGAATTAGAGCAAAGAAAGGTCTACAGCCTAAAATGGAGACTTTGGGCGAAAAGTATAAAGTCAACCAACAGCTTGCGGAACGGATCAAAGTTCGGGAAGAAAAGGAGAGGAATAAGAAGCGGAAAGCTGAAGAGGAGGCAGCTGCGAAAGAGGGAGAGAAAGACAAGGCGGAACCCAGCTTACTGGCTGATGATCGATTCGGAAGCTTGTTTACGGACAAGGCGTTTACGATTGATGAGGGCAGTAAGGAATTTGCTATGCTTAATCCTTCAGCTGCTGCGAGGGCAAGTGTGAGTATATGCTGTGCCCATAATAGGCAATCGATTGATCGCCTTAGCAGAATCGTCGTGATCAAGGCGAAGAAGATGAAGTGCAATCTGGCGATGACGAAGATGCTCAGAATTCGGATAGCAGTGCTGAAAATGGTAAGCATCTCGCAATTCGGTCAGGACAATTGACTGAGAGGTCATCTAGAACTGGTACCATACATTGCGCCTACGAAAAGACAGCGAGATATATCGACCATCCAATCTAAGCCAAGCACCTCTGCGCCTCAGATGATCATCGAGCGCGGCAACGCTTCCAAACTTTCCTCTTCTCGCCCAGATGCCGCAGCTACTTTTGGTGAAATGTCTTTCAAACGCTCAGGTCGGACTGTATCTCGTGGTACTGTCCAACCAAGAGATCAATTCAAGAGTCTCGGTGGAGGTGGTATGGAGTATAGCTTTGTGCCTTCTACTACTGCCGATGACGAGGAGAAGGAAGAGCGCAAAGCAGCCAGGAAAGCAAAGTTGGCCAAAGACAATACCAAAAAGTCTGAATTTGGTGTTGGACTACAAAAGGGCGTAGCTGAGAAGGACGAAGGTGCGGAGTTGACTGGCGAAGATCGAGAGGGACGGACGCGACATCGGAAGATTGCGAGAAGCGCCAGTAACAGTGCAATCAAGAGGCAAACGTCGGGCAACCAGCGTATGAGGAGGAAGTAGACTGTCGATATTTGTGTGATAGATCGTAATATGGCATCATTGGCATTCCTGCGCTTGATTGTGCATTACATCCTAGAGCTATCATGCAGCTGAGCCTTCTGTCCTTGCTTCCATCTCTGCCTGTGCCTGTGCTCTCGCTCTAGCTGCTTTCGCCTTTGCCTCTGCTTGCAACCGCGCAGCGATCTCATGCGCTGTGGACAAAATGGCCCTTGTCAGTCACTTCGTAACAAATCTCAAAGCCCGCTGCACCTTGACAAATCTGATTGAACACAATCAACAAGGCCTCCCTCGACTCATTATCCAACTGCGCCCTCCTGAGCGTCTCTACAACGATGTGCGCCGCATGTTCTTCATTGAAGGCATCCCCATTTCTTTTCGCTATCGTAATCTGATGATCCAACAAGTGCTTGAAATAAGTGAGCAAATGAGCGGCTTGTAATGCTGCTCGCGCGATGTCGGGTTCGGGTTTAGCTGGCGCAGCAGGAGGTGGAGGTGAAAGAGAAGCTTTCACTAGTTCGGCAGTTTGAGTTGAAAATGAATCGAGGAGGTGTTGTAAGCCTGTTGCAGAAGCTGGCACTTCTGTTGCGCTTTCGCTCCCGCGCAGTTCTGACAAGGGTGTATTTGATGTGGTAGGTAGTGTTATAGATGAAGGATCTGAAGCGAAAGGAGCAGCTGAAGGAGGTATAGTAGGTGATAGACCTGGTGATAGAGCCGTAGGGACTGGAGAAGGCGATAAGGGCAGCTTGGCTAGCGATTTCGAAGAAGTTCGAGCTGGAGCTGTAGCAGACTGCGAAACAAAGATCTCTGGAGCAGGAGGAAGGATAGAGTCTATTTGAAGAGCCGTTGAAGGCGGAGCAGGTGATACAGATGCTGCTGCGTCGCTTTCAGATTCCGCTTGAGCAAGAGACTGTTTAAGGAAAGCGTCCAGATCAAGCCCGTCTGGCTCTTCGCCTTGTGCATTGCCCTCAATGACCTCTTGTGTTGGATCAGGAGGGTCTTCGACTTGCTGTGTTCCTACTTGAGCTGTCTCTGGTTGTTCTATTGTGTCTTGCAAGTCTTCGACGCCCTCCAGCAGCTTGTCCCAAATCTCATCGTGCATTGCAGCAGCGTCATCCACTTCATCTTCAGTAGCATTACCGTCTGGGATAGGGTCTGCCTGAGGCGGAGACGCTGATATGCGCCGACGCTTGTTTGGTCGCAAGGACATCTGGCGATTGGAAGAATAAGCCGCTGCTGCTCGCGAATTACGTATTGCGTACCTTGTGAGGCAAAGGCTGACAGCGATAGACAACTTACCCGCGTAGATGACGGTTGTTTTTCTGAAGAGAATCGCCGAAGTGATGATCGTGAGGCCTATCTGTCTGTCGTTGGCAGAGATGTACACAGCAACATAGATCTCATTCTTTTCCCATACAAAGCTATTTGAACATTGCCTCAATACTGACCACAGAACCGCAAAGACCCAAACCCCGAAGCCGAATCTCCCTTTGCACATACATTTGCTAAGCCATCACACGATACTCTTCTCCTCGACGTCCTCGAGCGAATGAGTCCGACTGTGCAAAGAGATGGAATCCTCTTCGCGATGCTTCTCGGTCGTAACAAAGATAGCAAGGTTCTTGGGCGCAGAACCAAATTGAGAGGAAGCAAAGGACGGTGAAACCTTGTGCGTAGACAACAAGCCAGAGTTGGTGAATTTGGACGTTTGTTCCATCGTAATGGTCTTGTTGCCTGAAACGAGGTTGAGCGTGAGGGCGATGCCGATGGGTAGACCGCTGCAAAGACCGATTAGTGATTTACAAGGATCAAGAATGTGGACTTACATGGCAGCGTAGGTCAGGTACAGCCCTCCAATAAAGATAAAGAATCGCGTAGGCTGCAACAGTGTCTTGGAAGGACTGGCAGCCAATACAAGAACGAAGCTCGAGATAGTAATGCCGGCTGCGAGCAAGATAAAAGCGATGGCGAATCTGCGACGACACATGGCGACCAGTCGACGGAGGTGCTGGTTGGCGTCCGCTTCTGACCTGCTGGAAGTTTGCTCATGCGAGGAGATGTTGCCTGTCTCGATGGCCTGTCGCAGTGTGCGGATGTGTCGCAACAAGAGGCGTTGGTGGACCAAGTTGGCAGCTATAGATATGTCAGCTCGACCTCCGAAGCAGTTTCACCGAACTCACGCAGCCAAACGAGAATAAGGTTGACCAGAAACAGGCTGAGACCAGCAAGCGACATGACTCGGGCCCAAAAGTAGCTTGACTCCATAGCATTAAAGAAGCTCGTCATCAAATTCACAACTGCGCACGCAAGAGATCAGTCTCATCACATCTGCTGGATATAGCAACTTACTCTGATCGATCCCAGCAGAATCTAAAGCACCGCCCTGCCAGTTCGCCGAATTCTCATTCAAGTAGCCAAGGAAGCCTGTTGCGTCATTGATCACCTCCGTATGCGCCATGTCGAATTTCGCGAGTAATGGAACGTGAATAGCGGTAGTGAGGACGAGTGTGATGATCCAATACGCGTTGAGGTAGGCTGGGCGGATACGGAGACTTGGCGCAAAGCTACGTGATCATCAGCGTACATCCAAGGGGGGGAGATAGGGCTAACTTGGTGTGTTCGTTGCTTTGTCTATTTGATACGAACAGAAAGAGGCAGCCATACGTCTGTGCTATCGTTTCAATGTCTGACCAGGCCACTTCACACTGAACACGCACCTCGGCACATCCACTAAGCGTAATAAAGTAGAGTCCCAAAAAACTCGGCAAGTAGACATGTTTCGTCAAACTCGGCAGGTTGTACTTGAGCAACAGAACCAATCCGGCGAGAGCAGTGATGACATATGCCAAACTTGTGAGCTGTATGAAGAGCGACGTGTTGTGTCTGTATACCATGTCAGTCGGATTCGGCTCGAAACAGTATCAACTCACGCTGTGTAGACACCACCCTGCATCGGCCTCTTCTTGAAGAACCATATCTGACTCTTCTTCCACGCCAGAAAGAAATAGACAGCCTTGTTGGCCAGACTGATCAAATGCGCCGCGAGACAAACGTAGATGACTTTATCGAATGCGGGACTCGACAAGACGGGAAGCAGAGCATGAAATTGACGCGCGAGGAATTCATAAGGATTGATATCATCACCCAAAGAGGCCAGGGCGACCCTTATTAGAGGTATCAATTCGGCTCCGACCATATTTGCGCGGGAAAGGGGCAATGGCAGCGGAAGAAGGAGCGGACATGAGAAAGTTTTCCATTCGGGCTCCAGCCAAGGAACAGAGCAAGGAGAGTCAAATGCTGATCATATGAAAGCCGTTGCAAATCTTTGATCAGAGACATTGCGCGCGGCCTCCACGCTTTGACTTTTTTTTGCCGGGGTAAGCATGACTTTGACGCGTTGCCCGAACCAAATTCCGACGCGTGCATGCATTTGCGAGTGCTACAGCGAGCCCAGATGATCGGCTGGTCGCATGTCGAAAGACAAATCGGTGTTGCCGCCGATAAGCAAATCTCGCATGTGAAGTGATTCGTGTGTCTACGCCAAGCTCTTAGCGATCCACAACAGTCTTTAGAAGTGATGGAACTTACGTTTGGCGCGTAGTGAGGCAAAGAAACCCAAGACTCAGCTTCTTCAGCTCGCCAAGGTGCAAAGAGCGACCCGTCTTGTCGACCAGTCGCTGCGCCTTTCAGACTACCAAATTTTTCTTCATTGTTCTTGAAAGTAACATTGAGAGTTTTGGCTTCGCTCGCATCTTTTTTGGCTTTCGCTGCTGCTGCTTTTCGTTTTTTCTCTTCGTCTTCTTCTTCGTCCTCGTCATCTTCTGATTGATCACCTCCTTTATGCGCTGCATTGGCTCGACGGTCCATTGCTGCTATTCGATCGAGGTATGTAAGGTCCGGCCTCATCTGAATGACGGACGAAAGAGGCGCGAGGTGTAGGTGATCTGCACAGCGCTTCAGATTCTGCACGGCGATCCGTGTGCACGTGAGGAGACGCACCATCCTTGAAGTAGCCAACACAGTAGTTTGTCTGATCCGGTACCAAATCTCCCTTCAAGGTGATCCGACTCAGCGGCTTGTTCGACTCTTCCTCTTCCTCCCAATCTTTTTTCTTGCCTTTCTTATCCTCCTTGTCACTCCCCAAGTCACTAGGCTGGACGCCCTTCCTGAAATTCTGCGCAAGCAACTGATCGAACCGGCCCTGCCTTTCTCGACCTTGTTCCGTTTCTAGCGGTAAGGACAGCTGTATCCGATTGACAGAAGGCTTGCTACGTGCTAAGATTGGGATATCAGGTTGTAATCCATCATGAGGCGGTCGTTGAGAAGGCATATGTAGAGGATGCTTTTCGCCAGGCATAGGTTTCCGATGTGGGTATTGCAATAGAATCAAAGCGTCGCCTAGTGATGTATTGAAATGCACAGGGATGCTCTACCACACACATAGGAAAGCATAAGCGTGTCTTTCAAGACTTTGGGCCCAAATTTTGATTAGACGCACTTTGACAACAGGATCATCTTCAGTGTCGCTGTCTGTCCAATCACCTTCTTCGCCTTGTTCATCATCGTCGTCCTCTGGAAAGAACAAGGGAACTTGAGCTGAAGTTGGAGCCGCTTCGTCTGTTTCGTGCGAATTTGAAGGTCCAGCGACGGGCCGCTCGTCAATTTCCATGCTCATGCCGTTGATAGGGTATTAAGAGGTCAAGCCGCAGGTATCTCTGAAGCTGGGTGATCTGTCCTTGGTATCCGCCGTTAACTTGGAACAAGCTGAAATTACGTATAGTCGCTCATGTAATAGACGTCTATCGGACTCCTCAAGAACAAACATGTACATTGTGTGTTGTGTGTATAAGGTTACAATCTAGGAGAAAGCTTAGCCTAGACGACTTCGTAGCTCTGACCGTTTCGAATAATCTTTGCTGCACCCTCAAATCTTGGCTTGATGTCGAGCTCGAAAGGCAGAGGGAAAGAGTTGGCAGTATCGGTGAAAGCGTTGGTATCAATCTCAATCTCTTTGCCTGAAGCGTCGCGTTTCTTGCGAATGGTGAATGCCCAAAGGATGTTTGAGACGGTGATGTAAAGTGAGCGGTTAGCGACGTGTTGTCCTCTGTGACAATGTCAGTCCCATCTTCAGGTACGCGATGGAAGACTACTCACGGACAGGCTCGTCGACCAAAGCCGTATGTGAAATGCCGAAGCTCCTTACTGAAGAGACTGTCACTGTCTGACGTGGAGAGTACAGAAAAAGCGCTCACTCGCTCTTCAGCTCAACACGACCGTCAGCACCGGTCTTCAACCATCTTTCAGGTCGGAAGACGTCCGGTTCTGGGAAAACAGCGGGATCTCGGTGAATTGACCTGCGCTGCTGTCAGCATGTAACGAGAAGGGCAATGAGATACTTACCAGTGATTACCGACTATAGTAGTTCCCTTCGGAATTACATAGCCATCATAAATGATATCGTCCGTAGCAGCATGCGCGACTATCCTCTGAATCAGCTCATCTCCAAAGACAGACAGAACACTCACATCCACCAGTACTAACAGGATGCCATCTAAAGTTCTCCTTGACGTACGCTTGCAAGTATACCAGATCATCCATATCCTCCCAAGTGGGCTGTCGTTCTCTACCAATGACTCGATCGAGCTCTTCTTGAACTTTGCTCTGTACTTCTGGGAAACAGGCAGCTGCCATCATTGCTATTGAGATAGCTGAGGCGGACTGCGAGGTGATGAGTATGATATGCTGGATAGAGAGGTCAACACTCACAGTTTCGCTACCAGCTCCATACATTGATCCAGCTACATATGCAGCTTCAGGATTCGCGAGTCCATATTCTGCCATGCATCATGAATAACCGCTCATTTTGCGTAAATGATGACATACCTTTCTGGTGTTCAACCAAGAATGTCCCAAAACATGGCTCGATAGGCTGTTGGTTCTGAACCCGACTTCGAACTTTGTCCATTTGCGAAGAGAAGAGGTCCAGCTCATTACTGTGCATCTTCTTGAACTTGTTCATGACACCGGGTATGTATTGCAGGCTGAATGGATCAATGAGGATGGTAGGGAAAACATGGCGGAAGAACATACAAAGGCCAAGAATTGGCTGGGTGGGACTGCTGAGCTGCCCATCGACCTAAAATCTCTGCATACCTGTTGACAAGCTGTACGTCTGCGTCGTGATAGCGGGTCGGGGTCGTCTTGCCATCTAAGGCCTTACGTCAGTTGATGTGAGAGCAAAGTACGAGGGCAAATCACAAGTGATCGTCATGATGACACCAGCTGCATACGTTCTCGTATGCTGACAATGATGGTCAGGATCCTCAAGCAGGTCCATTAGTAGGGTGTTGGAGGCTCTTGTTTGAACGGGCTGATAAGTCTCCGACGCCTTTGGTTGAAGAGCAGAGTGCAGTACTCTGTACATGTAATCAGGTTTAAGCAGCTGTGGAGATGGTCCAGACGTACTTGCGCAGCTTTCGCCAAGTATCGTTATAGCCTATCAGCAGGATACGCATGTTGCCTGTCCGTCTCATCAGCCGAATGCAATGTATTTCATGTGTCTGCTCTTACCAGACATGGTCTCCCCCGCGACTACGGATCTTGGCCTGTCACTCGTTGTGCCCGACATCCGTTCCATAATATCGTTTGCAGCTTTGTATGTACCGACAATCACTGCCAATTCAAGACTTGAGCAAGATTACCCATGTAACAAACAAGCTACAGACCCATCGGCGTTCTCTAGACAGTCCGGAAAGAATGACTTCAGCGAACATATTTAATCTTGAAGATGATGCAGACTCACGCCTTGCCAGACGGTGCAAAGGTCTCCATACTGCCTTGTCCATTTCTCGAATGTCTGCCATGTATATGGCCGTGGTATTTGATTTCCCAGCAAGCGATTTGGCTGTTCGCCATATATTTAGCGACAAATTACTTGCTTTGGCTTGCGACACACCTTTGGTCCTGGAGGAAGCGAGCTGTACTTGCTTGATGGCTCTAGGAGCTTTGCAACGAGGAAGGCCGAAACCACGACTATCGCGATCACTACTTTCAGGTCAATGTCCATGTTGGTTGAAAAGTCACACAGAGTCTTTGTGACCGTCTTCGTTTCACTATCCACCGCTCACTCTGCTGCACTACCCGCACTTCCCACCAGCTGTGCCACTCGTGCCCGCTTTCCCGGGCCACCAGACACACTTCCTCCCACAATTTCGGGAGCGTTCTCTTGGGTGATCAACACACCGAATCCCACCAACCATCTTCTTTATGCGCTTGTCCGATAATACATAGAGTTCTCCCCCTCTTTTAATCATACCAAACCCCATCTTTCCTACCCCATCTCGAAGACACCTAGTTCGGTCACGATATGGAACATTCACAGCAGGGCAAGAATGGAATGCCTATCGACAACGAGAAGTCAGAATTCCGAACAATAGAAGCTGGAGATCCAGGTCACAGTCTTTACATTGATCCCGTAGCCGAGAAGAAGCTCCTGTGGAAGTTTGATGTGAGGTCTTCTATCTCTACCTGCGACTCATGCTGAGAACCTATGTTAGATTCGCATAACTCTGCTCTTCTTTGGTCTATACCTTCTTTGTGTGAGCAATGCCCGAATGCACTTTGATAATGCTTTGAGGCTGATCATTCGCTAATATAGTTCCTGTGTGTCATTCTCTTGAGCCTCTTTCTTCACTCACTGACGATGTATATCTAGTGACCGCACGGTGAGAGCGCTTCTTCAGCAAAATGTTGCGTGACTCATTTCATGCCTGAATCTGCACAGAACATTGGCAATGCTCGTACAGCTGGATTTGAAAGAGATGTTGGACTCCAAGGATATGAATATGTGACTCCCGTCTCTCGTATCTGTCCCAGAGTCGCTGACTCTTTGAGTTTTTAGAACATCGGTCTCTCTATTTTCTACATGTAGGCACCTTACATGTGATTATCACGCAGCCTGCTGACTCTTGTCGCTACAGCTTCTACATTCGCAAGCTCTCTTGCTTCTACCTAGAACAAAATTTGAATATGCCTTTTCAGTCGTCGAATTCCCTTCCAACTTGGCCTTGCGCAAGTTCGGTGCAAAGACTTGGATCCCCGTCATCATTGTGTCTTTTGGTGCCGTCTCATTTGGCACAGCGTTCATCGATAGCTTTGCCGAATGTAAGTTTGCCTCTAATTTTTACCTGCTGGCAGTCCAGCTTAATTTTTGTATAGTCATGGTCGTCAGAGTCTTCCTGGGCATCAGTGAAGGAGGATTGATGCCTGCATTCAGCGAGTCTAGAGATTGATAGAGCTAACTGTATCCTGATCGTCTGATAGTTGTCATCTTGAGTCGTTTTTACACCAAGAAGGAAGTTGTGCTTCGCATAGCTATCTTCGCATGTAAGTCTGTTCTTCACACTGGCTGTCCAAAGCTCATCTGCGCTCACTACGAAGCTTCGGCTACTATCGCTGGTTTATTTGGAGGAGGTAAGTTCCCAGTCAAAATTAGCTACCCCGAACTTATTGTGTCGAACAACAAAGCCTTTGCTGTATGTCCTTGGTGTTTTCAAAGCCAACTTCGAGTCGTTTATGTCTGTGCTTGCGATTGCCTCAGTATGGTGAGTGCACGGTCGATCAGCAGCGAGAGGGGAGATTAAGTACAGTACAATCAGGTCTTCTTCAAATCAATACTTCAGCTTGGCCGCAATGGGGCAGCATCTTCGCTGTCGAAGGGGCAATCACCATTTTATGTGGCATCCTTGCATTCTGTAAGCCGAGGGCTCAATTCTGTAAGGTGGTTCATCTGATCCACTGTGCATGTTAGTCGCTGTTCCCAATTCGCCTAAAGATGTTAAGTGGCTGTCAGAGGAAGAGAAGAGTACGTTGGAACTCACCCGCGCGATATGGTGGCTGAATCGCCCGTGAATAGATCTCGCCCAAGCTCGTCTCCTGCGAGACAATGTCGGTGTCAAGCATCTAGTGGAAGTGACCAAGGGCAAGATATTGAAAAAGGCCTTCTTCAGTGCCAACGTGCGTCTTTCCTTATTGAGCTTGCTTGCCCATCGCTTACGCAATATCCAGACCTGGGCTTGCGGCCTTGGTTTCGGTCTATCTTCCCTGAGTTTGCAAGGTCTAGCTCTCTTCATTCCCACAATCATTCGGGGTATCGACCCTGCTTTCGGTACTTTGGAAATTCAGGTCAAAACATGCCCCGTTTGCAAGTTCATTACATTTCTGCTAGAGAGTCTGGAATGCTCACGTGCTATTCCACGCAACAGATGCTGCCGCCTTTGTGGTCGCCATCACTCTGAGTTGGGCGGCATCACACTTCGACAGGCGTTGTCCTATTATCGTTGGTGTATGTGCACGATCCGATCATGTTTGCCCGGTCACTCACAACAGCTGCACAGGTCAATTGTTTCGCGCTTATCGGTGTAAGTGTCAAGTTATGTATCAGCAAAATCGTTACTGATGTTCGGCTGCAGTATGCTATGTTCTTGGGCACTGATACATCTCAGACCAACGCAAGATACGGCGCAGTCTTCTTGTGCGCTATTGGAAGTACGTGGGAGCTCAGCTTTGACGATAAAGCTGACCCTTCGCAGTCTTCACGCCTGGACCCTTCTGGTTGTCTATCGGCGCTGCCAACGCTGGCCTTGATCAAAGTCGCGCTGTCGCTTCAGCCATGATGGTCGGTCTAGGCACAATAGGGTCCATTGCAGCTAGTTGGGTGCGTTCAAGCTTGCTCTAGTCAAATTTTAAGCTGATTCATGCTGTCGATCTAGTCTTACCTTCCTTTCGAGTGAGTCTTTGGCCAACTCTATGCAGACTTTTCTAACACTCATTCAGCGCTCCCCGATACACAAGTAAGTTTGAGCTAGTCTCCCGATGATGCTCATCTGACACCGCGTACAGTCGGCAACTCGCTCAATCTCGGCTGTGTGATCGGCAGTCAGATCCTGGCAGTCTTCTTGATGCTGTACAACATCCGCGAGAACAAGAAGAGGGCTAGAGGCGAACGTGATTATCGCCTCGAAGGCTTGGACGAATCAGAGATTGCTTCTCTCGGTGCTAGTCACCCGCGTGAGCATGCCTATGTACTTCGCATAACCGATCTGATTCCTGTGCACAGGTTTCATATACTCGTACTGAAGGGTTTCAGCGCGTTTTGTATAGCTAAAGGTCATCTGCTGCATTAATATACTCTGTCGAATCCACAGCGAGCAACGCCATCAAGGCTGTACTATTTCTGCAAGTGCTGTGAGAATCTTTTGATACAGGCCGCTGATCCCCCATGGTCCATATTGACTCAACAGATCCGCCGAGTTCGTCAACAATCGGACCAAATCTCCGCGCTGATCTTGACCATCGAAGAAGTGTGGCAAGTACGGTCGATAGCTTTGCCAGCCTTCCAGGAAACCTGTGTACGGATCTGCAGGGTTGGTGGGCAGATAGTCTGTTCGCGCTGAGATGTCGAGCATGGCGGCTGCCGGTAATGAAGGAACAAGAGCGACGTAGACAAAGATGACGACCGCGGCATAATAGATAGAGCGAGACATATGCAAGCCCGATCGGTCGTGCACGAAGCGTTTGCTGGACATGTTCAAGATCGAGCCTGCTTCCAGTATTGTAGCTCTTCCATCTTGCGAAAGGACCCATGTCTTGAGAACATTGGTTGCCTGGTACGCTAAAGCGCTTCCATAGTAGCCAACGACGGATTGCAGACTGGGAAGGATCATCGGCGTCATCTGTTGATGGCCACGAAACACCTACAGCACACTATCCAACCTCGATTCGAGCAGCAAGAAATGAACCAGGCTTGGGATATTGTTGTCTTGACGCTCTCCCTCACTATCTTGCTTTTCCGAAGACAGGTATCCATACATCGTCCTTTGCAGATTCAATCGGACCGACGTCTTGGGATGGCTGTCTGGTATAGCCCGCAAAAGTCGAAGATGAATAGCACCGAGACAAATTTTGAGATAGCTACGAAAGTCGGAAGGCTTTGTATGGGTAGTTTTGTCGAGGTAAAGCGTTCGCCAAGCTTTAGCATCAGGAGCAGACCAGACTTCATCTGCACAGGTGTCTTTCTCGGCATTGCAGTCGGTGACGAGGTAAGGGTTGCTGCTCTTATTTTGTAAAGCGCCTTCCTGAATCATGATGCCTGCTATGGCGCTTCATCGTGTGTTAGCTGGATCCAAGGGTTCGCCAGACAGACGACATACCGACGCTCTCCTTCTGCACGCGTCCAGAGTGCCCAGACGCGGTTCAAATCAGCCTCGTCGAGCTTGCTTAGCTTCTCTTCGAGATTTTGTAGTACGTCTCCAGATGACAGAGCAGATGACGAGATACGATTCTGCCAAAGCCAAAGTGAAGTCGTAGAGCTGAAGTATAGCGTTAGTGATGATTTGAGGAATAAAAGATTAGGCCCACTGAAAGGTGATGCTGGTCAGGCGATCAGCCGCGCTCTCAGACATGTAGCCAAACGTCTGCAGTAGCCTGTCATACCACTTAGTCTGGCTTCAAAATAACGCCCAGCGACTTACAATCCAGCTTGCGTTATGACGACAGCCTCGCGCGAATTTCTTGCCATCCTCGTGTCCCAAGTATTTAGAAGGACCTTGTTGAGTCGACGATAGATTGATTGACCTCGCACCGCAGCCATTCGCGTTTTTAGAAAGATCGCTCCGATGGCAACGACAGAAAGTAGAAGCACAGGCGGACAATCAGGTCTGCTAAATGTTGGCGCATGTAGGATTGGAAACAAAGGATGAAAATGCTGGAAATAGGCTGACACACAGCTATCGACGAAATCGAAACTGCCGCCCAAGACATTGAGGAAGTCGTTTGGTTGCTGTTGTGCTTGCTATACCGCTCGTCAGCTCTATGCCATCATCGTCTCGAATCAATCTCACGTTTGCCAACTCTAGATTATCTTGCAGTGCCTTCATGTCCACACTAGATTCGGCCTCGTGCACAGACGAACTCGACCTCGCTTCAATCTCTACAGCATTTCTCATGTTTTGACAGCTTGCTTCTGATAACGGAAGTATATTCGGACTAGGTGATAGAAGCTTGTCGAGCGAATAAGCGGGAGAAGTACTACTACTGGGCGAAAAGGAAAAGTCATTTGGTGTAGAAAAGTCGAATAGAGGTGGATAGCCAGTGAAAGAAGTATTGTCCGGTAAAGAGTTGACTTCATGATAGGCGGCGTCAAAATTTGCTGGATTGAGCCAGAGGTTGAAGTCGAGCTGGTTGTCGGGTCGAGGCGTTTGACCTACTCCCCCTGTAAGACTAGAACCGGACATCCATGGCGGAACATCAGGAAGCTGAGAGGTGGATTGTGAAGGAATTTGAGGCTCTTGCTGCCAGTGCGGTATAGCTGAAGAAGCAGTCGCTTGATTGTACTGATCTGCCGCTTCAGACAGCATGTAGATAGGATTAGAGGTGCTCAGTTGTCCGTTGGTGAGATCTTTCGGCGGCAGATATGAAGTTGAATGATCAGGTAGCTGATTCAATTGATTCGGAGGCAGGTAGGAAGTTGAGGCCAGCGGAGTCGCTGCTGCTGCTGAGCTCACGCTGGTATTGGCCGGACATCGCTTCTGACCATCTCCTCCGATCTTCTGTCTGCGTTCGTGCCGCTGCAGAGAGTCTCTTCGTGCGAACGCCCTACCGCACAGCGAGCAGCTGAAGGGTTGGGCGCCTGTATGCGTTCTGACATGGCGTGCCAGGTGTTCTCTATTGCTGAAGGTCTTCTGACAGAAGTCACAGGCCGTCTCGACCATCTATAGGCTCTTCTCTTTGACAGGCGGTCTCAAGATCGTTGGTGTCACAAGTTGATTCTGGGGATGTGGGATGACTTGACCGAGTACGTCTGCTGGCCCTCTAGCTGCTAGTTACACGCATTTCAGTATGTACAGGTAGCAGTATGCCAAAGCCTTACAAAAGTTCGAGTCGTCGAAGGAGGAAAGCCCACTGCCGAGCGAGTATCCGAAATTGGCGCAAGCAGCAGTATTGTAGCTGGTAACGGGATTACAATAGAATAGATTAATGCTAGACGCTAAATGCAAATGCTCGACCACGACAGCCTACGCTTGTCACCTCTTCTTGCCCAGAACTTTGACCAAAGCATTCTTCAACGCCGTCGCAGCCTTATCACACTCCTTCTTGGTCAACCCAGCAGAAACACACAGCCTTATACTCGGTCGTGCTTCGATCATCTCTTGTTCCCAGACTCTTGCTACCCTAGTCACGAGCACACCATTCTGTAACGCTTCGTCCACTACGTCTTGTAGCAGCTTCTCTTGTTCGGCTCGTGATGGTGTGAGGCCGTTCGTGGAAGGTGCGACGAGGATATGAATGAGAGGCGAAAGCGGGTCAGAAGGTATTTCGATCGAAGCGATCTTGTCCAATATCGTACGGATGGAAAGGACATTGTCTGGTAAAGGCTGAAGTGGAAGATTTGAGCTTGGTTCGAGAGGACAGGCGAGGTGGTAGAGAGCTTCGTTAGCTGAAACAGCCAGGAGAGGCGGAAGGGAGGCTGAGAAGACGTAAGCTGGCGAGTTGATGCGCTGTAGACAAAAATCCGAGAGTTAATCAGCACAACGCTGATTGACCCCAGACTCTGCCTACCTGATGATGTACAATCTCTATCGAGCCTGCGCAAAATCCGCCTGCTGAACACAGACCTATCGCCATTGAGCCGATGATCGCATCAATCTCGTGACCCTGTCCAGCACCAATGAGCATCGTCGATAGGAAGATTATCACGAAAGACTGACCGGGATGTCGAACAGCTCCGTAATGCCTCTACCCGTATCACCCAAAACACCAAACGACCAAGTCTCGTCCAGAATCAACCTAAACTTGTACTTGTGCTTGAGCTCGATGATAGCCGGTAGATCCGTCACTTGACCATCCAGCTCATACAACCCTTCCGCAACAATAAACCGTCTGGTCAACGGTTTCCTCTTCTTTCTATATTCCTCTTGGACTTGCTTCAACACCCTTTCCAAATCCTCCATGTCGTTGTGCTCAAACCAGCGTACATCACATCTACTGATCTGAATTCCCTTTTGTATAGCGAAATTGACACCTCGATCCGCGACAATGATATCGCCTCTTTTGGCAAAAGCAGGAATGACGCTTGATACAGTGGAGAAAGCTTGAGCGTATAGGATGGCCGCTTCGGTCCCTAAGAATTCGGCGAGAGATCTTTCGAGCGTGAGATGCACGTCCATGGTCCCATAGAAACCAGGCGGTCCACATGAGCCTACTCCATACCCTTTGACGCATTCGATAGCTTTATCTTTGATGCGCTCGTTGCCTGCTAGACCGGAAAAGTTGGTGCTCGCCAGGTTGATGACTGATTTCTCCACTTCGGTATTGTCTTTGCCCGGAATCAAGACTTTTGACCTCAAGCTAGGCGTGCCAACAAGTACAGGTGGGTTGTATTTCGCTTCATCGGGCGTGAGCTTGGGAATCAAACTTTCAGGGTGCCATTCGTTGACGAGCTCATCGATTTCCTTCTCAGATAGTTTGACAAAGTTCCGACCTGACGCTTCTGATCGTGTACGTGATTGTGTCCATGTGCGAAGAACAAAGAAGAGGAGCAAAAGTTCAAGAATGGTACGGATCGGGTCGTTTTGATGCGAAGCCTGCAAATAGCAATCAACATTCCGAAGCTTGCGTTAGGACCAAGAGAGGCTCGCCTTGAAATATCGCCAGGCTACATCTTTGAAATGTATTGTTCGAGCAGGCAAAGCATTTG
Source organism: Kondoa malvinella (assembly GCA_039545315.1). NCBI lineage: Eukaryota > Fungi > Basidiomycota > Agaricostilbomycetes > Agaricostilbales > Kondoaceae > Kondoa > Kondoa malvinella. Next base: position 3,061,782 of record BCIM01000001.1, on the reverse strand, counting down.
AGAGACGATCAAGCAGAAGATGAACATTTGACACGAGGTCCGTCGAAGACATGGCCACGTCAGGGTATTGCGGCCTATTCTGGCTTTGGGATATCTCTGGACTGTTGAGCCGCTTCAAAGCAGGTTTGGTATATTTCCGTCTCGTGGTCTATAGCCAACTCGTCGAATTCTCTCTTTGGATCTGTCATGCTGCGACAGCCACTCTTACGCGCTCAGATCTTCTTCACTACTCGCACCATGTCTTCCATTGCGTTCCCTCGGTCAGCAATACTCCAGCCCCGCGGTTTGAGAAGCATGCAATGTTGATCTCGCTATGTATGCTTGCAGGCTCCAAAACAAGACTGCTTTGGTCACGGGCGCATCTAGTGGTCCGCTTCTCCCTCCTTGCTCTGTTTCACTTCGTCTCATCTTGTGCTAAAGGTATCGGAGCTGCAACGGCTCAGCTGTTCGCCAAAGTGACTGACTACCTTTCCTTGTCTCTCTGTTTCTCATGTTCATCATGTCTTGCGCAGTCAGGAGCGAATGTAATCCTCCTTGCGCGTCGTGAAGACAAGCTATCGCAAGTACAAGCAGCATGCCAGGAAGCCAATCCAAAGGGTAGGCTCTGATTTACGGCTACGCGATCAATCACTTAAGCGCGCAAAGGTATCTTTCATTCCGTCACTATGGATGTGCTGGATCGTAAAGCTGTTGATGGTCTTCTTGATTCTTTACCCGACAATCTAAAGGATATCAGCTTCCTCGTCAACAACGCAGGTACCTACTCCCCTCGTCTAGTTGACACTCGGACTAATACTAACACAGGGGGAGCTACGGGTACTGAAAAGGTCGGCGAAATAGCACTGAAAGACCTCGATACCATGCTCGACCTGAACGTCAAATCGCTCGTGCACATGACTCAAATGATTCTACCCATCTTTCAAAAGAAGAACTCGGGTCATATTATCAGCGTTGGCTCAGTCGCTGGAAGAGAGTCTTATGCGAACGGCAGCATTTATTGCGCTGCCAAACATGCTGTGAAAGGTTCGTTACTCAACATATACTCACGGCATCAGGTTCAATCGTAACCTGCCTAGCTTTCACTGGCTCACTGCTAAAGGAGGTTTGTCGACACTGTCTCGGCTATGATTACGCTTACTGGTTTTGTTAGCTTTACAATACTCAGATTCGAGTATCGGAAGTACAGCCAGGTCAGTGAAAGTAGCAAAATCTTTCTACATGCTAACAGCGTAGCAGGCATGGTCGAGACTGAATTCTCGCTCGTACGCATGAGAGGAGATGCAGACAAGGCAAATAAAGTCTATGAAGGCATGGAGCCTTTGACTGGAGAGTTCGTTCAATGTCCTATCAATATGAGTCCTGCTGATTCAAGTCAAGGGATATCGCCGAGGAGATCCTATGGATCGCTTCGAGGCCTCCTCATGTCAACATTGCTGAATGCTTTGTTATGCCAGTCAAGTGAGATCCAAGCCAACACATAAGAACACCTGACTGATGCAGTGTGATATTAGCCAAGCTGGTCCTGGTCTTGTTTACAGGCCTGGCAAGCAATGAAGGGAAACTCCAAAGAAGTCAAAGCGGGAATGTAAGATAAACGGGAATGAAACAATCAATAGGGACCAGTCATTCGAATAGCTCTTGTCCCATATGTCCTATTATGAGTGCCAGCTCACGTTATACAACTAATTCACAAGTCGATACCCTTTACTCCCTTCGAAACTCCTCGAATCCTCATATATCATCCCCTGCCTTGTCCAAGAATGCATACATAGCAGCATAAGGATTCGACACCCGTTCGCCTTGCCTACACGTCCGCCTTGCAGGTTTCCCGCCTGAAGTATGCCATCGAATCACCTGCTGTCCATTCGCACCATCCGACGCTCGTAGATGAGCCCAAGGGAGATGATGCGGTCCGTGAGGAGAAGGTATTGTAGTGTGCTCGTTAGCGACGATGAAGGTGGACTCTATAGCTGAAGAGGTAAAAGTGAAAATTGAGCTGTTTGATCCGCCTGGAGGTAGATGAGCTGTGCCGAATTTGGTCGCTAGAGGAATCTTTGCGACGCGGCGGAACATCTGTAGGACACGAAAATAACGATGAGCACTAGAGCGCCTCGCAAAACTCGGAACCTACGTGATCTGCACTCTCCGGAACAAGATCTGTGTGCTGCGTTGCTTCTTGTTGAGCTATAGTAGCTCTGAATGTAGCCATCATCCGCCCTAGACCTAGATGTACGCTCTTCAGCTTTGTTTAAGCGCAACTTCTCAACTCACCTGGTGAGCCTTTGCCGCGGGTCAAACATGACAAGTCAAAGAGCTCCGCGTTCGAGCTGGATTGTCTGTGAGTGCTCGAGACACTTGAGCGGCCGATACCGCAAGCATCAAAGACCCTCACATGAAAACGCCTTCTTCAGAACATTGCCAGATATTGTGGCCTATCCCAAGCGCCAGGGTATTCCCGCTAGTGCTGTCAATGTCAAAGGCCGTTTCGGAGCTGATCTGACTGAGGATATGTGAGGGAAAGTCACAGATTCTGCCTTTGGGCGGCACTGCTTGAACACAAGGACACAGAGCAGCAAGGCTGGCTAGGCTGGAGAGCAGCAATGAGAGGAGCATGGAGACGTATGTATAGGTAGAAGCAAGAATAGGCAAATTCTACAAGAGAACGCTAGACCCGATGCATTGACCTCGTAGGGCTGCAGCGCATTCGATTCTTTGTTCGAAATTTTATCCATATCGGGTGACAAAGGAGCGGAACAGCCTGCAGAACAGCATGAGGATTCAACGATGACAGATGCATAGTTGAAAACGTGGCAGTTGGAAGAGAACCAGAAAATGCCTAGTAAATTGTCGCAAAAGCTTCATCACATTAATCACACAGGAATAGCGACCAAGCAGCTCTACACAACCATACGAGACGACTCTTCATCTGGACCCTCTTGCGTGACCGTCCTTGCGACTTTGCCGCTGACTACGCTGATTTCCGTCAGACGACGCGTCACACCATCGCCTTCTACTCCGTCTGAGCTGTCTGGCGTTGCTGTTCCTGTTCCTGGTTTATGACTTGATAGATCCATGCTAAACCACTGGAAACAATTTTTTTTAGCACTGCTTCCAGAGATATAATCAGAATACTCACTTCGTGCTTAAGAGCTTCTGTAGCCGTAAGCCGTTTCGACACGTCTGGTTGCAATAGATTTCGTATGAGGTCCTTGGCTGGAGAGGGCAACAATCAGACAATCATGCAAGACAGCGCGACAAAGCATACCAGTATCAGACACTTCAGTCCAAGGTGATTTCTTGGTGAAGCGAATCTTGTGTTCTCTTCCTTCTTGGGCAACACTCGCTGCATCCGCTCCAAGGAAAGGAAACCGCCCTCCAAGCATGAGGAAGACGACTACTCCGCATGACCAAAGATCGACTGGTTTGCTATATCCATTGCGGTCGTGTATCCTTGTGAAAGGATCAGGATTTCGTGAAACAGCAAGGAGGATCTGCCTCACTCTGGCGCTTGATACCCTAAGCTCCCGCATACAGCGTACAGTTGAGCATCTGGCTTCTGTAATTGAGCAGAAAGCCCCATATCGCCTGCATGCATCTGCATTGCGCTAAATCTGCTTTGAAAACACTCACCTATCACAACATGCTCATGATCTGCCGACGTAAGGATATTTTCGAGCTTGATATCTCTATGCACTATGCTCTTCTCGTGTAGGTATTCGATACAGCTCTGCGCAAACGAATTCAGCAGACGCCATATAAATAGATTATCAGAAACGTACTAACAGCTGCCTGGTCACATCTCGCGCAACAGACTCCTGTAGATGCCCTTGACCCTCTACTAGGTCGTAGAGCTCTCCTCCGCTCATGTAATCCAGAACGAACTAGTTGTAGGTTTAGCCCTTCAGTTCGCAAGTGAGTCATTGAACGCACGTAATACCGCTCTTTCGACTCAAAATACTCTTGTAGATGCATGAGATTCGGATGTTCCAGCTGACCGTACTTCTCGAGTCTGCACATCTAGAATGAGCAAGTAGTCAAACAACTGGTTTATGGGCCTACCGATGTTTTTGCGCCTCGAGATCTGTTACACGGGATCAGTATTGGCTTTTTCGGACCTTTATTCGTCACTCGCTCTTATAATTCGACTTTGGTACAACCTTGATTGCGACATCTTGGCCAGTCTCTGTATTGTGCGCGAGCTTGACTTGTCCGAATTCGCCTTGACCGATAACCTATTGTCCGTGTCCCTTTCAACTGATGGACCTGATAGAAGGATAGCATGGCGTACCTGCTTAATGTCGTAGACCTGTTTCCGCTTGCTATTTCATTTGATTCGATTTTAGTCATCGCGCGCTATCGTTCGAATTCTCGACAACACATACTGTGAAGAAGGCTGTCAAAGACACAATAGCTTTAAGCGTCTTTTAACAACCAATTACACGTCTGGAACTGACCTGCCCAAGCTCTTTGAATGATTTGGCAAAACGCATGTCTAAGCTGATGGATCAAACAGAAGAGGCGAAAGTCTGGTAGCAATCGGTCTGGATCGAGGGTATCGCAAGAGCAGCGTTCAGCTAACACAAGCGCGATTCGAAAATGGTCGCTACAAATATAGAATTCAAGTCTTTGGCAAAAATGCTTACATGCAACACGTGCCCGAGCGGGTGATTCAGCCTTTCCTATCATGACATTTCTGCTATCCCAGCTCCCCCAGAACAGCTTGGTAGAGCAGATCACCTTTGCGCGCATCAGGTTTTGAACGGCTGAACTCGGCCGCGAGCTGATCAAGTCCGCCAATGAAGTTGAAGGTAGCTGTGGCTGGGAGGCCGCTAGACGTCGTTGAGAGTCACCGAGCCAGAGCTGAGTGATGGCAGCTTTGAATGTTGTGTTCTGGCTTAGGCCCGCTGGTTGCCAGACCTCCTGCAGCGATTGCTGAGCGACCACAAGCGTCTTTGAGAAGTGGTTAGTATCCACGAGAATATGGTACCGACCGTATGCTCACCTTCAGCTGACGAGAGAAGCGCACTGGGCTTTCATCCAGCCTGACATCAGACGCTCTGCCAGATCAAATCACATCCCTTCCAACCCATCTAAACCAACACTAGGCGTAACCGACATCCTACTAGGCTGCAACACTCCACCTGAAGCCTGAAAACCAGGTGCGACTTTGCGCATCAACTCTTTCTGTTTCGATTCTTTATCCTCCTCTCTACGTTTAAGGACTTCCTGTCGCCGCTGTTGCTCAGCTTGAAGGTGCGCTCGTTGGTCTGCGTGTGATGTCTGAGGTGGAAGCGGGTTCTGGACATGCGTTTCTAGAGCATAGGTGTAGACGAACTGTACGGGTCAAAGCTACCTAAGCTCTGGAGAGAGCAAAAGCAGCGCCTTCACGCACGTAATCAGTCACATTCTCTGGAAGAGGGTGGATGTCTTGAGGGAGAACTACACGGGCAGGCAAATGATGTAAAGCAGGTCCAGGAGCGATTGGCACGTCAACGAGAGAGCTCGAAGGGTGTTGCGGTCCTATTATGAGCTTCAGATATTGCTTGAGAGCGATAAGGACTTGGAACTTACCGTTCATAGCGCGTTCAGGTGGAAGTCGAGGACCAACCTTTGAACGCTATGATGTTGTCAAACGGCCTCTATTGGATCTTACAAACGCAAAGGCGTACTGTTACAAACATGCGCTGATCAAGAAGGTCTCTCTGCGCTCGAAAGACAGCGGGCCTTCCTGTGCTCTACACATCTTTCCTCTCGAACTGTATTTGGATATCGACAGACACAATAGTCACTCGCAGCAGCGCAACTCAGCTGCTCTCAAGCTTCTACTGCCTATCAAATATCTCGTGTTTCAGTCAGAATGGCAAGTGCTAGCATTCCAATAGACCATGTAGCCCAAATTCAAAGCTGCTATCCACCAACGACCTACAGCGCCTATCCTTCTTCTCTCACTCCCTTATATGAGACTATCTCTCTTCACCGATGACATGCAAAGTAAACTACAAGCGGCAAGTGAGGTCTGGAAATTGAGGATTGTCGATTTATCGGAAGAAGGGCTTGTTATCAAGCTCATGGCTGGACCTGTGTACGAGACAGCAGTTATCGGGTTCTTGCGAATGCTGGATGACAGCTTGTTATTGTGTATGCCAACGGTGCAAGAGCGAATCGATATGATTGGCTGTGCTCGTGAGTGTTTTGTTACGCTCCTCGCCTTATACCATCCTAATATTGTAATCTTCTAGGAACCCTGATTGGCGATCACATGAAACAGCCAGATGGCGGATTTCGTCCGAGTGCACGAGTTTCCGATGTTGGCACGTTGATCATCGAAGTAGGGGATTCGAAGAGTATCGAGGCTTTGCGCAGAAATGTTGATACTTGGTTCTTGGACGATAAGGTGAGCAATCCAACATTGCTTTGCTCGGACCTGACCTTGTTCTGTTTCTGCAGGTCTGCTGCGTGATTCTGATCGACCTCCCGCCTTTTGAAGCTTCTTTCCAATTGCGAGGAGAAATCTACCGGCGCGTCCAGATTGCAGATTCTGGTCTTCCGCTGAGGCGAATGAGCTCAAAGAAAGTACTGCAAGAAGGCGATGCTTTCAGCTGGACGCCTGGAGCAGCCCTACCTGATATCAAGCTATATCTCTATGACCTCTTTGATGAGCTGCACTATCTGGCTGATACTGATCGACATCTTTGGACGACTCGAATTCCGATCGATGAGCCGAGACTGCAAAAGTACCTCAATGGTGTTGCCGAAAGCTGGAAACGGAATAATTGAGACCCAAGCGTTTGCTTGCTTTTTCCATGTACATTAGACATTCAATATTGTCTACCAGATCTCTACTAATGCAGATCGATATGCACAGATGATACAATTCTCCCTGCGAAGCTTCGCTACGAGCGTTAGAACCTCAGCTACCTCGAGACTCTTGTCCGGGAAAGGCAGCTCGCAAAGCTTGCTCCAAGTCCTTGATGAGATCTCTCGAGTCTTCAATCCCAACAGACAAGCGGACTGATCATACTTCAGCCTACGCGATCATATGACAAGCACAAACTCACCGAGGCCGTCATCTATTCCAAGCTTCGCGCGATGCTCTTCAGTCAATGACGCGTGAGTCATGAGTGAAGGTAGATTTGCGAGTGATTCAAAGCCTCCTAGGCTCTCTGCCAATGTAAAGACTTTGAGGGCCGAGAGGAACTTGTTTGTAGTCTTGATTTGGTCATCGACTTTGGTAAGGCGGAGGGACAGCATGCCCGTCTGAATTGACATAAGCAAGGCATGAGAGGACAGTAGAGCACCTACGTAAGGAAATCCCTTCTCAACGCTATACCCTTCAGCTTCGACCCACTCTTTCGCTTCAGGTGCTAATTGCTTCCAAGCCAACTCGGACTTCCCTCGATAAAGAACAGCAGATACCCATCCATTCGGAACAGCCGTACTTTCGAGCCATTCGGCTGTCTTTAAAGCTGTAGTTGCGCTTCGCTGTGATCTTAGTTCCAGTGTCCGCGCACCCCGCACGGTCAACCAGCAATCGAAAGGGGATGGTATGCTGCCTGTGCTGTTCTGATGAAATCGTAGTGTTTCTAGCAGAGATGCTTTGTTGGTAATCAGTGCTCCTCCAACTAGCAAATCAATCAGACGGGTCGCGCAGACAAATAGCTGACTTTAACTCGCCGACATCTGAGTGCCCGTTGACACTTTTCGTACTGCTATGTACCACCACATCTGCGCCCAGAGCAAGGGGTCTTTGCCAATAGGGAGAAGCGAATGTGTTGTCAACGACGAGAAGAGCACCTTTGCTGTGGGCGACCTTAGCGACCAGCTGTATATCAATGACCTCCAGAGTAGGATTGGTAGGCGATTCAATCCATACTAGCTTCGTATTGCCTTTGAAAGCTTCAGAAATGGTGCGTGTAATGCGATCTTCCTCATTCTCTCCCTTGGTGCTTGACATTTGCACAAAAGTGGTCTCTACTCCGAAAGATGGTGCGACTTTGGTGAGGTATCTGAACGTTCCGCCGTAGACATCTGGGAAGGGTCAGCTCTATGGTTCCAGTCAGTCTTTGATGAGGTGGAACACACCCGCGACAGACACAACATGGTTTCCAGCATCGACCAAGGCTTGAACGACAGTTGCTGTTACAGCGCTACCAGAGCTGAATGCTAGAGCTGGAGGTAGACGAGCTGGACTGTATGGCCCTAGTAGATTTGGTGACGCATTGTTTGGTAGCTCCAGAGTAGCGTAAAGCGATTCAAGCGCCAGTCGATTGGCTGTGAAAGAGGATCAGTAAGGACTTACAATGAAGATCGTTTGAAACCCTCACGATTGCCAGCACGACTGTATTCGAAACCGCTTTTAGAGTGTCCAGCACTGCAAATTGATCGAATCAGATCATATACTTCGGCTGAAGACAGCGCACGTCGTCTGTTTGAAGGTAGTAGACAGGCTGATCGCAGGAATTACAGCATTGGCAGAGTCAAGACATTCCAAATGATCTCCATGAACACTTCACAATTGTTGAGTCGGAATTCCCTACTAAACACGACCCAGACTTACAGCTTGGTGCCAAAGAATGCCCTTGGCTTGACTTCAGACTGGGCAGCGGCTACATATCGCGGGGTGTCAACAATGCGCGTAGCAAGCCAAGCAGATGGACAACAAACGCGAGATCGATTGGAACTTGGGTATAGAGGAGCTCATGGTATACTGCAAGAGGACTCGGTTGTTCGAAAGTGACCTACATGTTGTCATATTGCACAATTGAGTCGGCTGCCCGTCTCCCCGCTTGAAAACCTTGACCAGCTTCCGCGTGCTTTACTGCACAGCATGCTAAGGCTCTGAGCGTGCCGCGCCTAACCTAAGGCGGGCTACCTCTTGTAGACCTGGAAAACTTTTGACGAGGAATAAACAGCGAATTGATGGACAGCACCACGGTCGCTATCGAGGTATATGAAATATGGATCAGTCCGCAAAGGCGAATCAGCTGGAATAGAGATGGAAAGCATTGTTATCATTCCAGATGGCTGTCCGCGAAAGAAAGCTCGCTTCTCCCAAATCCACCAATGATGCTATGAGTCAGACCCTACGCAGAGGTCCGGATGGCTACTTTATCATACATCTTCAGCGCAAAGACGGCAAGTCGATGTATTCATGTCTTGAGGGAGAGCTGGCCACGCCTCACAAATCCGAACATACCTGCCTGCCCTCTGAGCTTTCACTTTATCTCAATCAAGCTTATGACGAGTCCAGAAGCGTTGAACATGTCAAGAGCTGGACCAGGGATGAAGAAGATTGGGTCAGGTCGCACGAGGGATTTCTCAGAGAACGGCTAGCGGAAGCGAAAGACGTTGCTGGGCTCAAGGGTGGAAAATCATTCATTGCATTGCGGGACAGTAGTCTAGGCCCTCTATATCCTGTCACCCAACAGATGTTACATGGTCAGTCGAATATCTTCCTCATTCGCTTTCTCGAGCTGATATCCTACTCAGTCACCGTTGCACAAGCAGGAGCAGCAGCACAGTACATACAAGAGTTGCTCAACCATCATATCCATGGTATACCCAGGCAGAGCGAAGCGAACTCGTCAGTTGAATCAGCCCCAAAAGCAGACGAGGTGCCAAACCCACCACGAATTATCGATTAGTAAAGCTTTGCACTGAGGACCGTTCTCAAGATTGCCAGCACGACTGTATTCGAAACCGCTTTCCGAATACCCAGCACTGCAATCGATCATCACCAGAACTAGATGCTTCAGATGAACAGTACACCTCGTCTGCCTGAAGGTAGTAGGCAGGCTTATAGCAGACAATACTGGCGGAGTCCAGACAATCCAGATGATCTCCATGGACACTTCGAATGTTCCCGACACGAGCGAGTCGAAAACGCTGCTGGACATGCCCTGGAATTACAGCTTGGTGTCAAAGAATACCTGTGGTTTGACTTCAGACTCGGTAGCTGCATCGCGGGGTGTTTATGAAGCGCGTAACAAAGCAGCAAAGCGCAATGAAGCAGATGGACGACGTCGGAAGTTGAGTATAGAGGAGCTCATGGTGTACTGCATTCATAATGACCAGTCACATTCTACCATATATTGCACATTTCGCTTCGCCGTCGGCCCGCCTGATAACCACCTCTTGTAGACTTGGGACTTAGAACTTGACCTACAGCATACGCCTGAACCCAGGCTGAGCGAATAAAGAATCAAAATGATTGACGTCTCGCTGGACGAAGGAAAGGCTTACGTGATCTAAGATGACAAGCAAATCAATTAGAGAGTTGCTATCGAATTGCAGAAAGCACGCGTACCTCCACCCAGCTTGAGGATCTCATCAGTCGAAAGATGTTCAAGACCCCATCGAGCTTTGACTTCAGCATCGCCAGCTTTGAGCGGATTGACTGCGCCCTTCTCAACTTTACCAACTTTGGCGTCTTTAGCTTTGTTCTCCATGTGATGTGTAAACATCAACAGAGCAGCGCAGAGTAATGCGAGACCAGCGAAAGCGAGACTGATCGCATGACCCATGATGTACCGCGGTCTTGTTGACGATGGGTAAATCCATGAAGAGATGATGCTGCACATCCAGATCAGTAATGCGACAAAGAGCTTATAGCCTGACTGACCCGGCCGAGTTACTGACGACACCCTGATGAGCAAGCGTTCGCAACGATATTGATCTGACTTACCCAGCCGAGAAGAATATACCCATGGCTACAGCTCGTGTATAATACGGTCCGAATTGCACTATCGATCGATCGCATCAGCCGGTCCAGCTAATCGAAAAGCGGGATGCCTACTGGATATCCATGTAATGTCGGCTGAGATAGTCCTGAGTCATAGTTCGGAGGGGTAATTGAGAAGCTTACTCGCGATGCAAGGACTGACTCCAGTTACAGTCAAGTGCACTGCAAAGTATTTGACGCCGACCGAAACGTCGCTGATGAGGATGCTGTAGCCCACAATGACGATGACCATCCAGAAGATGACTATAGCCACCGAATCAGAACAAAGCCAGATTAGACTAGAAGCACTTACTGAATGGACCTCTGAGCTGTAATCTATCACTGACGATTGCAGTTGCGATAGTTGATAAAAAGCCCGCGACATATCTGCAAAACATCTGAGCTTGACGGACATGTGAGGAAACAGTCAACGGACGGAGGTATGCTAAGCAAATTGGCGTTTGCATTGGTGTAGCCAAGACCAGTAATGATACTCGGTACAAAGAGAGATAGAGAGTACTGTCCAGACTGTCACTAATCTGTCGACCAAGAGAGAATTGTTATAGCTTACGAATGGTACTGCCGTAGAGAGGTACAGTGTAGCGTAAACGTACACCTTCCAGTCCAAGGCAGCTTTCCAAATCTGATCCCATGAAAAGGGAACATTGGCCGAAGTCATGCCCTGGCTTTGAGACAGTCGATGCAGCCATTTCGCCTTGTCACCAGGTTGCTTGAACAGCTGGTCTGATCTTTTATCTGTCGGAAAATCTGGGACTGAGGTAATCGCAACATAGACATTAGCTAGGAAGCCTGCTACTCCAGATGTCGCACTTACTTATCCACCACGAGGGTAGAACCAAGACGAAAGTGATGAGTCCTTCAATGATAAAGACTGTTGACATGAATTAGCACAGTGCTGAAGGAAATCGCTTGCTTACTCCAGGACCATCCGCCTAGCCCTCCTAATCCATCCATCCTCCTGAGCCCGAATGCAAGTATTCCGCCGAACTGAAGTGATCAAAAGGGCTAGACATGAGCGAAGTCAGCAGTACGGAATCGAATTTTGACTTACAGCGCCCGACAATGTAGCACCAGCAAAGAAGATGGACACCCGAAAACCAAGATCGCTCCTTGAATACCAGGTTGACAACAGGAAATTCAGACCGGGACTGTGAGAGTGTCAGAAGTAGCGTCAGAAGTAGCCTGAACAATTGGAGCCGTGCGACTCACAAGAGGCCCCCTTCGACCAAGCCAAGCATAAACCTCGTAGCTGCCAAGCCACCAAAGTTCGTAACAAAGCCCATGCAGGTTGCGATAATTGCCCATGAGACGCCGATGAAAGTGATCAACCTATGGGGTTTGAGGTATGCCAAAAGAATGTTGGAGGGCACTTCTACTGCAACATAGGACACGAAGAAGATTGTCAGGCAGATCTGAAAAGCGAAGCCAGCATCAGTCGACAGCCCAATGAATTCGAAAACCCAATCGATTCTAAAATCTTTGGCGAACCTGATACTGGTAGCTCGAGAGTTCTAGGTCTGCTTCCAAACCAGCTGTTCTTGCTTGACCTGCAGTCCCCAACAGTGCCCATTAGTACGTATTATTCAAGGGAAGCTCAATTCGCGCGAAGCTCATTTCGCGTGAAGCTCAATTCGAAGCTCACCGATGTTCACGCGATCCAGGAAGCTGAGCAAATATAATAAAGTAAGGAACGGTACGATGCGCCAATCCAAGTGTCGTCTGATCCTTCGCAGCTCTGATTCTGACATGTCAAGATTATGATTGTCCAAATCTTCATGCGCTCCTCGCATCGCTTCAGCTACTTCGCCCTTCTCCGTAATGTGCGCATCAGGGTGCGGTGGGACTTGCGTCTTTTCTCTTGTTGCTGCCATTCTTGATCGAGCGGGAAGCGTGTTTCAGATGCAATTTGGCCAATCAGTGCCTTTTTCGTATTTTTAAGCGAGCGGTTCTTTGGCTCTGGTATTCAGACTGTAGCAAGGTCGCTGTCGAGTGCCAAGATGCATCAAAAGACCGGGTAATGAGTTGACTCGAGTTTAGACTCAAAAAATTAAAGAATGCGGGGAAACAGCCGATAGATAGTCCACTTTAAGCGCTTGCAAAGGATTGGTAGAGGCTCAGTGGGCACGATACGAACGAGGTTGTGTTATAGCAAGCTGATGAAAGCGACTGATCGATAGCGTATGAGCGAGACCATGGAATTGTGGTATAACATTTGCGCGCGAAACAAGCATTAAGTTCACGATTGCAACGATCTTGCTACTTGTCAGGTACTCCAAGACATTGAGCCGAACTGCCAGAGGCAAACTCCCCGAGCGAGTGGAATGACAACAGATGTGGGAGATTCGGCTGGGGATAGAAAGTCTGGGCGCTGACAATCTTCGACACTCGTTGCGGTGTTCGTTATGCTCGTCGTCTAGTCATTGCGATCTACCGTGAGACACTGCTCGACTGCAGGACACGCGCATAACTCACTGGAGTCGGTCACGGACGAAGGCCGTGCGAAAGAAGACGAATAGCGAGCAGAGATGACAAGCAGTAAGCCAAAGAGAAGACGTCAACTCAAGTCTGAACGGCTTGTGTGACAGGTTGAACACGACGAAATGAAAGCGAGCATGCTGTCGAGCAGGCAATCGGCCTTGGGAGAATGCGAAATTTGCTGTCGACCGCATTAGAGCAACCAGGCGTGTGCTATCTTGGCTGACGAATAACAGATAATCGTGATAAGGATCAAACGGCTTGAGATTGTTGGCGGAGAATGAAGAGGAAGCGGATTTGGTGCAGTCGGGATATCGTAATGCAGATGCTCATATATACACAATGTGCAGACTCTTGAACTTGAGAAATGAGCTGAAGCGGAGTGGTTGTATTGTTCTGCTCTAGAATGTCAGCTGAAGGCGATCCGAGCTGGTTCTTGACGTACCTCGGAAGATTTCACCAAGCGAATGCTACCTTTACCTGCCCATGTTCCAATGATACAAGATCGGCCTTCACACAAGCTTTCCAAACGGTTCTGTCGTCGATATAGCGGCTTGAGGTGATTCACTCTGGCCAATCTCGACCACCCCTCTATCTTCTACTCTCGCTCGCCGTGCTCCTCTATACTCTGACAGCTTCTCTTGCAGTTCAGATTGTGTACGAGGTGGTCTCTGCATTAAACACTGAGCCAACTTTCACCGCTCAAAAACGGCATGGACTAACGTTCTTCTGCAATTCCGGATGGGCAAACGAGTCTCTGAATGGCGAGACATACTTCTCATACCACGAAGGATCGCCAAAGTAAGCCATGAAAGCTAAAGGAAAAGTGACATAGAGGCCAAATTTGACGACTTCGAGGTTTGGGTTTGCTGCAGATCGTGTTCTTGTGTAGAATCGAGACCAGAGTGCTGCCATTGCCGAATATTGCTAGCCTCTCGAGTTGGCGAGGAATAATCAAATGGTCCTTGGAGACCAACCAGCGTAATCAGATCGTGAAATTTTGTGTCGAGGGCGGATACCATACACAGAGTATACACAGGCCTCGTTCAAGCTTGGTGATACCCCCTGTGACGGAGTGAACAGCTGATAGTCAAGCAAAGATGCCCTCATCAGCAACGAAAGGGACTCGCAAGAAGCAAGCAGCGAAAAAGGCGGCCAAACAGGGCGAGCCAGCTACTATGCCTGCTCAGCGAGGGCAGAAGAAGGGAAAGAAAGGCAAGAAGGACGAGCCAAAAAAGAAGCAATACATTCCACCCGTCAAACCTGCTCGCGCTGTTATCGATCCTGTAGACCTGTACGGCTTGGGCGTCGCTGGAGACTCTGCTGTTAGTGCAGATGTTGTCGTTAGTCTGCGCAAATTGGCAAAGAAGGACGAGAAGACGATTGCCAGAGCTTTGGATGAGTTGCAGCAATGGATTGAAACGATGAAGGCTGGAAGTGGGAATATAGCGGAAGCCATGTCTGCTCTACCAGTATGGGTACGTCTCAACATCACTTGTTCGGTCGCATGATTGACGTGCAATTCAGATCTACCACTTTCCAAGTCTCTCGCGACATGCATCAAGAGCTATCCGTTCTTCCACAGCAACACTCCACGCCTCCATGCTGAATGTCGACGCTGATTTACGGTCTTCCGTACTGTCACCGGCCAATACAAGCAACGCAGACTTTCTCGGAGCTTGGCTAGCTTCAACTTTCGACGCAGATCGCTCCGTTTCGATCGTTGCAAAGCGGTCTTGGGAATCAGCCCTCTCAGGACAAGAAATCGATGCTCAACTCTACTCGGCCGATTTGCTAGCCTACCTTCGTGAATACCTCTTGCTTTCTGATAGCCAAGAAGAGTCGTCAGAAGGCACTGAAACACCTCCGTCCTTCACACCCATGAAGCTCAAAGCTGCTTCTAATGCAAACACACCTCAGATGAAGCTACAAGCCGAAGCGACGCCTTCCCCTAGCTCCAGAGACGTTGCGACTGAAGATGCGCAATCTAGATCTTCGCGACTGTTTGCAGGCGCCTCAGAAGCTCTTATGTGGCTATTGAAGAATACGACTATTGAAGATCAAGAAGCACTAGATTCGCTATTGTCTTCGTCGGCGCTCTGGAATGTTCTCAGTCCGTCTATCGAAGGAGGAAAGGAAGCTTTACCAGTAGCTAGAAGAGCGTGTTGGACTTTATTGGCACAGCTTCTATCGCTGCCGAAGGATCCACTTCAACCGCACCTGGAAGTCGTTGCGACTTGTGCTATGTTTGCGGCCTTTCAGGAGAGGGACTATCGAGTTCAAGGACAGATGTGGGATGGGTTGCTGGCGTTATTGAGATCTAAACCTTCGCCATGGTCATTAGCGAGCAAGCAGAGCAACGAAGAGGATTCTGAATCGGATGAAGGAGAAGAAAGCGATGCATCCTCAAGCAAGACCGCTTCCACTCATGGGGATAGCATACCTCCTCTCTTCCAGGCTTTCCTTTCTTTCTTATCAATCGGCTGTCCAGTCAACCCAGCTCGCAATTACCCGGCTGTCCTCGTCTTGCTTTCCACTATTCCCGAAGATCTAGTCAGCTTCACAGACGAAGAAGAACCAAACCTCCTCTTAGACGCCATGTGGCAAGCTCCAGTCTGCTCTCCGATGTTACATGCAGTAGCTGAAGCGTTGGCGTTCACCATCCGCAAAATCGATAGTCCAGAACACGCGCAAAGTTTAGCAGTGACGCAGGTGGGTAGAACTTGGGAAGCTTTAATGGCGGAGAAGGCTGTTGGGAAGCTCGACTTCTTGGTCCATCTGTTCAAGAAGCTCAAGGACGAATCGGAAGATTTGGTACAACCTGCTTGGTCGTCGATCGATAGTCTGACCATGAAGCAATTCGAGGCCGATCAAAATGAAGCGAAGCTCGCCCGTGTTGCGGATTTGCTCGGTGCTTTGGCGAAGGCAGACACGCAGGGCCAGCTGAAACCTCAGATCGAAGACCTGATATCGAAAATCATCTCGAAGTGCACAAATTTGGCAACACCGGACGCTGCTTTAGATACCAGCTACCTTCTGTTGATTGAATCACTATGGAAGAACACATCAAAGTACCTCAATCCCGGTGCATTGCAGTCGCTCGATTACTTTGTTTCATCAAGTCTACCGGGCATTATTGTCGAAGGCCCTCGATCTCAGCTTGAACCTGGTGTCTCGCTTCTGTTTTCTTACATCCAGCATCGCCAGGATAGTGATTTGCAGACCAGCGCCTGGCAAGCAGTTTTCAGCGTTCTACCAGCTGCCGATGCCCAAGCTATCACTGCAGTAGTCTCAGCGGTTGTCACGCTTCAGCTCGATTTACCAGCCAATCTGCCTTCTGCTTATCTGGACGACATTATCAGGAACCGATTCTCGCAGCACTTCTTGAGCGATGCGACGTCAAGTCCGACCGCTCTGAGGGAGGTTGAGCTGTTCTCGAATCTGCTGCAACAGCCTGGTATGTTCTGTGACTTGCTCAAGCGACGTAACTAAATAGTGATGACAGCTCCGCTCGTCGACGCGACTTTACCGGATGAGCTTCTCATATTGCTCACGACGCATCTGGAATCTGTCGCCGAACATGCTTTCTCGCCTGATGCTTCAGAGCTTCCACTACATAACCCTCTCCAACTGCTAGCGATCCTCATGGATGTGCAAGCTATGAAGCAGAAGGTCCTGCTCTCCGAGAGCTTGAGACCTGCAGTCACTTCCATCTTCCGCCTATTACATATGGCTCCTGGTATCGATCATCATCTACATCAACTCTCTCAGTCTATCTGGACTTCCGTCACCTCAGCAGACCAGGACGCAAAGAGTCTCGTTGGCACAGATGTTCAATCCATGCTGCAAAACTCCCTTTCGGATCCTCAATCGACATTCAGGTATTTACTTGCACTTGTTATCAGTCTGTATACTGATTGTGCGTGTTGTAGTCCCGCCGAGATTGGCCGAGGCGCAAGAGCTATCCATACCATACGGCTCGACCAAACCGCTACTGTCTTTGAAAGCGTGTTGGGCGATCGAGCAGTATTCGACCGAACGCAAGAAGATGCTTTCCGACATTACACCTGTTCCGAGGCCTTGTCGATTCTTGATCCCCTTGTCTCCAGCTTCGCTCAACCTGCGACTTCCACATCTGCCGCGCAGTGTCCTTCTACTTTCGCTAGACTTGTTACAACATCTCTATGCATCTTGGGAGACGACCTGAAACAGCTCCGCAGTAATGCGTGGCTTCTTGAACATGTCCTACTCCTGGATCTGGCGATAAAAGATGCGTTGGCTGTTCCAGAAATGCCTTCGCCTGTATTGGGCAGCGCTCAAGACACAATAGATCTGCAATCGCTAGGCAACCTCTGCGACAAGATCAGCACATACCTCGTCTCTACTCTGTCAAGGTCTCTCGAAAATGACTGGCAGGCAGATCTGCTCAAGCGAAGTCGTTCAGCTACGAATAGTCCAGGAAGCTCGAATCAGCTGCTATTGACTCTGGAAGTCTTCTTACGGAAGAGCGAAAATAGTCTTGCCCACGCAAGATTGTTCACCAAGGTCTTTGTTGCTGCTTTGAGATATACAGACGTCCAAGCATCAGGTCTAGAACAGTGGCTGGGACTTGCCCAGACAGTTGCTAGCAAAGAACCTCGCAAAGCGGCAGCCGTACTTTGCGCCATTCGCTCAGCACTTTCAGACTCCCCAAGATTGCATCGCTACCAGAACGAGCTGGCAAGTACCGTGGCTGGTATCAAGCCAACAGACATGCATACCAAAGGATTGTCTTTGCTGCAACAGCTTGCTTTGGTTGCGCCTGCACCAGATTCCTCTAGCGACTTTGTTCCACAGCAACGAGCTATCTTCCTGTTACAAACTTTGCAAAAGTGGTTCACTTCAGAGGAAGATGGAGTAGAAGAACCAGAAGCCAGAGCATTAGCGAATATTGCCAAGATCATCTGCGCCCTCGCACCTGTCCTGCAAAATCTAGGCGGTGCACATTGGGACTTCATGTTTGATGTTGTCGAGAACATCATAGAAGAGACGTCTTGGTCCGATGCTTCTTCTTTACCAGGACTATGGCACGCATGCCGCTTCATCTCGACGGTGGATGATCTCTGCTTGGCCAATTCAGAGCTGAGGCAAACATGCAAGTCTCGTCTCGACAAGCTGCCGCCCAAGCTACTGAAAGTCTTCTCTGACAATCCTGGTGAGGCTCACAGCTTTTTTCTGGTGTAGCTCGTTGACCTTTAGCTGTAGGCACGAGTGCATCTATACCCGATCAGATGGTCTTTGACGAGCTGGTCAGCATACTGCATCGCAGTCATTTCCCCTCCATTGCGTTGGAACAGGTCCTCTCGCCAGTCAGTCTCCCTTGTCTTGCTCTTGTATGCATCTGATGATCGCTCTCAGCTTCTACGGAACTTTCAGCACAAGTTACCAAAAGCTCGAGCGCTCGCATTTTACCTCGCCCAAGATGTTGTCGCTCGTCACGTAGAGGATCTAGCTGTGGAGATGGAGCTGGATGCAGAGAAAGAATTCGAGCTCAAGCTACCGTCCGACCTGATCGCGCGCATTCAAGAGATTCCAGTGCAAGGCGGCTCATCCGACGACGTCGAGTCCTACCTCCTAGCATGGCTCCTGACGTTCCACTTCCTGGTCAAGTCATCCAATGCAGGTCGGACAGCCTACATAGATCACTTGCGGTCAGAAGATCTTGTTGGGTTATCTCTGCTGCCTGCTCTTTTTGCTCTGCTCGGTGTCTCAGACCGGACCAAAGCCTTTGATCTGTCTGTATGGTCCGTTGATGACCCGGAAATGTCTCGTAAGGTACAATCCCCTTCCTTTTCAAATCGCTGACGGAATTTCGCAGTTTCAGCGCAAGAGCCAGAAAACGGTGCTGCTTTACTCGCTTCGCACGTTTACTATCGAGCACTGCAAGCTGTACCGTCACTCATTCGCGCCTGGTGGGAAAGCATTACAAACCGACAACTCTCCATGTCTGTCACGAGCTTTACATCAAAATACTTTTCCTCCCTCCTCATCAACGAAGAGCTTTCAAATGTCAAGGAAGCATGCACGGCCAATTCCGAACCACTAGCAGACGAGAACATGACGATCAAGATTTCGAACACAGTAGCGGAGATCAAAGCTGTTTATGTGGTGGATGAACAACCGATGGAGTTGACTGTTCGGATTCCACCTGAATATCCGTTACAGCAGGTAGAGGTGAAGGATTTGAAGAAGGTTGGTGTGTCGGACGCTACTTGGCGAGCTTGGATTTTGGCCATTCAGCAGACAATTGTCGGAGTGAGTCTATATCTCTCACAATACTGGAGCAAAGCTGATGCGGGAACAGGGCGGACGTATTGCCAGTGCCCTAGAACTGTTCAAGCGTAACGTTACTCTACACTTTGAAGGCGTCGAAGCTTGCGCAATCTGCTATAGCGTCATCTCACTGGGCGACCGTCGACTGCCGACCAAGAAGTGCCGAACGTGCAAGAACGCGTTCCACGCCAGTTGTCTTTTCAAGGTATGTTACATTCCACATCCAATGACCTGAACTCATATTTTTATCTCTGCAGTGGTTCGCTACTAGTCATAGCAGCAGTTGTCCTCTTTGTAGATCATTGTTCTGATGCATCAATGCGTCTGATGGGAGAAGTTCAGTATGTAGAGCATCGAAAATGTACATAGAATAGCGTACAGGCTTGATCTTGAAATGTAGAGCAATAAGCGAAAAGACGTAAATCTGTACAGATTTGTTAGACTTTCGTTGCACAGGGCTGGAGCACGCAGACGTACCCTGAGATCTTGTATAAGGTAGTAGAAAACACGAAGACCTTCTGGATCTTCAGAAGATTGCACATCGACCAAAGAACCAATCTTGGCCGTCTGTCAACCCAGACTTTGATGAGCAGATATTCCGCAAATCCAACACGTGGCTGACCTCGAATGAAATGTGCGTGTTGCCAACCCGGACTTCTAATTCCTGTTTCCCTACAATGTTCTTTTTCGGCCATGTCGAGTCGTCTTCTCTGTAAGACCGTGTCCCGAGTTGAGCTCACAGACTAAGCAACTGCGAACGCGCCCTACTTTGTTATCTCTGATTCGGTAATAATGCGCTTGAGTTCAGAGACTGCTAGAGGCGATAACCAGACTATCATAGCCAGAATCAGACACTTTGGCAATTAAAGCAAACAAAGGACAAGCTTGCGTTCTTTTCTGATGAGCGAGTCGTTACGGTAGCTATGCGATGCGGGCCATACGTAATCAGCATTACGCTCAAATGTATTTGACCCTGGGCGCACTTTGAGTTGTTTGCATAACGCAGTCTGCCATTCGAGAATTCAAACTCTAAGAATTCGTGACCGTGCTGTTCATTCCCAGACATCAGCACAGACAGAAGCCTGTTGATAAAGAGGGGACAAACTCGACCAGAGTGTCCAACATAATACCGAACGTAGAATTGATCGCTGTGCAAAGACCACAGCTCTGTAAGCTAATACTAGCTAACAGGCCGTTGGTACGCACTCTTCAGCAGACATATTGAGATAATTACGACTTGGTGACAGGAAGCAACCAAAAATCGACCTCGCTCAGATGTACGGCTCGAAGAAGTCGCGATACTATGCTATCTCAATGATCTATACAAGTCTATGTATACTACAGTAGCCTCTGTTACACAAGCCGATGATCAGATATCGCTTGCCGGCTTGAGCAGAGTGTTGCATAAATCGGAACTTGACTTTGAAAAGCTCCAACCCTTTTGGCGATTACAGACATTGGGAAAGGACAGCTGATCTCAAGGCTATGCTTCGGCAGACTGTACATGAGTGTCAGCATTGGCTGGAACCCGATCATAATTCAAAGCACCCACGAATTTTCAGCTTGATTGATGAAAAGAGATCATGTGACGACGTCACCAAAGGCTTGTGGTTAGACTCGTTAAAGACTGGTATAACGAGTTTGCTCGGCTGTAGATTTCGAAAGGAACCTTTAGCCTTGGAGCAACAAAGCAGCATATGCAAAAGTACTTACCAAGGTTCATTCGTGGTGACTGACAGCAGCAGTGCTCCAACCTTGTTCCGATAAAGCCTTGTGCTCATTCCTTTTATTCCTTGAAACCCATCAAACCATCCATCACTTTCTTAAACTCCTTGCCTGCCCCTGTATCCCTCACGGCCACTATCCTCGCTCTCTTGACAGCATCTACTAGTTCCCCAGCTTCCGCACGACAAGTAGTCACACCTTGCTCATTCAACACTTGTGCAAGTTGGGATTGATGATCATCCATTAAGGAAGAGTTTGGAACTATGATGAGCTTTCTGTGCGGGTTGATTGGCTGGGGAGAAGGGATAGAAGGACCACGGAGGGCAGCTAGTATTGATCCTGCGCCTGTAACGGAACAATCAGATGGTAGTGATGTTGTCGAGAGTAGAGACACACCGGCATGTGAGATGATTAAATCTGCTGCAGCTAGTCTTGCATCAATGTCGTCCATGTACTTGTGCAGTGTAATCTTTAGGTTCGTTGATGGGATAGCAGGTAAGACCGAAGTACCCGTTTGCAGGGTGAATGAGGTATAGCCTTCATTGACCAATGTACGTAGCACAGGAACAGATAGAGCACTTTGGACGAGCAGAGTGAATTCGGTGGAGCCTACTGTGAGGATCGCGTGCATGTTGGACAAACACGGCCAAGTCAACGAGTTGCGCAAGAGAAGATGGTGAATTTAGCTTATGGGAGTGATTCAGAGGATGAAGAGGTCCAACAAAAGCCAGCAGAGCAGGTCAAACAATCAAAGACAGCTTTGGCGCCGTCGTCAAAGAAAAGAGAACGCGGACCTGTGAAGTTGATGATGGATCTCCCTTCTGTTAAAGCGAGTCAAGCTGTTTCATCCGCGCAACAACAACAAGATGATGGGCCAGCGAAGAAGAGACCAAAGTTTGATGCGCTCAAGGGCAAAAGTGGTTTAGCTGGCATGTTACCTCCGCCCAAGAAATCGGTCATGTCTCTGCCTCCTCCCTCTGCTTCAACGAGCACGCAAACTTCATCAGAATCTCCTGCTGCGGCCTCGTCTGGTCTGTTGCTACCACCCACAGTCCAAAGACGCGCAGCAGCCGCAGCCAAACAAGCACCAACACCGAAGCAAGACTCTCTAGACCTCTTTGGACTTTCTTCTATATCCTCGGCACCTGTCGCATCTACTTCCAAAGTCACTAGCACAACATTCCAATCCGCTCCTTCAGTAAAAGAAGCAGCTAAAGTGAATTACTATGCTACTTTACCACCAGCGACGCCGAATGATCCTTATCCCGGTTTTCACTGTTTACCTTCTGGTCAATGGGCGCCTAATCAACCTGAAGATTGGGCAGAATGGGCAGAACAGGTAAGTCGTCCTCCTTCCACAATCACCCTACTTTGTCTGAAATATCGTTTTAGCATGGCTGGTCCACTACAGCTCAAGTAGCCGAAGAAGAAACAAACGCACCAAAAGGTTTCGAAGCGCATAAAATGACTGAAATGCAAGAAGCTTCAGGCGAAAACAAGGCGGACGGTCCAGCTATTCCAGAGAAAATGGTTTACACAGAAGAGACGAACGAAGAATTGGAAGCGAAAAAGAGGAAGTTCAAACAAATGGCTGGGAGAGCGAGAGGGAAGAATCAGTTGAGCAGTCTTTTGAGTGATGCGATGGAACGGAGGGAAGAGTTGGAAGAGAGGATTGCTATGGCTAAAGCGAACAAGAAGGCTGGTGGGGCAAAGTATGGCTTTAATTAAGGTGAGCCATTTCAGTGTACTTGTTATACTGTGGTCTTAATGATTCTCACTTTGGTTGTACCAGGCTTGTTCGTGCGAATGTCGGATTGACATTGCTTCATCTGGAACATCGCTGGTCAATCCATCTGTACAGCTATCATTGTATACAGCATCGTAGAGCTCCTGAAGCATCTGCGGAATCGAGACTTGCTTAGGATGTTTCAGCCATCCAGAGGAGCGCTCCAACCAACTCGAAAAATCATGCAGTTCATCCACACAGCCAAAGCGCGCGGAAACAAGGCTAGCGTATACAGAGCCTGATATCCCCTTTTTGGAAGAAAGAGAAAAAGCGCCAAACATGTCGGACATTGCCGAGCAGAATTTACAAGCATGGAAAGTCAAGAAGCTCGTTCGCTCTTTGGATGCTGCTAGAGGTGCAGGAACGAGTATGGTGCGGCTGTCACTGCCTACCAGTCGAACATCGGCTGATGTAAAAGATGTCATGCACAGATTTCGCTCATCTTGCCGCCGAGGTCGCAAATCGCACAAGCTTCAAACATGTTGGCGTACGTGAGACTACTCAGGCTTTAGCTTTGGCTCATGCATATGAATTGTTTCTTATGTACAGTAACGAGTGAGCCGCAGCATGCATATGAAATCAAGCTGACGGCGCATAGACTGGGAACTGCATCAAACATCAAATCTCGAGTCAACAGGTTATCTGTGTTGGCTGCTATTACCTCTACACAGCAGCGGTTGAAGCTTTACAACCGCGTACCGCCAAATGGTGCGTTTGGGAGGCTTTTGCTCAATGATTGGGCTAGAACGTTTTCTTTTTCGCACAGGTCTTGTGGTATATTGTGGCACTATTCTAACCGATGAAGGGTCAGTGGGAATGCGGCGCCTCAGACTCATGCTGATGCATCCTTTGCCCTCGACAGGAAAGAGAAGAAAGTCAACTTTGATTTTGAACGTATGCCTGATCCTTCTGCAGCTTACTTCAAGCTGACAGTTGATCAATGAGTACAGCCTTCAAGCCCATCAACACTTCCCTCTACCTGTGCGACAACAAATTCCACACTGAAGCACTCGCAGACCTGTTAGAGAGCGATTCCAAGTTTGGTTTCATCATCATGGACGGTAACGGTACTTTGTTCGGTACTGTCGCTGGTAACACACGAGAGATCATCCACAAGGTGCGTTGGCCGAGCCTAATTCAGTTTCTGCTGATATCGATCGCTCGCAATCGCACAGTTCACTGTCGATTTACCAAAGAAGCACGGTCGAGGTGGTCAATCTGCTCTACGTTTCGCTCGTCTTCGAGAGGAAAAGAGACACAACTATGTTAGAAAAGTAGCCGAATTCGCAGTGCAGCACTACATTACAGACGATAAAGTCAACGTCGTCGGCATCGTCATGGCCGGTAGCGCTGATTTCAAGACGGAATTGTCTCAATCCGACATGTTGGATGGACGATTGCAGGCCAAGATTCTGAAAATTGTCGATGTGTCTTATGGAGGAGAAAATGGTTTCAATCAGGCTATTGAATTGGCTGGCGATGCCCTGGCGAATGTCAAATTCGTTCAGGAGAAAAAGTGCGTTGCAATGGGCTGCATTTGGCTATGGCTAATAGCGAACTTCTTGCGCACAGGCTCATTCAGAAATACTTTGACGAAATCTCTACGGACACTGGTAAATACTGTTTCGGTGTAGACGACACTTTGCGTGGTCTAGAGATGGGCGCTGTCGAAACCCTCATCGTTTGGGAAGACCTCGATGTCACTCGCCGAGTGCTACGCAACTCTGAAGGTCAAGAGATCGTCATCCATACTGCTGCACCTCCACCAACTGCTTCGAATGCTTCCAAAGGTGATGATGGTTCCAAACAAGCTGCTGGTATAGCGGCGTTGAGCGAGAAGGATCAAGCTAAATTCTTGGACAAAGCAACTGGATTGGAGATGGAACAGGCGAAGGAACCACAGAGTCTGTTGGAGTGGATGGCAGAGAATTATAAAGAGTTTGGTGCCAACTTGGAATTCGTGACCAATAAGTCACAAGAAGGGTCGCAATTCGTCAGAGGTGCGTCAGGACGAAGACAAATCAGCATTAACTGATCCTTCTCGTGTGACAACGCACAGGCTTTGGTGGCATTGGCGGTCTGCTGCGATACAAAGTCGACTTTGCGCAGATTTCTGATGCGTTGCAATCGGTTCGTTTGGAAGATGAGATTTCGGTTTCAGTACTGATGTCTTCTTTCCACCTGGTGAACAGGACGACGAAGATGAATTCTACGCCTCGGATGAAGACGATTGACTTCCCAATGTGCCTTCTGCTTTGTCAAAGGGCCAAGCGAGGGTTTCAACGCACGACAATGTCACTTCTCTAGGCAGTACTCGCTCGAACGACGCTGGTGCTCGCGTTGGAAGGTCTTGCGAGCTGTTGTAAAGATCCTGCGCTGCTTACTCTCAAAGCTTAGGTCAGTCTGACGGCTGCGAGTTTGAGCATTTTGCTCATACTTCCCCGCTCGATTGGCAGGTCTCAATGTCGCTTCGATTGAGATGTACAATATATGCTTGACAAACTGTTGTAATGAATCGCTAGACTCTCATATACTTTCTTGCTTCCTTGTTCCCTTGACCTGATTACGCCAAAACATGGATCTGGCCAATCTCTACACGCCTCACGAGCCTCAAGCAGGGCCTTCCACAGCTCCTAGACAGCCTGGCACGACGCTCAAGGTCAAACTGAAGCCTTTAAATGGATCCGCGTCTGCTTCGCCTGTCAACACGCCTGGTCTGCCTACTTCATATGAAGCTGTGATGAGACCTGAAGATGCTGCAGGTCCGTAAAATTGCTTGTGCTTCCTGCTTGTCCTCAGCCGATGAATCGTTCCATGCACAGCTAGTGACGAGGAGCTGTTGCAAGATTATGAGTGCGCAGCTCCCAAGTAAAGATCCGGGCAGCTCTAATATGCGTGTACAGCCCTACTATACCAGAAGATATTGCTCTCATGCACGTATGCCCTTTGCTCATCCTATGCTGCCAAAGATGCTGACCAGAATGCAGTGCGAATGGCAAGATTGTCATCTGTCCTTCTGGGAAATTGAGCCTTTCGCTGAACACTTGATGAATGGCATGTCTGTCTCTGCTTGCTTTTGTTACAAGCTAACAGTCAAGCAGATCACATTGACCGTTGTCCTAAAAACAAGTTTGCCTGTCAATGGCAAGGTTGCGCGCGTAAAGACAAGGTCCAAGGCGCTCGTTTCGCTCTCGTGACGCACATCCGATCGCATACTGGCGAAAAGCCATTTCAATGTAATCAAGCTGGTCAGTCGTTTTAGGATGCTGCTCTCAGAGCCAAGAGTCTGATGTATGATCAAGCCTACCCTGAATGTGATAAAGTCTTTCCTCGTGCCGATGCGCTGCAAAAACATTTGAAAACAGCACATCAGGAAAAGATTGTTTCTCGTCGAACGGCTGGATCAGGACGGAAACGAAAAGCGCCAGAAGGTGAAGATGCAGCTGCGAAGAAAGCAAAGAACGAAGATGGTGGTGATGAAGATGGTGAAGGAGGGGACGAGACGCTACCGGCTGATGTTGATCCTGCATTACTTGAGGATAAGGAAAAGGCGGACGAAGATTCAAGTGATGTAGCAAGATTGTTGGCGGAGAATCCCGGGCAAAGTCCAGAGTTCTTGAGGTTTGTCGCGCAGCTGGCCAAGCATACGTATAGCACGCAAGAAGGTGGAGCATTAAACGTGGCCTATGAAGCGACGAAAAGGGAAGAGGATGCTTTGCGGGCGGAGAAGGATCATCTTTTGAATGTGCTGCTGCAGAGGGAACTTGGGTGAGCCAAATCTTTTGCTTGTTACGTTGGCATGATCGCTCATTCTGAATCAAGACACGAAGTCGATATTGTGCTGAGTCCAGTTCGACCTGACAAGATTGACAAGCCGCGTTGGAACTGGAAGGATAGGTCGTCACTCAAAGATGGGCTGTAGGTATTTTGGATAGGTCTTCCTCATGCAACCAAGCGCATGTCAGATGCATTCGATACCCCATCACGATTCTTGCCCTCCTTGAGGCCTGCGCCTGACATCCAAGTCATCCAAACAGCTCTACAGCATCTCAAAGCTTGCCTGTCAAGTCTAGATGACTTTGAACAATCCCACGCACGAAACTGGTTGATTCGCCTGATCGCGCAGAATGATGAGGATATCATAGACGAAGCATCGAACCTACTCGCGAGATTGAGCGGCAGGTCTGCTGCACCAGAAGAAGTGACTGTCTATCGCTTTACCGGTGAAAATGGGCAAAATATCCGAGTCTCCATTCGCGACAACACGCTCGTGGAGATAGGCAGCGTAACGTGGGAGGCTGCTTCAATCCTGACGAGAAGAATCTTGCGGTCGCCTTTGCATGCTAGCAACATCCTTGAACTGGGCAGCGGAACTGGGCTTGTTGGATTGGCCCTAGCTGCTCGACTGTCTACGTTGGCTGCTCGACTGTCTATCACCCTGAGCGATTACCATCCTATCGTACTGTCCAATTTGCAATACAATGTGGATCAGAATGTCTCGAAGAGCTCCAATACCTCTGTTCAAGTCAAGACGATTGATTGGCGTGATCTAGACGGACATCCCCAGCAAGAGTATGATCTACTCATAGGCTCAGATCTTATCTATGGTCAGTGTTCCTTACGCATTAGATGATGAGCTGACTTCGAGCAGACCTAGATCAAGTGAAACATGTTCGCTTTACCGCTGTGCACTTCCTACAACCTGGAGGTCGCTTTCTCCTCATGATGCCGCTACGCGAACGGATACTGGAAGAAGTCAAAGCAGTCGAAGCCGCCTTCAGCTCTCACCCTTTCAGCATTTCTGTTCAGGAAGACACGACAGTCTATAACCCCAAATCACTGCTCGACGAATCTTTCAGATACTTTGAGATCCAACGTCGACCATAGACTACATGTACATGTTCTCTATCCCGCTATCCTCCTTCCGCTTCGCCTCTTTCTCCTTTCTCGCTTTCCTCAACCAAAGCCAACCATTTCCCGGTACAGTAGCTTTATCCCAAATCCCAGTCCAGCCTAATGCGGAAGCATCAACATGTCGCAAAGCGTTTGAAAGCACTTGATCAGCCGTATCGGGAGTAGGGTCGTAAATGGTATCAGGGCGAGTGTGGCCTAAACCAATGTTGGTAGCTGCAGAAGGGAGGAGAAGCAAACAGCAGGGAATGGAAGAACGGTCTGCTTCGATGAGGAAGGCAGCTGCTAGACCTGGATGCAGATTTGGGATGTCGAATTTCGCTAGGCTGGATGAAAGTGATGGATAATCGGGTGTGGCTAGGTAGCAAATAGGTGGGTCTGCTGGTGAAGAACCGAGGTAGTTGTCTACGGAGTAGGAGTCGATGATGTGCAGGCTGTTAATGGATGAGTCGGGTCAATTGGTTAAGAGGGAAAGATCACCTTGAAGGTTTGCAAGCGCCCAGCACGGCTTCTACGAAAGGGTAGAGGGTGCTCAGGGACAGGGCAGAGTCGGCCTGGAGCAGTATCGTGTCCTCCTTCACTTGCACAACATTGCCAACTTCAACTTGCTCATTTACCATGACCTTGCCAATGTCTTTGCCCTTGCATCCACCACTCCAGACTTCTCCCGCGTCCCCAATAGCGACATAAAGGGTCTTGCAAGCCAGATTCTGACCGTCCAGCGTCACATTTTCTTGCTTGACAGCTTTCTTGGTTTTTGGCTCTTCGCCTTCGAATTCAGAGTCCTCTGAATCTGATTCTAACGCATATCTTCGTGGTGCTTGCTGATTGTATAACGGATCAAAGAGCTGGTCCATCTCGTTGTCGCTAGACGAGGTGACGCGGCCCTGGCAGCAGGAAACCTTGACAACTTAGCGGACCAGCCTAGGCAAGAAAGTCTAAGGCACTTTTCTGCTGGCATACGTGAGAGGTGCGACTTGTGGCCATGGCTGCCAATCAAAAGCTTCGTCGTGATCACTGGTCACATCGTTTCGACGAACGGCAAGCATAACAATCGATGCACGAGAGGATGCGATAGCGCCCTCGCCGGTGTGCTCCAAGACGGCCTGCCAGACGGAGGCATTCGAGTACATTGGCAAAAGAATTGAAGACAGAAACAACACGTTGAAAGTCTGGCTTCTCTGCTCCTTACCTCCTGCCGAACAGCATCCCATTCGAGCTGGACCTGCTCTGGCTGCGGAGCATCTGTGCAACGTTGCTCCCAAAGTCTGCCCATTGCGCCGTCAAACGACGCCTTCTTAGGGCCTGCCCTTCTCAATCTCATCTTTCCAGCCTTGCGCTCGGGACACTGCTCTCTATGCTGTATTCTGCCAGTCCAGCTGATTCCTCCCTTTTCCTGCCTGGGTTCTTTCAACTTCTTTGTTGGAAACCCTAGGGCTTACTGAGCCTTCCAAAATTAAACCCTGATCACTGAGCTTACTGATAAGCGCCCACATGCACCCACTTGCGGGGAAGCTGTGAGTAATCCCCTTCGGTGACTAAACAGGGCGACTGCTTATTTTGTAGATCGCGTCTCGAGCGGGTGATCGATTAAAATCTTCCCCCGACATCTGTTGTCTTGGTTCAGATCTCAACGCGAATTAAAGCTATAACTTGCTCAATTCACCCTGTCGAGTGTCATATCATTACGAACATGGATAAGATGGAAATGTTAGAGCTGCCAGCTCAAGAGGAAAAGGTAAAGCGCTCTAGTGTTGCTCTGTCTCTCGAGCACGACTGATGGTGATGCATGCAGCTGTCGACCAAAGTACTGAAATACAAGCAGACTCTGCAGGAAGAGATGCAACGCAAGCAGGTAGTCGGTATCCAAGACCGTCGCATTGATGTACATTTCCGCAATCTGTCAGTACGGGGACAAGGTGGAATAGAGGACGTCTTGTATGGTCAGTCGCTTGATGCTCTTTCTGTAAGAACATGCTCATTGTTTTGTTTTGTTCACAGGTGGAACAGTAGCGACCGCTTTCAACCCAGTTGGTGCAGCTAGAGATGCTAAGAAAGCTCAAGCGATATCTGCGAAACGTCATGAAGCTGCCGCCAAAGATCGAGCATCGACGCCTGCCAACAGCTCTCTCAAATCTGGCGAACGCTTCATTTTGCAAGATCTGGATGGTCTCGTCAAGAGCGGAGAGATGTGTCTTGTCGTTGGCAGGTCAGTCAGATGCCCTTCCTTCCCTATGCTGGGCTGATAATTAGTAGACCTGGATCCGGCACCACCACTTTCCTGAAGGCCATCGCTGGTCTGACAGCGGGTTATGCTGGCGTGGACGGCGAAGTCATCTACAACACAGCGAATATGGCAGAGCTTGGCGCAGGGAAGAAACAAGTGCTATTCTGCTCTGAAGACGATGTGTTCTACGCCAATTTGAAAGTCGGGTAAGTCAGATTGTCCGATTCTTTCAGGATGTACTGACCATCTTTCAGACAAACGCTGGAATACGCTTCTGCTTTGAATGTGCCTAGTGCAAGACCGCCTACTCAGCATGGCCAAGAGAAGCCTTCGCCAAAGGAATTTGTCGAGCAGACTGTGTCTGATTTACTCGCACTGTTGGGACTTAGCCATACGAGGAAGTCGGTGGTAGGCGATGCGTATGTTCGCGGTGTAGTAAGTACCGTCCGCACTTTGATCTCTGCCTTGACTAATACTCTTCTAGTCTGGTGGAGAAAGGAGAAGAACGACCATCGCAGAAGCTCTGACAAATGGATCGGCGCTCACAATGTGGGATAATGTGAGTACCGGAACATTCAGGATTTGGATGACCATTGATGGTATCTGGCAGGCTTCTCGTGGTCTCGATGCCTCGACCGCGCTATCTTTTGTCGAGATTATGCGAGTCATGAGTGACGTGCTTGGAAATACAAACATCATCAGTCTTTACGTAGGTTCTTCCCGCGTCTGCTTGAAATAGCTTATGCTCTACAACCATCGACAGCAAGCCGGAAATCATGTATACGACCTCTTCGACCGAGTACTCGTGCTTGCTGAAGGGCAATGCATTTACTATGGTCCTCGTTCAGCCGCCAAAAGCTACTTCGAAGGTAAGTCAGCTCGTTATGTGATACCATTTGCTGAACTTGTCGCTTAGGGCTTGGGTTCGAGTGCGCTGATGGGGCGAACGTTGCTGATTTGTGAGTTCGCGCATGTGCCATACGATTTCAGCAGCTGATGCTTGCTGTCTAAGCTTGACTGGAGTCACCGTCACAAGCGAACGCAAGGTCCGCGATGATGTCAAAGGCATACCAACTACTCCAGCGGAATTCATCAAGGCATACCAGTCGAGCGAGATTGGTCTTTCGATGCAGAATGAGCTACATGAGCACATCAAGGACGAAGTTCGTCGAAGCAAGCAACACGCTACCTTTTTGGAAGCTGTAGCTGCGTCGAAGCAGTCTTCGACACGCAAGAACTCACCTAAGATTACCGGCTACGCAACTCAACTCAGAGCGGCTATGAAGCGAGAGATACAGCTACGATGGGCGGACAAGCCTGTCTTGATCATAAGACTCGGTTAGTTAGTCGTCGACCTCTTCTATCTATCTAATCTCGCTTTCAGGCTCGACCTTCGTATTGTCTTTCGTTTACAGTACTGCATACTATCAAGCTCCCCGAAGCGTAGTATGTCTGCCTAGTTCACTGTTCTGTGCCTTACCTAATCGTTTGATCGTGCTGTAGCTTGGAGCTTTCTCTCGTGGTAAGTCGCGTCGTAGATGTCATACTCTTTTGGTCTCATAAACTCTGTTCCAGGTGCAATTTGCTTCTTATCGGTTCTTCAGCCTTCCCTACAGTCGCTCTCTGAGACCACGGCTAGCTTCGAAGGCCGAGGTGTTTTGGCCAAGCACCAAGGCATGAAAATGCTTCATCCTGCTATCGTGGTCCTGTAGGCATCCTTGTACCAGATTCGAGCGGCGAACTGATTTCGCCAAGGGCTCAAACTCTCGTCGACCTGCCGTTCTTCTTTGTACAATTTGCTCAATTTGGAGCAGCCATGTACTTTCTTTCTGGCTTTCGATCCGACGCTGGCGCATTCTTCATATATTTTCTCTTCCTGTACCTGTCGCTGGTCACCATGACTGCCGTCTTCCGACTCATTGGCAACGCCTTCACCAAGTTTCAAGACGCCTCTGCCGCCTCCGGTGTTTTCTTCATCTCGTTATTCACCTATGCCGGCTTCATGATCCCACCTCCACAGATGCGTCCTTACTTTGCTTGGATCCGGTACATCAATCCTTTCTACTATGCATTTGAAGCTATGAGTAAGTTCGCAAACTGTTGGATGTTTCCGCTTGCTAATGCCTGTGGTTCATCATCAAGTGATAGCAGAATTCCGCGGCCAGACCTTCGACTGTGTTCCGCCTGACCTTGTGCGCCGAACTGGTTATACTTCCACTCGTTCTGATTGCCTATCAACAGGTGCCTTATGGACCAGGTTACGAAGGCGGCGCAGCCGGTTGCGCTTTCCCTGGTGCGACCGCGGGGTCTCTGACTGTATCTGGAGAAGCCTACATCCAGACTCAGTACGGACTGCGTGTAAGTCATCTGTGGCGCAACTTCGTAAGTACTTCGACATCTGCATTACTGGTTCTAAAATTGTGCAGGGAATCCTCCTCGCGATGGCGATCTTCTTTATTGGCGCAACAATGGCTGTCGTTGAGCGACTAAAGCCCGCTGGCTCAACCAAATCGTACCTTCTTTACAAACGGGGAAGCAATGCTCAACCGAAAGATGAGGAAGATCAGATCTCGAAAAGTCCTTCTAGCGGTCGGTCGGAGCGCACTGCTATATCAGACGATATGAAGACGGGCAAAACGACCCTCTCCTGGCGAAAGTTGAACTACCATGTCAATGGTCTGCACCTGCTCAAAGACGTCGAGGGCTATGTACGACCTGGAGAGCTTTGTGCATTGAGTAAGCAGACCCTAATCAAGAACTTTCATGTATTGATTGTGATTTCTTGCAGTGGGTGCCAGTGGTGCTGTACGATATTTTTCTATCTGACTCGGAGGAATCGGCTGATCTCTTATGTGTCGCAGGGAAAAACTACACTAAGTGGGTTGTTTTCAGATCAGCCTGCGTCACTTGTTAACCCGCGCGCACAGTGGATTGCTTGGCAATGCGCAAAGATACTGGCGAATTGAAAGGCGAAATCTTAGTCAACGGCAAAGAACTGCCCATCTCCTTTCAGCGAACAACAGGTACGTCTGCGTATGTGCAATATTGCGACTGTTGTTGATCGACGGACAGGCTATTGTGAACAAATGGACGTACACCAGCCGGAAGCAACTGTCAGAGAAGCTATGGAATTCTCTGCGCTTCTCAGACAACCCAGAACACTGTCAGACGAAGAGAAGCTATCCTATGTCGATGTTGTGATCGATCTTTGTGAGCAGACATCTTTTCTTTCAAGCTCCAGCTGATACTAGTCAAGTGGAAATGCACGACATGTAAATTCAAAGCCTGTTGTCAAACTCGCTTCGCTTATTTCTGTGGTTCTGCCTTCCTTAGAGCTGATGCATTAGTCGGAACGCCTGAATGTGGTCTCTCAATCGAACAGCGCAAACGTCTTACGTACGTACAAGATTCATGCTCGTCAGGCATGTCTGATTTCATTCTGTAGTATTGGCGTCGAGCTCGTTGCAAAGCCTCGTTTGCTCTTTCTGGACGAACCGACGAGTGGCTTGGATGGTCAAAGCAGTTTTCTCATCGTCACCTTCCTCCGCAAGCTAGCCGAACTAGGCCAAAGCTGTATCACAGTCATTCATCAGCCGTCAGCAAGCCTGTTCGCAGAATTTGACAAAGTTTTGTTGCTCAAGAAAGGAGGGGAAACAGTCTACTTGTAAGGCCGCGCCCTGTTCAGTAGCGGTCTCAGGTGACTGATGGCTGCGCTCTCAATTGCACAGTGTATGTCAAACTACGCAACGTAGTGTACCCCGGCTAATCACATACCGGACAGGGCGATGTCACCGGCGTCACCAAATACTTTGAAGCACGAGGGGCACAGCGCGAGAAAGATTCCAACCCTGCTGAGTATGTTCTCTCTAGAGAACTCGCCTGCCCTACTCATTACTTTGTGCTAGATTCATGATCGATTTGGTGTCTCAGGAGAAGGATTGGGCTGCAATCTGGCGAGAAAGCGACGAGCATACACAGGTCGTCGCTGATCTTGACCAAATCACCAAAGATAACAAGCAATTTTCAGAAGATGACAAGGTGGACGTGGACGACCACAAGTATGCCTCGTCGCAAATGTATCAGAACAAGGTGGTGTTGCGCAGAGCAAACGTACAGGTCAGTCATATCCGTCGTTGCCCATCCTGGTCTGAACGCTCGTGCATGATTGCAGCTCTGGCGTCAAGTCGATTACGTCACGTCAAAGGTTGCTTTGCATCTCATCGCTTCGCTCTTCAATGGTTTCAGCTTCTTTTTGATCGGTAAGACTGAGTTCGTATCCAGTAAGCTTGCATAGACTCATGTCGATGCATGCTCGAGATTCAAGGACCTACAAGCCAGAGTGTTCAGTATCTTTATCTTCGTTTTTGTAAGTCTGTACCCTTCACTGCTGGCTGCCGCTCATGCTCTTGGTAGATTGCACCAGGAGTTATGGCACAGTCAGTCTATAGCCTACTGCAGCCTTTCTTATACTCATCTCGCCGGATCTTCCCCAGGACTCAACCGAAGTTCATTGCAAACAGAGACGTGTTCGAAACAAGGGAAAAGAAAGCCATGGTCTACAGCTGGAAAGCTTTCATCTTTGCAGAGATGATTAGCGAACTTCCTTACTTGATGGTTTGCGTAAGTTGGTCGCATACTCTACATCCAAGTTGCTCACCTATGCATCAGGGGCTCATCTACTGGTTCTGTGAGTCGTCACCCAGCTAGTGTAGGCTCATAATCAGCTACTGACGTTTCTTGCTCCTTCAGGCTGGTTCTTCCCCGTCGGCTTCAGTCTCAGTCCCGGTGTAGCTCTGCCAACATTAATGATCGTCCTCCTGTACGAAGGCTTCTATACTGCTCTCGGTCAAGCTATCGCAGTAAGTGCTTACGTCTTATCCTTCTTCAACCCACACTAAAACAGTTTGCAGGCATATAGTCCAAATCCAACCTTCGCAGCTTTAGTCAATCCTTTTTTTATTGCTATTCTTGCGGAATTCTGTGGGGTGCTATCGCCCTACGCGATTCTACCTGTCTGGTGGAGAGATTGGTAAGGCTTCTTGCAAATACGTTAGCAGACGGCTGATGTGAATGTTTTCGTTTTCAAAGGCTCTACTACCTTAATCCCTTCACGTACATTACTGGATCAATGGTCGCTTTCAACCTTCGAGACGCAGTGGTCAACTGCGCAGAGGACGAATTTGCAACATTTGCTCCACCAACTGGCCAAAGTTGTGGCGACTACATGGCAGCCTTCATGAGCAGAAGTACTGGATATCTCGCCGATCCTTCCTCGACTACACTATGTCAATACTGCTTGTACAGCAATGGAAGCGAGTGGATTCCTACTCTGAACATCAATAACCCGATGCTTGATGGGTGGAAATTCTTCGGAATAACATGTATGTCGAGCAACCTTCGTGTTAGATCGATGCTGATACTATACCGCTCAGGGATCTTTGTAATCAGCACTTATTGTCTGGTTGTGGTCTTCATGAAGCTGCGGTCGAAGGCCACGAAAAGTGCGCAATAGGACAGCGACTGTTTACATATATATATTTTACTTAAGTAGTGCTATTTATTCGTTCAATGATTGCAGACTCTCGATTTATCACGCTATTCCTCTCATTTGAAGAGCTCAAGCGTAGCTGTGCGAAATCCCGCATTGCCCAAAATTTGACTGGAACAGACCAGTCTCACCTCGACGACTGAGCATCACAGCACAACTGAAGCGGGTATAGTCGCTGTCATCTTGCTTGCTGATGGGTTGAAATGCAAACACGAGAGGTTTTGGATAAAGCGCAAGCTGTCACACACAGTCCAACAACCAAACAAAATCTAAGTAAGCGAAAGACAGAATGCGAAGGACTGATATCCATCCAATCTCATCAAAGAGAAGCTTCAAAGAAGGAAACATGATCGATGCAGGAGATGTGAAGAAATTGAGACGGCAAGCAGTCGTACTGGAGAGGTGACAACCAATTCGGAAGCTCACATGACGCCGACGAAACTCAAGCTGTATTGAACAGCAAAGAGCTTTGAATATTGTATCAGGGAGGGCTAACCCAGTAGCTGCTGACAGACCAGACCAAGCCAGAAAATACCGTAGCAAGTCTGCTCCAATGGCACTGAGCGGATTGACATCTCGTGTACTGATTTTCAGCTTTGGTGAATCAGATACGACAGGATCGGGCTGCTCTGCGTTCAAAGGCATTTGAGACAGCGTCAATGTCGGTACTTTCTGCTTCATCGACGACTTTGGTGTTTGAGACTGCAGCCATTCGTCTCTCTGCAGTACAAGCGAGCCATATCAAGCCGGATCAGAGGACAGGCGCAACGTTCTGACACAAATTGGAGAACGAAGATAATTGATTCGAGTCATGACAAAGAGGGAATGCGCATCAGCGCGCAAGAGAGCTTCGCAGCTTGATATCAGTCTCGGCCGCAGATGCAAGTAGCCAGAAGCGGTGGGAAGAACAGCACAGTCATCGGTTGTCGAACAGAATCCCTTGCGCATCCTTCACTCTGGAGAGGCCGAAGAAG
This sequence comes from Kondoa malvinella, assembly GCA_039545315.1. NCBI lineage: Eukaryota > Fungi > Basidiomycota > Agaricostilbomycetes > Agaricostilbales > Kondoaceae > Kondoa > Kondoa malvinella. The sequence continues at coordinate 3,025,083 of BCIM01000001.1, read as the reverse complement.
CTTGTTGGCTATCGAATGGCGGCTTCCAGCAATCCACAGCTTATCCATTGCGGTCCTTATGTCGCGCTTCGTGTCTCTCTCGTCTGGCTGCCATACCGCCTGGGATGATCACATCACTCAAGCGCAAGGCTCAATGGTTAGTTCAATGTTCTTTGCAAGGCGATAGCTTCATCTGTTTCAACGGAGTCTTTAAATCTTGGGCACAATTACCAAACCATTTCTTTAGAGAACACCGACACGACATCTCTACTTCCGTATTGGAGGCTAATAATACCCCAGCGGTGATCTGATTTCCTTATTTCGGGATCCGGACCTACGTACTTTGTCTCCTCTAGCCCTCATCGCTTTCTACAGTGACCGGGTTTCGTCCAAATTTAGTCTGTGCTCGACCGCCTAGTCCCGCTGATGAAGAACTTTTAGCCTTTGATCTGCTATCTCGCGTTATCGATTTCCTCTTTTTGCGCAATGTGATCAGTCCTATTCATCATGAAACTCTCGACAAGCGCCTCTGCATTGGCTGTGCTTGCTTCATTGGTTCAAGCAGCTCCTGCCAACGATGGCTCAGATGCTTGCTCTGAGCTTGCTCAGTCTATGCCCAAGCAGCTCAGCAACTTGACTGTATATGCTTCTCAATCCTACCCGTGAGCTCTCCTAGCTGCCGATCAGATGCTTGGAAGCTTATAAACCTTAGTGATAACACTACTTTTATTGATGTGAGCCGGTCTGCTGCCTCCTTGTAGGATCAGCTGACACTGTAAACTATTAGCCGTTCGGCTTCGATACGCCTAATGTTACCTCTGGCGTTGCAGCCTTTGTGAGTTTCTTACCTCTTAGGGACCAATCATTACGGCTGTTAAGTTTACGCTTTGGGTTTGTAGTGTCGCTTCGGAGGCATTGTCAAGACGTCCAATATGTCAGAGTTCTACTTTGAAGTTTGGATGCCGCCAGCCAACACATGGAGCAATCGAATGGTCATGACAGGAAACGGTGGTGATTCTGGTGCATTGTAAGCTGCTTCTGACCGCTACTGTTGGACACTCCTGATATTGCATGCAGATACTACGATGCGATGTCGCTTCTGGTCACCAAATATAATGTCACCGCTGTCAGCACCAACACTGGTCACTTTGGCGATGGAGGCAACGGCAGTTTTGCTCTCAGTAAGTGACCACCAAGCTTTCTGCTCCGGTTTTCGTGATATCTCGCAGATAACCCTGAAAGTCAAATTGACTTTGGCTACCGCGCCGTGCATCTCACAACCGTATATGCCAAAGCTGTCCTAAAAGAGTACTATGGCAAAGCTCAAGACAAGAGCTACTGGTATGGATGCTCCAGCGGTAAGGCTGTGTCTTCGGACGCTAAGCTCTGCTAATTTTCGTATCATGACCAGGCGGAAAACAAGGGCAAAAGGAAATCCAGATGTTCCCTGGTCCGCCGTCTTCTAGAGCTGCGGCGCAATCATTCACACACGTTATATAGATGACTATGATGGAGCCCTCACTGGCGCGCCAGCACAATTCTGGTCTCGCTTGTATGTTTATTCATTTTTACAGCTGAGCATTTGTCCAATCGTTCGGCAGAAACGGCTTTACTCAACACATCAATATGGTCAATGCGATCAATTCTACTGGATACATCAGCCCTGCAGTCTTCCCTTTGATAAACGCCGAGGTCATCAGTCAGTGCGACACTTTGGATGGCGTTGCTGACAAAGTTATCAACAACCCCACCAATTGCTCACCCGACATCAAGAAGTTTGGCTGCACTGGTCTTAGTGAATCATCAGCGTTCAACTCGACAAATTGCCTCAACTCAGCTCAACTAACTACTCTCGGCAATATCTACACCAATTATACTTACACCACGGGCTCCCGAGATGGTCAACTGCTCTTCCCTACGTTCGAACCTGGTAGCGAATACTTGTGGGCTGCTTCAGTCAATGGCCGTCCTTACGGTAAGTGTGGCTCGATCTCCCCATTGAGATGGATCTGACATCAGCCTCAGGTCCTGCTCCATCCTACTTCCTTTACCAAGTCCAGAATGTTACTACTGTTCAACTACCGTTCGATTTCCCAGGTACGTGGCCCCGTCTAGATGCCTTCACTTGCTGACGAGTAATGAGCAGAACTTAATGTTACCGATACCCAATTGCAACAGCTAGTATACGAATCTCTCCAAACCGACCCTGGACGTACCAACGCTTACAGCCCTCCAACCGAATTCATGAAGAAGGGTGGCAAGTGGATACAATATCAAGGATGGTATGTGTATTCGTCTAATTTTTGGATGAAGTAAGAGCTGATAAAACCCTTTTACCAGGGCGGATTGGCTCATTCCCAGTCGGTCATCTTTGGTCTACCGACAAGAGATTCTCGATAGTGGTGTGTCTCCTGAGGAGTTGGACAAGTCCAGTCGCTTCTACATGGTTCCAGGTGAGCTCCACTTTGGACATGATCTTGACGATAGTTGTTCACGCTTTTAAAGGTCTTGGTCATTGCTCAGGCGGTCCTGGCGCGATCAACTTTGGTTCGGGTAGTCAAAGTCTCAGTCCTGTCGGCAGCGGTCAAGCGTTGAAGGATGACGCATCGCACGATATGGTGTTGGCGCTCTTCAACTGGGTCGAGCACGATCAAGCACCGGAGGAGATCATCGCCGCTGCATACGTCAACGACACAAAAAGCTTGGGAGGTAGACAATACATTCAGCTTCTTCCGTGTATGAGAGCTGACTCTGCTTTATTCTCACAGTCTCTTTCACTCGACCTCTATGCAATTACCCCAAGGAAGCTGTATACAAGGGCAAAGGTGCAGATGAAACGCAGGCAAGCAGTTTCTACTGCCAGTGATTTGCGCTTGTGGCTTGAATTACAAATGAAATCGCATGTAGGATCTGTATCTAATGGACCAGGAACATAATGTTCATTACTCTCAAGAAGCAGGATAGTCCCATCTTCGATCTTTGATTTCTCCTGCATACGCCGTCCGAATGTCTCTAATCTCAAGTCTCGATGATCACTTCTCGGTTGCTCGGATAGCAACTTCTCGTTTCAGCTATGCTCGACTGTCCCGCGATGCCTCCTTCTGAGGCTGTACAAGTCATACTGGGTCGATGTGCCGAGCCTTTGCCCAGACGCAAGCTCTTCTCTCCTTTGATCAGAGTATATAGCGCGTCCGGAGCATGCCTTACAGTCCATAAGCACTAATCGCCTTCTGTGCATCGCGGAAGGGAGAATTTGAGGATATAATGTGGCAGCCCGCACTGACAATTGCCGATAATTGGAGATCATGGAATTCCAAAGACACACGCGCAAAGCAAGAAAAAGACGACAAGACGAGAATGGCTTCTGAGTCGTGGTTAATCCGAGGTTGGATTTTTTGGGTCGACCGCAAGTCCAAATTTTTCGCTCGACACGACGCTTACCGGAAGTCTCTACGGCAGAGAGGATTTCCGTCTAGCTTGCCTCAAGAACTACAAGGCACGCTGCTTGAATACCCTGCTGAGACAAGCGCTGACTGTTATATCCTTAAAGATGCCTGTGGAAGTCAAAGACATTAAAGCTTTCCTCGAGATTGCGCGGAGGAAGAATGCGAAGCGTGCGTCTGCTGGCCCGGGCTCGTCGTGCTAGGTGTTGATTGTGGATATACAGACGCTATCGTAAAGAAGTCGCTTTCGCGTAAGCCAGGATCTGCATCAAAGACCAAATTCAAGATCCGTTGCACCAACTACCTTTACACCCTTACCGTGCTCGACCAGGAAAAGGCAGAGAAGCTCAGACAATCTTTACCACCTAGTCAGTTGTCATTGGGTCGATCATCTGTCGAGTCCTTTGCTGAATAGTTCTCGACAGCTCTTAACGTCAAGGAAGTTGACAAGAAGTCCAACAAGAAGAAGGCCAAGACATCATAAGAGGATGATATCGGGTCATTGAGACGGACTGAGTTGGAGGGGAGTTTTGAGATGCATTCGAAGTTTCGGATCGCGAGATAAAGGCCGGACATATTCACAGCAAGAGCCAGTCAAGCATTGCCATTGCAACTACTTCAAGCTATGCACCTTGGACTATCAGCTTTGGTTTCTGCTCTTCTGTCGCGCCAAAGTGTTCAAGCCAATGTTTGACTACACCACCTTTCAGTTTCGGAGTATACCACCAAGCAAGCACATACCGAATTCGACTTCCTGCGCATGGATCTTGCGGATCTCTTTTGGTTCCTGCGCTGCTCCATACTCGTCCCCTGTCATTTGATCAGTCGAGTTTCCATGCACGGCATCCGGCTCACAATGATGCACTGCTCCCTTGATCTGTGCTTTGTGTTAGTTTGGTTCTGATCTCAAATTCTGCATCACTCACCAATTTGTATGGGGTTTCCAATGTATCTTCTCTTCTATACCCATGTTTCGCTTGACTCGAATGCGCACAAGCTTCTACCCTGTACCTCCCATCAGCTTGCTTACTAACGCATACAACAAACTGACCAAGGATCTTCCTCTCCGCTATACCAGGATCAGCGCAATCAACTACAAAATTGGGAAACATACTCGATAAACGCAATCCTCGTCGCCTCCAGATCAAAATCACCATACTGATCGATCCGCGTTACATTCGGCCAAGTTGGTATCGTGTTCCACTTTCCACCAGGGAAAGCCATTTTGCAAATCTTGCTCGTATACTCTAGATCGATTTGTCTGCTCAATAACGATGGCGTGTCCTCTGGCGCGGCTGGCATGAAGTAACCCCACTCGGTACCTATCTTCTCGTCAGTCCGATGACTTTGTACAGGCGATGCGCAAACAATATTGGTATGTCCAGCTTCGCCATCCTGATTCTTTGAGGTCGACAGATTGGTAAGCTGTTGCATTTGAAGTACCGAAACATTCGTCTTGGCTCACGTCGGGCGGGCACAATGGTACGATGTTGGCTTTGATGTAGTTTGCAAAATTGACAGCGGACGACCAAGTGGATGGTTTAGTCAGCGAAAAGGGTGTAGTGATGTTGTTCGGAGAAGTCAGATTGGAGCAAAAGGTGAAGAAGGAGTCGTCGTTGACTGATGGATCCCAGACTCTGCCTTGCCATGAGCCAAGGGGGAAAGTAAGGATCTATCAGACATTTCAATGAATGGGAAAGATGGTTCCAATGAAGCATACATTAGCAAAATCCCTATCATCCGTCACTCCCTGCAGTCCAAAGAAGCCTTTGACAGCTTTAGTAACGAATTTCGACTTGAGCGCCAGAGCAGAATCCACAAGCGAGACAGTATTGATGATTGAATCGATACATTCAGCAGGACCAAACTTGCGAATAGGTTCAAAGTAGTTCCAGTAGTTGACTTGAGCGTGAATGACCCCGCTACTGGCTATTGCACCAAAGAAGGTCTCTGGGAAAAGCTTGCGAGCGAAAGCGACTTTGGCGCCCTGTTGCAGACAATAAGTATAACCGCAACCACAGTGAAGTTGACCGACAGCGTATGAGCCTCCGTAAAGGATCACAGGGTTCTCAGTCCTGTTGATACGCCCGAGTCCAGGCAGGTCGACGTTCTCAACGAAATACTTGAGATCCATTATCGCTTGTTCAGTAGAAAGGAAACGAAGGTTATCAGTACTGAGATTCTGAGCAGGCATAGAGTTGCCGTAGTAGCGATGTTCTATAACGACGCCTGCACCATGCGTCGCCTTTGAGAGGATGGATAGGATTCCTGATTCTAGGAAAGGCAAGCGGCCGACTGCGTTGGTCTCGCCGCTGTCAAGCAGAAAGATAGGACCATTAGGCTTGAAGTGCTGCGTGTCTATCCAGTAGCGAAGCTGAGAAGCATCAATTCTCTGCGCACCGGCTGACATAGGAACTCACTTTGAAGAGGCCATCATCACTAGCAAAGTGATCGATAGGCACGTCCAGCGAATGCGTCCTGTAACGAGCTGTTGCTTCGGATGCTTCAATAATTTGTTCTGCAGATTCAAGATGACGGAACAGCCCAAGCGGCAGGTGAGGAGCAGACGACGATAGCGACTTGCTGTTCAGCGCTTGTGCACATAGCAGGTAGCTTGATATTGCTACAAGTGCTATCGAACGCATCATCGCTCGAAATCAACAGTTGACGCGACTCGTCATGCTGGGGCAGGGGCAGTGACTTGCCAGCGCTGGGAGCGCTTTATGAAACTGCCCCCATGCGAATGCAAATGCGTGCTACCTTTACAATCCCAATACCCAATAATGTCTATGCCCTCAAATCCGCCTCAACAGGATCCTGCGCGCGTGTCGGAGCTTCCTGCCATACCGGCTCTACCAGTAGGTCATCGTCCTCTGCGATAAAGTCCATGTCGTTGCCATTTTGGTTCCAAAGTCGACCATATTCAAGCATGAGCCTATTCGCCTGATCAGGTCAAGATCAATGAGTAGTAGAGCAAGCTTACCTGAATTGGTACGTCTCTAGATCTTCCCATCGCTATAGAGACCATGAGAATACTGTACACTACCTTGAAAGCTAACTCACGAAATAGTTTTGCGCCCATTCTCGTCCAGCGAGGGCAATCTCTCTTGCTAGGTCATCGTGAGCCCCTTCTCCACGTAGACCACCGCGGAAGAATGCCATCTATGCTATGTCAGTGCTGGACAAGAAGATATCGGTGCAGACTGACCACGTCCCAAAGATCCGAGTAATCGATTTGTATCGGAATAAAGTGAACCCAGGCTGACATAAAGGTTAACTGTATTATCTCGCGAGGCTAGGTGCAACTCACGCATAGCCCAGTCAGTCCAGAACTCTGTATACAGCGTCGCTTTCAAGACTACAGCATGACTTGCCATAAGTCTTCGGAATCGACCACTCCACGAGTCTGGCACAAGCTATCAGCCGCAAGCCACTATACCGCATTCATACGTACTGCCGTCAATATCCAGCACGTCTACACACTCTGTCAGGTTAGGAACAGGCAATGGTGGAGAGCACTTACATTTGTAAAGATTGCTCCGATCAAAGCTCAACCTCGTCTCGTAACCTGAAAAGACCTTGAACATCTCATCACAAGTTCCATCCTCCTTGATGCACTGCACAGCCGGTCCAACCATTCCAGTATCGAGAAACAAAGGGTTCAAGCGATAGTTCGGAGCTTCGACTTGTTGCGCAAACTCGCGCTTCCTCTTTTTGGATTGAACAAGCTTTTGTCTAGGTGTAAGATCGGGATCATCAGGTAATGGTAGAGCGAGCGTGATTTCTCTTGAACCAGTCTCGGCGTGGCTAAGTAGATGAAGACGAGAGCGATGCGAGCTGATCCAGGGTGCGTACTTGTCCCATTGTGGTCCTGAAGTTTGACCGCGCCAGACGACTCGGTCAAAAGGTCTTTCATCCCATGTTGGGTCGTGAGGTGCTTCGAAGTCGAATTGCTCAACGATGAGCGAGTGAATATCCGGAAAGTTGCCTTGCACTCCAGGTGTAAAGAGAGGTAGGAGTGGTGTAGGATGATGAGGGTAGACATAGCTTGATGCGGTGTGGTAATGTCGATATTGAGGACTATTGCAGATGTCCATGTAGGATTTGAAAGAGTCGAGGACAGTTCCGAGGACTTTGCCGCCAAACTCGTCTTCTGGTAAAGGAGGCATCTCCATGCCAGTCCATTCCCGCGATGCTTCACCGTACTCGAATGATGGGTCGCGCACTGCTGAATCTGGCGAACACAATTGAGCCATGCCCCAATGCGGAAACGGTCCTTTGGCTTGAGGCATGAGGTCTACTCTGTCGACTTCGACTGTGCGGTGAGAGCGCATTGTCAAGTCATGAATATGACAAACAATGACCTCTACGCACATTTGCCATTTTCGACCAACTGTTCCAAGCGATCCTTCTCTTCCCAAGGAATCATGACCCGCGCAATATCATGTCCATTATACCACATGAGCATATCCGGCACTTCATGCAAAAACCTCTTGACCAAATCTCGAACACCTCTTGCACGATCGTGGTCCGCTAGTTGGCCTTCTCTCGACAACACACCCTTTTCGATTCGAATGCCCCAGGTCCAGTCTATGTTTTCGCGCATGTATTCGACTCGGTTGCGCAGCGATTCAGGTGTAAGTGCACGGAAGACGTGTAGATCGCGCTCGATCAGGTCGAACTCGTCAATCATCTTGAGGTTGTTGGCTTTAGCAAAGGCGTACCACTTGTCGAAACCTTTTGGTGGTCGGCGACCATATCGTTTGACATACTCCTTGACGGCCTGGCTGAATGTCTTGCTTTGTTTTGCTTTGAGTGCTTCCCAGCGCTTCTTGCCTCTTCTCATAAGCCTCGGTATTGGATGCTCCTCTCCTTCAATGATCAATGCTCGTCCATCTCTTCTTGGTTTCCTAGCTTGCAAAGGCTTTTTCAGATCTCTTTCGTCTGGAGTATCGACTACCGGCAAAGCGCGAGCTTGAGCTTGCCATTTAGCTCCTTCTTCAAACCTCCGCTTTCTCGGTAACCATAGTGGATCTTCTTGACCAACAGGTTCAGGTCTGCGTTGAAGGACGACAGTGGGAGCGCGAGCCCATTTGGCAGGAATCAGGTTCCTGGCTCTTTGTGGTATGTAGTCGTCTGCTGCTGCCATGATTCTTCCCATTCGACCATCAGTTACTCGCGTCTCATTGTAGCTATCGAAGACTGGGTAATCGTATGGTGAGGATAGCTCGTCTTCTTCTGGTATAGAGGATGAGAAGCCGCCCATGAGGTATACGAATAGCACAAAGACGATAAGAGGGAGAACGGGCCCGCGACGAAAGAGTACATAAAAGGGTCGAAGGACTACGTTGCGGATAGTAGGAAGAAAGCCAGTAGGGGTCCTGTTGGCAAGATGCGTTGGAAGCGTGCCTTTATAGGTTGGTTCGTCGCGATAGAAGGTGCGCTTAGGCGATCCAGGACCTTCTCTACTGAATTCAGCGACGCTGGCGAGCCTTGGTGAAGCTGCGTTCCAGATGCGCTCGATTCCATCACGCAATGCACCTCGAAGGTATGCAGAGCTTCTGCGATCTTGTACAGGCTCAGAGGAGGTGCGTTTATGGCTTGATGGTACTCGACCAGCGTAGGGTGCAGGTGATAAGGAGCGCTGTTGACCTGGGATGCCAGTACTTGAAGCAGAAACAGCAAGCCCCAGACCTAAATTGCTCGATGCTGCTTCTCCATAGGGATTGAAAGAGCCCCTACGCCCGGATAGTTGACCAGCACCGAGACGAGGAGATTTCCTAAAGCATCAGCACAGACATGAGTTACATCGAATATCAGCGCTAAGTCAACAAGACGCACGCTAATGGATCATTGCTCATGTCGCGAGACAGAGGGCCCTGACTACTTGCGCTACAAGCCCAAGCTCAATAGCATGCACACAGACGCAGACTTGTGAATTGAAGAAGTTGGCAGATCAGGTCGAAGATGCGCGAAATTGTTCCGCTCGCGCTTCTTTCCCTAAACAGCGAATTTCTATATGCGCGTGAGATTCATATAGCCAGCAAGATATACAAGAAACAGACTCGCCTGTGTTGTCTCGCTGTGGTTCCTGAGCTGAAAGTGCCCTTCGCGTGGAATTCTTTGACGAGATCGCATCAGCCATGTCAGCGCACTCAGCACGCAGGCCGTCTGCCCTACAATTTCATGAAGACGCTCAAGACGATATTGCCAGCAGCGCTCGCGAAGAGAATCCGGCCTTGTCTAAGCGTCTACCATTCATTCACGCGCCTTCAACGCCTATGTTCTTTTCTCACAGTCAAGATGGAGGTGAACTGGATACCAGCAATCCTTATGAAGAAAAGTTAGAGAACTGCGCACAAGTTTCACCGAAATTGGGCATGCATGACTCTCGCGGCGGATCTATCTCTGGCGCAGCGGGTTTGCGCGAAAAGGGCTTGGGCGTCTCGCAGGCCGACTGGGACGAGGATGACCAAGACACCTATGCACCGAAAGGGAGAAGGCCGTCAAGATTAGGTGGTAGCTTGTCTGGAAGCGCGCACTACTTGCCTTTGAGCAAGCAACCCCTGCTCGGAGGCGAAGATGGAAGCGATCTATACCCAAGTCGACTTTCGAAAGGTTTCCTTGGCAGAAAGCTGCCTATCGCGTCTTTACTCCCCGCATTGATTCTCGGTGCAATTCTCGTGGCCCTTTGGGATTCTCGTTCTCCTGCTACACCCGCTATCAACAAGGCTCCTGCTGTTTCAGATTCACTATGGACAGATGCCTCAGACATAGAAGTTGGACCCAGCCTTCGGCCGCATCCAAATGGCCATGCCTACCTCCGAGAATCAGCACTCCATGCTGGAGATGCCGCACATCCAATCTTCGAGCTGATACGAAATGCTACCGAACAGTACGCTTCCAAGCTTGTATCAAAAAATAGCGTCTGATGTACATGTAGATGGGATGAAAAAGTCAGCCGGCAAAGTACTACTCTGGGTCAAGCAGTTCGCGAATATCGCAGACGATATAACCGCGCTCCTCCAAAAGGTTTCGACCATTGGTATGCCTTTGCCAAAAAGAATAACGTCGGCCTTCTCGACGAATACGACAGCATTGATCAATCGATCAAACCATTTCTTTCCCTACCTCGATCTGTTCTATTGAAACGTCAGCAATCCCTCCTAGATTCGCCTAATACACATACAATGCAAGTGAGGAAAGGCAAGTTGAAGATTGTCGGCGAGAAGAAAGACCTGAAGAGAGCAAAAGAACAAGGAGAGATGCTTCAGCAATTCGTAGAGTGGCTACCGGATATGGACATTGTCATGAGCGCACATGATGGGCCTTCCGTGATGCTGGATGACAAACTGCGGCATTTGCATACTGCCAAAGCGGAGAGGGGAGAGTTTTTGACTGCGTCGGAAGCAGAGACTGTGGATGATGATGCGGCGTATGTGGAATTCTTGTTATGTTTCACGACTGCTGATACGTATGAGTAGCGTTTGGGGCTTCCAACTTGCCTGTCCTGCACATTCACGTCTTCGTCGAGCCCAACTCGGTCTAGAAATTGGTGCTCTGGAACCAGGACCATCCTACGTTTCAGATCATCAAACAACAATGGACCTGTGCGCCAATCCGGAATGGCAATACTTACACGGCTTTACATCGTGGCCTGGACCAAGACCAATGGTGCTCATGCCGCTCTTTTCCTTTGCACGATCTACGCTTCATTCTGATCTACTTTGTGTACCTTTGGAGCAATATTGGGACGTTCCACCTGAAAATGAAGACCCGCCTTGGGAGGAAAAGAGTCACAACAAGGTTGTTTGGAGGGGCAGTACGACTGGTGTTTGGTTCGAGAGGGAGACTTGGTGGAGGTCGTCTCAGCGAATGCGGCTTGTTGCGCTGTCGAATGATCGAGATGCAGATGGAGCTTGGGGAAGAAAAGTCCGCTTCACTGAAAGGCAAGGTGGAAGAGAGAGTGTAGTGGAGAAAGTTGTGGATCCGGAAGCCTTAGAGCAGCGGTATTTGGACGTTGGCTTTGCGGGTGAGATGGGTCAGTGTACGGTTGAAGATGGAAGTTGCGAGGCGGTGCCCAAGTACATTAAATTTGTCGAGTCTTTGACTTGGCCAGCTCAGGATCAGTACAAGTACATGTGAGTGTATTTCTGCCGTATGCTGCGACGATGCTGATTTCGTCGGCAGAATTGATGTAGATGGAAGTAAGCGGACACAGCCATGCCTGATCGATCAAGCTGATCTCGCGCTGATCAGATGCCTGGAGTGGTCGTTTCCATCGCCTGCTTACATCCAATGCACTAGTACTGAAGAGCACTATCTTTCCCGAGTGGTATGCCGAGCGCATTCAGCCGTGGCTTCAGTAAGCTTTTTCTCCGCTAGCCCGCACAATTCGGAGCTAAGTCAGAAGTACAGTTACGTTCCAGTCAAGATAGACTATACTGATCTGTCAGTCTCAATCTATCTCATCCGGGTATTTCCCCGCTGATCTTTATTTTCAGTTACGACATTATGGCTTTCTTCTCTGGTGATCTGGACGGCAAGAATGGTCACGATGATCTAGCAAAGAAGATTGCCTATGACGGTAAAGCATGGGCAAACCAATATTGGCGTTATGTCGATATGCAAGCTTGTGAGGATGTTTCTAAATCCAATTGTTACAAGCTAACAGTATGCTCCTCCCGCGATAGATGCTTTCCGCTTGTACCTGGAGTGGGCGCGTGTGACCTGTACGTAATCCCACTTGCCTTTTCCATCCGTCTTGCTGAATGCAGCAACTCTTGATTCAGCCGCACACCCAAGTCAGATGGATTTCGTGATGTAAAGGAGCATAAGGGCCAGCGAATGAATGGCAGGGGATTTAGAGTGCCTCGTGACTTCCTAACTCGCCGAGACTTTTCCGCCACAATTTTGCGTCGTCGGTTCTTTGTTTGGAGGCTGAATGCATCACACCACCTCTCAAGCAAGAACAAGCAACGCATTTGGACCAGGCTCAGCAACAGAGTACCGCATACCGCTCGCGCTTGTCGCACCACCGCTCGCCCTTGCAACAGCAGCAACAAAATACAAGACAACACGCTCTCCGACGGTTGCACCGACCTTCGTACTAGCGGCGTCGCCTCTCCTTGCGCTGCTCTCACTCCGAGGCTGCTGTATAGCTTGAATATACAGTCCTGAGCTTCTCCGACCATGTGAGTTTTGCTTTATTGCGTCGGATTTGTCGAGAAGTTGCTAATTCCTCTCTTTTCAAAGCTCTACTCCCTATCACCAAATACTTCTACGCACCTCATGAACGTCTCGTTATAACGCAGAGTCAAAAGCGACTGTCGCTTCTTTCCGCACCTTTTTTTGCGGAACTTTTTCAAGCTTCAAGCCTTTTCGACTCTCTGACCGCTCGACCTCTTTCCACGTGTGGACAAAACAGTGAAACAAGAACGACCACCGTCTTGTTTCATTTCACCTAGCGATCAGAGTGGAAAGTCGACCACACAACGATCCTTTGTTCCACTTCGAGCTCATCTTCCAGCACATTTCACATCGATGGAGCCTACACTCTCACCCGCCGACGCTCTAGCAGCTTTACCTCAACCATTCGATGACTCCTCCGACGAAGGTCTCCCCAAGCCTAGACCGATCCGACCTGCAATCTTTCCTTTGCATCCGATTCTATCCTCTTCATCAACCAAGAACAATTCGCCCATGACTTCACCTCACATGTCTCGCCGCTCTTCCTCAGCAGGTTCATGCACATCCGGCAAGTCTGTACATTTCCCTGGAAGCGTGCACCAGCTCTCCTCCTTTCAATTCACCCACTCTCGCGATCAGTACGACCGATCCCCTATCATTCCCTCATGCGAAGACCTCGAAATTCCATCTTGCAAGAAATCAGGTTCTGGAGCATGGATGCGCTGTCTGCAACGTAAAGCGAAAGAAGCCTCTGAAGCAGGTCAACCTCCGCCCTTCATCTCATCCGTCTTCTCTGGCGACCTCAATCACCCAGCTACCTCAGAAGGCACTGCTGCACAATCCGATGTGCCTGGTCTATTGCATGACGACTATTCATCCTCTTCCGAATCAGACGACCACCTCTCTCCTACAGTCCTCACTCCGCCTCACCTCCAAATGGAGAAATGGGCCATCTCTTCATCTCAGCTCTCTTCGGCGCTACTACACCCATCAATGCTCGAACCTCCTCGTGCATTCTGTTGGGATTCTTTCCGAATCGAATCGGACGTCTACGCCGACGATGCAGCAGCAGACGATGAACCTGTTTTGAAGAGCAGTCGGGAATCATCGCCGACAAGGGAGCTGACTGAAGAGCCGGAAGAGTTGGATGAGGATGACGAGTTTGTAGATTCGGATGCTGAAGAGGAAGGCAGGATGGGTATCGTCGGTTTGGGCAAGTTTAGCAGGTCGAGTCTTTATGCCGAGGACGATTTGCTTGGTGGTTGTGCGTCATCACTCTCGATCTGCCTTGACTAGGCTGATCGTCGTCTGTGATGCACAGTTTAAACCTGCTCACACCTCATCATGCTCCCCATTCTCTGTTCAATCTTGTCTATGCATGTCAAGCTTTCATGATCAGAGGTCACCTAATTCATATGGGTCGAAGCCCAATTTCATCTACACTCGGTCAATCATTGTTAGGAATTAGGGTTGGGCTTACTCAGGGCGGTTGTATAGACACTGAATTACACATGCATGGCATTCATCGTTTAGTAGTCGAGAGTAGTCGCGGATCTTGCTTGTCTCTTGCCCTTTGTTGTTCGTTGTTCACAAGCTTCGACGCCCACTGGAAGTCATGTCGCCTGTTCGTGCTGATGTTCTACTTCTACGTCGTCTCTCACTGTATCTATCCAGGTCCTGTCTGTCGAGCTATGGACACTAAGTCAGTCTCATCAGGCAAGCGCGTTCGTACACCGCTCACGTATTTGGGTCAAGTCTTTGCGCACATCTCGAGCACTGCCTCTATCCCTGCAGATCACTGGTATGCACGCACCCATGTAGAGGTGAACAAGTTCGAAATTTCAGCGAGCGAGACTCTGGCGAAGCTGTCAGCGGTATCACGTCTCTTCCGTCGTCTGGCTAGACCTGTCCGCTTCCGGAGCAATGGCAATCAACCTCTAGCAGTCCTTGATGTCTCGGCCATCTTGCTCACCTGCCACAAGCTCTCCTCAATCTGCATCGACGCGCCTTCCGCATCCACGTTCCCTTGGTCACAAAGCTTTGCAACGCTCGCTCATCTCTTCGTTCTGCCCGCCATCACAGCTTTGGATCTTCCCTTCGGACACGACTCATCGCCGACAACCGCCAGGCTCCTCGCCATATGTCCTGCGCTGACCTATCTCATGCTGACTCGTCGCACTGATGACACTGATCCGCCACCTGCTCATCAGCCCTTACCAAAGCTCCATCCGGATGCGAAACTGCAGGATTTCACCCTCATCTGCACCAGACTCGGCGACAGTCCACTCGCAGGCTTGACGACACTCTTCCGATGCTCGAGTAATCATTTGACGCATTTCACACTTTGCATCGGTAGCGAAATCTTTTGCTTGTCCGCCTTACTCCAGATGCTCGAAGATGGCCCTCGTTTCCCTGCACTCGAGGCACTGCAATTGGTCCAAGTCCGCACTCTACTTCCAGCCTTCATGTGGGTCAAGCTGTTGAATCACTGCCCAAATTTACAACACCTCACCATCGATTTCGCATGCTACAATGACCCGAAGCGCTGCTTTGAGCCTGTTGTTGCTTTGGGTGAAGCTTTACCGGAACTTCAATGCACACCGCTGCTAAAGTCCATCAGCTTCAACACCCCTGGCATCTTTCGAGCAGATCACTTCACCTTCTTGCGCTCTGATAACCTCAGCTCTTTACAAGAGATTCATCTTCGATCCGAACTGCTGCAAAGATCCGCAGTAGACGTACCCGGTCTCCTCGGTACATTAGAGCAATTCACGGTCTTGTCGGAGATTTTGTTGGGCGCCGAAGTAGATGCTTTCATGTCAAAGTGGGATCGGAAGAACTGTTCGGTGAGGATTGAAATGGGTCGAGGCCTGGCTCGACCACTTTGGAACGCGTTGGATAGCAAGCCGAGGCTGAAATGGTTTCATTACGAGGATCGGACATCTTTCATCGACAAGCGATCAGGCTTGTACCCTGACGATAAGTTCCACAAATGATTGTGAGTAAGTACAACTTGTCAAGGACGTCCTTGTTATGCTTATGTGATGGCTAGGAATCAACGTGTGGAAAGGTCGCAACCGAGATTCGATGTATTAAGTGTAGCTGTGAAGTATAGGCACGTCTAGATGTAGAGCGCACAGCAGCCTCGAACAACGTATAGATTTGACCTTCAATTTCTAACACTTTGATTTTCTCCCTTGTCCTAAACCAACAACTTCAACTACGCAGAGTCCAAATTGGCGACCAGCTGTCAGCCATAAGCGCCTCTCAGCACAGTGCTTTGATTGCGACCCGGCAAAGATGACTGCTGTACGCTTTCTCGACAATGTCAACAGAGCATGCTTTGATCTCGGACGGCAGGCAGACGATAGTGATCCACCTGTAATGCTCAGTACAGCAGTACAAGCCCTCCGTCTTGTGTGCTGGTCATTCCCTACCTTTCTTGTCAGCGCCGGACGAACAGGCAGTGCTGCAAACGGTATCGTATTCAGTCTCAGCTTGGTCTGCAAAGCTTTGTCAAGGGCTGCGATGCAATCCATCTACCAGGTTATTCAGCTGGAAGCCAGCGCAAATCAGCAAAACGAGCAGCTTGCAAGGACACTTTCGGTGAACTCAGCGTTGGCGTCTCAGGTTCGCACGCTACGCTGGCATTGTCAAGAAGGCGGCTACATCGCAGGAAGTAGCCCTGAAGCTTCTGGCGTAGCCGTGCTCAGCCAATGTCCGAACGTCACTTTCCTCCTCATTAATCCGTTCGGCGACCGAATGGGACCCTGGCTGGAAGATGTTTACAACGATATACCATTCAGAGATCGTCTTTGCGCTATCGAAGTCACGACAGGCGGCGGAATGTTCCCTCTGCACTTGAGCCGCTTTATCCCTTCTGCACCGAAGCTACGACATTTCATTTTGCGCCGCCTACATACTATCTCGTCCGATGATGTGTTGCTGCAAAGTCTGCCCGACCTTCATATCGATGCTCAGCTCACATATCTCAGCTTGCACGATGATGCTAGTCAGCTCCCGCTCCGCGAATTTGTCAAATACTTGGAATTCGCTCACAAGTTGAAGGTGCTTCGATTCAATCTTACAACTACATCTGGCTTCAGCCCTCAAGACTTTCTCAACTGCTTCAGATACCTTCGAATGAAGCCATTGCGCTGCTTGATCCTTGGAGATATTTCTCAGACAGCTCCGAATTTTCAATGGGTCCGCTTCCTGAATTGCTTTCCGAATATTCAGATTCTAGGCATAAAGCATGACGGTCGATGTGATGCTCTGTCGAATCTTTTCAGCGGTCTTGGCGAAGCTACCTACCTGCCCAAATTAAGAGAGCTGGATATCGAGAGCACGAGCAGCTTTTCCTTGCAGAACTTTGGCTTTTTCACCAAGATGAATCTTCAACACCTCACCAGCTTTAATTTGATGGGCGAACTACCAAAGTTCCGAGACTGTGTCTTTCCAGCTGGAACGATCGACGACCTGGATGCTTTTCAGACCATCATTAAGCCTTTGATTGTGCAAGAGATGCAGTCTATTCTCAGAGTCGCAATGCTTCCGACGCATACAGTTTTCCGCATTGCTCGAAAGACCACCCCGCTTTACCGCTTTACCAGAGCACAGCAGAATTTGGAATGGGTCAAGGAAGAATTCGAAGGCAACGATAGGGTGCGGACAGCGGAGTGGGACAAACGTTTTCAAGGAGGCACGTTCTGACTGGCTTAGTGTCCGTGTAAGCTCGTTGCTTACTGCCTTCATTGCTGACGTCGTGCTATCACTTAAAGCAGCTACTTACGGGCGAGAGACAAAACCAAGCAGAAGATGAAGATGGGATAATGGTACCGGGGCAGCTGGGGAGTCATGATATGTTGTAAGAGCGGCTGAGGCTGCCTATGCTTCTGAAGGACAGTCGAGAAAAGCCGACTGCATCTTGTTTGAAAGGCATTGTTGAGCTTCTGCATCGCTGCTGGCGATATCTCTTTGCGCTCGTGAAAGGGTGATATGATGGTCGTCAGCATCTACCTCTTTAGGGCTTAACGAAGATAACCTCATGTCGAGCCTAAAAAGCCCTCCGTGCTCTCGGACTCCGACATTGATCTCAGCAGCGTGAGGAATCCCCTTCAGCAAGCCAACATGCTAGCTGCCGTTTCCGAGGGCCAGGCTATTTCTTGTCCTGTGTGTTGTCTCGCTGGCTGCGCTCAGTTTTCTCTTACGCGTCTGCGACTTGCCTAGCCTCTCAGTGTCGAAATCTGGACTGACATCGTCCAGCATGTCGGGAATGGCAACCAGACACACGCGAACCATTGGTTTGGTCACCTGGAGTCGAATGCTGAACCAGCAGAAAATGAGACATACGTCGCGCTGGCCCGTCTCTCACTGGTCTCACGTATGCACTGCAAGCTAGCTAGTGCATTATTGTACCGTCAAGTGCTGTTAGACAACAAGATGGGCGACTCTGCTGTTGTCTGCTTGTTGAAAACGAACATGGATGTGGCAGCTCGTGTGAGCATGCTTGTGCTGGAGACCGACCAAGACGACGACGACGCAAATGATGACGAGGGAGGCGAGAAAGGCGAGCGGGTGAGGGCACTCGACCTCAGATCTTTGCTACTTGCCTGTCGCAACGTCAACTACCTACGAATCGACGCGCCAACCTATGTAGCGTTTCCCTGGACCCCAAGCCTTTCTGTCCTCGACAACAATGTCCTAGCATCTATCACATTCTTGGATCTTCCCTTCGGTCATGATACCTCAGCCGCAACACCCAGCCTACTGCTGATGATCCCTGCCTTGCAACGACTCCGGTTAGTGAGACGTAGCGACGGAGCAGCACCGCATGAGCAACTCCCACCATTAAACAAACAAACACGACTAGAACACTTCGATTTGACTTGTCATGCACCTGGTGAAAACGTCCTTTCTGGCCTGTCGACTCTTATTCAAAGCTCGAGTACTTGCTTGACTCGCTTAACGTTGAATGTAAACGGAGCGAGCTTGAATGTCGAGGCTTTGTTGGGGGAGCTGACGAAGGGCTCCCGCTTCACGACTTTGCAAGACTTGTACTTGGCCGAGATCCGTGGCACGGCCACATCTTTCCTCTGGACGAAGCTTGGGAACAGATTTCCCGTACTTCGGCATCTTCGGATCGATTTTGTCGACGAGAATCACGAAGAACGCACCTTTGCTCACGTCAACCCTTGTCTTGAAGCTATACCGCAATTACAGTGCGCTCCACATCTGAAAAGTATCAGCCTCAACACTCCTGGCATCTTCAAAGCAACAAACTTCCAACACCTACAATCAGATGTCTTCTCTTCTCTTCAGCGCATTCATCTCAGGAGCGAGCTATTGAAGAGAGATCATGTGTTTATCCCGGGACTGCTCGAATCGCAAGAGCAATTCATTACATTGGTTGAGCACTTGCAAGGCTTAGAGGTCGAGCGTTTCTTTTCCGACTGGAAGGGCTGCACAGTGGAGATCGAGCTGGGTCAAGGCAATGATTGTCCGCTGTGGAAAGCCTCGAAGAATAAACCTGCTCTGGCATGGTGCTGTGATGTGGCCAGAGAGGTTTATATCGATGATGAGATGTATCCACTATACTGAGGGCTTCTATGCTGGGTGAGCTTGTTCGACTACATGTCAATACGCGGTTTCCTGACCTGCCTGTAGTATCTGATTCTTCGCATGCGCTAGTGGGCCTGTCACGGAGGGAACTAGAACGCGTGACAAGGCAAAGGATCGCAACGTAGGCGGCATTTGGACAGTGAATTGGACAGAGCATCATACAGCTACGGCTTGCAAAACTTCGACGCAACAGATTGGAACCTTTTTGACCCGCACCACAACTTTACCCTCTTTGAGCAGCTATCTGTTGCCAGACTCATGAAGCAGCACCGTTCATGCGCAATCTGGAAATGTAGTACGGCAACAGAGCCTGAGGTCTCGTCAATTCACTTGCTTTTGCAAAGATGCCAGCTGGTCAAAGAGATGCCTACCTATGGTCATACGATACCTTTGCTACCCAAGCCGATCGGTGCTTGCCCGAAGAAGATGTTTTAGTCAGGCTGGACCAGTTTCATGGGGCGCGCTATTCTCACTCGAGTCACACTGAGTCAGACGATATCTGGTCTTGCTGGCTTCTGCTTCGCTCCGGTCTACTACTGCTTTGATACACAGCTATATCCCCACTGCCTCGTCCGGTTGTACTGCTACATAGCCTACGAAGCGCGCTTGCAGTACCATGCCTGAACTTCGTCAAGTCAAAAAGGACCCGACAGCCTTTCAGCAGTTCTTATCGTTGTGTGCGGCAAACAGTCTCGCCTATCTTCGTTTGTCCATCCAACATACGCCTGTTCTATTGTTCCATCTTTCAACCGCTACCGCAGAGTCGAATCAATATAGACAAGCAGGCCTGCCCTTTCCAACAGATCGCTACGTGGAGATGTTTCCAGCCAAGTCGCTTCGTGTATTTGGCGTCCGACCTGTCCTTATACTTAGTGTTGACCATCGTAATCAATCTACCGTCATCACATTCGCACCTCTAACACGCCATGACCATACCGGTCCGAATCAAGTGGAGAGACAGCTTTGGGCACCCATCGCACCTGCAATTGAGGGGTATGAAATGAACCAGGCACCGTTACAGATGAAGGAGGGCATGTGGAGAGGGTGCACAATATGGTGCGGCTTACCACTGCAAGCAGAGTTGCATGCTAGCGGTCAGCTTAGTCTAAAAGTAAGCTAGCTTGTCTTGCGCCAACAGAACTCGCTCTAAAATCACATTGCAGGGCTATTCCAACTCTCAAGCAACCTCAATTGCAAATGATCTCATCTCCTCCTCTTTCGACAGATATCTTGATTATACCCAATATATCTCATCGCAGCGGGCAGTCGATGAATCGCATGCAGATGGAAGCAGAACTGTGTGTTCGGCAGACGACAGTGAGTGCCCTTTCGATTCCAAAATGACCGCTCATTGTGCGCAGAGACGCCCAACCCCGATCTGGACAGTAATAAGAGCAAGACCCTGGCTAGCTATACATGGTCCGACGCAGCTGCTATCGAAATGACCATTGAGTCAATGTCTTTCACTGTCAGCGACGATCAGCATGGTATCGCATGGACAAGCAATCTAGTTTCGGATGTCAAAGATATTGTCTCGGATCTCCTGGATGACGAAGAGTGGGACGGAACTTTCGAGAGCGATGAGGTGATTTGGTGAGAAGGTCGTCAGTCATATATGTCATCCTAAGCTGCTTGGATATAATAATGTACCAATTGTGAACATGTTGACGCTCCTTGACCCTTACCGCGATTTTACGCGCTCATCAAACAGCATTGTTGCCAGATCCATCGCAGCATCCTTAATGCACAGTCTCCAAATGATGTGCGTCGTCCTGGCAAGCTAAGAAATGCTGTAAACTGACAGATGCTCGACAGACCGAGCGAAGCCTGTCATGTACCAAAGGTTGAGGTGGCTCCCTTCAGTCTGGGAGAGCGTCCAGTTGCATCAGCTAGAGCAATAGAAGTGCTTCGACTGGTCTGTTCACAGCTGCCTCATCAAAACTTGGACAAATGTACCAGCAGCGCTGCAGATCCAGTACTCTTGCGCCTGACTTTGGTCTGCCGAGCGCTATTCAAACCTGCGCAGCGAGAAATTTACAGAAGCATTCAACTCGAGCATACCAGCGAAGCGGACAATTCTGCTTTGGCAGCTTCACTCTCGAGCAATCCCGGCTTAGCAGCTGACGTTCGCAAGATCTGGTGGACCTGCGCATTATTCAATCCAATGTTAGGCAGCGCACAGTCCAGCATGTCAGTGTTGATGCTTTGCACACACCTGATCGATTTGTCAATCAATCCTTCGCATAAGGATGGCGGACCTTGGCTCAGCGGCGACATCTATCAACACCTACCACTCAAAAACACGATTGTTGCTTTGAGCGTGTCTCTGTCCTGCCAGCGCATGCCATTTCATCTCGGCCAATTCATTTCTTCTCTGAGCGTACTGCGTCGATTAGTGCTGCATCGCCGAGGCGCAATGTCTGACCTTGATGGTTCGACCAGTCAAGCCCTGCCCGACCTCCATCCCGCAGTCGAACTTACTACCCTAGGCATTTACGATAATTTTTCCATTCTTGCCTGCCACCGCGCATTACAGCATCTACCATCATCAATTTCCTCTTTGAAGTTACTCGAGTTGGACTTTCTTACCGGCTTCGCACCTTGCCACTTTTTCGACGGCGGCAAACATCTTCGATTTCACCAGCTTTCCCATTTGGCCATTGGCAGCATCTCGTTCTCTTCTTCATTCGACTCAGCTCGCTTCTTCAATTGTTTCCCAGCGCTAGAGGATCTCACCGTCAAACATAAGCAAGGGCTAGGAGATCTCAATGCTGTTTTCAATGGCTTGAACGAAGTGACGCACTTTCGCAAATTGTTGAATCTCAAGATTCACAGTACATCGACCTTTTCCCTCGATCACTTTGATTTCCTCACCAGAATCAGCTTTCAGCACCTCAAAAGATTACTTATTGTCAGCAACTTCCTTTCCCTGAAGCAATGCCTGTTCCCCTCCGGCACAGTCACCAATCTTCGCAGCTATCTTGCTATTTTTGAGCCTTTGCTGATACTGGAGATCAAGGAAGCGATGAAAAGCGATTTGTTGCCGGCTGGGACCGTGTTCGAAGTGATGCGCGATTCCAGGCCTCTTTATCGCATGGCTGGCACAGATGCAGGGCTCTCTTGGGCTAATGAAGAGTACGGCGGGGACAAGGAAGAGTGGATTGAGCATAATCACGAGAAGCTGGCTCAAGAAGAGGAATCTGACTCGGACGGTGAAATTTAGGTAGGCTGGGCGTTTTCCTAGACAAGCGCTCCACTGATAACGCGCGTCTTCGCAGCTGATATCATTTAATGGAGCTCGGTACAACCTCAATACTTCAAGTCGAGTCTTGAACGCCCTCGCGAGTCTCACGGTGTGAGGGGAGAATAAGGGCTGTTAGTCGCGTCATGACCAGTGAATAAGCCTGCAATGCTGTATTAGATGCCATATAGCTCGACTGTCTGTTTTTCGTGCATGACGCGTTGACCAGGTTGACCTGTACCACCACTTTTGCGCTTTCGTATAGACAGCTTGTACAGTAAGTGATCTGTGCTGCTTCTCTCCAGCTTTAAGTGACCTGTATAAAGCAACCCCTTAGCTACCCGCGACTTGAATTTCCGAGGCCTCATCTGCTCTTGCGCTGTATCAACATGTCTGACACTATGGACACGGACTGGACAAGGATCTCTAGCGCTGAGGTCTGTTCGGACCATTAATGTCTCCGAGCGAGCATCTGCTGAGAGTCCAGTAGGTCGCTGGGACGGAAAGGATGGACATCAAACCTTCAACTGAAGCTCTGACGGTTCCTGACTCTGCCTCTCGCTATCCTATCGAGCTGCTCCAGCAAATTTTCGAGTTCTTTTACCCCCAAGCTACAACTTTGGCTCGCAATGGGACGCGCTCCAAAGCTGGGCGCACTTTGTTGAAGCTGTCTCTAGTGTGCAAACGCTTTCATGCAATTGCTCAGAAGCAGATCTATGAAGAGATCCAACTTGATGCTACCTCACTCTCCTCGAACGCCTTGCTTCATGCCACCTTGCAGAACCCGTCGATTGCTCAATCGATCCACACCGTCGACTGGATCTCTCACCGAGACATTGATGATGGTGAGCCTGAAGGCAGCTCATTGGATGGTTCTATCGCCGCTGCTTCGGACTCACGCCAAATTCTGCGCCTTTGCACGTCTGTCACTTCCTTGGTCATCAACAGCACCTCGAAAACCAGCGCTCCCTTCTTTCAGAGCGACGCATTCAGGTCATTACCACTTTGCCAGACTCTGCAAGCGCTGGATGTCACTGTCGGTCAAGCACAGTTTCCAAGAGCCATCGCCCAATTCATTTCTACTTTACCCGCCTTGACCAGCCTTGTCATTCACAAATGCCCAAATATCTACCACGACAACTCGGCTGGAAACAGCTTGCCGCTCCTTCATTCTGATGCTCGACTCAAAGCCTTGGAATTACACAACGTGGTAACTCCTCGGGGCACGAATCTTGCAGGATGGCAGAATCTGGACAAACTCATTCGCACGGACAGTCTCACCAAATTGAGCATCACTCAGCTAAACAACCCTTGGTTCGACCCTTCGAAGATCGTTGATGCCTTTGGAGGGCCCTCGAAACCATCTTTCGCCTCACTCACTCATCTCAGCATCAGCGGTATCACAGAGTCGTCAAATTCATCCTTCGTTTGGTTGAGGCTTTTCAACTTGTTCCCGCGCATCAAACATCTCTCTTTGGCAGCAGCAAAGGAAAACGAAGTGATGAAATCTTGCTTTGAGGCTTTTCGCGAGTCTCCTTCCTTTCATACGGTCCATCACATGGATCTTGAGCTGTCTACCCACTTTACTGCCGCTCGCTTCATTACTTTGCTGGATGAGCATCAACCCGATCAACTCTCCGACTTGACCATCACTTGCTCATTACCTCGCCAAAGTCATTTCACTTTTCCTGAAGGCATGGTCACTTCTCTGGACGACTTCTTGGACGTGGTACAAGAGTTGACGCAGAAGCAGATGGAAATGTTCATGCTCCTTCAGAAGTTCAAGATGAATTTGCGCGTGATGCATGAAAAGCGAGTGCTCTTTGCTTTGACTCCTGATGAGGATGGAAAGCCAAATGGGAAGCTGCGTTGGGTGTGCGACTCGATGGCTCGTCAGACTTTCGTCGCGCTGCATGCGTCAAAATACATCAACCGGACCTTCTGAATGCTTTTGTTGGTACGTCTCTTCCTCTCTGGATGCAAGCTTTGCTCACGATTGAGCTAGATGTGGGCTGCGGAAAGCATTAAGGTCACGGGATGCCATTCAGTCGATTGCCACTTTTCCGCGCGATGGGCAAACGTTTTCTTCAATCAGCGATACCCTTTGTAGAAACTATATATGCCAACGTGTACTGTTACACGTCAAGGCCGACCAGTCACACTGCAGCTGAACTCTCCTCCGCTCGAGCATGGGCAGGCAATCAAAGCAAACATCTCTCATGAAATCTGCACGCCCAGGAGACCAGCAGGGCATAGGATACCTGAAGAACTGCTGCGCATCATCTTCAACTATACGCAAGACTTTGAGCTGTGCACGACGCTGCACGTAGGCCACGATATTCCAATGACAGCTCCTTGGGTTGAGCAATCTACACCGCTCGACCGCGCTATCCTCTCAGCCTCGCTCACTAGAGTCAAGCACGAATATTTTGTCAAGAAGAATAGAATATTCACGACTTGGAGCTGTCGAGCGATGCTCCGGTTCGCCTATGTCTATCTGCTCGATTTCTTTCTCAAAGAAGAACCTGCCGCTTTACTCCGCATTTGCTCCTACCTCTTACCTACAGTAGCAAGCGCTTGGGGAAGAGTATCTGTACTGGATTGGGCCATCAAGAGGGATTTGCAAGGGAGAAGGCAGTTCCCGTTTGATCAGGCTGGGATAAGGGAAGCTATGGACGAAGCGAGCAGACATGGGCACGTGGATGTCTTGGAATGGTGGAGGACGAAGAGCGGCTGCGGGTTGCAATATTCAGAAGATGCGCTGTCCAGTGCTACATTCACAAGACAAATAGACGTCTTGGGTCAGTCTCTGTCTTCCCTTCATCGAACAATCCTCATCGTACCTATAGAATGGTGGAAACACTCTGGTCTACCGCTCAAAGTAGCCTATGTGCTCGACTTTGCTTCAATGGAAGGATCGACAGTCTGCCTCGACTGGTGGTCAGATAACTCTCATCTCTCCCCTCAATACTCCAAATCAGCTCTATACAAACTCAGCTGTACTGGCAATGTACGTCTTTTCTTTGGACGGGAGCCTAATTTTCTGATTCATGTTGATAGATCCCGCTGTTGAACTGGTGGCGGTCGTCCAGGTTTCGTCTCATGTACGACAAGGACGTCATTATCGGCGCAACGAAATATGGTCAAGTCGCAGCATTAGAATGGTGGGTCTCATCGGGGTTGACCATCACTTTCCGGCCTTTCGATATAGAAGAAGCGATAGAAGATGCTGTCACTGCTTCAGCGCGCGAAGCAAGTGAAGAATGGTGGAAGTCGCATGGGTTATTAGAATCTCGGGATCCGCTCAAGATTGTTCGCTTGCAGTAATCGTTCATAGACATGACTTTGGTGTAGATGTGCGATTTTTGTGTACAGATGAGATGCAATGCAGTAATACAGACTTGGAACCTATTCTTACATCCTCAAAAACCCTCAAAATACCGATCTTCCTCTGTTGAATCAAGCGCTAGTCGTAGCTCTTGATTCTGACAATTCCGAATCCGACGTGTCCGCATCCAGCTCCAGAGCAATCCTCGCCGCTACTGTTCTAGGACTCGGTGGTCTGCTCCCGTCTTGCGCCGCTTCTAGTGTACTTGTTGAATTGTTGCCATACTGAGCCGGAACAGGTCGAAGCGAAGGAGCGGGCGAGGGTGTTCTGGTCACTGGGTTCGACGAACCAGACTTGATAGCGCCATTCCTTCCGTCTGCACCGTCCTTTTCTTGATACAGTCCATTCCGCTTGATGTACTTGATGACCACGCCAGGCAGCAGATACTCAGCCGACATTCCTTTTTTGAGAAAGAGTCGGATTTTCGTGGATGAAACGTCGTTACGAACGAGTTGACCGACCATGTAAATGTTGTGTCTGTACAAGGCGAGGGGAGAACGAGAGTGAACGGAAGAAGAGGAGAAGAGGGATTGATCAATTTCGGATTCGGAACGTTCGATGATGAAACAGCCGTATAAGCCAAGGATGTGATGTAGCTGTCATAGTTAAGGAGCATCATGAGTCTTGTGAAGATAGGGCGGGAGCGAGAATACTGACATCCTTTTCAGCCCAAACACCAGGTTCCGACATTGTCTGAATCAAATCACTTCCAGCCAACAAGACGATCCTCGCTTTCCTCTTTTCAATCTTGTAGCTACCCGGATTCTCCTCATCTTGCACCTGCACATCCACTCCACCACGCACTTGGTTCAACTCGTGATCGAAATGATCTAAAATCTTTGCCGTGGGTACATATTCAGGCTGCCTTGCTTCCCAAGGATCAACCATTAACCAATCGCTCGTCTTGCTGCATGCTAAAGCACACATGTTGTACCTGTGGTAATCTGCTGCCAGACCAGGTTTCATGTAACGATCGTTGACGGGCGACATGTAGCCAGCGACAATTTCGAAATCAGTATTGAAATTGGCGTGATCTCGAGCCATTTCAAACATGCGTAAATGGAGGAAAGTACTGCCATGAAAGCCAAAGTCAGCTTTTAGTGGAGTGCGCGAGCGGACAGAAACCCGTTTACATGGGAGAGAAGGATCCGCATGCTACTAGAACCGTTGGTGTCTTGTTTGGGTCTGTATTCACATCAGTTGTGTTGCCTAGAAGATCGATTGGTGCTTACTTTGCCCGACGGATATACGCTCGGTGGGAAACGAGTATTCGCCTTGCATGACTGATGGAGGGACTTGTTGAGCTTGAAAGGAGAGGTCTTTGTTGCTGCTAGTTGTGTCTTGGATAGATTGAGACAGCCCTTGTCAGGGCTCAAAGACCTAGTCTAGGCTAATAATGCACCGATATCGCGGGACGAATTGGCTTGACTCGACGGAACCTCAAAGTTCAGGGCGTCTGGGTAGCCTCGCGCTTGTTGGACTGTTGATATGGTAGGAGCAGAGCGCAGAGATCTTGATGAGGGAAAGAAGAGAAGATTGGCTGCTATCACCGCACCGGGACTCGGCATGGACTTAACTTCTAAGTCCTTAAACTTAATCTAGCTATCGCTTCAACAGACGGCGACTCGAGCATAACCAGGCAACAACTATACAAGGTAAAGAGTACTCACCTATATAGAGCGTTACACGGATGAACGCGACCTTGATGCAGAATGTTTGGCCTCAGCTTGATTTTCTACACTGGCCTGCTATTCGTCAACGCTGTAGCGATATTGAACGAGGAGCGCTTCTTATCACGAGGTCCCGTTCATCCCGAGACATCGACTACCGTGTCATGCTGATGCTTCGCTTAGTTGGCTGGACGAGTTCTGCGAATCAACAGAATGCATACTTTAATGACCCGGGTTACGCTGTTGGGCAACCTCAGGAAGGTGGAAATGTCAAGAGTAAAGTCATTGATTGGATGAAGGGCGTTAGGACGGTCATGAGGAGTGAGCTCTAGTATTGTGAGTATGCTGTCAGGCAGTCTCATGACAAAGCGTTTGCAGTACCGCTCATTGGCATCAATACGGTCGTGATACTATACGAGATAATAGCGGGCTGATGGAAAGCAGGTGAGTGGAGTCTCATGATTTGCTCTAGGACAATGCTTCATGCCAGACCATCTCACAGAGCGTTACATTTGCAATGTACGAACAAGGTATCAGTGCTACGATTGGGGCAAAGGGACCAAAGCTGTATCAAGTGCTGATTCAGCCAAACACATCCACATGCATTCACACGAAACGAGAATCATACACCATCACAACCTATACACCTCACATACTCGCTCAAAAGCCTATACACTTTTCTTTTTTCATTCAATCAACATCCTCTTCCTCCCTAGAATCACCTTCCTCAAAATCCTCCATCCGCGCAATATCAGACCTTTCCATCCCAAAAACACCACCAGCTCTATCTAAACCCAACCCTAAACCCAATTGACTGCTCTTTGATCTCTTGAGAGAACCTCGGACCCCAAGGGTGTTGCTAAACAAACTCTGGCTAGATTCGTTCGAGCCGTTCGAAATGTAGGATAGAGCTCGTCGAGAACGGGGTTGTATGTCCTGCAAAGAGATTGAGCGACCTAGTTGCATGCGGGAGAGGACATTGTGCTGCTGTAAAGCTTGCGGGGTGAGCGTCGCTGGCAAAGGTAATTTCGTTGGTGGTGATTGTGCTGCTTTGAGAGGGGATGGATCTGGTTTGATAGGTGAGCTTGCTTCATTGGGCGGTGTGGCTGGTTCATTGAGAGTTGATAGAGTAGAAGACAGAGCTGAGGAGAGGGTCGTGTTGGCTTCTTCTGCAATTTCTTCAGCCTTACTTTCAACCGCGTCCTCTGCTTTCTCGTTTGCAGGAACGTCATCCACTCTTACCACATCCATACGTTCAGCGCTTGTATCCGCTATTGCGACGGCTTTAGTGATCTCTTCGGATTGAAGCGAACTGAATCGCTTCTCTTGCTGCCCTTCACCGTAAAATTGTCCAGGACTCTCCAGCCCAATTTGTTCGCTTTGCCGCTCGATTTTTGCTGGTGCAGCTGGTTCCTGCTCAACTTCCTCCCTTTGCTGCTCGACATCCAACTGCATCTCAACCTCCGGCACCGAAGCAGGTCCAAAGTAGTCTACCGCCGCTTGCGAGCCGACTCTAGCAGACCGTTCATCCGTCGGCGATACAAGAGGTGTATCATTCGCAGTCTGGAAAGAATTCTGCTGGGTCGAGTCATCATTGAGCGTATTCGCTATCGAGCTCGAGTCTTCTGCTTTTGGATCTGCTGTTTGATTATATGATCTGGAGGCTTGATCGGCGAGAAAGTCGGACAGACTGATTTGTGAGAGGTCGTGTGCCGGCGGAGAGGATATGGGTGATATGTCTATTGAATTGGGTGAAGGATGATCGTTATATAGCGGAGTGGAAGATTGAGGCGGAGAGCCAGGGCGAGGTGATTGCAGAACAATCTCGGGTATTGATTCTGACTGTACTTCGTATGCATTGGCTAGAGTTAGGGTTCGTCGCTTGTCTTTGCGCGGGTCTTGCTGCTGCTCAAATTCCGCTGAGAGGTCTTCCGGCGTGAGGAGATCTTTATCGCTAGATTCTTCTGCTGAGGATCCATGATCAATCATTGTAATGTCGAGTGAGAATTGGTTGCCAGAATCAGTCGAACTATCTTCATGAGGATTTTCTACGAGCAAAGCGCTGCCTTCCATTGGCGAATCGAGTGGGTGATCGTGCAGCACAGCTTGTAACCTGGTCGGTATACGTTCATGCTCAAGCTCTTGCTTTTCCGCTTGCCTCGTCTTCGGCTGGTCTATTGATTCGAGAAAGCTGTCGACCTCGTCTAACAGAGACTGATCGTCTTGCCCTTGCTTCTCCTGGGGTGTTTGTGCAACTTTTGGCTCGTCGGCGGAGCTGCTATGGCTCTCTTGCGAGTCTGAGTAATTTGCTGATCTTGTAGGAGGCTCATTATTGACCAAAGCATATGGATGTGCTTCTTGAGCTGGCCATATCTGTATTCCTGATCAGCCCCAAGTCTTCACATTAAGCAGAAAGGACCGTACCAAGCGAATGATGAGGTAAAGCAACGCGTCTCCCAGCACGAATCCCGCAATCCAAGTGCCCAATTGACCAGGTCTGGCGAGCACATACTCCCACAGAGCTTCCAAATCAGCCATAGAGGGTATCATCCAAGAAATGTCAATAGCATGGTAAGTCGCAAACAACAATAAATACCGACTATGAATGACGTGAAGTTGTGCTTTACATGCTGCTATACAATACGATACAATGTGCTTCAATGATAGATAGCTTGCCAGAAGCTTACTCAGTCCCCTTGCCAACAAGCCTTAACGGAAAGCTTGTATGACCCTCAAGCCTTGACGAAAAGCTTGTACGATTGTTGGATCTTGAACTTTGCAGGCAGGATAACGACGCTTGCTATTATGAAGCCTGTCCAAGCGTAGGTAAGGGAAGAGATCGACGACAAAAGCGTACACTTACAAGCTCCTGCAAATCCAATAGCAGGAAGATATACATCGACCCCTGTTCTGCCTTGATCTCGACACAGATCCGCAAGAGCAGCAGCTATGGGCGAGCTAAACAGACACGGCAGGACGACGGCAAGCCAAAGTATTGCCAACCTGTCCAATGTGTAAGCGAGGGTATCGCATAGGGAAGTAGATAAACATACGCTGAGCCCAAATCTCGAACGCCTACAGCTTCGGCAGTACATGGCGCAGAAGCTTGCCAGAAGACTCCGCCCACGATCCCTTGGACGATAGCAAAGAATACCAGCACACCAAAGGTTCTTGCATTCAGCCTAGAAGTACATCAGCGCCCTCATACACTACATAAGAGCAGAGACCGACCATATCAGTAGTATAGACAAACCGCTGACGAAAGTAAAGGCAGCCGCCATATTGAGTCTACCATATCGATCGAGCGCTAGACCGCATAAAGGTCGACCAATCATCTGTCCGCCGCAGAGAATGGCTTGCAGTGCTAGATCTACCATTAGCCCTTGCCCCGAACTGTAAAAGAAGACGCACTAGATCCTTGTGATTGTGATAACCCTAAAGCTTGGACAGCGAATGTAGGCAGTATATATAGAGCAATAACATATCCAAACTGCTGCAACATTGAGCGTAAGGAAAGTGCTCAAGAATCAGGCTTACCATGGAGAAGACGCCCCAGATCCAGATGAAGCCGAACGAAGGGTGTACAAGCAGAGACAGTTGTAAAGGCTCGAACTTGGCGCCTATTGCTTTCGATCGTGCTACATGACATCAGCGTTCCGCATAGAGATGGCGTAAGACAACGCACATTTGACGAAAATGGTAACAAAGATTAATATTCCGAGCGAAACCAAGCCGTTTGTTATGAAAGCCCATTTCTGCATACTGTTAGGACGATCGAGTTGGTTAGGACAGAGACAACTTACCAGACCGTGCCGCTGTATTATTATCCTTGTCGTTATAGAGAACACAAGCCCTCCAAAACCCGATCCAGCTGCTCCTATACCAGCTGCCATAGCTCTTCTTTTATTGAACCACTGCTGTGTGAGCGGTATAGTAGGTGACAATATGAATCCATTGCCCGCGCCGAACATCTAGGTCAACAGCGAGCATTCCTAAGCGATAAAAAGACGAAAAGAATGTATAAACGTACGACTCCTTGCGTGAAAAAAAGCTGCCACATCTCCGTTGTAAACGCTGCGCAGATTTGTCCGCCGCTGAACAAAATGATTCCGATGATCATCGGCACCTTAAAGTGATATCGCTTGGCCAAGTAATTCGAGAGGGGAGCAACAAAGAGCGCTAGTCCAATCGACAGTCCTCCGACCTGCTTGACCATCAGTCGCTGTACTGACGAGCCTTTATCAAACATACAAAGCTGTACTTCAATCTGTGCTTTCATTCAGCTACTACTCCTTCTCAGCATATGGAAACATACGTGGTAGCTCCAGGGTAATAATCATTCGCGACAAAGAAACTGAGGAAGACCCCGAAAGTCGAATTCAAGCCCCAGGTTGACTGTCATCCCAGTTAGCAAACAGAATGACTTGCTTGTCAGGCTCAACAAAGCCCCTCAAAGGCTAGCTCGCTAACACCTCTTCAAGCCCTGGAAGCGAGCCAACCTTCAAGGAGCCCTGTCGAGCCTAAGTTTCTTTGCATGACAACTCACAGCATTGCTCCAAAAAAGACAAAACAGCACAACCCAGCCATACCTAGTTACAAATCAGCTCTTAGATTCACATAGAACAGCAAAGGGACAGACCCTCCATCAGGCGCAGGCTCTACTTGATTCGGCACAGGCAGTTCAGCGCCTTTTTGATCTTCTATTATATTTTGTGAACCTTTCTCCGTGTCTGGTGTATCATCTTGTGTCATTGTGATTGGTGTATTCGTCCAAGCATGACCTAGAGGACTAGAGGGTCGTTGTGCGGGAGGAAGAAGCATTATGCTGGGGATTTAGCCGGGGTTAGATGCGTGCCGCTGCTTCGGCCGGGCGATAAGATAAGTATCTACTGCAGCGAAGTAGTACAGGGACTCTATAGGAGCATAGATCCATGGACTCTGACAGTGTGTTATAGAAGCGGGATGAGCGATGTGCTGATGAACGGCTTCTACAAAGGCAAATTGACTGTTGTTGAGGCTAAGGGGGATTGCAACAAAGGCAGCTGCTTGATTCAATCTGCAGAGCTTTCCCTTTGACAGTCAATGACCGCCATACAACCATGCTGATCCATTTGGAAAGCACTGCATATTGCTGTGCAAAGATGCCGATTGCGCTATACTGCGCGTGTTGAGCGGTGTTTGGGTGTATTTTCCTGATTATAGAAAATGAGGTATGTACCGATACTGCGCCGTCATATATGTAAGCAAGGAAAATTGGCGAGAGTCGCAGTCACATACTGCAAAGAGACAGACACAGAATTCACCAGATCGATAGCGCATCAATTTGCGAGAAAGGAAGCCGGCTACAAAGTAGTAGCGTCATCGTACTGATAGGTCTTCAAAAGAGCGTCTTGTACTTGTCCATATGTTGCCTTGGAGCCAATCTCAGCAAGACTTCCCTTTAGCACAGACAGAGACGCACTGGTGAGCACTCCTGCATTCCTTCTCGACAATCATCCTCAACCACTTGCTGCACTTGCCTTCAATCCTCTCTTCTACTTTCGTCTTGCCCTCTCCCATTTCGACAAACGTCCTCAACTTCCAAATAATGACATCAGGTCCATGCGCTTCAGATTCGTACAAGCAACATTTCTGCTCTTTGCTCCATGTCTGTACGCCTTTGATCACGACTGTGCGATTATAGACCCCTCTGAGGATAGGGACAACTTCTTCCATTCTGAATGCAGTTCGTTCCATCCCTTCTGAAGCTGTAGGTAGTTTGCTGGTATCGCGTGTAGTGGCTAGAGGTACGGCGGCTATGTGTTGAGGTGTTTGGATCTCGATATTTTGTGCAAGCGAATTCAACGTCATGACAGGTTCAAGCGAATCAGGTGAAGCGAGTCTTTGCACGCATTCTTCTATTGGATGATCCAAGATCACAGAATACTCTGAAGTGAAATTGAAATCGCTCATCGTTGTCGCTGTCCAAGGCTGTCACATGCTCGACAAGCGCTGTTAGGAGGTACAGCAGACGGCCATCCGTGCAAGTTGTTATCCCGACTGGCCTGCGTCTTGTGTGCCTTGCCGCATTGGTAAAGCATCGCCTGATTTTGCGTATACTGCCCTTGTGGAATATCGGACCTTTCGACTGTCTCGTGTCGCTGTCGCGTCTTCAAGGCCTCTGCAGGGCTACGCTGAGCTGCAAGCGCCAGTGTACTGCTGATATAGCGAAGACACATCGTTTCAAGACATTCCAGACGTGAATCGAGGGTACCTGCGTCACACTACTGTATCGCATCAAAGCCAAGCTACCTACCAGCGCAAGTGAGAAGAACAAAATGATAGATCAACTCATAGGTCGACCAAGCGGTACGACCAAACGCGTCCAAGTAGTTCTAGTCATGCTCTTTTGGGTTATTCAACTCCGCTGGCGGAACGGCCCTCCTGCTTTAAGAAGACTGGGCAAACCTCTCAGTAAGCTATTATACTGTCCTTTGGCATGGTAGGACTGATAGGGAAATAGCTCGGTTCACGCCTTGGCAAATAGTCGTAGGGACTTCTATGGCAATGTATGTCATGAAGAATCTGAATAGTCTGCTTGGCTTTTCTTGTATGCTTTTCTACTTCTAATGTAATCCAGCTGACCCGTTGTGTAGCTCCAGAACCATTGGCTAGACTGGTAAGCATTCTATCAACTTTTCTCGAGTTCAATGGACAAGTCATCTTGTAGTATTCGAAAGACTACTTTCGCGCTACTTGGATAGCAGTCGCTATGGTAAGTTGAGAGAATCCTTTCTGATTGACCTGACTTCGGATTGGACAGGATACGGGTTTCGCGACTGCTATGACGATACGCGTTAAATGGATCAGAGATATAGCCAGCGTCCTCTTTTCCTTCTACTACCTTATATACGCACAAGAAGCAGATGAGAAGGTCTGCCTTCCCTTCTTCGAATCCAAAGCATGATCTGATAAAACTTGCTCTTGGACAGCTTCGAAAGTTTCGCGCAACCTCAACAGTAGAAATGCTTCGCATCACCTGGGAAAAACAAGCCAACCCTTACATTCGTTTCTTTTCTTCTTTTGATCGACCCAAAATACCCGTCAGAAGGAAAATGACGTTCAGAAGACCTGCTGGAAGTCCGTATAATAAACCGATTACTGCTTGGTTGTACTTTTCTGGTCGACCTAGTGCGCTCGCGGAACAGAGCAAGATGATTCTGGACTTCCGTGCGTCTTCTTAGCTCGGTTCGCTGTACGAGTCTGATCTTAAGAGTCCGCAAGCTGGTGGAGGTTTCATCTGCATGGACCCGACGCACCATGAAGAGCGAATTCTCAGATGGACAAAACAGACTGGTCTACCTATAGTATCGATCGATTACGCGAAAGCTCCGGAATTCCCTTATCCTTATGCGATACATGAAGGTTTGGACCTTTATCGGATCTTGATGGAGAGCAAAGGTACTGCTTTAGGATTCGGGCAGGGCGACTTGAATATTGTGATGACTGGTGATTCGGCGTGAGTGCAGCTTGCGCGCGGCTAAACTGTACTGAATGATAGATAGCGGTGCAAATCTGGCTACTGCCGTCTTACTCAAGGTCTTGGAAATGCGAGCTGAAACTCGACTACCTCTACCAACCGCACTCGTGTATGCTTACCCAGCACTAGATTTCAACTATTCTTCCTGGATGACACCGCAATCTATAGCCGTTCTGAAACAAGCAGAATCATCAGTCAACCTCAAAGGCATAGCAGAGCAAAAAGATCATTTCTCTCATCGCTCGCCATTAGCCATCATTGATGACAAACAACCTCGTCGAAAGAGGAGCAAGAGCTGGAGCAAGTCTTTCAGTCGGTTGCCTTTGATTGGGTCAAAGTCTTCTGGCAGCAGACCGAGGAGTGAGCCCGATTCGACGCCAAAGACGCCGGGGTGGGCGAAACAGCTGCCAAAGTATACTATGGAACCGTCTGAAATGGAAGGTCAAGCTCAGCAAGAGATCGATAGCGACGAAGAAGAGCGAGAGGAGGATAAGAGCATGGAAAGTAGAGTCAAGTACCCGTCTGTCGAGGTCAGGCAAGACCTTCAAGCGCAAACACCGCTGCAAGAGACGGCGATGGAGTCGAGGCTGACTATGACCTCGAGAACTGCTTGGTGAGCGACGCTGATCTGTCCAGTGATCCCGCTGACAGCTTCACAGCTTCAATGATCGAATTCTATCTGCACCGATGATGCGAAGTATGGCGCTCTGCTACATTGGTCCTCGTAATTCGACAGATCTGTCTACCAATTACTACATCTCTCCTATTCTTACGCCGAATCATCTTTTGGCACAATTTCCTCCTGTGTAGTAGGTTCGTCTACTATGGCTTCAACTAAATCGCTGATTGGCGCCAGTCTGATATGCGGCGAGAAGGATCCACTTTCCGACGATACGCTGATATTGGCTGGTCGATTGAGAGATGCAAAAATGGCCGCCAAAGCAGAGGCTAAAGCAAAGCATCAAGCGAACCCGACAGCGCCGAAGGATTCCATCTTGAGCGAGACGGAGCGGGATTGGGTACATATGAAGTCAGTCTGCTCTTTCATTGCCATGGCTCGGAGCTGACTTTCTGCAGGATCCTGGCTGGCTGGTCGCATGGCTACCTACAGGTGAGCTTTTCGAACGACTTTTGCGAAGCCTAGGCTGATGGTATGTGTCAGATGGTCACCATACTGAGAGCTGCCGAGCAACCCATTGCGCTCATGGCAGACTGGATCTCTGCAGCTTTCGAGCAAGCCGAAAGGAAGCAGCTGGCGTCACTACAATCTGATAATCCAGATGAGGCGGTCTCGTTAGAGGATGCGGCGGAAGACGAGGTTCTCACTTTCACGACTCGTCGACGGACTGGCTCTTCTTCCAAAATCAACCGGATGGGAAGCCCTTCCAACGGCGGATCGAAGCACCCGTCAGACTCTTCACTCGACCGCAAAGCCTCTCAGCATAGCCCTCCGCTGGCCAGACTAGCTGTAGAGAAGGAAGGCAACGCGAGAAGAGGCTCAGACGTCGAATTTGTCGACAACACCGAGTTATTGAGAAGACGACGCGCTATACTGGAAGCAGAGTTGCGGACCGACTCGTTCAGGCGGAACTCGTCAGATGAGAAGCAGCACAAGGGAGAGAAGATGTATGATCAATAGAATCTGTGGAAGCGGACGCTGTATGATTACTTGCAGATATCCTCATGTCCTTATCCATACATATTTACATTGCATGTGTGTACATTTCAGATGCTCTCATGAATTCTAACAAACACGCATGGTCGTGAGTCGATTTGTGCAGTGCATGAGGTGGCTATTCGTCTTCCCCTTGGATAGGATCTTTCTCTTCACTTTTGGACAGACCAGATGCAAAAGCAGACCGTTCTCTGATCTTCTGGCCATGACGGTAGAAGATGTAGGCGCTGCAAAGCAATGTCAGCTTCACAACCCTTACAACAAACAAGTAGCACGCACGGAATGGCGACCAGTAGACTGAGCGCTGCTAATATTGTGCTCGCCCATTGATACCGGTATTTGCTATCTGTAAGATGTGATGTATCAGTCGTGTGCGATAGCAACCAGTCCAAGGCGTACCTATGTCCTCATAGAACGAAGTCGCAAAGAGGGTCAAGATGCCAGATAGAACGTCGCGAGCTAGCGCGTTTCCACCGCTCGCAGACGCTGCATATCTTCCATAGCTCGCCACAAAATAGTCTATCGTCGTCATATACTAATGCAAGCGCTAAGCAACTATACTCGATGAGGACATCAAAGACTTACGATAGAATAGTTGGCTACTGATATCACAAAGGAGAATATCATGGAAATCCATGGTCTTTGACCAACGAGGAAAGGTGAACTTGTCCAAGCGAAAAGCAAGAGACCCAGCGGTTCAAGTGGGGCATCTAAGATATGCTTTAGTAAGTTTCTCTTGGACGTTCAGCGACTAACTGTATAGCAACCATTTGAGACGAGATTCTGGTGCCAATCTACCAGGTCTTTCGCGACGCATCTTTTGCTGAACGTGTATTGATGGGAAGTACGCAAGCCAACCGAAAATGTAACCAATCACCAGAGGAATAAAGGCCAAAGCGAGTCTAGCGTCGGTGATACCTACCCGACACATTAGCTTGATTACTCTTTGACCAGAACAGAAGAACTCACCGAATTGCTTGTAGATCAAAGGGAAAGACTCGATAAAGATAAAGTTCAAGGCGTCCGAGAATCCAGATAGCAGCGAGAGGAAGGTAACGATTGGCTCGGTCGCCAGCATATAGTAAGGTCTACCGATGATCTTGCCAATATTCTTCAAAGAGAATCGGTCTTCCTGTATTTCGCCTGGTCCGTAGACCTCTTCCTCTCCGGTCGATCTCCTCCTGCGAGCTTCCCGATCAAGGAGAACGGTAACGCATGTTTCTGGCACAACCACGAAGTGTAGTAATTGCGAGACGAGGCCGAATGCGAGTTGCGAGTAGAACTGAACAACAGATTAGACAAGCGCAGCAGGACATATTTCAATCTTACGTTCCATCTCCAGCCTGGAGCGTATTGCCGCAAGATGGGTCCGGCAAGAGATCCAGCTACGTTTCCCCCGACGCTTGCAAGTACGACGAAACCGCTAGCGTATTGGTGATCAGCCGGACCATAAAAGTCCGCTACCATTCCAATTAACACACTGCCGCCTGCTGAAGTCAACCCTCCTAATGCTCTTGCTGCCAATAAGCCGCTGAACGAAGGCGTGAGGGCTCCAAGCAGAGAGAAACAGTTGACGAGTGTCATAGACAATTGCACGACTGGAAATCTGCCTGGCCAATCTTCTGACCAGGGAGCAAACAGTTCACAGCCAATCCCGTGGCATATCAAATAGAGAGCTTGTCCAATTCTAGCTTGCCATTTGGTGACTCCGAACTCTTCAGCAACGCCTTCGACGCAGAAGCCATAGACCGAAGCATTGTAGTTCATATAGACTTGAGAGATGAAAAGGACA
The DNA here is from genome assembly GCA_039545315.1 of Kondoa malvinella. NCBI lineage: Eukaryota > Fungi > Basidiomycota > Agaricostilbomycetes > Agaricostilbales > Kondoaceae > Kondoa > Kondoa malvinella. The sequence goes on along the minus strand of BCIM01000001.1, from coordinate 2,986,566 downwards.
GTAAGGATGGTCCATTTCCTTCGGAACGAGAAGCTAAAGCCGAGGACTTCGGGCGCATCAGATTCTTTGAGCTCCTTCTTCTCTTGCTTGCGCAACAAAGGTGTTTGATCATTCGCGTTGTCCGGCATGGTGTATACTACTGGCTGTCGACTCGGACTTGCACTTCAAGTATCTTTCAGGCAATTCCTGCAGGATTTGAGCTCGAGCTGGCTGGCAGTAGCTGAACAGATGTGGATCTTTTCTATTTGTAGGCGGGCTCCTCTGCCTCCAGCCATTGTGCCGCCTTGAAAACTTCGATCGTAGTACGACTCCGCATGTACCTTGACGTGCCTTGGCAGCCTTGGGACGTCACTGCTGTAGTCTTCGGGAAGCAGCGGACTTGCATAGAGAGTCCCATAGAGCTTCGGTAGTGCTACAGTGGTGCAAGTGGATACCATCGCGGTGTGTCAAGATGAGCATGACAGAATTCTCGCATTGAATTGTCCGTCGGTAGCCCGATATTTGTTTGCATCGATGCTGCATAGCTTGGTCTTGCCTAGCTGCTTGACGGTGCAAATCACTCAGATCTTCGTAACGCTGGGCCAGGATCAGATGAGAGACGTTTGAACTCGGCCTTTCCACACCTTGCTTTCTTGCGGCCACAAAGATACCTCGAGACTCTCTGGAATACCCACACGCTGTAGTCTCGGAAGACAGGGCAGCTGTATACCCAGATCTTTGATACCAGAGCTTCCAAAGACTTGACTTTGCCTTTGAAGTCGGCTTGCCTGACCTCGACTTTCCTGCGTGCCAAATGTCTGTGCCAGCGTGCTGCATCAAAGTTAGCTGTCCCTTTGCCAACAACGAGTCAATCGACCCGCAATCGCTGGGCGCAAGAACACCTTCTGCATTATGATTACCATTCGCTATTTTTTTCCACATTGGCTTTCATAGCAGATGCCTGTCGGCAATGGCACAGCGCTCGGTTACTTCTCTACATTACGCGCATCAGTCTGTTGAGCCATATCGGTAGTTTGTGCCAACCTGTGATCCTGAGTCTGCATTAATTCGCGTTTATCAAGCAAGCCAAGCTATAGTGCATCCTAAGCGTTGATGTCACTTTCAGATCATAAGGACCTGCCATCTCGATGAATAGAAGTATTGAAGGAGGCTGCGTAGCCACTATCAAAGCTTGCTCCTTCTTTCGGCTTGGCTCTCTTTCTCTCGACCACGACTTCTCTGTCCCTCTCTTTTTACTGCCAATTGTCCATAACTTGATTAAGAGTCTTACTTCCAAACGCAATCAAGCCCATCATCATCTAAGATGTCTCCTTGGAATCTTGCTTCCAATCATCCAAATCTGGGCACGACCCAACTTACGCCTGGTCAGATCTCCCCGCTTTGGAGATCCCCTCCTGGCAGTCCCTCGGTCCATCAGCAAGCTATATCCCCTTTGACAAACATTAGAGGCATAACCCCTAGGAGCCCAACTCCAGCATCGCCCATGACATACTCGCATCCCCTACCTACTGTGTCGTCGCCTTTGATGTTTTCTGAAAAAAGTCGAGTTTCCACTCCGCCTCCATTATCTCTTGGCTCTCCTGCCCACCCTCTACATCAGAACGCATTTCCAGGTCCTGCTTACTCACATCGTGTCGACCATGAAGAGTTACGGAGACTCGCCCTCCTCCATGGCCCTCAAGATGGTCAGCAACATCACGTTGCAGACAGACACGCTCCTACCCAAGGCGTTGGTTCCCCGGTCCGATCTAGTTCGCCTGGCTGTATTCCTGCTCTCGATCAGTACGTCTTGTCAAGTTCTCCAACTCCAACACAAGGAAGGAGCCCCAGCACGCCGAATAGCCCTCTGCTTGGAAGATCACCAAATAGTCCCTCTCAGATTCCCGCACATCACTTGGATGGCCCAGGAGGCGAATTAAGTCAGGAGGCTAGCAAGCAAGTAAGACATCTTCGGATTCGCCGTCCCCAAATGTCCCTGATGATCGCTGTAGAACCTGCCCTTCCGCTGCAAATGGGCTGGCTGCGCGAAAACCTTCACAGAGCATGGTATGACGCCCCAAGAGAGGCAACACAAAAGCACTGACGTCATGGTAAGTATAAACCGAATTTCAGAGCTGCGCTTATGTTGAGACAGATGCAAAATCATGTCCAAGAACATGTCGACGCAGCATGGAAGCAGAGATCATTCAATAGTAAGTGCCAGTGGCAGGATTGCACCACTGACCCTTGCACGGTAACTGCAGTGAGCACCTTTGTCGCTGTTTTGTTCCACGATGGCTGAACGTGATACAGCTCGAGGAACATCTCAACACAAAGCACTCCCATGTCCCCGTAAGGATCGTTTCCCCCCGCTGCGTGCTGATACTCACCTCACATCCAAGGATTATCCTCCCCACACTTGCTTATGGTCTCAGTCAAACCAGAAGTTTTGTCTTCATAAGAACGACACTGCGAAAGATGTATTTCACTTGCGCCCGGAGGTCAGACAAGCGCTGACCTGTTCTGTCCAGCTACGAAAGCATTGTATCGAATTTCATAAAAAAGAAGAGGCAACCAAGTGCCAGTGGTTCAAGTGTACTCTATCAACGAACTCGACAGCTCGCGTGAGTGCACTCCAAGATACTATGGCATAGCAAATTTGATGTATCACGTCACAAACAGCTCACAGACCATGTGCTAGACGTCCACGCACCTGATACCGCTGCGTGTCCTGGTTGCGGCAAACAGTTCAAGATCTCCCGGGATGCCTTTGTCAATCACCAGTGAGTCACAATTGTATCGTTGCGCTATACTCTAGATGCTCACTGTCCCGCTCAGAGCGAAGTGCAAACCCTATATTGCTTATAGCGCTCGCCAGGCGTCGTCAAGTCACGTACAAGCTGGGTCAGGGTCAAGAAAGTCGGGTCTTTGATAGACTTCGACTGAATTGTCTACTGTTCGACTGCCGCTGCGAATGAGGTGATTGATTGTTGGACAGCTGCGCTCAGCGTAACTGGCTCGGAGGGGTGAATACAGATCGACATTGTCAGGCTCGCATTACCGCGGGACCAGCTACGCATCTTCCATGTAGAGCTCCTGTATAGACATGGTACTATAGACTTATCTCGCATGCTGACTAAGAAATGGTGGAGCGGATAAACACTTGAGTCATAAAGATGCTATTATCGCAATTCCTTATCCTGCATTGCATGAAGATACAATCTCCTCTTGTCTGGAAAAGTGCCGAGACCGAAAAGCAGTACAACTGTAAAAGAGGCACTCTATACTGAAAGAGAGAATTCAGAAACCTCTCTCACTCAGAGTCCGTATATGTCCGACTGAAGCGGCAGCGGGTTGCTATTTGACAATGTCGAATTAGGATGTATGGGTTGTAGCGAGCTTCATACAGCGTTGAGTTGAGGCGAAGGTGCGGACGAGGATGATGTCGATGATGCTGAGCTCGGTGAAGGTGTGCCGTCTGACTTGGCAGCTTTTGCGTCGAGGGCAGCTGTGGAAGAATCGCATCAGCATAAGAAATACTAGGTAAGACCTGGACCGACATTTGACCCATTGAGCCATGTCGACTTCTCGTGTGCTGTCTTCTTTGAGGAAAGGATGTTCCTGTGACGCCGGACATCTCGTTAACAAGAGTCATCCAGCAAAAGGTATCAACCTCACCATGAGCTGCGCATACGTAGGTCGGCGATTCGCATCCTTGTGCAGACACGCCGAAACAAAGCCATTCGCAGTCTTTGAGTACATGTCTGGTAATCCGGGCGGTTCGCCATGCACGATTGCTTGTAGTTGCGCAAAGACGTTCGAGTAAGTTTCAGGCGGATAAGGGTAGTGGCCGACAGCGAATTCGATGATCGTTAGACCGAGTGACCATACATCAGAAGATACTGTATAGCTGGTGACTTGACCAGAGTGTTCGCCCTTTATTCGTTCGGGCTGAAGACAATTCAGCATGGATTGTACTTGGACAGGACGCGGCACTCACCGCCATGTAAGATTGGCAGCCGATATTTGTTTTCGCCAAACTCCGCTCAAGCTGACCAGAGACACCGAAATCACAAAGCTTGACGTAGCCAGCGCGGTTGATCAACACATTGGTCGGCTTGACATCTGTGATGCATTGGCGGACTTCAGACTCATGTTACTGGTCAAGAGACGAATGCTTACCTCTGTGCATCGTCTGCAACTCATCCTTGAGGAAACGCAAGCCTCGAACCATACATCCTGTAACTCTTGCCAGCACTTCTTCAGGAACTTCGAAACCAGCCAGCTGTTCCAAAGATCCCGCATCCATGAATTCCATACTGCACGACAAACGATACCTATGAGTATCAATGAATGGAACTTGACGATTGACGCACCAATAGTATACACAACTCTCGATAAAGAAGGCGCCATAAAATTCAACGATCTCGGGCGCTACTGCTCGATGCAGAATGTCCAATTCCGTTATGATGCCTTTGAGCTTGCTTTCGTCCAGTTCTAAGCGGATTTCCTGTGAAACGGGTCGATCCCGATCAGACAACGTCTGCGCGGAGCATTCCGGCTCACCTTCATAGCCATAGTGACCTTACTCGTCTTGTGATAGACTTTCTGGACTGTTCCGTAATTGCCATGGCCGAGCTCCTCCATCAACGTCAAATCATCCATATTGATAGCAAACGAGTTGCCATTCGAGAAGTCAACGCCTTTAGCATGCAGCACTGCTTTACCGCCAAAGTTGAGACGACCAGATGGATCTCTGTAGCGGCCGCGTCGTTTTCAGCCCACAAAAGGGCAAATCAGATCTAGACGTACACAATCTTGTTGAAGTTGCTGAATGGCGTCCCACTCTGACCCGCTGCGCCCGCTCCAGCTCCTTGTCCGCCATTCATCCCACTTAAGCTCAACCCAGGCGGTTTCCTCCTTCCACCCGTTCCATTACTCGTTGGTCCGCTCGCATCGGCCAAAGATAACCCAGGAGCACCTTTGCGTCTTCCCAATATACCTCCTGCACCGCCAGGCGGGCCTGACGCAGGCATCGGTTGTTGTCGCTGCGGGATATTTGAGGATGAAGAAGTAGGTGGAAGGAATCGTGATGCGTCTATTCGATCTGAAGAAGCCATGTGACTTGATGATGAGCCTGCTGAAGAAGTAGGGATGTTGGGTGATGAAGCGGAAGTACTCGCTGGTGGTCGAGAACGGTTTGCCAACTAAAAAAGGAGCGCAACGATCAGATACGAATATAGAGTATTCGTGAAACCTACAGCTGCTACTTTTGCTTGTAACGAAGGAGGCACAGGGATGTTCCTTGCGCTTCCAGCGGCTCCGCCTCGACCTCTCAAACCGCCTAGTCCACGAGGCATAGCATTGGCAGGCGCAGGTACTTGCTTGGCGGCAGTTTCCGGATGTGTTGGAACGAGAGAGGGAACGCCTGCTGGTGCTGATGATTGACGTACAGCAGGCGGTGGACTAGAAGATGACGTTCCGTTTGGCGTCGCTGCTCGAGCGCTTGTTGTGGGTGGGAGAGCGCTCGCAGCGGGTGTCGGAGATGGCACAGCAAAGTCTCGAGTCTTGAGAGGAGAACTCGTTGACGCTTCTGGTTCAATAGGTGCAGGAATATCGTTCAAGATAGGAATATCACTTATTTGCGGTACATCACTTGTTGAAAGCGACTTCCAGTTTGCGAGTGAAGGGGGAGGAAGGCCGTTTGACGTGCTGGCTTGAGCATCCGAGTTCTGTAAAGAAAGCGATTCCACGGCAGTTGGCAGATTTGCGCTCGATTCTAAAGTTTCTTCTGCCATATCGACTTGGTCTCTCTTGTGAACGGGCGATTGCAAGCAGCGGTGGATTCAGGACAACGAGGACCAAGGCACGTCGAGGCGACAGTAGTCAGGCGAAAGTAATAACGTCAGGTGCGAGTCGCGACCTCGATATTTCCGAGCTTGTACACTCGCTAGTTGTACGTTGCGCCAGCACAGGGTTTACAGGTCGACTGCAGGCAATAGCGAATTTTCAAGCAGAAAGATACGGTATCGTCCGATGGGTCGAAGGATGCGTCGAATTCACAAAATACGGTCTTACGTCGATCTCGTGCGAATACGTGTCGCTGTCTACAAAGATATCGTACAAGTGATACGCCCAGAGTGAATCACCATTCGAGCCAGCTAGCTCGGTATGCGACTTCAGGCGACTAGGCGACCGCTACGCAGGGAGTGCCTTACAACCGGTCGCCGTGCGCGACATGCTACTCAGCAATATGAGATAATATAGGTGAATGAAAGAAGGGTCCGCTCACTGGCGATGGGGAGATGCTCGTCTCCCACTTTCAGCAAGTCAGAGAAAATGGAGCCGGAGCTTCATCGGTCACTAGCAATCAGGGACGGCTCAGCTAGAGACATGTGCTACAAGCAATGGACTAACCATTTTGGAGACAGCATGTCTACCGCTGTCGCAAGCTTGAGAAGAACTCTTGATACGCTTGCTCCACATCGAACAGCATCTGTTCATCGGCACCTTGAGCACATGAAGGACATACTCCACGGACACGTACCTCTCGAGCTTGATCTTCCGTTATCTCTTCGCTCGCTCTCATCTGATTGAGCGCGATGAGCCTATCGTCCGAGAAACAAGATCAGATTTCAGATCTGGTATATCCATCTGACAACCCACCAATGCAATATCTTTGGTCTCCCAGCCCATTCAGAGCTCTTTGGAAATTTGGTATAGTGCGCCATGAGTTCGGTCAAGATTGGATGCAGCTGATCTTTCGCTCGAAGTTTCAATTTGAGCGCATCCATGAAGGTGATAAAGTTCTGCACGTTAGGAGTGGATGAGAAGACATCTGGTATAGTACAGGGAGAGACAGACCTGTGTTGTTTCTGCTATCCACTGTGAGGATTCCACGCCTTCTTCCGCATTGTGCTCGACAGTAGCTGGTACGCCTATCTTCAGTCGATGCACAGCAGCTGTACAGTCCATCTATCCATCCCCAACAGCCTGTATCAGCGCAATGTGACAGCGGCCTTCTAGGACGAACCCTATACTCAGAGACGAACGCATCCAGCGAGTCGTATTCGTCCCCAAGGACTTTCGAGATGGTCTTGTAATGGGCTAGCAGTCTCGTACACGCCGGTGTGTACCTGAGAAGATCTCAGCCCAACCCAAAATCTGCGAAGTTGGCCTACTGCGTCTGTTCTATGGAATCTCGAACATAGGCTCGTTCGAGGTATTCGAGGCTCGTGATGATGCCAAATAGCGTAGCGAGGTTCTCGTACTTCTCTCGTTCAGCGCTTGAGCTGTATAAACGCGCTTCCTGTTCATGTTGATCAGCTCAAAAGTGCGTTGCTCTCTAGCAGCCGGGGGCAGGGTACTTCGTCCAGATTGATGAATTGAGGCTGTTGCGAGGTCATCCTGATAAAACCTGCGTGAAACACTCGGACTCGCGGTAGCGAAGATAGCAAACGAATGACGAGCAGACGAGTATGCATAAAAGGTAGTTGCTCATGATTATGTACAAATTCAAACAACCTAGTGATCCGTCATAGGGCAGCCCTGCTCGGATGCCTTGGTCGCGTCATTGACGACTGATCGAGCGAGCTTCATGAGCTTCTCGCCCAGATCTCCATCTTGCGCCAATTCGCTTCCGGCTTCTGGGATTGCTGGAGCTGCAATCGCAAAAGCACACATTAGCGAATGAAGCTGCAGAGGAGTCCCAAGCTTACGACAAATGTATTCACCGCTTTTGGTCGTAGTAGTGGCTGCGAAGACCGTAGAAACCGCGCCCATGAATATGTCCTTCTTTACGCCGTTCAGAACCACGCTCATACCGTATCCAAGAACTATGACCAGATAATGAGCGAGGACATGCTGTATCTGTTGGAACACTCACTTGGATAGGGTTCATGAATGTGTTCTGTGCTCTGTCTCGTTTCGACAACACCTCTGAGATCGGCCATTAGCAAGAGAACACAATATGGACTGGTCACTTACGGGTGGATAGCGTTGACCAACAGATTCGGGTATTCTCCCTTGAGATACTTGGCGAGATAGCGACTGTAGAGGATATTGGCAAGTTTGGATCTGCCATACTGTCCATTGGGGCCTAAATCTGCCAAAGAGAATCGATTGAGTATGATAACGCGCTTGTACACTTTATAAGCGAACCTTGGTTTAATTCAGCTAAGCTTTCGAACTTGGTGTCCTTTGGTGCTCCTTGGTGAGCATTAGAAGCAGTGTTGACGATTCTGACAATGCCATTTTTGGAAGTCTTTTTCAACAAAGGCAACAAGTGACTGGTCGCAACAATGTGGCCAAAGACGTTGATGGCCATGTGAAGCTATTGGAGCATTAGCCGAGACCTATTCGGTTACACAAGTACGCACATCGCAGTTTTGTGGGCTGAGCTGGTAAGTCATGATACCTCTAGCAGCATTGTTGACCAAGATGTCAAGACGATCCGTCTGCTTAGTGATCTCCGCAGCGACTTCAGTGACTTGCTTCCAGTCTTCCAAGCTAAAGACAAGATTAGGATAGTCTGACACTGGTTACAAAAGGACTTGCCTGCACTGCAACCAAACCATCTTGTTCGCAGCGTCATCACCAATGTCTTTTCGGATAGCCTCGGTCGACTGTTCAATGATGTCTTTGCTCTGCGAGAGGATGAAGAGCTTGGCAATCTTGTTCTCCAAGAAAGTTCTCGCTCTGTAGCAGCTTCAGACTGCAATTCGTCCAAAGGGCTGAAAGCACAAACACCGCATATCCAATGCCTTCACTAGCAATCGCAAACGCAATCTTAAGCGAACTGACGCTACCACAGAGACTGTTTACTTACCTGCCGCCGGTAATGACAGCGACTTTCCCAGATAGATCAGGGCATTGCTCGAGCGAGAATTGGTTCTCAGCAGGCGCCAATGAGTGACTGACGCCGCCTGTAAGCGCTGATCAGCATCGGACACCGTACGAGCTTCTTGAAATTACCCAAGTTTTCTGCTAGTGTGTTCTTGACTGCTTGCATATTGTGTATGGTTGCGGAAAGAGAGACAGAAAGCGAGAGCACGTAAGGGCTAATCAAAATCGCCAAATTTCGTCATGGGAATCGCGTGATGATAAACAATCGCATTGCTGATTGGTACTTAGGCGCGGTAGACTAAAGGAGAATCGGAATACAATTGCGAGATGAAGCTATCGAGATGGCGCGCAGTGCATGCGAAAGCAAGAAGGAGGGTTGCAAGGAGCGATAAGATCTGCAAAGCAAAAAAGCAGACGAGAGATGCTAGACGAGACTGGACTTTGTGCACGAAGCTTTGACATTCATTGGTCTACTCTGAGGATGAGGCCAGTTTCAGCTAGAATACTGATCAAAACTTGGCGAGGACCTTCACTGCACCATCTCTTTCAAAATATCTTCGCAGCGACTCGAAGGCGGAGCAAAATGCATAACAGCTTGACTTGTTGGTAGCGCTTCTAGACTCCCTTTGCCCTCCCATAGACCTTCGACAGCGGCAAACAATGAAGGCTTGAAGCGTTCTGGCAGGAAGCCAATTTCGACCAGGTAGTCTAGGAAGTCCATGTTGCGATAGCTGACGTCCTGCACCTCTTCACCAATGATCTTCGACACCATATCAACCATCTCATGCCCTGTGATATTCTCTGGCCCGCCGAGAATGTACTTTTGCTGATTGTGCTGACTGTAGTCCTCCATTGCTAGAAGTTTTGCTCCCACCAAGCCAACATCGGCAGCTTCAATCACAGCTACAGGCGTTTTCTCGTCGAAAGTGATTTTTAGTTGCCCTTGTTTGCCTGTCTTTCGGTATTCTTGGACGAATTGAGCGCAGGATGCAGCAACCATCTTGGTGAAGATAGCGGGCTGCAATGATGTCCAAAAGAGTGCCTTGAAGTCTGGATGTGCTAGTGCAGCTTCGACGGCCCAATGACTGGTCCAGCTTTAATCAGCGCAGACGAGCGATTTAGACAAGACAATCTTACGTTCGACCATAATAAATTGGCGAAGCGGGCCCGATACTGTACTTGGTAGTAGATATCCTGACCACATATTTGACCCCAGCATTTATGCACGCAACATAGAGACGCATTTCATCCGTGAATTGCGTCGCCGAATTTGCTGCAGCGACATAGGCCTTTTCCACAGAGCGTGACACCAGAAATTCTTTATCCAGCAGAGCCCAATCGTACTCTTCCACTTCAACATTATCGAGGCCAGCTAGCTCTTCGGCAGCAGGACTTTGCGCATTTCTTGTCAAGGCGAGAATTCGATAGCCCTTTGCAAGCTTGGCCAGGTTTTTGGTTGCAGCCACACCAGTGTTTCCTGTACTGCCTATCACGAGAATCGTCTTCTTTGCCATTGCGTCGTGTTGGCGGTACAAGATGAACAGCGACGAAACCTGTTCTGCTCATGCAAATTCTGTCCGGCGATAATGATTGATCTCCAGACTGCTCTCGCATGCTCCCAGCTACTGCACAGCACACAATAGCGCGTCAAGCAAGAACGTTGCCCGCGCGAGCGTCTCCTTTGTCTCTGTCGATCTTCGTGGACCAGGACCTGTCTCTAATGAGCTTAAGCAATGTCTCTACCACCACTACCTCTACGGCGGATAGCCCAGCAAAAGGAGATTTCTTTCTTCTCTTGACATTTGCTTCCTAGCAACTCAACAAAATGCTCGTCAAGTCGTTAATTGCGCTCTGTTTCGTCTCTTGCGCCATCGCGACTCCTGTGCGCTCGAGACAAGTGGATACAGCTGCCATTAGGAATGGAACGTTTCCTTCAAGACGTGTCCGTTATCCTTGTGCTCTGGACGGATAAGCTCTGAGCAAATTTCACAGAGAACAGCACGCGCCCAGTTCCCAAGCCCTTTGATCTGTGAGTCGAGTGTGCTTATCGAGATTTCTATCGGCTGACTGCTATACTGCACAGGCCCTGGACAAGGCGCGTTGTACGATACCGACACAATGACTTGCGGTCCGCCTTCACACTACTGTTGCTGGTTCATTTGACTGACATGCTTGGATAGTCTGCCCACCCAATTCTCTGGTCACCTCTACCAGCGGTGGTCCGCTGTCCTGCTTCACTTGTCCGTCAAATTCAGTCCTGCAGAGCACGACTACATCGACTTGCGTTTGCTCCCTGCCAAATTATCAATATGATAAGGCTACCAATATGTGTAGGTCCTTCGGCTGCATGACGGCTTCGTGTGTGACCGAAGATCTAGGTTATCCTCCTTCCGCCGCTTGTCCGGATTATCGATCGAGAAACTTGTTGTAAGCCAGTTGATCACTATTCATCATCTGTCTGATGCATTTGGGTGCAGGTTATGGCGAACGCATCTCAATCCCATGACTTCGTCGTGAGTATGTCTCTAAGGGCAAGACAGAGGTACTGACCCCTCGACCGACACCAGCGGTGTATGCATCTACCGCACGTATGTCAATCGTGCTCGGTCATTGGAGACTGTGACTGACGAACATCTTGTAGAGCTGACGCCGCCGCAAGTCTCGTCTTGTGCGAATTCACGCAAGGACAAGCCAAAGCAACCGGTGATGTGAGATGTCCTAAGCAGGACAGGCTAACACAAGTAACACAAGACACCGGGTGAGTGCCCTGGATTCTATCCAATAATTAAGCTAAAGCAACCATCATTGAAAGTTACTGCTTTACTACATGCCCATTCGAGGTGTCAACGTCACTAGTCTATTTCGACGCGACCAATGCGCAGATAGAGTGTGCCCCAGCAAATGTAGAGTAGTTTCCTACAGTTCTGAACGCAAAGCTGATATCATCTGTCACAGAGGCCTGCAGGCGTCAGCGCTACATACAATATACGAACGGGAGCATTCATCAAGCAAAACAGAACTGGTAAGTTGCCTTGCTGACAGAAATACGATCGCTGTACTAATCATGATCTCCAGCGGGCGAGTTTAACAATCTGGTCTCTTCCCGCGGTCTCTGTGCAACACCGACCCAAACTACATAGATTCGTCTGACTTTGTCTGTAAGTATCGTTGGAGATCCTCTTCGTTACGGGCATAGAGCTTTTTGTTTAGTAAAAGGGTGCTGTTTTTCGTCTTCGTTTCTTGTCCTTCTGGATATTGATATTTATTGGTGCGATGACAGGCGTTCGCTCGGATTGAAGCCCATGTCGTTGTTCCGAGACTTACACCATACCATTTCTTTCCGCTTACCAGTTCCCCTCTCCCTTCGCGTCTATACCAAGCCGTTGTCTACATAGCAGCATCTCTTTTGCTGTTTTCTCCATATCGCTTGTTTTCTTCCTCGGCTCTCACTAAGCTTCACTCTTCACCGTAACTCTAGCCTGAATGTGTATGAAATAGCCTTGAGCACCATTGTCATCTGTTCCTGATCACTGTGTGAAGGCACATTCACAAAGCCATTATGATTTCAACTGACCTGATCCAGGCCCATTCAAGGTCATTGCGGCATTGTTTCGCTTCTTTCGCTCTCTTCCTCCACCCATCTTCGACAACATCAACCCGCCGGCGTACGAAAAGAATGCCAACAACAAGACAGACGAAAGTCCAACTGTCCATGCTGCGTCAGAATCTGTTGTCTGCCCTGACCATCCAGACATTCCCGAATCTGAGGATCCAGATGCAGACGTCATCTCACCTACTCTGGCTTTGAACGCATCCGTACCGATTACTCTCACTTCGGAAAACAAGGGCAAGCATGACATTAAAGAAGAGCGAGATATCGCTGCAGGAGAGAATGAAGCGTCGTCTTTGGCCTATGCAAGCGCGCCAATCACGAAGGATGGTCCTGCTCAGAATCGCAAGATGAGTGAGCGAGAAGCTATGGCATTACCAGCGAGATCGCCGATGAGGTCAGTACTGCATGCAGCACGTCTTACGTCTCTGCGCCATACTGAGACTCCACAAGCGAGCGCTACAAGCAGCATTTGGGCAGACCTTTATCTTTCTGGGAGTCGTGATACTGGTCATGTCTTTGTGAAAATCAACACCAGCTGCGATCTCGATTTTGGGGCTTCGTTAAATGTAGACATTGTGAGCTGATTTATGAGCGAATCATCTGACTGCTGACAACGACTGCGTAGCACTTAGAAACGACCTCAACTCTACACCTGCTAGCCGTGCTGTTCGCGCGGCGCGGTGACGTACGCGTCCGACTGCCTTCCAACTTCACTGGCCAAATTAGACTGCCAGCAGACGTTGGCCTGAATGCTCTATCGCCCTTGCTTCGCGCCAAAGCGCTGATCAGTCCCATAGAGCACATTGTTCCACTTGAAGCAGAAACAATTGTCATCAAGAGAAATGGCAAAGAATTCGATGCTGACACGGCTGGCTTTTCGAACATCAAGATCGGTGCGGACGGAGGAAAGGACATTTGTCTGGTAGCAGCTGGTATCATCTATCCCATTCCACTTATCCGGATTGCTTTGGTCGGCGAAGACGTGCCAAGGCGGTTCTGGACAAGAAGGAGCGTGGCAGAAGGAGGATGTTGTGTCTGTAGCTAGTCGTGGATTCTACATATTTGTGCATTATGATAGTATAAGATGAGGTCTGCGTTGCTGCAATTGAAGCCTTTCGAGCAATTGACAACGACGAGCAGCGGCCAGAAGGTCTAGAGCACACTCTCGATTGAAGCTAACAAGTCCAACCACGGCGCTCGGTGACCAAATTGCGGATTACAGATAGTAGAGGCATAGCGCTACAGCAGGTATTCATAATTGCAGACGAGATATCATCGCAGGCTTCTGGGTATCACTCTGCGCACCGTTGGAGAGTAAGTCGTTCGACCTCGAGGTTGAGGTACCGCTCTTGTCACGAAACGATATCTCGGTCGAGCGGTTCTTGCACAACATGCTCAGTCTATTTGGGGCCTGTTGCGGCAAGCGACACAAACCAGGACATCGCTCTGAATCAATTGTAAGCCTGTCAAATGTGGTGACACCGCATTCGAGCTGCTCTGACGGAAAGGCATAGATCAACGAGCAGACGCCCCTACTGGATCCAGATGCGCTGCCTCAGTCTGTCGTATCACCATCTTGCATGGCCTCGAGCTGACGGCACAAGTAACAGAATCAAGCCAGTCGTCAGAGGTCCTCGGAATACAGAGGCAGAGCAGAGACATCAGAAAGCACTGCGAGATGTAGTCGATGAAGCTACAGAGTGAGCCTTCCCCATCTGACCATCACTGTCGCAGAGCTAAACATGCCGGCAAGACAAATCATATCAATAACCACGCCGGCTCCTTATATGCAAGTCCACACTACTACACCGCGCACGACTCGCTCTTCTCGGTCCTCTATCGGCTCCAACGGAGTATCTGAAGGCAATTGGCGGCCGTTCCCTACTACAGCAGATCCAAATAATCACGACATACAAGGGTCTACGCATACCATGCGCACGATACCACGACCGCTATCACGCACAGAATCAGAAAGCACAATCAAAGTCCACGAAGAAGACGAGGAGAGCAAATATGGGACAGTAGCGAGTTGGCATACGGCTCATCAGGGTAGCGAAGTCAATGGGAATGTGAAGGATGTCTTTCGAGATCAGGACGGTGAAGAAGAAGATGACTTGGAATGGGCAGCTGTCACAGATGAGGAAGATCATTTGGTGTGCTACATTGTTCGCTATGTCTGGTCTATCCTAATTGCTTTTGACAGATGCGCACAACACTACAAAAGCTTGCTAAAGCAGTAGAAGCAGCTTTAAATACTCCTTGGGATGTATGACATTGCACAGGATGAAATGGAAGGATGAGGGAAGTAGGTCGTCACTCAAAAATCAGGGTTCGTGTCAATCAGTCTTATTAGAGGAATACCTTGCATTGATATCTGGCACTGTTTTTATTCTGCATATAGACTTCTCCATGCGGCCTGCCCGCCTGTCGTGACTTTCGGCCATCTCGGTCAGGCCAAGGCACGTGAATGGTCAAGTAAACGGAAATGCAGCATGGTGCGAAGCTCCTTTCGGACGTCCTTCCTGTCTCATTCAAACGAACCAGATTGTTCTACAGCTGCTTAGCCCCGCTGGTATCGACAGCGTGGTCTACAACAAGGAAGCGAACTCGCACATACATATCGATCTTACCCCGCATTCCAAAGAACTGCATTGCTTCTTTTAGCCAACAAGGTGTGCTTCCCCTTGAACTACATCTGACAGCGCTGACCTTACTTTGTGCAGATGTACAGACCGATCACCGCTCTCACTCTCCTAGCCGGCGTTGCAGCAGCACAAAGTCTTGGTCCTCTTCGAATTCTGTATCAGAATGATCTGACTAACGGCAACACGACTGCGGCCATTCTTATCAAGCGACCTGTTCCTTTCTCAGAAGCCGCAAGTCAATGTGCCGAATTGAACGAATCACTTCTTTCAGAAATCACGCCCGATCTCCAAGACCAGCTCCGTTATTTGGTCTATAGCAATGAGTCGACGGATTCAACTCAATATTGGTATCAATCTCCATCGGGACAGCAACGTCGATCAGTACTGTTTGGAAGACAGAATTCTGGCGTTTGCGATACTTTCTCTTTGAATGGAGAAGGATCAACCGATTGCTCAGACTCGCTCGCTGTGCTATGCACCAATTCGCCCGAATCCTACACATCTACCAGTATGAATATGGCTGAAGGTTCAAACGTGACGGTTTCGGCAGGAAATCTGACTGTGCGAGGATTCAGGGATGCAAGGACATTCAGATTTTTGGGACTGCCCTTTGCTGCTCGTAAGCTACTTTCTTCTTTACTAGTGATTGAATCATCTCAGTGTCTCCTTAGCTCCCGTCGGCGATCTTCGCTTCCAATCTGCACAACCTTACACCGGATCGACCGAACTTGATGCTACTGCATATAGCCCTAGCTGCATACAATCTTCGAGCTCCGAGGTATCTGAAGAGTTAGTAGATTCTTCTACCCGCACAGCGAGAGCTAAAGTGCGCCCAGCTGCTTGACCCTCAATGTCTACACACCGTATCTGCCTGGAAGCAATTCGACCGAGCTCTTGCCAGTCGCTTTCTGGATATATGGTGGTGCCTTCCGATCTGGCTCGAACTCTCTGCCCACGTGTGAGTCTGTTGACGACCGGTTTCGGCACAAACTGACTCAATCTACAGATGATGGCGGCAACATCGCATCTCGTGGTGATGTAGTCAGTGTCGTTGTCAACTACCGACTTGGCGCACTCGGTAACTTGGCGTCTGCTACCCGCTGGAACGGAAATCAAGGAATCACGGATCAGATCCAAGCTTTGAAATGGGTGCAAGAGTATATCTCTGCCTTGGGCGGTGATCCCTCTCGCGTTACCGTTTATGGGTAAGCAAAGTGATCTAATGCTCAGGCTGCGTCTAAACAATCGGAAAACCAATAGAGAAAGCGCAGGCGGACAATCTGTTATGGCGCTTCTTTCTTCTTCAGCTGCGAAAGGTCTCTTTGCTGCAGCTATCCAGCAATCTGGTCCAATGGGAATTCCCTGGCACTCGCGCAAAGTATACACCGATTACGTGACTCCAGCCGTAGCGGGGACTTTGGGCTGCGAAAATTTGCTTGACGAATCATCCGTGGTCGACTGTCTCATGAATATCACCGATGCAAGTTCTTTTGCTTCCAATGATGTCTCTGGTGCAGTAAATGCCGCTGCGTGAGTACCTTGTTGGCCAAACCTGTACCTACTGATTCGATTGTACAGTGCTGTCGCTCTTGGCTTCTATACCAACGCTACAGCTGTGACTGCTGCTGTCGAGCCAATATTACCAATGGTTGATGCAAGTTCCGGTGTCATCGTTGGGCAATTCGTAGAGCTGCTGAACAGTGGAAGTCTGCCTGTCAACAACATCCCTGTCATGATGGGAAACGTACAAGATGAATCTGTGAGCTTTTGCTGCATAGTCCATGTTTGAAGGCTTACCGTTTGCTTCAAGACCCTATTCGTGGCTGCCGCTATCCCACCTGGTCTTCCAACGACTCAGGACGTGCTCAACATTGTCATAGGCCAAGCTCTACCGACCGCTTCAGCTGACTTGGTGATAGCAAACCCAGACTTGGTCAGTCAGATCCTTGCGAGTGTAGTACCTTGGCTGATAGAGAAGCAGTTCCCCGTCAACACCACGAATCCGAACGGCACAGTTTACGAAGCTGCTAGAATCGCTACTTTGTACACATGGCAATGTGCGCTTCTAGTTTACATTCGCGGTACATGCTGAACCGAATCTAGGTCCCCTGCAAGAAATCCTAAGCACAGCTTCGCAGCAGAACACTTTCAGCCAACTATATGCCTACAGGATGGATCAGGGTGTCATTCAATTCCCTGGTGCTCCTGCTGCTTGTACCCCTAACAACCCTGCTGCAATCGATTCAGTATGTTGAATGCTCTCCTATGGATATCTGGCTCATCAATTATTTCAGGTCTGTCACTCTGAAGATATAATCGAGGTGTTTGGTAATTCTGCTGTTACCGACATACAATACTCTCCGAATAATCCATTAGCGTACAACCAAGTGAGTGCATATGTGCGAGAGGCCGTAACATCTAACATCAAGGTGTTAGCTTGTTATTGACACCTGGGTCAGCTTCATCAGAACTTACAACCCTAATCCATCTCGAGACTACCTGATGGCAAGAGGGCGTTCATATCAGGCTACGATGCAGACACTCAGCAATGTCACCTACGATGCATACTCAAACTCAATGGCCCCGATGTTCCAGCTCGATAATGCGCCTATGAACATACAGATTCC
This sequence comes from Kondoa malvinella, assembly GCA_039545315.1. Classification (NCBI taxonomy): domain Eukaryota; kingdom Fungi; phylum Basidiomycota; class Agaricostilbomycetes; order Agaricostilbales; family Kondoaceae; genus Kondoa; species Kondoa malvinella. The sequence continues at coordinate 2,968,858 of BCIM01000001.1, read as the reverse complement.
TGTGCAGCAACAGTGTGCTCTTCTCGTACGTCACATATGTCCGGTAGTGGCTTCACACAGCGCTAATGTCTGTCCTCTCATTGTAGAAACAAGCCGGCTTCCTGTACGACAATATCAATGCGACGTTTGTCGAGCAATCGTAGGCAGTGAATCATACAAAGGTGTGTACATTAGGGAGACAGAGAATGTACGGTACTGGGTTTTGGAAATCAGCATGTTTGCAGCATGCGATACACCGGAGAATTCGGCCTTGAGTGCGCAATTGTGAACCGCTTCTTGCTTCTGCACAGCCAGTCTTTGATTTGACCTAGCCAAAGCTTTGCTGCTGTCCCTGCTAGTTTGTGCAACCAAACGATACCCCGCTTGAGGCTCCTCACAAATAATGTATCGGCCGACTATCGCGATCGCTCTTCTGGCCAGCACAGTAGCTGCACAAAGCCTTGGACCTTTGCGCATCCTATATCAGAATGATCTGACAAGGGACAATACTACCGCGGCCATCTTGGTGAATCAAACAGTCCCTTTCTCAGAAGCCGCAGCTCTATGTTCCAACTTGAACGAGTCTTTACTCTCTGAAATCACACCAGACTTACAAGATCAGCTGCGCTACTTGGTCTACACAAATGATACGACCGCTGCAACCCAATATTGGTATCAATCTCCTTCCGGCCAACAAAGGCGATCAGCGCTATTCGGGAGACAGAACTCGGGCGTGTGCGATACGATTTCTTTGGATGGCGAAGGCTCAACAGATTGCTCAGACTCGCTCGCTGTCCTATGTAGTAACACACCTGATGCAGTTAGTGAGACCAATATGGAAATGGCAGAAGGTTCCAACGTCACTCTAACGGCTGGAAACCTCACTGTACAAGGTTTCAGAGATGCGAGGTCTTTCCGTTTCCTTGGCATGCCATTTGCTGCTCGTGAGTGTTCTGCACGGCTCAACGCTATGCGCTCAAATGTGGTATAGCACCGGTTGGCGAACTGCGTTTCCGACCGGCTCAACCTTACTCTGGCAGCACCGAGCTGGATGCGACCTCGTTTAGTCCTGGTTGTATTCAACAAGGAGGAGCTTACGGCACCACTGATATCAGCGAAGAGTCAGTGTCTCATTTTGCCCTTCCAAAACTTCCGTTGACGCGCAGAATAGCTGTCTTACGCTCAATGTCTTCACGCCGTATCTACCTGGCTCTAACAATTCGAATTCGGAAGCTCTGAGACCTGTAGCACTGTGGCTATATGGAGGTATTTTACATGCAAAGCATGCGAGCATATTGCTAAGCCTTCCACAGGTGCTTTCACCAGCGGAGCATCAAGGTTGCCATCGTACGATGGAGGGAACACTGCTTCGAGAGGCGACGTCGTCAGTGTGACCATCAAGTGAGTCTTGCCTATTCACGGCACACAGAATCTGACGATGCATAGCTATCGGCTTGGAGCTCTGGTATGATGGCTCTTTCAAATGTATCCCATTCGCTCAGGAGCTCTTTAGGGTTATCTCGCCACTGATAACGGAGAATTCTCTGGTAACATGGGCATAACTGATCAGATACAAGCCTTGAAATGGGTGCAAGAGTACATTTCTGCTTTCGGCGGTGACCCTTCCCGCGTGACCATATACGGGTGAGTTCTGGCTTAGCTTCTATAGCCAACTCTAGCTAATATAGATGAAAGACAATCTGCTGGCGGCCAATCAGTAGTAGCGCTTTTGTCTTCCACAGCAGCCACTGGCCTCTTCTCCGCAGCAATCCAACAATCTGGTCCAGTTGGCATTCCTTGGCACGTGAGTAGCCTCGCGTTCTCAAACTAGACAACGCTTGCTAACTTTGTCTTTCGTATCACCTAGACCAGAAGGGTATACTCAGACTACATTACTCCTGCGGTTGCGGGGACCCTCGGCTGCGATAATCTACTGGACGAGAACTCTATCGTCCAATGTCTACGAGCAGTTGACGCTACCTCGTTTGCTTCGCCAAATGTCTCACAAGCATATACTGCAGCAGCGGCCGAAGCATTGCGCTTGTACTCGAACGCCACCGCAGTAACAAGTGCTGTGGAGCCTATCGCACCGATGGTGGATGCAGAAGCTGGCGTCATAAATGGTCAATTCCTCGACTTGCTTCAGAACGGCAATTTACCTAATGGCAACATTCCGGTGATGATGGGCAACACGCATGACGAAGCTGTAGGTTGTGGCTTGCTACGCTGTAGAATCATCTGATCAGCCATTTTCAGGCCCTCTTCACCGCTCGAGCCATTCCAGCTGGACTTCCTTCTTCACAAGCCGTGTTCGATGTGGTCATTAGTCAAGCTCTCCCTACGCCAGTAGCCGATCTTGTGCAAGCCAGTCCAGATCTGTTCAACGTCAATACTACCAATCCAAACGGTACAGTCGACGCAGCATCTCGCGTTGCAACTTTGTTCGCTTGGCAATGCCCACTGCAAGAGATCCTCAGTGCTGCTGCCAATCAAAGCACCTTTTCCAGCTTGTACTCGTACAGAATGGATCAGGGTGTTGTCCAGTCCCCTGCAGCCCCAGCAGCATGCACTCCAAACAATCCGTATGTTCTTCCTTGGTTTTTACACAAGCAACAAGCTAAATTATAGTTCAAAGGAGCGGAGTCGATCAAGTTTGCCATACTGAAGACGTCACCAGCGTTTTCGGCAACTCTGCATTTACAGACACTCCTTACAACTCGACCAACCCTCTAGCCTTTAATCAGCTCATCATCGACACCTGGACATCATTCATCAGGACAAACAACCCAAACCCTAGCGAAGCCTACCTGGTCGCCAGAGGAAGATCGTATCAGGCCACCTTGGAGACCATGCGCAACATGACCTACAACCTGTACACGAGCGGCGGTGATGCTCCTATTTTCCAGCTTGATGATATGCCTAGTAAGCAAAGTCGCTCCTTCTGGTTGCTTGCACTTATCGCCTTTGGTTTTCAACAGTGAATATAGCTGTTCCTACTCAGCAAGAGTGCGGTTTACTTAAGCGAGGCGGTTTCTTGTACGACACCATCAATGAAAGTTTTTAAGGGAAATTTGAGATGTTAGTAGAGGGTTCGTTCATTGTATTTTAGCCCGATTGTGTGTACATGTGTAAAGTAGCTGTTCTGGCAGATCTCTGCCTCTCTTGCTGGCTTAAAGTTTCCGCCTGCTTTGTTTACCGTAGCTTTGCTCAAGCCAAAATTTACAGAGTCTCTTGCAACAGCACTACGGGGTCTGACGATGGCGAGATCTTGCTACAACGCATACAACAAGTGCTGATTACTGTCCACAGGTATCCTTTTCCTGCGAAGGTCCGGTTCATGCACCTTCTCGAAAATTTCGCTGATGACCTTGGAACAGGCTGCGGCGACGTAGTGACCAAGCCAAAGCTCGTGAAGCACAAAAACAAGTGCCATGCGGATGTAACATGCCTAGACTGCAACACGACGTGAATCCCAGCTACACAGCAGCAGTGTCAAGCTGAAATGGGTTTGACAGTTTCCGTGGAAACGAGCATGCTGGACATACGTCTTGCATCAGCGAAGCACAGAAGTTCCAGAAGACTGTCTATCAGGGCGAGAAGGGATCAAAGAAAAAGGGCAAGCTGGACAAACAGGCTGCAGCGAAACAGGTCGAACCTATGGAAGGTATGCTTGCGCATTGCGACTTCTTAGCCTGTTACTAATTCATTGTACAGTCGATACACCTGCTGTAGAGAGCGCTGCTATCCCCCTTCCGACCATTGTACCCATGCCAGCACCTGACAGCGAAAAGAGCTTGAAACGCAAAGCGGAAACTGGCGAGTCAGCGGGCGATCCAGCTCAGGCAAAAACGGACAAGAAGAAGCGTAAGAAGGAGAAGGCTGATGCCACCAAAGTCAATGGCGAGGAGGCTAAACCGGATGAGCCAGTGGTTAACGGAGAAATTCCAGCGACTACGACGGATCAAGCGATGGCGGACACTTTGCCAGCTGCTCAGAAGCCCAAAAAGGCAAAGAAACAGAAGAAAAGCAAAGGCGAAGAAGTGGCAGAAGCAAAACTTGCTTCAGTCAATACGCCAGCCGAAGCTACAACCAATACCCCTGCGGAAGTGCCTGAAGCTGGTCCGGTCACTACAACAGCTGCTCTAGAAACCCCCGAACTGCTCTCGAGAATCAAGACAACTATTAAGAACACTTTTGTCGTGCATGGCGTCTCCAAGTCACTAGCACAGATATTAGAAATCGTCAAGAAGGATCCGTATGTGGTTGGAACAGATGAGGAGATTGAGCAGGCGTTCATGAAGGTTCAATTGAAGAAGAGCAAGGAGCTCAACATGATGCTATGATCAGGTTACCAATGTCATTGCATTTACATCGACTATGCAAACGCTATTTCTACAGTCTTCTGCCACGGAGTGGTGTGCCGTCCAATAAGTCTAGAGAGGTCGTGCGAGTTATCCTGTAGGGCGTCGTTCTTTTCGGCTTGCACGTCCATGTCCTGCCCGGAACAATGAGATAGCATTCCACCTTCGGCAAAGGTTGACCTACAGCCAGGATCTGGCAGAACTCTTCTGGCAGTCCGAAGCCAACGAGTGTCTTCACATACTCATCCGTTGACATTACTTGATGCTTGATAGGCGAGTCCGCATATTTGCTAGCTTCGGCAGCCAAGTCGTCACAGGTGAACGCTTCATCTCCTGCTAGCTCGTAGACTTTGTTGACGCCGCCTGTGTATGAAGGTGAAAGTACAGCGGCAGCAGCGGCGGCATAGTCTTGGCGTGTCGCGCCTGCGATCTTTCCTTTGCCAGCTATTTCCAAGAGCTGTGAGTTTAAGGGTCGAGGTGCAAATCAGTTGCGTCACCTGATAGAATAAGGCCGCTCGCTTTCCAGCCGGCAGCTCCTTGCGTGAGATTCTCGGTATACCTAGGCGAAGCATTATGGGAATCAAATCACAGCATACGTGAGCTTACCATCCATTTCGTAGAAAGACGTAAGGCAATCCACTATCCTTAATAGCTTCTTCTGTCTCTTTGTGTTCTTTTGCTAACAGTGCTTGACTCTCGGAAGCTTTGAGAATACTGGTATAGATGAACAGCTTGACGTCGCCAGCCTTCTTTGCCGCGTCGATAACAGCTTGGTGATGAGCTGCTCGTTGACCGACAGCATTGCTTGAAATCAGTAAGACCTTCTCGATTTGTTGAAGAGCTGCCACAAGAGTATCTGGCTTGTCGAATTCGGCAACTCGTACATCAACTGCGAGGCGCGCGACTGCTTCAGGCACTTTGGATTTGCTGTGACATCCATCAGCTCATCCTGCACGCAAGCAAGAAAATGGGCTGACTCTCGAACCATGATTGCAATATCTGCATCTGGTATCGCATGTGTGCCCAGCAGCTCGTTCACGACAAGTCGTCCAAGCTGTCCACTGGCTCCGGTTCTGTGAAGAATTATCAGCCGTGCAGATGTATTCGGCGAAAGTCACGCACACGAGTATTTTCTGTGACATCTTGCTAAGACGCTGTTTGAGTACAAGAGCCCAGGAATCAGATGATTTAGAAAGAATGACCGAGGATGTCGAAATGCGGGGAAGAAGCGCTATCAGTCAGCATTTCGCCGATATGTCCGGGCTCGACATCAGTCAGCAGAGAAGCGAAGGAAAGTCATGCAACGAAAGATCAGAGGGGGAATAGCAAGAAAGGGAGATGCAAGCCATGCAAAGTTGATTTGATAATGATGATGCCTATAATACAAGAACGAGACTGAGTTCCTTTGCGTAAAGTGCGATACTTCCTACTACTACGCCCTTGATCTTTTGCCAAAAGAGTCGAAAATCAGCTCGCCAACTTTTGCTGCCAATTCTGCGATCTGGCATAAGTACTTCTTCTTGACGATATCGGAAGGGAACATACCATCCGCCTCTGCCCTACTCGCAGCTTCAGCATACACCCTAACGCAATCCTCCGTTCCACTCGGTCTAACAAAACTCCTGCCCATCTGATACTTTGCAACAATGCCATCAACCTTTGCTTGAATTCCCTTTGGCGTGACCAGCTTCCTCTCAGCATCCGTCGTAGTAAACACGCTCCGATCCTCCACTTCAACTTTGATCAATCGATTAGGTAAATCGCTATAAGCTGAATCCCAATCTTTTGATGCCCATTGCCGATGAACGAGAATAGCTTCAACGAGCAACATGTCTGATAACGCGTCGCCTACAGTTTGGTTGATGAGTTCGGAACAGGCGACCAGTTGAGCTAGAGCGGTTTTCTGAGCTGGTGAAGCTGGTTCGTGCGTTTTGAAATATTGGAGAGCGGTAGAAGAGAACAAGACCGTGCCATGACCGTTCGCTTCGAAGTAAACACCGACGTCGTACCGCTCAGCAGCATGATGTAGGTATTTGACTCCAGTAGGGGTGCAAGTGACGGGGACTTGCAAGACTTTTTTCAGATAGGCGGTAGAATTCCCATTGGCGTAAGCTGTTTGTACTACACCGACTTGAACTTGTTCTTCCAGACCAGCTTGTTTGACCAGATCCATAATGTACATGGCTGCTAATCCGGCAATCTTGTCTCCGTCCAACAAACGGAAAGAACTGGCATCGGAAAGAGCTTGGTAATAGTATACGATCCGATCCGCATCGCCATCAAGGGAGCAATATCGTTCCGTGCCGCCTGAAACCATGTTGACGCCAGGAGGTGCTTTCTGGTTGGTCTTTACGTAATCCGCACCACAAGCGTTGTTGAGTGCCGCTGCTGAAGAAACGTCATCTTTTGTGATGGTGACTCGTGGAAGACTGTCGCCAAGCTCTTTGAGCAAAAGACGTAATTTGGGTGCACCGACTCCATTTGCGCAATCGACCGTTAAAGGACCGGAAAGAGGTTGTTTCGAAGCAACTAGTGTTTTGAAAGCTGTTGCTAATTTGGAATAGTAGCCCTCTTCTGTTGGTGTGCCGTAGGGATCTGGTGAAGATTCAGTGTTGTAAGCCTTGACAAGATAGTGTAATTGAGGGGTAGTCTTGAGGCCTGCTGATAGAGCGTTGAGGGAAGGGAAGCAACGAAGACCGTCTTCTAGAGAGCTGACGAGGTCTGGGCAGGAAGGACGAGTATCGTGACCGTAAACCACCATTGACGAAGTATTGAGGTTGATTCGAGCTGACATGACTAGGTTGTCGAGCGCTTTGATGAGGTCTTCATCGGTAGCAGCATTTGCTAGAGCTGTAGCGTGCGCTTCCCAAGAGGCTTCGAGCATTTCTCCACGTGGGTCGACTACTTTGACACCATTGTCCTGAAGAGTAGAACACGAGCAGGGAATAAACATAGTCCAGGCTGAGAAGAACAGGTAGGGGAAAGGAGAGGCAGAGGAGAAGTCTCACCTTTGCAGGATTGTGAGATGCCGTGACCATGACGCCGATACACTTGCCCTCGAGCTTTTTACTCCTCAGCGCAGCCAGCAGACCAACGCGAAACATGACAGGGTCCAATTTGCTGCTGTCCATACGAAAGCCAGCCGTACCATAGCCATAAAGCGCCGCTGGGTCTCGAGGATGCTTTGACGTCGCTTGCTTGACCTGATCTACCAGATTCGCCCACGCTTCTGTCGCTTTGACGAACGGCTGACTGCTCATACTGGACCCTCTTCGTTCTAACTCTGCCATTTGTCTGCTTGAGCGCGAGTTTGCGGTGGTCTGAGGTCGACAAATTGCGCGCGCGTCACCTGAGCCGCCTGAGCGAGGCTAGCTGTTAAAGGGGTCGCATGGAAGTAGAAGATGGCCAAGATCAGCTGCCGCCTAGCAAGAGACTGCGATTAGACGAGGACTTTACGCAAACTGCACATTTGCTGCAACAAGCTATCCCTTCACCATTCTCAGCTCGGTTACCAGACACGCCCAACACTGCTTTGGCCGCGTCTGCTGCTACATCCAACGGAACACCTCAAGCTCGAGAAGGTCCACAGTATCAACTACAATACACGCTCTTGGGTCACACGAAAGGCATTTCGGCAGTCAAAATTTCTCCTAATGGTCAATTACTCGCTTCGAGTGGTGCAGATGGCTTTATCTTGCTCTATGATTTGGTACAAGGCACTTTTGTTAAAAGCCTGACTGGTCATTCTGCTGGATTGAACGACATTGTTTGGACGCCCGATGGTGACTATATCGTATCTGCTAGTGATGATCACACGGTTCGCGTATGGGATGTAGAGCAGGCAAGTATTCTCCTTTCTATTCTCTCACCCTCTTGCTCAAACAGAGTGTCTAGGGCAAATGCGTACGGGTGCTTCGTGGGCATACAAGCTACGTCTATTGCCTGGCCATCAACCCACTAGGCACTATCGTCGTCTCTGGCTCTTTTGACGAGACTGTTCGCTTCTGGGACATCAAAACTGGTTCGTCCTTTCATTCTTCGCGAATACTTTCTTTTACTTTCTTAACGCAGGTTCCACAATATGCAACCTACCAGCACACTCTGATCCGGTCACAGCAGTTTCTTTCAACCTCAACGCCTCGATGCTCGCTACTAGCTCACATGACGGTCTTATCCGACTTTGGGACGCTTCAACCTCGCAATGCCTAAAATCCCTCATGGACGAAAGCGCCAACCCGCCCGTATCCCATGTTAAATTCTCACCAAATGGGAAATTCATCTTGTCTGCTTCTTTGGATTCTACTTTACGATTGTGGAATTATTTTCAGAATGATCAAAAACCAGTAAAGACTTATTCTGGTCATACGAACGCGAAATATTCTATCAGTCCTTTGTTTGTCATGTGGAAGAAGATGGCTTTCGTCGTGTGTGGAAGTGAGGATGGTTGGATTTGGGTTTGGGATGTTCAGAGTACTAAAGAGGTCGGTGCGTGGAAAGCGCACGATGATACGGTTGTTGCTGTGGATGTGAGAGATGGGCATCTGGTCAGCGCGAGCTTGGAAAAGGATTTGAGCGTCAAGGTGTGGAAGTTGATCGACTGAAGGTGTGTCTTATCGCTCGTTTTCGCGTGTCGGTCAGCTTATTAGTTGGTAGATTGTCCCAATGTACAGTTCACTATGCCTGTGCATACTTCATTCGTTGGCCGGAAGCGTCTTGCTTGTATCAGCATTTGTAAGTCTGCCTTTGCCAGTCAATGCTGCGTTGAAATTGACTGCGTAGAGCAGATGAAAGACGCGACAACCTTCCCGTGGCGTGATCTAAGCTACCGATGAGCCTTCCGTAGTCCATATTGGCTGCTTCGTCCACAGCAGGAAGTATGTGGATGAGTGATCGGGTGGAGCTGTAGTAAAGTCACGAGCAGCGAGAGCTAGCGCAAGCCATAAGGACGCGCAATACTATGAGCTACTCTCTATAGCAGCTGCCTTATAGATGTGACGCTGTTGATCAAGTTCGACGACTCAAGTGTAAGGCTACACTATGGCAAGCACACTGGCCAGCACTTCTCGCCTCAGGCTGGAAGAGTGGGACAGTCTCACCTTGACGCCAGCTCAAAAGACGAGCATCTCGCAAATTGAAGCTGCTGCGTCTGTCAGACCAATTCCAGCAAAGGTGCGTCCATGTTGGACTCTGCCCTGTCAAAGGGCTTACGCTAGAACGGAATCGCACAGTTACTAGCCAAGCAAGATAGCTCTGCGCCCATTACACGCTCAGCAACGCCTATCGAAGCATTCGGTCGAAAGCGACTTGATGCGTCTCGACCTGCCTCACCTCGAGCAGCAGCTCACCGCCTCAAGCACTCTGTAGATCTCACACAAAACCCACCTGCAGACCCTCTACAAATTACAGCGCCAATAGAAACGACACAGCAGTTCTATGACTGGTTCGGGCGTGTAGAAGAGTCTATCGAACGAGAACAGGAAGAGAGTTACAGGAGCTATTTGAACCAAGTCGAAGCGTATATTGATGCATGTGATGAAATTGTGGATAATTTAGAAGAGTCGCGCGGGCTAGTGCATGAGATGGAAGCGAATTACAAGTTTGTCCAAGACAATTCCAGGGCGTTACAGGTCGCTTGCGAGAACATGCTTGAGGATCAAGTATGCTTCCTATTCTTAACGTATCGTGCTCGGCTGATGGAAACGGTAGAAACACTTGATCGAAGTTAGCGAGGCGATAGCCTCCCGTTTGAGCTACTTTCGCGAATTGGAGAATGCCGTTCGCATGCTAAATTCGCCTGGGGAGTCCATTGTCCTTTCGAACGAATTTCTCAATCTACTGGATCGATTGGATGTCTGCCTCGACTACTTGAAAGCGAATGTGAGTGCGGGTTCCTCCATCAACCTTGTGCTGATAGCAGGTGCACCGATTCACAGCGATCCTTCAAAGACGCCGAAATCTACCTTATTCGCTTCCAGCAATGCCTCACTCGCTCAATGACGCTGATCAAGATGTATTTCGTCAACACCGTTACTTCACTAGGCAATGAAGTCTCAGAGAAGACAGGCAACAAAGTATGCTGCACAGAATGACTCTTGAATATCGTGCTCATCTCTCCTACAGAATCTCAGCGAAACGGCCTTCCAAGCGTTACTCTACAACAAATTCGCATCTGCAGCTGAACCCATTCGAGTGCTGACTTTCGAGCTGGAACGAAGAGCACAAACTGATCCAAACGAATATGGCGCCTTGCTGGCTGAGTGCTATACTACTTGGTTCAGTGTTCGAAATTCGATACTCTCTGCCACGGTCGCGGAAGAAATCCGAAGGATGGATCCATACGGCACTGATCTAGTCTCTCTGGTATGCTCTTATCATATGAACGATATTCAATGCTGATACGAGCAGACGAGGGTTGGTCTGAACTACATGCGCTCCGTTTGTACAAGCGAGTGGAACCTGTTTCGCGATTACTTCTCCCGAGCTGGTCAAGAAGAGATCTAGTGAGTTTTTCTCTTGACCTCATGACACAAGCTGACGTAGCCTTAGTCGATATCTAGAAAGCCTTTGTGATCGACTTTTCGACTTCTTGCGACCGAGAATCTTGCACGAAATGAAGCTTGACTCCCTTTGCGAGCTCTGTACCGTCCTACAAGCACTCATGGCTGTAGATGTAGAGCACGACGATGAAGCTGAATCAGAAGCTGCCTTCCCTCCTTCAGCCATGACCCCGCCTGCTCAAAATGGCAAAATACCTGCATCCGTTTCCCCTCTGCCACCTCTCCGCTTTGGCATCCTACTCGAATCAGTTCTTCAAGACGTCCAGACCCGTCTGGTTTTCCGGGCGCAAGCAGTCATCCAAGCTGAAGTCTTGCATTACGTGCCTAGTACTGAAGACCTCGAGTTTCCGGAAAAGATCAAGCAGGCGAAACGGATGAGTCTGTGGATGGAAGAAAGTGGCGAAGGGAGCAGCAGCAAAGGCGGCGCGTTGCAGTTCAGGTTGCCGCCTGAGGAAGTTCAGCAGACTTGGTACATGACTTTGAGGAAGACGCTTTGGGTCTTGAGCAAACTACATACTTACGTCAAGGTATGTTTTGCCGTTACTTGTCGGCTTGCGCTGACTGAGTTGCAGGACGCGATCTTCGAAGACTTCGCCGGCGAAGCAGTTACGTTATGCAGACAGTCGCTCTCGTCCGCTTCAGAAAAGGTGGCTGCCAGGCAGAATGCAACTCGTCTGGACGGCCAGCTGTTCGCTATCCGACATCTGCTCATTCTGAAAGAAATGGTTCGCTCTGTCGATCTAGTCCATGTGGAGCGAGCTGCCGACTTTTCTTCTGTTACCGGTATGCTGCCTATCTCTGGCATATACACCAGCTGACGTTACATAGACGCTCTCACATCGCTATTGAGGAACACGTCTGCTTTCCTCAACCCGACTGCACTGTTCGAGATGGCTTACAAGGGCATGCCAAACTTTGCTGAGACGATGAAGGATGCAAAGATCGTGCGTAGAAGTTGAAAGCAAGTCATGGTTCTCGCTGACCCTGTGCTCTCCTTCCTGCATAGGACTTGGACGTCGCGCTCAAAGCAGTCTGCGAAGATCTCATCGCCAATTCTGCACTATCAATAACAGCACCTCTTCGCAGTTTCCTCAGTCGCTCCACTTCTTACCTCGCTAGCAAGCCTACATCCGGCACGCTTGATCTCACAGCACAGAATTGGGCAACACCAGACCAAGTAAAAGCTCTGCATACTGCTTTTATCGCTGAAGGTGGTGAGGGTGGTATGGAGGGCGGTATGGCCGAGATGCTAGCTAAGCTCAACACTTGGTTGAGCGATAAGAAAGCTGTTGCTGTTCTCATCCCTCCAATTCAAGTTTGTGCTCTTCTCACTACCGTATCACATGCTGATATATTAAGCAGGAGGAAGTCTACGAGACTTACTTATCATTATACAATCTTGTGCGAAGTGAGTATGACTTTGAAGTCTCTTCAACATTACTATCGCCAAACGGTCTAAGGGATAGATTGTCAGCGATAGCGGAAACTGCTGGAGCTAGGATGAAGAGCTAGAAAAAATGCTATATTACATTGCATGTGTCTTTGATACTACTCTTGCGCTGGCGAAAGAGCAATTAGGTTAAAGTTGATTGAATCGCCAGAGATACTGATCAGTTCGCGGACTTGGTCGACCACGCTCTGTTAGATTATCAGCTTGGCGTCAATCAGAGAGTAGATGGCGAACATGTAGCAAATCATTCTTGATGGCTCCTCTGTCGATGGGACTGTTGTTCCGTCCATCGAGCTCAACTAGGTGTCCGTTCGATCCCACAAATGCAGCGAAATGAACTGTATCTTTATTAGCTTGCTTACAGCTGAGAACGCGAGCACATACGATCGGTATCATCGTTGATATCTGGTGTTTGGCTCTGTCCAGCAGATGCTGTTGCGGCATGTGTAGCTTCGAGCTCCTTTGACGTCTCCAAGAATTTGCCTCGTTCAGCTGGTGAGAGGGGTTGACATTGGTCGAAGAGCTTTTGTCTGTATTACCAACATATCCATCAGCTGGATACTGGAATTCAAGAGGTACAACTTGCAAATGACCGCCTTGAACTGCTCCAATAATTAGCAAGAGAGTGATGTGTGCACTGGAACGGCTCACCAAGAGGTACGCCAGCGTTACCCAAGGCATGTAGTAGCCCAATAGTTCCACAAGCATTCCCGATGGTTTGTCTTTGCATTCATGTTAGTTGGTAGATAGAGGATATTAGCATTGACTCACTTGAAGTACATGAGCTCTGAGCCGAACTGCGAGCCAGCGAGCTCTTCATTCTGCTTCGTTCTTCGCTCTTCGTAGGCTTTCGTGATAGGAAACAGAAGGAGAACAGCTTTAACAGGCTGAGGCACGAATGCGAGCAGATCCTCGTCCAAGCCATAAATGTCCGTAAAGGCATAGTTTGATGTGTCTAGGCCCATCTCTTTGCTCCATCTGCGAGTACAGAGAGAATTTCAGAGTGACTAGCTTGAACATGCGGAATTGAGGTATTCACTTTGTGTAGAGCTCTGGGCTGCAGGTATATCAGCATTTGTGGTCTGTACAGTTTTATAACACACTTTGATTCCAATGGAAGCCATCTAGGAGTCGCCATGTCGTCGTTGTCGCGCTTCTATGCCCAAGACGATCATGCGACGCGAATGCAGATGGGACACTTGCACCCAAGTATTTGTAGACGATGATTCCGGGTATATAGATCACTTGAGAGGGCACGTGGATGCAGCGCAGCCAGAGTCGCAGGGGAGCACGGAAACCGAATCAACACAGGAAAGACAGCCTGGATATCCCGTGGAGCAGGCGACTCCTTTAGAAGTCAAAGTGACGCAGGTGCAGGAGCAGGGGAACGTTGTCGCGCAGGGCGAGCAAGAAAGCGCGTCATACATGCCTAGGTGACCACGCTTGCTTCAGTTTCCCAAATTATGCTCATTCTCTTGCAGAATCCCAGCAGACGCTTCAGATCCATCTTCTAATTCGAAAAGCAGCGATAACCTGCCCCCGCCAATCTCAGAATCGCAATCCGCTCAACCTCAAGATCAAGCAATCCCCGAATTAAAGCGCAAAGCAGCCGATCCACCATCAGACCCTGCAACCTCCTTGACAGAAGACTCTTCAGAGCATCGTCGCCAAACGCAAAAGAAAGCCAAGCTCGATTCGCAAGAATCAGGTCTTTCCACATCGCAAGGCTCTCAATCCATCCTACCCAAAGGTGGACCTTTCTCCCAGCTTGTCCCTCCTCTATCACAAGACATTCACGCTCCGCCTATCCCGCATCAGGGCTCGCAATCCTCTTCATCCCAAAGTCAAAGCCACCCTTCGGTCAAAGCAATCAAAGCCGATCAAAGGGAAAGGAAATCTTCAGAGGAGCTTGCAGTAGCAGCAATGTTTGCTGGTTCCGATACGCAATCTTCGGAAGAACAAGTGTTTGCAGCTCGAGCGCCTTTTGGTCTTTCAACGCAAATTCCAGCACCGATAGCAGAGCGTTCATCTAGTCCTTAGGGTAGTAGGCGAGCACGGATTTCTTGCAAGAGCTTCTGGGCATCGGCTTTTCCTTTACTTTGCTTCATGCCTTGTCCGACGAGGTACTGTATCACTTTCTCCTGCCCGGCCTGTATTTGTTGGACTTGTTTGGGATGCGAAGCAATAAGCTTGTCGACCAGGTCATCTGAAGGGGAGGTAGCTTGAGCGGCAATTAGGTCGGGAAGAGTAGTTGGATTGGAAGGATCGACAAAGTCTTGCAAGACGAATTTAGCGGATGTACCTGCCGAGTGGCATCAGTGTGCATGTACTAATTGTATATCGACATACTTGTGATCTTTCCCGTCGTGACGGCATCAAGCAGCAGACCCAAATCAGACGAAGTGACTGAGCTGTCCATGAACATGATCTCATGCTTGCTGAGCGCTCCGAGCAGCTCATGCACGATCCTGCAAGCCAATATGAGCTCACACCCTAAGACTATTGAGGCGGACATACCAATTGCCAACCATCTTCCCATCTCTTCCTCGTGTAGTCTCTTCAAACAATCTGACGCATGCTCCAAAGCTTTCAGGGTCGCTCGCGTCGGTCCCAATGACGCACAAGCGCTGTACAATCTCATTCGACAAGCCATAGTCTTGCGCTATTCGGTCTCGCATAGCATCAGGCAGCTCAGGCATGTTTTGGCGAATCTCCTCGATTGTGTTCTAAGAACCGATCAGCATTTGATTGATATTAGAGAATGAGACGCACCTCTTTGACACGCAGAGGAGGCACATCAGGATCTGGCATGTAGCGATAATCAGGCGCATCTTCTTTCCCTCGCAAGCGGTGTGTAGTTCGAGCAACGGCATCGAAACCTCTTGTCTCTTGCAATACCACTTCTCCCGCTTCAAGTAGAGCAATCTGTCGCTGGATTTCGTACTCTGGTTCCAGGATGAGCGAAAGTCGTAAAGCATATAGAGACTTACCGATAGCGTGCATCATGAAGCGCATGCTGTTGAGATTCTTGATTTCGCAGCGTGTGCCTTTCTCTTCCGTATCGTCGCGCTGCACGGAAACATTGACATCGATACGAAGTGATCCCTGATGCGATGGTTAGTTGGAGGCAGGACCAGTGTACGGTCAAGAGTACCTTTTCCATATCGCCATCAGATGCTCCAACACGACGAAGGATACTCTGCACTTTTTTCACGTACGCAGTCGCTTCTTGTGGTGTTCTAACACTGTATGTTAAGACCGATATCTAGAGCCAAAGTCTTGGCTAGTACTGACTTCATATCCGCATCAGAGACGATCTCAATGAGAGCCACGCCAGCACGGTTCAAGTCAACAGTGACTTTGCCCGTCATGGGGTCGACAGTGCTCTTGGCAGTATCCTATCACAAGCGCTTAATTGCGCTCGGACATGTGCGACGACAGGAACTGACCTGTTCCAGCTGGATCTGCTGTATACCAACTCGAAAGTCTCGATGCACATTCTCATCCAATTCGCTGAGCTGAACAAAGCCATTGACCGCCAATGGGCCTTCCAAGAACATCAGCTAGGCATTACAGCTTCTAAGAAGGTAGCATACGATATTTCTGAGTGATTTGATAGCCAGGAGGAAGATCATGGTAAAAGTAGTGCTTGCGATCAAAAGTCGAGACGCGGTTGATGTCGCAGTTCAGAGCCAAAGCAGCAGCGACTCCTAGCTTCGTAGGCTCGATGGAGAGTTTCTAGCTATTCCATAAGCTCTGCATGGGGTGTTGGCAGACAGCGGGACAGACAGGGAGACTTCCAGGGATTGCAGCATCAAACATGGCAACATTCGTGTTTGGCGGATCATCATAGCGAGCAGAAGCGTCTGAGCAAGCAGTATAAGGATCAAGGCCAATATGCGGACTACGCCAACAGACTGGAGAAGAGCTTGACAGCGGATTTGAGCTGGCAATGAATTTCTAGGCCAATCACGGAGATGTATCCATCCTTCAGCGCTTTCGAGGTATACCGCCTTGCCGGAGATACACAACGAGTTCTATAGGTATGATGCAGCGTCCTGGGTATTCGCGAGATGCATGACAGCATCAAAGGTTCGACGTATCGAAATAACTTAAGGTATGGGGCAGAGTGTAGCGTATCGACAGACTATTCATAACAAGCGTATGCTTTGGTGATCTGTACGTCATATCGAGTGTCCTTTCCGCATGCGCGCCCTCACAAAGCTTCATGCAACAACAACCTCTTGCGCTGAGCACGACCAGTTGATGTGCTTTGGGCGGTGCCAGAGATAGGGCTGGGCCAGGAGGAGACCGTGCTGGTACCGGTACAGGTGCTGTTGAGCGAGCTCAGATATTCCATGCTTGTTGTTTCGTTGTTGGCTGGTAGAGGAATTGAGCCGCGCTCGAGCAAATCGAGGAAAGAGTATTGGTAAAAGGTGATCAACTCTTCGCCGTCGTATGCCTCAGTGATGTTGATGCGGTAGCTCCAGAAGATACCACTGCGGGAGAAAATCAACGAGAAACAGAGCGAATTGCCAAGTCAGCGCTTACCCTCCTGATTTGGCATACTCAGCAGTCTGTACAGCGTACCATTCTCTCTCCCACTCGGTGTTGTTGACCTGTTCGGGGCTTGTCTGAGAATGTCACAATCGATCTGTTATAGAAACTCACAATCGGATTGATCAACGACCACTCGGTGATCGCGATTGGAATTGGATAATCTTGGTAGCCGCTGGTAGTAGAGCACAAGCTGTCCAGGAGGGAGCCTTCAGTTGCATCGAGACCTTGCAGCGAAGCACCACGACCAATGTAAGGATGTATCGTAAAGACCAATAGATTTGGGTCCTTTCCGTTGATGAAGGGGATCATCGAGTCGAGCGGGTTGGAGTTAGGCGAGCCAGGATGAATCATCATCGGGACTGGATCTGCCATTGCTGCGATTTTTTCGTATGTGCGCTCGTAAAAACCGAGGAGGGTCTGGAATTGATCATCGGTGTAGTAGACTGGCTCGTTGCAGACTTCAAAGCCAGAGATGGCTGAGCGGTAAGGGCTGGCTTCGATGTAGGCAATGACAGCGTCGATAGTCTGGTCACCCAAACGCTGGTTCTCGTCGCCGTAAAAGCCGTTCAGACCAACATGACCTGAGGGCTGTTCGCCGTTCTGAGACCCGGGCTTGACGAAGAGATCAGGCAAGGTCTTGACGTGCGGAGGGAAAAAAACTCACCAAACCGTGCAAATCGATCAAAACATACATGCCGTTTGCTTGAGCAGCAGCAATAACACGAGTCATCTGTTCGACTTGACCAGCTTGGAACGCGTATGGGACATCACCGTGTTGAGGAATCCAAGCCCAATAACCGATAGGAATACGAATGTGATTGAAACCAGATTGAGCCATAAGAGCGACATCTTCGTCCGTGATCCATCTGTCCCAGTGCCCGGTGAGGATCTCGACAGCCCTGGCTTCGTCGCCTATCGCTTCCATGTAAGACCATTCGTCTTCTGCAGTGGTTGAGCCTGATGTTTCCCGGAACCTGTGGACTGGTCAGTACAGCTTGCAAACGGCCAAGATAAGATACTAACCACTGCCAGTTCATCCATCTTTCAAGTACAAGCCAATTGCCCTAGAAGCCTTCTGGTGAGCAAGAGAAAAACTGACAAGCACGACAAACACACCAAAGCGACACCTACACTTAAAAATAAGCAAGCGCACGGCGGACAAGCAAGAAGACGCACCGTGCATCTTATCAGTACCAGATGTCCATGACCATCTGGTCAGATTAGCTGGCATAGAGTCGCCAACGCTCGGACTTGTCTCGTTTTGAGCTTTGACAAGAAATGGCGAGCACGCCAATGCAGCTACCACGGATTTGAAGAGCATCTTGCGTGAGTCTGATGTGCCTGTCCGTAGATAGTAGGTGGCCGTAATAGAAAAGTCATGCAGATCAGGTGAATGCGGGGTACAGCCACATTTTGCCAAGAGCTGAGCCGCTTTGGGAGTAGTCCAGTGCAAGTAGTCGGGCAGCAGCAGCTGCAAACGCCCACAGGTTAGCCAATCAACGGAATGCGTTGACGGTTATCTTTTCACAATATCACGGCCCTCGCATTCTAGCTTCAGCAGCTCTGGCTCGTCGCTCCCTCTCCAAGCGCATCTTGGCGTCCTCGCTCATGCCAGCTGTCTGTTGCTTGGCCTGCGCCTTGAGATATCCAGCAGCTGCACCGCCCAATTTTTGCGGCCCGTTCGTAGGTTTCGCATGCAACTCGGCTGCCTTTCTATCCCGCTCTGCCTCTTCCCTCTTGATCCGCACAGCAGTTTCCCTCTCCCTCTCTGCTTCACGCTCCTTCTCCCGTTCTTTCATCTTATCTTTGAATCGATTCTTCCTCTCTTTGCCTTTCTCCCTTTCTGCTGTCTCTTGCTCCTCTGTCAATCCGCTCGGGACACGCGCTTCGCTCTCCCACTTGTACCATTCCGGATGCTCGTTCATACACCGCCTAAACACATTCCTCGTAGATCGAGTAGCAGCAATTTCATAAGCGGTCTTTCCAGCAGGACTCAATTTTGTCGGATCGCTTCGACAATCCAACAGCAGCCAACGGACAATTTGAGGTTGCCCAGATAGACTGGCAAGATGCAATAGCGTAGGTGTGACAGATGACTCTTCCACAAATTCAGGTAGGTCTTCAGTCCATGTCGAGTCATGCTTCTCGGTAAAGGAAATCAAAGCGTCCAGACGACCTTTTCGAGCCATATCGACGACTCGTTCCCATCTTCTACGTAGAGTAATTTCTTCTTTCGATAGAACAGGTGCAGTTGGTGCTTTTTCTTTTTGGGTATAAGCGGAAGGAAGGATTTTCGGTTGAAGCTTCTTGGCTTGTTCAGCTTGGTAAGCTGCATCTAGAGCAGCTAGTGCATCGTCCGTGAGGTAGGAAGTCTTGATCTTTGTCAGTTCGTCGAAACAGCGATATAGTTCTGCCAGTGTCTGTGCACAGAGGAGACAGTTGGATCAGCCAAAGCTGAGCAGCATGATCCCATACGCACCGGTCTCCTAGTCGGAAATGGGAAGGTCCGATTCCGAGGATCTTGTCGTGACAGAGGAGAATCATCATAGTTGTAGAAAATCTTGGAATTCGCTTTGCTCGTGCGCATCCAAACAAGTTCACAAGCATCCAATCGTTTCTTCCAGCTTTGCATCAGAGCGCGGACATCTTCTTGTAGTGCAACTTCATTGTATCGACGGATCTCGGCACCTGCTGATTTGGCATTGCCTTTCGAGGCATCATTCTTGGATTGAGCTCCACCTTGCTTTCGACGAGCTAGCATTGCTATTAGTCACTATCGCATATGATCTAGCTGCTGACTTACTTGTATACCGATGATAGGTCTTGTGCTCTAACACGACCATTTCCCGCTCCATCTTGCCTGACTGCTTCGACATCTTCGGGACCAAACTAACAATCATAGCCGCAAAATGACCTCCGCCAACCATAAACATCGCCCACGTCCTACTCTCACTAGGTGTAGGATCAGGTAGCTCTTTCGGTAGCTCGCCATGTCGCGTCATGGCTGCTAATTCTTTCTTGTTTGGTTTCGGTGCATCAGGCTGAACTTGTATGCTTGCTAGAGCCTTTGCCCATCCACCTGCTGGTTCTAGAGTGCCTTTCTTGTCGTCAAAGGGGAAAATGTGTCTATACAGACCGAGTTGGGTGTCGGGTAAGTTCTGTGCTGTAAACCATAGCAATGGACTCCGCGGACCACGAGTAGGCATTTGATCTGCTAGGTTGGTGGATTGTAGGTTATTTGCTAGCTGACTTGAAGAGGAAGAAGAAGTATCGCTTGACGATTCCGAGCCAGAGATTGATCCTTCCAGATCTGCATATTGACATGGCCCCTTCAGTCTTGGCTAGGCGATAAGGTGTTGCTACCACGTACCGTCTGCCATTGCATCGAACTCATCCTCCTTCAGCGGCTTGCTCGACGACTTTGCAGATTTCAATTTCAGGTTGTATCGATGCCAATCCGACCGAAAGTGTTTCCTTTGCTCTGTCACGGAATCGAAAGCCCCAATCGCACAAGTCTGGCAGCCCAAGCCTGTCGCAGTCACTTCTTCGGCTTGTTCATCTTGATTTTCGTTCGACTCTGCTTCTGGCAAATATTGTTGCACCGTTCGTAACGTCAAGACATCGAGGATTTCGCTGGGCAGGGCGAACACGTAGAGCGGTCGTTGATTGCGTGGTGATTCGAGCCCACTGGAAGAGGTGGTCATGGCCATATGCTGAAGACAAGCAATTTCAGCGCGGATCGTGCTTGTCCACTAGTGCGACAAGTCAAACACTAGTCATACACTCACAGGCCTAGGGATCGTAAAGGCGCGCGCTCGAATGACTCAATCAGGGTATCATCACCTGCGCCGTGAGCAAGACATGGATGACTACTTGTAGTACGGCATGTCGAAGAACTCGTCGGAAAGAGTGAGGGCAAGTACAAGTCTGCTCCTGAGCATGTACTGTAAGCTACGTTGCTTACTTGCGATGCCAGGCTCGCATCAAAATTGTCTATCGTAGCACTCGGATCGGGTCACGGATTGAATGGGTCACGCCATATTACCAGACTCCAATATGCTGCAACCGAAGAGCAGTGATAGCATTGCAGCATTGCTTGATTTTGTGGCGAATTCCCTTTGTTCTGTCTTTCGGTGGCAGCCCTCCGTTACCTTCTATTTGCTTCTTTTCGTCAACCAACGTTGACTATCAGCAAGCTCCCTTCCCCAAGTCCGCTCGCACGCATGTCTGCGAACAGTTCTATCCGCATGCCTCTCAAAGCTTCAGACTCCAGGAACCCAAAGTTCAGCTATGTTGAGGCCATTCAGAACGAACTGTGCAAGAAAGGAAGCGAATTCGAAAGTCTGCGTGATCTGGATCTCAATCTCGATTTCCGCCTAGACACCGTTCGCGAAAGATGGGGATGGGGCACTTGTGTCCTTGTGTACAACAACCTCGTCCATATCCCAGTACTGTCCTCGGATGAAGAAAGGGACTACAACCTGTACATGGAACGGGGTCGAGCTTTCGTTGCGAGGGCTCTAAGAATTTATAGACCACGCCCAACTCTTCTAGATCACGCCCCAAAGACATTCCGAGAGCATCGCGATCAGCACTTTCCAAATCTGAACACCCGTCCTAAGGAAATCTCCAAAGCTGCCTTCGAGCATGTTCGAGAATTCGACACGGAATGTTTGAACCAGAGATATGCCGAAGCTGTTGAAGCCCGACCCATCGACAGCGATGGTTCTCACCAGCATGCATACGAGGAGACAGCTCAACGTGCATCCGAATTCGCGCAAGATCGTCGCAAGGTATGTAGTGTCATACTCCAGGTAAACTTCTCTGACGCTTGGCACGATACAGTTTTTTGCCGAAATTGCGCGCTTCTTTGCTCGTACGCGGCTTGATACCATTGACTACAAGACGCTCAACGCATGCCATCAAGAAACTTTTCCCTATTTCGATGATGCTCTGAAGAACAGAAGCGCGCTTGAACCTGCTCGTGTCGCGGTCGAACATGCGCACCACCAGTACACCCTTTCGCCCAATGTCAGACGACCCGACGAAGGCCAACTTCTTTTGCGCCTGCAGGAGGCGAAGCAGCACAAGCGAGATCTGGACGACAAGGACCGTGATGCGACGAAAAGCAGAAAAGAGGAGTACCAAATCGCAATAAATGAGATCACGCGTCACGTCAGTCGTATTGTCTGACGCCAGCGCACTTTTTTGATGATATTCTAGCATCGGCGACTGGAGTTTGCAAAGCAGCCGCAACGGCCGCAGAAAGCATCTCAGACTCTCAAGACATCCCAATCAGCCGGCCTGCAGCAGACTCAGCCCACTAGGAAAGCTCACTTTAGGGAAAGCAAAGATGGTGGTTTAGTGGTTCGAGATGCGGGACCTTCTTATAGATGAACATCGCCTCCGAGAGGTCTGGTTATAGACCCATGAGGCTTATCGTAGCATGTAAGCAGGCGTATTTTCTTGTAATCTCAGTTTTGCAAATTCCTCTGCAGACTACCATTCTGTTCCATGGAGCCAACAAATCAAGAGCAGATCTTCAACAAAAGCTCAGCCTTGAAAAGGTTGGCGCATAGCGGAAGCGCGTACAATACCACCACGGTCATGGCCATGCTGTGAAAGAACCCACTTCCTACAGCTATTTGCGCTATGCTCAACCACTGGAGCACACGAAGCCGCCTTTGTGTCAACGAGTTTTGATCCTGTTCGCCTTGCTTGTGCCAGAAAACACGCCGGAGTAATCCTCCTAAGAGGCTAAGAAGCTAACATCGCTGCATCTCAAAATTGTCAATTCAGCTACGAAACCTCTCTTCTGTCTGCTTCCGCTCGGCTCGCGTACGAAAGTCTGGCAGCAGATGTCATAATATGTAGTCGGTATCATAGCTATCCTGACGAAACACCGGCAAAAACTTCCTTTGTTCTATCGCTCGAGCTGCCGTATTGACTCAAGACAGCTCTCTTCTTAACCCTCATTTAGTCCTTATCGACCCTACAAAATTTGGTTCTGTACTTCAGCAAGATGCCCGCAGGACAATCAGCCCACGATGAGAACCGCATCGACACCTTTTACCGGTTAATCACAAGAACAAAAGATGAAGATATTCCCAGTGTTCCCAGAGCCGTCGCTCCTCAGCAGAATACGAATGGCTTTCGCATCGCAATTTACGAGAAACTCGGCATCCCCAAAGCTGAATGGTCAAAAGCATATGTATTGCTTGTTAAGGCGCGAGAGGACCCTGATTGGCGGAAGCTCTTTGAGACAGCTCAGGTTGCTTGGCTAAAGCTCAAGTTTTCATCGTCCGCTGACGCAATAAAGGAAAGAGAAAGGCTTGGCCATAATCTCAATCACAAGCTCGAAGAATTGGTGAAGGAAGGAGCGGCTTTAGTTGGGCATGTTCTGAGTCGTGCTTGTCAGTTACCAAATAACTGTACTGTCTAATCGCTTATTATTGGATCTTTCAGACTTTCTCCAAGCCGTCAGGTCCGATCACGACTCCCTCAAGAAGCTTGAAACATACGAGCATTCTCATGTAAACAAGGTGCACCAAGAGTTCGCGACCAAACACGCAGGCGTACTCGCTGGTGATCTTGACATGGATCCGGCTGGTCAAAAACGCCAATTGGCTGCCGATCGCGATCTGTTGAGTCATGCTCAGCGTGCTCAGGATTTTATTTTGGGTCATAAGAAGGTATACTACCACTTGCGCAGAAGACGTTGGCTGACGCTCGACAACCTCAGTTCATTCAAGAGGTCCACGACGGACTGAAGCAGAAAGGTCTGGGCCGAATCAACATGGCCGTTGACCATGTCATCACTCAAGAGGAATACGAGACATCTCGTGGCATGGTATCCTCCTTACCATGGTCGCCTAGTCCTATCCAGCGAGCGGTGAACAGGATTGCCGAGATTGTGAGCCATTCTTTCCCAATGCGACGCCGGCTCATAGCCAAGATAGCGTACTGCACAACTGAAACCGTCTTCAAGTCAACAGCGAAAAGCAGCTCAAGCTTATACACCAGGAAGCCGAGGCCAATTTTGATCGAGTCGGGATTAGCTGGCACATCGTCGCGATGCGTTGCATATCGTTCAATCTATTCTATGTACATAGCTTCTTTTTCATTGTAACGCAATCAAGAGCAGATCTGTCACAAACATTCAGCATTCAGCTCAACCGGACAGACGCGCGACCTACGACACCACCGTTAGGGTGAAGAGATTGACCACTGATCAAGCTCGAGTCGTCGCAAGCCAAGAAGACTGCCATTGCATGTAAGCTGTGTTTCGGCTTTGTTCATGGAGCACTTACCAGCCACAGTAGCGATTTCGACTGTAGCACAATTATCAGCGCTGGAGTGCACGCGAAAGAGCAAAAAGACTGACCAGGCTGACCAGCTCTACCCATTGGCGAAGTGAATCCTTTAACGTTCTCCTTTGAGCTACAGAGGATTCAGCTATCGAGTACACCAAGCTACTACTGAGAACATACAAAGTCGAAGGAACGAGCGGAGTGAAGACAGGTCCAGGAGCGATGCCTGCACTCGCCAGTCAGCCTTTACGCGATAGCAGGGTTGCAGGACTTACTGTTGACTCGCACTTGCTTGTCAGCCAAGATTTGGTTCGACAGACCACGGGTAAAGGCGACAATAGCTCCCTTGGTGGAAGTGTAGTCGACTGAAGCGCAATGAGCTTGAGCGACAATACGCGAAGGTAAGACATACGCAGATCAGGTCGGCCGACTAGATGCACCGTCAGATAAAGGTTGACTTATTGAAAATATACTCACTGAATGCATTGACGGAGCACATGTTGATGATGCTGCTACCTTTTGGCATATGAGGCAAAGCGGCTTTTGAAGTGTAGAAGTAAGAGTGCATGTTGATTTGGAACGTGTCAATCCACTGCTTCGAGTCCAAAGTAGTAATGTCGTGGTTCTCGAGTTGCTGCGCGGCATTGTTGACGAGCACGTCTAAGCGACCGAAAGTGCTCATGTGGTTCTTAACCGAGTCGATACAAACTTGCTCGCTCTTCAAGTCACCTGGGCACAGGTTGATTTTGCGCTGTCCGTTCGTCTTCTTCGAGACGTAATCGCGGACGTCTTCAGCATCCTTCTGCTCAGCAGGCAAGTACATGATGGTACTGTCCGCGCCTTCGATGGCAAAGAGCTGAGCACAAATCAGCTGATGCCCATATAATAGAGAGAGCTCGTACAATAGCAATAGCACGACCGATACCTAACAGGTCATCAGCCAAAGACATGAGCTAGAATCGCGAATGCTCACCAGAGTCACCTCCAGCAATCAGAGCAGTCTTGCCTTCAAGTTTGCCAGCGCCCTTGTCTGTCCAGACGGTCAGCACAAGAAAAGTTAAGGAAGATAGTTGCTTGCAAGGCTTTCCATTGGCATAGCTAAGTCCACACGTTCAGCACAGGATGAACAGAAAGATAGTTGCTTACATATCATCGATAGGTGTGAGTTCTAGCTTTGCTTGAGAGCCAGGACGACCACCTGGGTAGTTTTGCTTGTCCACCTCGCCTTGTGAGCCGTATCAGTTCATCGTTCAGAACCAATAAATGTGGATGAGCTCACCGAGTAAAGCGTCAGACTTGTCCGGCTGCTGGTAAGGGCCTAGGAAAGATTTGTGTGGGTAGTCGCCTTGTCCTGACATGTTTGTGGATATAGAGATGCTAGAGAAGAGTCGTTGAAGCAGAAGAAGGCCAATTTGAAAAGTGCATGACCCAATGACGCGATTACGATGTCGGGAAATTTAGAGTTTCACGTCATGCAGTAACGGGAGCTCATGTATCAAGCCAGTGTGTAAGTGTGATGACTAATGTACAGTGCATTAGATGAAGCGTTGCTGGAAATCTATACAGACATGTACAAGGGAAAATACAAAACTCGCACCGGAGAAGGGCATCAACAACACGCAAAGCCAGCTGCTTGTTGAGGTTGCTGTTGAGATTCAGCGGTCAACAATATCGAGTTGCGAGCCTTGTCGACCCTATCGCGCTCGATTTGTGTCTTTCTAGCGACCAGTCTTGTTGTAATGAGCAGAAACAGATCTTCCACGCCTGTTTGAAGCATTAGTCTGCGACACTCTAGGTCTGAACAGCCAACGAACCATAATCATCCTTTGCGCTGACTTCGCTAACATCCGCTTCGCACCAACCAGGTCCTTCTTCAAAATCAACAGATTGCTGCGCATCTTCACTCCTCCTCGCTCTCCCAAATCCAAGTCCACTCAAAGCTCTTGAACTCCCTCTCGCCTGACCTGACCCATTCGCGTTTGACTTGGCATCGAAATAGCTGCCCGCGCCAGAAGTAGACACACCAGGCGAACTCGGCTCAACACCAGGTGAAGTGGTAGTTGCTACCCATGTCTTAACCTGCTTCTTTGCGAAATCAAGCGGGACAGCCCGTTGTTGTCGTAAATCCGACTTTGCGCCAACAACGTGAACGATCAGGTCCGAAGTCATATTTTTTCGCAATTCGTCTAGCCAGATCTTGATATCGTTGAACGAGTCCATGTTGGTGATGTCATAGACCAGAAGAGCAGCTTGCGAGCCTCGGTAATAGATTGCTGCCATACTTCGAAATCGTTCTATTCGTGAAAGAGACACATTCAGCTCGGCAGAGAGCAGAGGCAAATAATCACGAACCTTGCCCCGCTGTATCCCATATCTGTAACCGTATCTTGCATTCGGGCAGAACAATCTTCTTGGTCAGAAAGCTAGCGCCTATCGTTGAAGCGAGGGAAGTAGAGTACTGGCCGGTCGTATATCGATGTACGACTATCGTACAGGTATCAGAGACCTCATTCAGCGAGATGAGATGATTTACGTACGACTTGTTTTGCCGACCCCTTCACGCGCGGATCAGCTAATGAGTCGCTCTCATTTCATGTCGACTCACCTTGAGATCCCAGTATGACGACCTTTGCTTCCAAATACCCAGTTGCAGGGTTCCCATTCGCCTGTTGTCGACTATTCGAAGCCGAGCGAGCGGGCGGTATCACTTCTTCTTCCCTCGCTTCCTGTAAAGCTTGCGTGCTCCCTACGCTCCCTCTTCGACCCAACTTGACATGACTGCTGCTTTGTATGAGGTTACTAGAAAGCGAACTGGTAGCAGTAGCTGATTTTGATCTGTTTAATGCTGGAGCTGACATTCCCGGTATAGACGACAGCGCTTGATGGGCCGCGCTACTATTAGGCATTGAAGTCGTACTATTGCTCATGTTGACTAGGCGGTATCGCGTTCAGCGACAGGATATAGAGTTGCTTGGCAATAGATGAATCGATGCCCCTTTGTCGTTGCCTCGTCAGTGACTGGCACGGCTCCAGCAGCAGAGCAGCCTACAGAGGATACAAAGCAGGTCCAAGCGAATAGCAGACTCCTGAGTGCGCCGACGAGATGGGTCAACACGTTAGAATCAACAAAGCCGCGGGAGATGCCAATGAGTCGCGCTGTCGGCAGTACTTACAGCAGAAAGCTGTAGGAAGAGCTGTTGCTTGAACAGATCCACAGCAGAGGACGAGAAAGGCGTCGAGATGTCCCGGCCGCCTCGAGCTTTCGAAGATTGAAGAAGAGCTTGAACTTTAATTCCAAGCAGTCGGTACAGCAGACAGACACTGTCAACATCGACACTGCGACTACACAGCACTGGCTCTCCCATCCTGACGACAACAAAAGCGCCAGTAGATTGCGTGCATTTCTTACGTAGCTCTCCCGGCTCGTGCAAACTGTACCGCCTGTCAGCCTGGACCTCCTGCTTCTGTGCACAGCTTAGCCTAGCAATGCAAAACATGCTGTCCTTATTGACGATGGCGCCATCTTGCACACGCATTGACGCAACGTTCTATTTGCGACAGTCAGCTTCGCCTGAGAATAGCAGGTACAAAACATACCATCTAGCGACAAACTCCCTCTCAATGACTCTCTTGACTCTAGGCGCAGCGGCTTCCTCTTCCTCAAAGTATTCAGCCTCCTCGTCGTCATCTGTCAACACAACAGCCTGTTTCACATCCACTCTTTCAGGCGTCGCTTCCCTCTCTTCTAGACCTTCTATATCCAAACCACCTTCGCCCTCGTCACTATCAATTCCCTCAGCTAATCGAGCAGCTGCAAGTGCCTTATCCCGCTTCTCTAGAATCTTGTCCGCCCTTTACTCGCTCATCAGCCTTCTTCTAACTTGAAGCAATTGAGAGAGGACTCGCCTATTGAACAGACCACCCGTTGGCGCACCGCAAGCGAAACATTTCGGTGTCTTTGCGAATCGATTGATGGCGCATTGAGAGCAGAAGTAGTGCCCACACCGAGTGACGATTGGGTCTGTGAATGTTTGACGACAAATCAGGCAGGCGAAAGGTAGTTTCTCTTCCTCGTCTGATTGTTCTGCTGCGGCATTGCTAAGAGACCCCTTTAGCAGATTAAAATGAGAGCAGGGCGAAAAGTCATACGCTTTCGGTCTATCGGATAGATACATGTTGTCCATCTGCCAGCCTTGGACATAGTCTCCACGGTCGTGCAAGAACTATAAATCAATGTCAGAACGCTTATACTGTTGCCTTCTCTTCCTTACCTTGCAAGAATCGCCAAAGCCACCTGGAAATTCGGAAAGACCAATCAGCCTGAGAGAAGCAGATAGCATTGTGACGTACAGAACCCAGTCTCCTTATAATCCTTGCAAACATCCGGTTGAAAGTCGGTGATCGTTATAGTCCGCACATTGCTAGGCCCAGCAGTAGCCGTGTACTTTGCGCTTGCTTTAGGTAGTTGAGATGTATAGCTTTTGGCGCCTCTATACAGGCCATCATCCTTGTTTTCCCTCTCAGTCAGCAACGCCGCATCTTCCGCTGTCCTAATTTCAGGCGAAGCAGATCGTTCTTTGCCAGGATTCACAGACTTCTTGCTGCTGAACCGGATGCCCACGTCCTCGTCTTCGTTGTCAGATACTTCTGTTCTCGTTCGTTTCGGTCGATAGGACGCCGAAGAGGCCACTAAAGGCCCGGCTAGAGCTCTTTTAGGTGCACGATAGACTTCTGATGCAGCGGCCGTAGGAGCTGCGTCCTCAGCTGCTCGCTTGCGGGTGTTGGTAGGTCGGTTTTTGGACTTCTTGATAAAGGCAACGGTGGGCTCTGACATGACTGGACACGGTGTTCTAGGGACAGCTGAGAAGTCTGAGAAGTACACTGGGCAGACTGCGAGAGAGTGGCTACAAGTGGTCAAGCGCGCTGAGCGTCGACGGGTCTTTCACAAACGGTCTCGTTCGCCTCGGCATATTGGTCTTAGCCCATGTTCTCAGTGCTGTCTCAGTAATCCACAGGCCCGGTCTGCTGTCTCTGTACATCCGTCACCAAATACTTCAAACCGGGCTAGCAGACCTGCAACTATCGAGGAGCTGAAGGCACTGCCAGTACTCGCGTCTATAGTCTGGACTTGCCTGCTTATGTAGGACTCTTTGCTCTCGCGGCATTGTGGTGTCGAAGTTGTGACAGATTAGCGCATTGGACAGTACGCTCTCCTTGGCGCTCTCGTTGGCAATTCAGCCTTTTCTCATCTTACGGCATTGCAGAAATGCCGCCTCATGTACCAGACGAGCTGATCGTGTCCATCTTCGGATACCTCTCACCCGATGAAGACCGCTCGACTCTGGCAGCTCTGTGCATGACATCCAAAGTGATGCTCAATATCGCGCGACCCATGTTGTATTCCGATCTGTCTGGTGTACCTCTGTCGGATGTCGCATTAATCAGAACGCTCGGCGAGAAGCATACGGGGATTTTGGGGAAATATGTGAGGAGAGCGGCGATTGAAGTGGTGCTAGAACCCGTGCTATTCTTGGCGGATGAATACTCGGCGAGTGACGAACAAAAGCAAGAGCGACAGCGACAAAGAGAAATACGCCTGCTACAAACTCAGATCGCCTGGAACCAAAGTTTAACCTCCCTGTACTCTTGTCCTCACCTTCAGCACTTATCTATCTCGACAAGTTACGAAGAACATCCTGTGTGAAGATCGCTTGGAGATGGCAGATTTACCCTGTGTTAAACAATTTCTCTACATGCCGTTCCTCCCCTCCCTCACCTACCTTTCGCTCGGCGAATTCGGCTTTTTCGCTGGCGCATTCGACCATTTCACACAGCTAATCCTTGCTGCACCCCGCCTGGACACTCTTGATGTAACAAATATCAATGCAAGATATCTGTTCCCGCCGATTTTGAAACGCATAGAAGACAACCCTGATTCAGCGCTGGCTCTGCGTACCTTGTGCTACGAGGAGCTCCTGGAAAGAGGCTACGATGTGGACTTTGACCCAGAAGATTGCTTACAATTCCTGCCTTTGTCAAGATTGCCATTCCTGAACACTTTTCAGTATAGGGGCGCAGGGATCAGCATCATGGACCTTGATGACAATCTCTCGCCCGCAATAGGAATCGAAGTTCTCACAATGACGCTCACGCAAGAGCACAGCTTGGTCGAGCAGGATAGGGACTGGTTGGATCAACTCGCAAGCTACTTTCCAGCTGTACGAAGTCTCGAAACCTATCTCAGTACAGATCACTCGCCACCTAGCTCAGGGGCATTTCCGAAACTGGAAAATCTGACTATCAATTATGAAGCCTCCGAAGTCCGTCTTTTCAGCACATCGTAAACCTCTTCGCTGACCGTCCTCCTATGCTTATCCATGTCCGATTCAACGTCAGAAGTCTGTCCGAGGCGATGGTCCGAGTTTGGTTGCAAGACATGTCCATCTTCGTCTGCGGAATGGCATCGACCGGTGTGGAAACAGTTGTCTTTGCAGGCGGTCGCTATCACATGACCTGTGTCAAGGAAGGGTATGCTTTCAGGCTACAGGATGGCTATTCAATTGTGTGAATCAAGAGGTTCAGGTGCGGTATGCAGCTGCCAGGAGTAAGGGGATCGACTGCAGCAGGCGGTTTGTGGGCCAGATAAGATGCGCGGCATGTGAAGGAGCACTTGGAAGACCTTAACCGCTCAGCGTCACAAGAGAAACAGCAGGACGGCTATTGGAACCGTCAAAAGGGCAAGGCTATGTACAGCACAACAATTGACTCGTTCATGCAATCTGCTTGCGAGGGCCGTTGACCTACGAAGGCCGTTGCGACTTTGTCATTGACGCTTGGACCTGAAAGTGATAACAGGAAAGTGCGTCGGTCCTGCCGTTCGATGCCATCTATGCGCCCATTCCTCGATTACGGTAATGGCCGTATGCTTCAAGATGCGTAGGACCATGTCTGTCGGCCTTTCAGCCTTATTTGCACGATACTGTTTGTCGCTGATTGAGTCATTGCAACTAAGGTCAATGTGTATCTGAATAACGAGTCAGTGTGAAGCATGAAGGCGGAAGCAGATAGCCCGACTTCTCTGACACTAGCAATCTGCTCGGCCAGGTCGATATCAATGATCATGGGACCGGCTATCTTGTTGTCCGATGGATGCGGAACATGTGTGCTTTGCTTAATCAGCGTGTGCTCTTGTTCCGTCAGCAACCAGACAATTTCAATGACTGTTCGACGGTGCGTGATTGGATAATGGCCAGACGCAATGTCGTCCCAGACATGGACATCCATGCCGAAAGAATGCAAGATGTCCAGCTGTGTTGGGTGAAGAGGATGATCTGGAGAAGTGTGTTTGGAAGTAGCAGGGATGTAGCACTGGTGCAAATGGAAAAGAGCGTTCGCAGGGAAGATCTGCATCTCGTCCCCTTTAGAAATTGAGAATGCTCCAACACTGCGGTAGAGAGATGTCGGATCTTTGATCCCGTCAATAGCTGAAGATGTCCAGGTAAGGATTGGCAGCCCCTTTCCCACGTAAACACATGTCGCCATCACTAGCTGGAAAAACAGGACAGCTAAAGTTGGTGAGGCGTCATCCGTGCAAGACTTGACGCCCTGTAGCTGCTTATCCACTTTCAATACTTTCATTCGGCCTGCAGAATCGGGTGCATCGGATTTGGACAAAGGCTTCAGCCGACGGAAGGCTAGCTCCGCTGTGCATATAGTCCAAACTATGCCATACGGTTCGGCGAGCGCGCGCAGTGTGATCTCGATTGTATAGTCTTCGAGACGAGTTGGAGGAGGAATGCCTGGCGTGGACTTGGGGAATTGTCGAAGCTCAGACCACGAGTAATCGCATACGGCATTCGGCTGAGATGCCCTTAAGTCAGGCATCATAGACACTTCCCAATGCGGCCTCACGTTGGAGTAATGCAACTTGCTGTTTCCGTTGGCGGCCATTGACAATGATCCGAAAGTCTTTAGTAAATCTTCGTGGACTTTGTCAGCCAGAAAGAAGGCACGCTCGCGCGACTCTCGCGTTAACAGAACGGGGCTGGAAGTATTCGACGCTGGAGCTGCGGAGCCTTCTCCTCGTTGATTAATAGCAGTGATCGAAGTGCAGGAGAATCTCCGACAAAGTCAGACTTGGAGGAAAGATATTGTAGAGGTCGAAGAAGAGCCAATGAAGTGTATTGTTCGGAAGAATGAGAAGAGGGGCAATATTTTCGAAGGTCATTCAAGATGAGGCCGTGCAGGAAGCTGTATTCTCGCAGACCCGGTAGATGTGAGTGACGCGGAGGAGGCGCTGACGGTACTGAACAGCGACACGGCTCCAAGCTACTTCTGCCAGCCATGGAAGCTGGAGATTGACAGGCTGGACCGGACGATATCGATCTGTCGGCTCAAAGTGTCAAAAGGAATGTTTTTCAACGGGATGAGAGTATACGAACAAATTGCCAGATCCAATCGGTCTCTGACCTAAAGACAGAGTATCGGTCGTTCCGCCCTGCCCGACAAGGCAGAGCTTTTGTTTCAAAGAAAGCTTACATTTGGCAACGCAGAGACGACACCAGATATCCGCTCATTGTGTACAATGGAAAGAGCAGTATATGTAAAGGGGAAGAAAGCAGGAAACAGAAGAAGTAAAAGAACAGGATAATACAGATGGCAGATGCAATCAACTCTCGAAGTCAAGCTTCCTGAATCCCTCGACCTGTACGCTCTCAACAGTCAGGGCAAGTAGGACCGCAGTAGCATAGACTGACCCTATTATCCCTTATCATCTGCTGGTATTTCTCTGCCAGCTCGCCGCACTCTTGATAATGGTTGACCCTGCCTCTTTGCCTCAGCTGCTTGCCCTTATATTGATATTGCTAGACGCACCCTGATTCGCGCCAGCATTTCTGTAATGCCTCTCTTGTAATCCTCGCTTCCATTAAAGCTACCCAACTCTCTCGAATTACCAGAGCTCGTTTCCTATTCAAGTCTGTCGCACACACAGTGAGCGCAGAACCACTGTGAGCTTGTCATCAAGACACACCTTTGATCTCTGCGAGCTTCTCAGACACATCTGCCATATTGTCGTTGATGCGAGAAGACCCTTGTTGGCAAGCGACAGCGACTTGTTGTACTCTTTCGCAATTTCAGTTTCAGTTATACCCTAGTCTCTTATACCAGGTCGCAGGTCGGCCAAGGACTATGATATCCCGTTTGCTCTCGTTGTCCAAAACTTTCCTGCATGCATCTTTACTCGTCGTCTTACTGTGTCTCTATGGCTGCACACGAGCCTTCTCTCATATCTCCTATCGCTCGAAACGATCATCTGCCTCCGCTAGCGACATCGAACAAGATTTAAAGCGGTGGAAGAAAGTACCGAAGCACTTGGCGCTCAATTTCGTACCTTCTACGAGAGCCATGTCGAGGCAGGATAGGCTGTTACAGATAGCGGAGGATGCTGCTGCTTGTTTAGGGTGGTCAGCGAAATGCGGTATGGAACGGATATCGTTCTATGACGCTGAAGGTACGTCAATTTATGCTTCCTTTGGACCAAGCTGATTTGAGACAGGCCTAATCAAACGCAACGCACATAGCTTCAAATCACTACTTCTTTCCCTATCATCAGTCACGATATCAGATCTATCTTCTCGACCGACCTTCAAAGTGAAGATCAAGAGTGAAGAAATGACCATCTACCTCGTAGCGGAAGAAGACGGGAAAGCATCAATAGCGGATGCCACGGCTATATTCTCCGAAGCGGTCCAGAACAAGATGCTGCAGTTACAGGATATAGACCTGCCGCTCTTGAACGAGAAGCTAGAGTGTATGTGCAATACTTTTGTGTTTCATATTTAGCTTACTTTGTACAGCTACACAACGCTCACCCGAATTGATGATCGTAGCCGGAGGTCGTCAACTGAAATTACACGGTTTCCCGCCCTGGTATATCCGTTTGACTGAAATCTAGTCCGTCTTTCTCTCTTTCAAGTATCCAAGCTAACATCACAAACAGTCATGAACCTTCCTTAGGTCTACTAGGACCTTCTCGACTCACCTACGGGACTTTCAAGCGGGCTATGGACTTGTATTCAGGTTGCGAAATGCGGTTCGGTCGTTAATCTGAAATAGGGTAGGCGAGTAGAAAGGTCGTCTTTCCTTTCAGTAACAACTTGCTACCGTCGGAACTCCATTCTGTTCTTCGGATCTCAAGATCGTTTTCTACTCCCGGTCAATCTCGATATCCAGAGACAGGAAGAAAAGGCAAGAACGCACTACTGGGTACACCCATGCCTTCCGCTCTTCCAGCTGGACTCCCATCATCGAACCACAGCCCTACACCTTTCTTACTCCAGGCAACAACAAGCACTTCATAATCCTCTCCCGGTTGCAAAGGCCTCCATTGCATACTTGATACCGGACTATCATACTCCAAGACGGATTTCAACCTCGTCCCGGAATAAAGAAAGACATTGTTCGGGTACTCCTGCACGCGAATAGCTAAATGTCGGGAAGAGGATGCGATTTGCGTTATACCGGTCTTGGAACCTGCTGGTGATGGTTTGGGTCGATGTAAGATGGAAGAGAGGACTGCTGTGGAAAGGGAGAAGGGAATGATTGAATAGCCTCGAGTGAGGGAGAGCCAATCGTTTGCTGGTGCTCTATGTATTGGTGTCGGTGTAGAAGAGGAAGAAGGTGATAGTGAGATGGTTTGGTTTGTCCATGTAAGGGTGCAGATTAGGTAGATCTGTGGGAACATCAACGGGGAATGTGACAAAAAGGGAACGGACACTGACTTGTGATGAATAATCCCCTATAATGAGATGCTCATTGGACCAAGTGACGCAGCGGATACCTAGTCCGGTTGTTGATGGAGGGACGAAATGACAAAGATGTTGGCCGGAAGGTGAATAGATGTGTATGGCTGATTCAAGGGCAGACTCCCAGATTGCTAGGTAGCGACCACAAGGTGAGTATGAAAGATCGGCAGCATCGGTCGTAAGCACGTCGAAGGACTGCAAAGAGATGAGATGTGAAGAAGAAGATTAGGACCGCTCACGCTAGCTTGCTGCCAATGTGACTTCCCGTCATAAATGCTCACCACATCCTGCCCTTCCACTCGCCGCAAAAGAGCGAGATACCGCTGTTGGTGAATAGCCCAACCCTTCTTCGGCCAAGGCATATTGACGAAAGGTTTGCAAGTCTTGTCCTTGATAGTCCAGATTGTTACTCTGAGGCCGACATCTGACCATATAGCAATACTGGTGTTGTTGAGAAAGGCAGCATGTGTAAAACCTTCAATTCCTGGATTGATGTGCGCTAGTGGTTCGGGCGCATCATGCGAAAAGAGCTTGATCTCTGCATCTTCCTTTGTGACAGAACAGCAGAGAATAGAGAGGCCATTACTGAGGCAGTCTATGAGCATACCAAACTTTACCGAAGAGGCTGCTCACGGGCTAATCTGGACATCATGGATAGCAGCGCTCGAGCGAAAAGTCTGGATGACATTAAGATTTGTCGCATGCCGTAGAATACAGAGCTTGTCATTGTAGGAGACGAGATATTGACCCGTTTGATTAAGTTTGCATGAAGCGCCGGTATACTGGGATGAAAGCTCCATTTGACCGATTTGACGGGCGTTGCACGCGTATTAGTGTTATCAGAGCTGGTGTGCGAGGCGGCACAGCTATCTCAGCTGTATTGGGCCGGTCATATCTGTCCAAGAGATGTTTGTTTTGATTTTGAGGGTTGCTCTCAAACAAGCAAATGGCTGCAAGAGGCAAGGCAACAGCGCCAGTGAGGAAGCCTTCAGCATCAATTCGGCCACCTACAGGCAGAGTCCCATCGAGAAGCGCGAGATCAGCAACAGACGACAAAACTTCTTTTGGCAATGCATCCAAAGTCGAGTCCTCGAGCATTCAAGTCGCTGTACGCTGCAGAGGCAACGAGACTTTGCAAGATGACTGTGTGATTCGAACGAATGGAACTCGAGGCGAACAGCTCGTTGTGTCGACTTCTGCATCAACACCGGTTGCCGGACCTTCTTCGTTAGGACCATCTCTATCCACAGTCAAGAAGAATGCTGCTCCATCGAATCCTAACGAGAAAGTCTATCCTTTCGACCATGTCTTTTCAGCCGACGCAGATCAAGCTCTAGTCTATGAGAAGGTCGTCTCTCCTTTACTGGATGAAGTTCTGCTAGGATACAATTGTACACTCTTCACCTACGGTGCAACCGGCTCAGGAAAGACGTTCACAACAGAAGGAGACCTAACACCCGTTCTAGGCGGTTTCTCCTCCAAAGCAGGCGTCATTCCTCGAACTCTTTATCGACTGTTTCACCTGCTTGAAGAAAGACAGCAAACTGAATTCTCTGTCCGCGTATCCTTTGTCGAGCTATACAATGAAGAACTTCGCGATCTGAACTGCGCGACTTCCCTCGACCTCACACCGGAATCTTCTTTACTTCAGCCAGAGCTCAAAATCTTTGACGACAGCGCAAAGAAGGGCGTCATCATTCAAGGCGTAGAAGAAACGCTCATCAATTCTGCCGCAGAAGGTATTCGAGTCCTCACTCGCGGCTCGCAAAGAAGACAAATCGCAGCTACAAATTGTAATGATCGCTCTAGTCGATCTCACTCGGTCTTTTCCATCACAGTACACATGAAGGAATCAGCAAACAATTCGTCAAATGGACCAAGCAGTAGTAAAGCAGCGGAAGATTTGTTGAAAGTGGGCAAGATGAATTTGGTTGATTTGGCTGGAAGCGAAAATGTAGGCAGAAGTGGAGCGAAAGAAGGGAGAGCGAGGGAAGCTGGCATGATCAATCAGAGTCTCTTGACATTGGGAAGAGTCATCAATGCGCTGGTTGAAAAGAGCGCGCATATTCCGTATCGGTAAGTCGACTATCCACTCTATAGGCTTGGCTAATTCTTAATAGGGAGAGCAAACTCACTCGATTGTTGCAAGACTCGCTCGGCGGACGCACCAAGACTTGCATCATAGCGACTATCTCTTCGTCTCGTTCCAACCTAGAGGAGACCATCTCCACACTCGACTATGCCCTTCGCGCTAAGTCCATCCAGAATCGACCTGAAGCCAATGCGAAGATCACGCGCAACGCTCTACTGAACCAATACGCTACCGAGATCGAAAGACTTAAAGCCGATCTGCTCGCAGCAAGGGAGAAGAATGGTATATACCTCAGTGCAGAAAGTTGGTCCGATATGAGTTCGGAGCATGAAGGAAGAAGAGTCATGCTGGATGAAACGAAGCGGCAGGCAGATCTGTTGGATATGCAATTGCGGACAATGAGCGAGCAGTTTGAGCATTCTCTGAGGCTGTTGACGACAAAAGATGGGGAGATCAAGGGATTAGCCGAAGATTTGGAAGGCAATGTCAGTCAAGTGAGAACGTTGCGAGGAGAGTTGGATGATTGGCGAGAAAAGCTGGAGAGAGAAACAACTTTGCGCAAAAGGAACCAGGCTTCGAGGAAGGAGTGGAAGTCGACAGCAGGAAGAGCAATCCAGGATACTGAAGGTCTGCGAGAAAAGATCGGTGAGTGAGATCCGCTTGTCACTCCGCAGGCTGCTAAATTAGTTTGACAGCTCGCAAAAAGACTGTAGAAGCGCACAATGCGACTACAATTTCGCAAGCTCGCCGAACAATCGACAGTTCGACTAGAGATCTGTCTGCAGATGTACAAGAAATTGCAGACGCACAGCAACAGTTTGCGTCCAATCTGGCGAAGTCTGTCGAAGCCGATGCATCAGAGCATGCCAAGGTAACATCGTACTTCTGCTTTCTGCATCAAGCTGAACCGTCCGCATAGCTTGTCGAAGCAAATCAAGCAGTCCTGCAAAGCCAAGAGACTCTGCTCGAACAGGAGCTCGAAGCGGCAAACAGCACGTCAGCCGGTGCTCTGTCGATGGCAAGTTCTTTCGTCAAGGCGGTCGAAGAAGCAGTCAACACGATCCAATCGGCGATCACCTCCCACCAAAGCCAATCTCAGCTCGCATCTACTACATCGGCAGACAAGCTCTTAATCATATGTCAAGAAATGATGACCTCTGTAATTGCCAGACAGACATATTAATGCCGGCTACGCTGACCTTGCCTATAGACCTCGAAAGCTTTCGAAGAGCTTGCATCGTTATCAAGAAGCTCTTGCGAAACAAATGCTGCTATACTCACCAGCAATGCCGCTTTGCTATCGAAAAGACGCGAAGTAGAAATACAGGCTCAGGCTGAAGAGGTATGTGACTTGCGTGCGTTGCGATTCTGCCCTCACAAACTCGTAGAACAAACGCTTGAAAGCTCAGAACATGGCACTCCAGCAGATTGTCGACGAGCAACAGAACGACCTGGATCGTTTCGAGGAGACCATGCTAGCATCGATGTCAGCTCAATTAAAGCAACTCAAGAAAACGAGAACCAGTTCACTTGCAGTACAAATCGATCGCGCACATTCCGGTCTCAATGCGTCGCATACAGCTTCCAATAAAGCGCACAAGTACAGGATAGCAGACCTTGATGCCGTATCAACACAGGAACAGTTGGTTGCCCAATCAACTGCAGCTACTGCAGAACAGATTGCTGAATTCGCGTCGAGTCAGAAAGAGGTCAGCACATTCTCTGCCAGCTCGATGTGCGTTAATGCTGACGCGCTGTACAGGGCGTCTCTATGTTCAAGTCTCACTTACGCAAACACATGGATCAGACAAATGAAGAACGGACTGCCATCACGACTCCATTCCTCGAACAAAGCAGTAAGGTCAATGCAGACCTTTCAGCACACGCTAAGCACTGTAAGCATCTGCATTGTTACGCTTGCGAATTCCCTCTGATCATCAACAGTCGGTGCCGAGTATACACGCTTCCACGATGAGCAGCGGCAAAGTACAGTAGCCTTGATTGGACGCTCACAAGATACATGCCAGCAAGTCAAGACTGGCCTAGAAGATATCTCAGCAGCATCGGAAGCAGCATCTTTTGCTGTGCTCGAAGCCATCTCCCATCTACAAGACGACAGTTCTTCTTCGATGCAAGAGCTGCAGAATAAGCTGAACATTCTATCGACAAGATCGGAGAGTCTCCTTGACCAGAATCTGAAGGTCGATCTTCCGACGAATGCGACACCCGAGAAGCGAGCCTGGCCAAACTATGCGGCTGACGACTCGCTCGACATGGACGTTGAGCCCCTTCCTTTATTAGCTGCTCTGCAACAAAATCCGAACACTTGCAGCAAAGCGGACCCTATACTGGCCCCGATAGCACAGCCAAAGCAGCGGAACATCTCACTCGCGTTCAAGGTCCTGCAAGATAAGCAAGCGGGTAACATCATGTCTGTTGTGGCTGCGCACACGAAGCCGGAGCCCGGAAGTCGGGCAAGTAATAGAAGATAATGAATGCTTTGTGTCATCGGGTTGTAAAGTTACAAGTGTATGTTGTCGTCTAGATGTTGTACAATAGAGTATTCCGTTTACTTTTGCATGTCGTTGTCCTATTTGCGAGATTTCACCTTCTTGGGTGCCGGCACATCTCTGTTACCGCGTGAGCGAGCTTCCTACAAGCTGACAATAGCTTACACTTTGGGTATGAGGACTTCTATATCACTAGTAGACGGCTCTTTCCGTTTCTTGCTCTTCGAGACTGGTCTTGTGGTAGCTGTTGGCGTGTCATCATCTTCGCCATCCGATACCGCGATCACATCTTTGCTAACACCCATGTCCACCTCTCGCGCTGAGACACTCGCGCCTATAGAGCCTGTGTCCTGCAATTGATGCCACACCGAAGTACGTTCTGTTGCTTGCTCCGAAGCAAATAGGCTTTGCGGTTCTCCGTCTGAGCTGTCAGCTACTTCGATTACGGCAGCCGCGCGACATGGTGCTTCCAAAGCTTTGACTTGAAAGAGCGACATGTTAACAGCGCCTGCATTGGATGCCCATGGAACGATGTCTTTTGTATTGGCCAAAAGCTGATTGGGCAAGTTGAGTAACTGCCATGGGTCGATGTCTTGTGCTTTCTTCGACTTCAGACCGGCTTTGGCATTATCGATATTGAAGAGGTCAGGCGTAGTTTGACAGTATATCAATACTCGACGGCGGATGCGCTCTGCTACTTTCGGCGGCAGAAGCAAAGCAGATGTATTTTCGAAAGTCGGATCAATAGCTAACGATTGCAGAGGTCAATACCTGCAGCAGTGGGAAGAAGCGAACACATACTTGTGAGCAGCTGTACTAGAAGGTCTTCTATATTGTCAACATTGGCAAGCTGCACCGAGAGCTGGTCTTCGTAGCCATGCTATAGAAAATTGAGCTCTCGCAAATGTGAACTCGCAAAACCTTACCTGTAACAGCCTATATAGGACATTGACAATGTGCATTGTGATATCAGAACGGTCTTTCATTGTCGGCGAGGACCGAAGCAGAATCCGTAGACTACCAAGGATGACTGGCAACAGAATACAATCGGAGTCACTTGCAGAGGATGAAAAGCAGTCCAGAACATAGGCTGCACAGCTCTTCCAGGCATTCAACAGGGCCTCATATTGCTCGGTCGCAAAGTGAGAAGTGGACCAATCCGAAGTAGACATAGCTGTTGCAAAGCGTTCGATCCGCATATAGTCGTCAAGCATTTGTTGCTCTGCTCGATCAGTGTCGCTAAAGGCGGTGAATGCTTCCAACAGGTTGGCAACAAGAGCTTGGTAGAGCTTGAATACGAATGTATTAGGGCAGAAGGGAAGGTGAGGAACAAGGAGCTCACAAGATTCACTTCTGTGGATGAACAGCTTTTCACTACATCTTGAACGACTAGCTCTACACCACTAAGGGATAGCCAGTCTTTCAGAATTGCCTGTAGCTTTGTGACCGATTCCTCGAGCGACGAAGTTGCTGTAGAGAGGCTTTCTAACGAACCGATCATGGAAACCCGCAGTCTATTAAAGCACCAAGGAGCATCTATTGGAATAACTGGGCTCAGTGTCTCTCTAGTCTCTAATTGCGCAAGTACCTATATTCGGCACCGCAAGATCGCCAAACTGATCTGCCAAAGCAGCATCGCCTTTGAGCGCGCATCGCTTGGTGAGTAATCGAGGATGTCGATCAAATACTGCTTGGGCTTGACTGGAAGCGCAGATAGCTCGGGCGACTTCCTTGTAGCTTTGTCTTTCGCCAGCATCGTGGGATTTGCATAGCTCCGCTATTGTATCGCAAAAGAGCTCCATACTGTCCGAATCGAAGAGAAGCTCTTGTAGTTGCAATTGAAGGCCTACACGAGGCAGAGCAGATCTGCTGCTCCAGGTGGAAAGGTCAGACGGTATGCCAAAGAGCTGAGAGATGAATGAGGCGGTCGTCGATCCGCGTCGGATATTTGGCAAGACGTAACATCGGATCAACATCTGCAAGCTCAATACTCCTGCATCCACAAGTGATAATAGTAAGTCCTCCAGAGATGGACTCGGCGAGGCTGCTTCTAGGCCAGACAGCGCTGTTGCTTGCAGGTTATCGTGCATACGGCTGTCTAGTTCGTGCAGTAATCTGCAGATGGCACGGATGTTTGATTCGTCGACGGTGGACAGGCAAGCAGGCCAAACAGAAGAGGTCGACAACCGAGGCAAAACGTATGAGACCACTTGCGCGATCTCCTCATCTGTGCTGGAATTCGAGAGCGTCGCAAGTTCGGGCAAAGTCAGTGCTCTTGCTTCTTTGGTGGAGTTGGTAAGATCAACCTGCTGATTCGAGATAGATCCAAACAGCGTCTGATAAGCCCCTTGAGCTGGCTTGGTCGATCGCTGATCTTCTGCGAGTGTATTGCTGGCAAAGTGAAGCGCGTCTTCTAGTTTGTGCAGCTGCTGCATGGGTGACCAAATGTGGCGAAGGGTGACTGTTAAGTCAACAGCTAGACGAGTGACGAAGACACTCGTTCGAGATCGAAGCACCAGGAGCACGAACTAGACCTTGCTTAGCGCAGATCTGATCAAGCATACCTTACTCACTTTGACTAGCGAGCGATAATCACCCAACTGAATGTAGACCGAGGCAACGAGACCAGCTTCTTGAAGGGTTATGTTGCCCACTCTGCCCTGATATCAGGCTGGCGCCACGAATTGGATGCAAGCAAAGCTTACCCCCTTGCTTCGATAGCCTGATTCAGCCAGTCATGACTGAGACGATAGCGCTCTTCGGCACTGGATATGCCCTGTACGGCCCGGAGCGCATCTGTACAACGAGAATCGTCTACAAGTCACGCTTAGCAGCTTCTGCCTTGGCTGAAGGAGAGTACGTACCCGTTGGAGTATCGGAGGATGTCAAGAAAGGCAAAGCCGCCAAAAGCGCTGTCCTCGTATACGAAAGACTTTTGCCGCTTTGTAGGACTTCCTCTGAAGTGATACCCATGACGATACGGCGCTGCGTCGTGGCTGAATCAGAGCTGCTGTATATCGGCAATTCCCAGAGCAGTCGAGCATGGAAACAAGTATCCTTCAAACATATGAGTTCGGCCATTCTATCTGCTAAGATGGTTTCAGGCGCACCTTCTCTTGCCTTAGGCGTGTTCCACCTCGAGAGATAGCCCATTGCAAATGAGCACTGTAAGAGTAAAGGCTCTCTTCCTGCAATTCGGCAAAAAGGCTAACGAGATCAGACACGTTGATATGATCTCTCTTCTTGTTCGCCTCATCCAGCCAATCGACGAGCATA
The DNA here is from genome assembly GCA_039545315.1 of Kondoa malvinella. Lineage (NCBI taxonomy): Eukaryota > Fungi > Basidiomycota > Agaricostilbomycetes > Agaricostilbales > Kondoaceae > Kondoa > Kondoa malvinella. The sequence continues at coordinate 2,925,958 of BCIM01000001.1, read as the reverse complement.
GATTGTAAGCTGAGGCCATGCGACTTGATGCGAGACTGAGCAGTAATACAGAAAGCGGATGCGACGTATTTGCGATGAGGCCCGGATCTGGTAGACGATACGGTCCAATCAAGTAACAGAAAGATCTGATGCCGTACTGAAGCATTTCCTATGCTGAAGAACTGTCGACAGGCATCGTCTACAGCATAGCTTGATGGCAGAGTGTCCAGAAAGGTGATGCTCTTGTAGTCGTTGCTCAAAGTAATGTCGATGCCGTCATTTTCTTGCTGAAGTACGAGCCATCTGTTCCTCGCGATGATGCTTGCGATAGTGTCCGCGAAGCCATCATCTTCCGCTGCTTTCAAAGCTTCAACGAGAATGTCCTGATGCGCGAGCCAAATAGGAGAGCTGATGAAGGCTGTCGAATTCATAGCGAGGACAGCCTGTCTGAAGTCAACATGATTCGCGCTCAACAACGCTTATAACGCACTCTGATTGTCTTCTGTAGCTTAGCAACAAGATAGTCCTTCGGAGCTACAAGGGTCTCCAGTGCTGCCAACTGATCACAACACGCGTGCACAACTCTTGTCAAGAAGCCAGTCTGATCCGCTGCTTCATAGATGTATGGCTCCGCAAAGTTATGAATGAAGCCAAGAAGACCAAGATGAGCAGAATTGAGCTGTTCGACAATGAAGGTGTACAAATACGAGCAAGACAGAAGTCCTTGCTGATACATCAGGATCGACAGCGCTTCACTAAAAGCTATGGATCAGCGAAAGCCAAAACTGTTGAATGCCGACCGACATGTAGGCAAGTCTTGCTAGCCATTTCTTGCGCATCTCAACATCGCTCAACACGCTTTTCGCTTTTGACTTGATGCTCATGCCTGGACGAAGAACCATGTTGGTGCTAGGCAGTGGTATTTCGCTGAGCGTTTTAGTGAGCCCGTCGCATAAGACCGTTGTCCATTCTTGTGAAAAGCCTGGAGCAGAATTTGTAGACGCTCGACTCTTTTGGTTGTGCTATCCGAGCCGCTTAGCACAATGAAATAGCTTCGAAAGGCCAGGACGCACAATCTCGCTAGCTCCCACTACCTGGACATACCAAGCCGCTCTATCAATCGGAACTCTGCGCGTGATGAGCATCTCCAAAAGCTTCTCTCCTCGATAGCCGTGCGGTACGCCCTTTGAGAGTTTCGCGATAGGCACAGCTGGATTCGCCAGATCTGTGACCCAGGCTTCTCGCTTTTGGTCTGTCAGAGTGACTCTATTCGGTAGCTTGAAAGTATGAGGGCTGTAGGGAGGACAGTCAGCAGTGCTTGATACGCAAGACGATTGGCGAACGCTAGTTTATCGTGATCTTTGTCCTGCTGCTTGAGCACATCCTTGACCAGATTGGATAGATGAGGCAGTAGCTTGCTGTTGCTGATGCTGTCGTATAGACTCGAATGTGCAGAAAAGCCTTCCGTCTGCCAACCCAAAGTCGTTCAGCAGTGCTTTTAGAGCTGTCGAGAAATCGAGCTCACGCTGCCGCCAACGATGACAGGAGTAGAGAAGCCACTTCTGACAGTCTGCTCGTTCAACGTATCTTCCTGTTGGCCAGGATGCGTGGCATAGACACCAGGTATTGGTCCAAGTGCGATATCTCCATTGTCGCTGCGACACAGCGGATGCAGCCAGGATGGTACTCGCAGGTCCTTCATGATATAATTATTGGTATCTGTGTATTGTCGAGCATCATACAGTAGTCGTCGGCATGAGTTGGCCAAGTTCGTTGACAAAGCAATAGGGCAGGATTATCTCCATAGCGCATGCAGTGCAGAAGGAGCAAAGCATACAATCATAAATGCATGGAATAGGAATCATACAAAGTCATACATTCCACAGCCTGTGCCTACTCGTCCGCATACCGATCGCTTCTACGACTTGGTCTGACCAGTCCGAAAGGTACACCACTACTGTCTACGGGACCGCGACTCTCGGAAGCTGGAGGCGAATGGTTCTCCAGGCATCGAAGACGTCGCAGACCGGCCTGTAACGGCGCTGCAGGAGTTGGCGAGCTGCCGAGTAGGGAAAAGAGCGTTGCTGTCAAGCCTTCTTGTACTTGAACCAAGAACTGAGCCGCAACGTGTGGAGCTGAATGAGAGGTCAGCTCGCTGTATTGACTTTTGGAACTAACGTACAGATATCATAAAATCGACAATCGACATCCAATTGAACCCCTTCCATGCAGGAATAGTCACCTGGCGCTGCATGCCGAGGTAACAACACATGCAAAGGTCCATCTAGCCAGGCTTGCTCTTGCACGAAACCCGCTTCTCCGACCGTGGTAGGAATGCCATTGATATTCACGGAATCTTCGTGGCCAGATAGCGCTAACTCAATTGGTGCATACTGATCAGCTGAAGGGCGGACGAAAAGACCGTAGATACGGGCAGCGTGGTGAAATTATCGCGACTAGCTGGAAGTAAGTGCTGTCCGGATAGTCTCGCACGCAGGCTCGCGCGACAGTGTTACTCAGCCTCACGATACCATCGTGATCTGCTGCTCGACTGGTTGCTTCTAGATGCACCGGAATCGCAGTACAGCGGAGCCAATTGTTGATTGAAGTGCGAAAAGCTGGAATGTCCGAGTTCAAAGGTCTCGCATGGCCGCAAAAGACGGGTAAGAAGGATAATTGTAGGAATTCATCTCTTTCCGAGAGCCGCAAAAGCTCGTTCGAGAAGCTTTGAAAATGTCCGGTAGTCATCGCGAGATGGAAACGGGGCAGCGCGCTCGACGACAGATATTATGACCATGCGAGCGTAGGTATAGACAGGGTATGGTGCTGTATATTGGGTATACGTTGGGTCTGGTGGTCCAAATAAAAGTGTCACATCCAACTTTGTTATTTTCAAGCCGCCTGTTCATTACAGGCCGGTCACAGACATCAACATTTTACAGTCTTGCTGTCTCGCTTGTGCTTGTCTTGCCCTATGCAATCAAGGTCCCTGATGGTTATAAGCTGGAATGAATCTGCACGAGGCAATCAAAGTTACCTTGCGGCTGGAAGGTACAATCTCGATCCAGTACTAGATAGTGAAGAATATCAGCGGAGAGCGAATAAAGCTGCAGTGAACATACGTTGTCAGGGTCAAGAGCGAACTGATGATTCAACCATCAACTGTGAGCTCAAAAGCAAAAACATAAGAGACTCACGGCAATGTGTCTCATCTTGCTGTAAGGATGCAGCAACTCTCAGTACTTCCCAAAAGTACAAGATAGCACGGGGCTTACCCATCCTGAGGGCGTTTCTATAGGAATGATATTCAGCTCGTTGTACTCAAATCTGACATGTGAACTCACCTTGAACTTGACACCGAGCGACTCCAAGCGGTCGCATGACTTTTGCACATCGTCGACAGAGATGGCAATGTGGCCAAAACCTGTCAAAGTACATGTCATTACATGCGAAACGCAGAGGCAACAGTTCACTGACCTTTGTGCTCGTCTTCGTTACCGGAGCAGTAGCCCTACAGAGAGCATCATTGTATGTTATACCCTGCAGCCAAGACTGCATACCTTGAAAGAAGAGTCCGATTCGGTGCCGTGGTTGCTAGACCGCAATGAACATCGATCTCTTCTAAGGTGTGCCACTTACTGAGTAAGCTCGAGGATACCTATGCCAGTATAAGCGAGGACCCACGCCCCCGTGGTGTAACTACACACCTTCTCGGCCGAAGCGCTTAGCAGCCTTCTCTTCAGCAGTCTCGTTACCACTTCCATGGCTGTAAAACGCGAACTTTGAGCATCTCATCAGCGAGAGGCTCAGGTCGTCGCTTACTCGAAAGCCAAAAAGTCTACTACATGCTTCAGAAATAAACGGATTTAATCACCGGAGCGAAACTCACAAAGCGTAAAGTCAGAGCTCTCGTGCTTGTCGATCAATTCCATTCCCTTTGAAATATCATTAGCCTTGATCAGCCGGTATACAGCATAAGATGGGACATACGAAGATATCGGTGTCTGCTCGGGCAGCCTGAGGTCAGCATCCAGCCAGCGATACTGGACAGTTCAGCTAACACTGCACGACACAGTCAACTTGGCAGGTGTGAAAGAGATCCAGCCACGTACGAATGGGATCGAGACCTGCAAGTCGTGCAACACATCAACACATGCGACAGAAATAGCAGACGGCAATTCGCGCACCTTAGGGTCTTTGACTGTAAGCAGGTGCCAAGCAGTAATCAGCCAATGCTGATATCCAGCGACGGCCCACTCACTTCTGAACATGGTGTCTTGACATTTACGCAAATCAGTCAAAACGGCACAACAGGTCTAGAACGAGCGTACGGTTAAAGCGAAAGCTTTCAGTCTCTGGAACTCGCGGCATGTTGAATCTAGCTGTAGTAGTGAAAGATCTGACGAGTCGTCGTGAGAGCATAAAATAGCAGCAGCGTAACAAGTCGATGTTGTCATTGTGGGGGCAGTCGACCGGGATGCGCAAGAAGCTTTAATGCACTGCAATACAGCTTTTTCTATTCCTCCTCGTCACTTTCCTCTTCTACTTCTTCCAATTTCTATCGAGCCGAATACTATTCAGCCAAGGCACGAATGAGGATGAAATGATGCACACCTTGACAAGCGGTTCAGCCTGTTTGAGGAAAGTCTGGCGACCATCTGGTCGAGAACCTTTGCTGTGCCAATAGATGATGGCATCGCTCGACAAGACATCGAGGTTGAAGAGGTTCTGCGGGGACAAATTAGTGCTGCGAAATTTCGCTCAAACGGTCTACATACCAGCAAGATTTTGACGAATGAGCCAGTCACGTTGCTGTTCTTGTAGCACCAGCTTTGAATTGCGTTGCTATAAGGACGAATGAGCATCGATTTACAGCATAACAGCAAAGCGCATACATCAGAGCGACTTGTGTACGACCATTCTGAGCAAAAGGTTCCAGGATAGCAGCCGTTTCCTACTCATGACTTAGAGCACGCCCAGACTTGGCCGAGTAAACCTTACCTTGAGCTCTTTGATCAATTCATCACCAGCACCAGCGGGATTCTCGGTCATATCCAAATTCGACACCAAGCCAGACCAGATAAGAGTGACGAAATCGACATCCGGAATCGCCTTTGATCTATCTTGATCTTTGAGGAAAGCGATAATCTGTAAGTCAACCAGGGTGGTTTAATCAGCTGTTCATGCCGAAGTATGCTCCTAGCCGACTTACCTCCTCATTACTATCGTTCCCAGCAATCATCTCTTTCAAATGAACAGCAGTGACCTTGAGCACCTCTTGAGATCGTTGTTTAGCAAACGTTTCCGTCACTTGGTCCAATCCAGCCTTTTTGAAGGCAGCTGCGAGTTCAGACATGGAGCGACGTGAAGCTGGAAGGAAATCCAAGAGGTCGTTGGCGCCGCCTCGACGAAGGGAGGAGAAGAGGTGCTACGATGAAATCTATCAATTTGATTATGGGTAAAATGATGAAGCTGCTCACATCGACAGATTCGCTGGTCAAGTATGTCTTCAGGTAGACAATCAGAAAAGCGAGGGTCGTGCCTGTCAGAGAACACAGACGATTAAGCTATACTATAGCTACTGAATGCGCCGCGCCCACTGACCATCCTTGACCAAATGATCCTTCTTGATGCTCGCAAGAACAGTAGGGGCAGCCACACCAGTAGTAACAAACACAGCAGTAATCATGGCCAATTTATCCTGGTTTGGTCTTGGGCCCGGAACAGCGACTCCAGGCAAAGGAGTGGACGAGCGAGAAGGTGGTGCGGAACCTGCTGCTGGTGGGGCAGACAAGTTGGGCAGAGCTGCTGAAGTCGTCACGGGTGTGTTGGCACCGGATCCTGGAGCGGCTTGAGCATTATCAAACTTGTTGACGTGCTGCAAGACTGCAGGAAGAGAAGTTTCTTCGAAATCCTCTGCAATAACGACAATCAGCGCGAGTTCTTTTGTAATGCTCGTAATGTGCGCACTTTGCAGGTATTTGTATCTAGACAAGGGATCAGCTTAAAGAGTAGCCAAAGAGAGGCTAGACATACCGACGAATCAGCTTATTAAAGACTTCAGCAATTTGTTTGATGTTGCCCAATTCAGCTGGTTCCTTTGCTGATCCAATGACAGAGAAAGGACAAGCTGAAGATCCATCTTGCAAGAATCCACCACCCGGAGCGAGCATGCGGCCCACGAGGAGCAATTGAAAGAACTCTTGTTCATATCTAGCATCAGGATATGAGTTAGAGAACAGTGGAGAAGGTATAAATACAACTCACTTGCGGTAGTCTAATACGCTACCAAGGTCATCTAGCTTTTTGGCGTAGCCGTCGAAATCACCGGCTGGGACAGCTTCAAGGTGTTTGCATAGAGTGTCGCGAAAGACTATCAGATGAATTGAATTTCCTCAGCCTTGCATTTCCGTGCTTTGACGAGACTGACCGTTTGGCTCGTGCTTTGCTGAAGCTTTAGCAACTCCCTGAACATTGTGAGTGCACTCATTAGCCGGCCGCACGGCTACCAGACAGGCTGCTCACCTTGCGTTGCTTGGTTTTGACACCTGCGAGAGACGGTAATGCTTGTTTCTTGCCTTTTATGCACAAGTCAGCCCCCTTTACATATAACCCGTGACCCTGTTACGCACCTGTCGGTCCAGTTGGCGGCGGAGCGCTCATGAACTAAGTGAGTCGCTTTTTGGGTGAAAGGTTGACGGCTTGTATACGATGTCTGGATTCCCGCGCCGCTCTATCAGCGTATGCCAGTGGTATTGCTGTGTGATCACGTACGTCCTATTCTATACCTTAGAAAAGGAGTTCGTCAAAGTCGCTGAGCAAGGAGAGGAAATTATAACATCCTTGCTTTCAGACAGCCAATTGAAATGGTAAAGAGGCATCTCATTTGCGCTGCTGTCTGCATGCTGCAGCTATGATCAACTCTCTCTGCGCTTTGTGCAGCCTCCCTTGATCTGCTGGCCCGTCCATCGATCAACTTGTCTGAGCTTACCTCTACCTCTGGACTGTCTCCGTCGTTCATTCCTCTCTACCTGCCTAGATGTCCTCGTATCTATCTTGTGTCACAAAGCTATCTTGTTCCGATAGGCGGCCTGAGACGCGTGCTGCAAGTTCGCACAGCCCAATTGTTTCCGTCCAAATGATTGGGCGTCTCCTCCTTCGCTCCCGATATTGCTTTTGCTTTTGCTTCTATTGATTGTACTGTGCCAGGCTCAAAAAGCTTTGACTTTCGGGGCTTATCTCGCTCGACTCCCTTCAAAAGTTCACATCATATTCTTCCAAGTTTCTTGCCCTATGTAACTCTGTGCTCTGGTGTATCTTTGTGCGCGTACAGAAGTTCACTTGCTGATCGAGGGTTGAGAGGCATTCTTTGACAACAACTCATGCAAGCGACCAGGCTGCCTACATACAATTGCTCGCTCCTTGCTAGCATGCAGTAAGGTTAATAGGTCATGTAGCAATAGAGACAGCATGAGGGACTACTTGCATATGTAACCTGTGTTCGACTGATTTGGCGCGTCGTCTCTCTCAACTCGTCACGACCAAGCACCCGACATTCTACAAGGCCCTCCCACCTTCTACGTACCATACGTGCGATGCTCTACGTAGACGCGCATCGTCCCAACGACCTAGACAAGCTGCATTACCACCATGACTTGTCTAAGCGAATTCGCGCTTTAGCTGGAACAGGACAAGATTTCCCTCATTTACTCGTTTACGGTCCATCAGGCGCAGGGAAAAAGACGAGAATCATGTGCACGCTTAAAGAATTGTATGGCAAAGGGGTAGAGAAGGTCCGTTATCTCGCTTGTCATGCTGCTGGGTATACCTCGGCTCACAAACGGCGATGTGGTCAGCTCAGGATAGATCAACGTGTCTTCTTGACTCCTTCGAAAAGGAAATTGGACGTGAATGTCGTGCAGAGCAATTATCACATTGAACTCACGCCGAGGTCAGTTTCCCGCCCATTTTGATATTGTGAGAGAGCTCAAGTCTGGGCACCAGTGATGTGGGAAACTGGGATCGTCATGTGGTACAAGACATCTTGAAAGAAATCGCTCAGACGCAGCAGGTCGATCTTAATGCTCAAAAACGATTCAAAGGTGCGCTCTCAACATCCTGCGGTCTCGTTACCGCTGCAGGTTGTTAACTGGTGCACAGTTGTGGTCATCAACGAAGCTGATCTGCTCTCACGAGACGCTCAGTCTGCCCTACGTCGAACCATGGAGAGTGAGCACTTTCGCTATTCCGCGTAGAATCAAGCTGATGACGAGCAGAGTACACTGGTAATCTACGAATCATCCTCTGTGCAAACTCTACAAGTCGCATCATCGGTCCGATACGAAGTCGTTGTCTCTTGCTTCGGGTTGGCGCACCTTCACAAGAAGAGGTCAGTACCATTTGCGCAGACTCTCAGATTGCTGAGTGCTGCGCGGTGATGATGACAGATCTGCAAAGTCATCTCCTATGTAGCAGGCAAAGAAAAACTCACCGTCCCAACACACGTAGCCGAAATGCTCGCCCGAAATTCAAACGGCAACCTTCGTCGCGCTCTACTTTCCCTCGAAGCGCTGCACACTCAAGATCCAGCCTTTACTTCCATTAGCCCCAACACGAAAGAAGGACTCGATACGATTCCTAGACCCGATTGGGAAAAGTATTGTTCTCAGGTTGCCGAAAAGATTTTGAGCGAACAAAGTCCAGAGAGGCTGTTGGAAGTGCGCGGAAGTCTGTATGAGCTCTTGGTGCATTGCATTCCTCCTACTTTGGTCATTTCTGTAAAAGCTTTCTCTCAGACCTTTCTTGAGCCAATGCTGATTCTCTGCATAGACAATCACCAAAAGGCTAGTAGAACGAGTCGACGAGACGCTCAAACCGCACATTGTTCGATGTGCAGCCATGTTTGAGCATCGACTCAAAATTGGCACCAAAGCGATTTTTCACTTGGAAGCATTCGTAGCGAAAGTCATGAGCTTGCAAAAGCATCACACTATGGGTGTAGGCTTCCTTTCGCTGTGCTACCGTGCGACTCTGATCTTGTGATCTCATTGTAGTATTTGGAGGGTATGTAGACCAGTAAAAGGGATTTGGTTGAGGTGAGTCTGCTGTTACACGGCCTTTGCGCGACTGACTTAGGTCGACAGATGTAATATACTTGAGCAATGCTCTGCTTTGGTCCATTCCCCACAATCCCATTCCCTCAGATGTCCTTCCTTGCTTTCCGTCTTTCTGGCCTCGTCGTGTCTTTTCTCATCACTCGTACAACGACGCGCTGATTCTCACAATGCATAGGGGTCTACGACTGAAGCACGGTTGTATTGTGCGTGTTATGTCAGCTGTGGATGAAATTGTAATTCTTATGGTTCCTGTGATTAGTCAAAATCCGGATTCTTCTTGTCTTGAACCTACAAGTGAATGACTGGCGAGGTCACTCGGAAAGCCAATGGCTCATACCAACTATGGTATACCCCAGGCGATACAGACAGAATTGCCTTTCGTTTTTTCCAGCCTCTGAAAGCCTTCCCTTCTGTGAAGTGCACTTATACGAAGAAATTGGCATATTGGCGAAATATGCAAGAAGTACTTACTGGGACCTAGAGGCGGCTTTAAGAAAGGAAGAGGATGTTAGCTTTAAAGCCAACAGAAACAAGTTGATGGATTTTGTGGAAGGTCTGGACGCGATACTGGGAAGAGGAGGAGCGGCATACGTGGATCTGCAGAAGTATTATCCTCGGGCGAGTGGTAGTCTTTTCGTCAAGGAGTTGCTTGACGGTGAGCGCCTATTGCTGAAGCGTAAGAGTTTTGCTGAATAATACAGCGGAGATTATTGCGAAGCTATACTCGCTCTCAAGTAGGCCATCAGACCTAAGATTTGCCTTAGCCTGCTGAAGATATAGACAGGTTACATCTCTACTCGACTGCTTGCTATCGAAAGTCAAAGTCAAGCACGCAGCTATGCCGTCGCGTCTTCGTCCAGTACCCTCACATTCACCGACGATTCCAATGAATCTGCTTCATTCGACAGTTCAGATGAAGCGCCTACGCCGTCTCAAGCTTGCTCGGCCCAAGTCCTCATTGAAGCAAAAGAGGGCTGTTCAGTGAAACAGCAAGAAGAAGAAGAGCTCGTACTTCGCCATAGGCTTACATGGGTTGACGGTGGGTTGCGCAACGATGAATCATAGGTACATTATGCTCTGCACTTTGCTCGACCTGCTCAGCTGATCCTGCAGATATAGGGTCATACATGCATGCTTGTTGGTCACAGGAGTATTGTGTATTCGTATGATTTGTAGACACGGACTACTCTGTTGTTGCATCATCACAGTCTCTGGTCATCTCGAGTGACTGGTCTATCCTGCGCAAGAACATCGCGTATCTGACTATACAAGCATTTCAATCTGCAATCATAAAGAATTGCAACCCTAATCAGACATGGACATTTCGCTCCCGCTTCTCTCCCTCCTATCCTTGCTCGCAACTCTAGGACTAACGCTCCTGACCCTTTCTGTAGCTTTGCCCTTGACTGGCTCAGGCGTCAAACTTCTTCTTCTCCTAGGCGGAGTGGGCGAAGGACGATTGGCTCTTCTCGGAGGGGAGCGAGATCGAGAGCGGATTGAACTTCGACGTCTTGGTGGACTGTCATCCCTGCGTCTGATTGGTGAGCGTGAGCGGACTCTGCGAGAAGGTGGACTTCTTGAAAGTCGTCTGCGAGGTGGAGAATCCCTTCTGCGCGGCGGATCGGGAGAAAATCGAGGAGATCTTGAGTAATCACGTCGACGAGGCGAAGGTGATCTCTTTCTAGGAGGTGAGCGAGATCGAGAAGAGGAGTGGGAAGATCGTCTGCCTCCGCCGCGAGAACGCGACGGTGGACTGGGAGAGCGGGAAATAGGTCGACCTCTGGATTTTGGTTCAGGTGATCGGGAACGAGAAGGACTGCGGCGGCGTCTACGATCTGGTGATGGAGAGCAACGGCGATCGTCTCTTGTGCTACGTCGAGGTGGGCTGGGAGAACGACTCATTGATCGGTCACGGTTTGAGTGTCTGCTGTCCCTCTCTCGGTCGGACTTTTTGAGCGCATCGATTTCAGCTTGCATACGTTCTCGTTCTGTCATCCATCTCCAGTTTCAGTATGCCTTCATATTGAAAGGGAAGTAAGGCTGACCGATAGCTCTTTCTTTCTCTACCCGAGCAGATTCAGCAGCCGCTTCTTCCCTTTGCACACGTAGCTTTTCAGCAGTAGCAGCAGCCTGTTTCCTTCTCTCGACCTCAAATTCAGCTCTCCGTTGATCTTCGACTTTCCGCTGCTGTTCCATTGCTAGTTTCCTTTCTTCCCGCTCTGCCTTTTCTCTCTCTGCCAGCTCAGCTTGCCCTTCTTGATCGAATGCGAAACCTTCTTTGTATGTCAAAGGGTTGATACCAAACGCGTTCATCATCTTTGCGTTTTCTTGTTGTTTCGCCGCTGCAATTTCGTGCGTTTCCATCCTGTAAATGCGACGTCTGATGATCATGCGTAGCATGATCAATAGACAACGACTTACAGTTTACCAGTCTTGACAGGCTGACCGGCAGCCAACAATTTATTCCTCAAGGCAGACACATGCTCTTGCACCTGTTCCTCAGACATGCTCTCGTCCTCTTCCAGTTGTAGTTGTAGCTCCAAACACTTGACCTCGACTTTACGTTTCCTCTCGTGGTCCAAGATGCCTGCGTCAGGTTCTCGGTGTCGATACTCTGATTTGAAGTCTTGTGGTGCGTTGCGCAGGTCATCACGGGGTCGTAAGTTGGACATCTGTCGCGGCGTTTAGCAACGTGCAGGAGCCAGAGAGCAAAAGCTTACGTTTCTTTGAACATAGCCATTTGTGCCAGATCCTCGCGGAGTTGACAAACCGATACTAGCAGAAAGCATTAGCATGCGTAAAAATTGGTTATAGCTGCTGTCACGCACCCGTTATAACTCATGTTGAAAGCGGCTTGGACGTTGCCGAAAGACCTGCAGCATCACGATTTTCTGCTTCTTGCTCCCATGCCACTGTCTCTGCCTGTCTAATTTCCTTTGCACTGCTCTGTGTATTTCTGTCTGTGCCAGTGTGACCAGCAGCAAGCATATTATTGCTTTCCCTCTATTCTATGACTTCCAACGTTGACCAGGCAAAACAGCTACTTGGATACTCCTACGGGTCTCTAATATACATTCCAAGTGACAGCTATGAGCGGACTATGCTCAAGCCCTCGGAATCCAGCCCTGGGGGTACGCGTTCACCCATTGGTTACCGTCCTCGGCAAACACTTTGGCATACACAGTCTCCCCGCCATCGAAATGCTCTTTGACCAGATCTTGACAGACGTTGAAGTGCTTGCCTCGGAAAGCTTGGATTTCGATTCTGAGCCCCAGATTCGCAGGTAATGGAAACCCCTCTTCCGACGATAAATCGCGTATGAGAGCTTGATGAAAGGCTTCTATGGTCTGATTTTCGTTTACTGGGTGTCCTCGGCTGAATCTGAAGGAAGGAGAATTGCTGGCATGTCTTTCGACGGGACTTTGAAATGCACACTGTCTTTCGTAGCAAGCACGCTTGAGCTGCACATAAAGATCCCCATCTTCTCTATAACCCTTGCCGTGCCATTTAGAACCCTTCACGTTGCGCCGACTGAGACCTTGGGCGCGAGGCATGACCGAAGTTGTGGATTACAATTAGCAGAAGAACTTTTGGAAAGCTGTACCGCGAGATGATGATGCAGTCTTGCGACAGTCTAGCTGGCAGAAAGTACAGGATAGAGTCGGACGTCAAGCAGTATCATGCTGCCAACGATTTGTACATACGCGAATGCGCTTGTCCAATACCGAAACCCACAACGCCGTCCTAGCTTCTCGCTACAATCTAGCTTCGCTAGGAAGTGAACACTCCACTGGTGATTCCCATATCTCTCCGTTGCTGCCTCTTACTGCCTAGACTGTTGCGCCCTTGTCGCGACTCTTGCCAAGGCAAGTCTTCTTGTGGCTTGCCTTCCAATCCACAGCCTGGCATTCTTTGGAGCAGTAGTAGCTACAGCGCAACTGGCGACTTCTGTTAGCCAGTCATTTGGCATCAAGAGTTGTTTCACACACCCGCTGCAAAGCTTGAAGGGAGACTTGCAGCTGTCATCTCTGGCATTTGATGGATCTGGAAAATAGTAAAGACCGCAGGTGAGACAAAAGTACGTGTGAAAGAACTTGGCTTGGTGAATGATGTCGCATTGATCGAGCATTGTGGAACGTTCTTCCGCTTTCGCCATCTGATAAGATTGGGCAATCCTTTTGTCGCCTAGTAGCTTACTGTGCACAAGCTTGCTCTGCTGTTCCTGACTACTCGTCGTTTTGAGAAGCTTGAAAAGATCTGCAGGGGAGGCACAGACAAATACAGACACAGCAACATGCAGAGAGACGGTCGCTGTTGTTCGCAATCCGCTGTGCCCCGAATTTCGCCGTGACGTTGAGATGACTTTGTTGTGCGCTGATTGCCACCCATTCAATTGCTTGCTCATGCTGTTTCACTCGTTCGCAGTGGTCCGCTGCTTCGACATGCGCCGAGATTGGTAACAGAAGCGAGCCACAGGATTGTGCATCGTGTTGAACTAGGGCGCATAGCACCAGTCAGCATGAATGTTGCAATCAGATTTTGCCGAAACACATACTGTAGTTTCGCTGCGCCGGGGTTCCGTGAAGCAATCGAACGGCTTCTTCATGTCATATGCGCCATCTCTGCCAACCAGGCTGTCCGACCTCTTTCCGCTTCTTGCGCGCCTCATACCAAACCCACATCATCGAGACAGCCGCGCCGCAAAGAAAAGTCGCCGTAAGGGTAGCGGTTGCCCAATATGCTTTTGGCATTCCAGAAGATCGTCCTTTGATCAACGCCCCTCCAATGGGAGTTCCTACCAAGCATGCAAGACCTCTGAGCATGTAGATAAGGCCATTGACGGAAGCGAATTGGGCTGGTCCAAAGATCTCTACCAGGGACGCGGGAAATAGTGAAACGTACGCGCTTGTGAAGGTTCCGTTAAAGATAAGGAAGGCGATGAAGAGACCTCTGCTGCTTCCCATGCCGTTTGCAAGTGTAGAAGGAATCCATAAGGTAGCGGTCGTGAGCGCGCCAATTGCAGTAGTAAGCACTAGCGCATTGATTCTGCCGATGTAGCGATCTGCGATAAAGCCAATGACGACTTTGCCTATCGCGTTGCAAGCGTTATTGATGGCAATAAAATTCGCTCCAGTTGTCGAGCTGTAGTCCAATGTCTGTGCGTAGGAGGAGTAGTAGAAGAGGGGAATATAATATGCTGCACCATGAAAGGTTGTACCGAAAGCTTGTGCTGCGAATGCTTTGCTCTTTGCTGCCCGTAGGTTGATTATACCAAAGAAAGTACCAGCAACTGATCTGTGCCCTGCAGCATTCTCCTGCTTCAATCTAATCTTGCTCGCTTCATCCCAATCTAATACAGCGGCACATAGGAAAAGCGCAGCAATCGCAGCGCACCCATTGATCCGGAGTGCAATTCGGTAGCCGAGCTGTGCGTTCATTGCTCGAATAGAGGGTGCCCACACCAGGCCGCCGAAACCAGTCCCGGAAGTTATGATCCCCATTGCTAATCCCCGTCGTCTGGTGTACCAAGTTGGTGTAACAGTAACGGCAGTAATGTAAGAAAGGCAAGACGCAATGCCAATGAGGAAGCCTTGAGTGAGCCAGAAGTGCCATAATTTAGTGCTGTAACTAGCTGACAGGCAAGCGACAAAGTAGATGACTCCCGATAGGATAAGCACTATTCGCGGCGAGAAACGCTTGATGCAAATACTGGCGAGAGGAGCAGCAATTTGCATAAAGGCGACTGAGAAGGTTCCGATGAGACCAATCTCAGCTGGTGTGCTGCCAGTGAAGGGAGTTGCTTCTTCCGCCGACATCTCCTCGTACAAGCTTTGATAGACGCCGAATGCGAAGTTGAGACCACAAGCGGTGAAGACGACCAAGAACGCAGAAAGGCATATGACGACCTCTTTCCTGCAATGAAGCAAGGTCACTCAGATATTGGTCGGACGCAAGAACATGGCATTTACGTTGCCGAAGTAGCGATCAGTGATTGTGCAATCACTTCTTCGTGCACTGAGGCTTGGGTCTCTACGACAGAGGCTGCAAGACTACTGCTTCTTGAGAGACGAGCACTTGCTGGCCTTTCTAGCTCGTACGCTTCGTTCGATGACATGGGGCTTTTAAAACCATTTGATTCTGCCATGTCCTAGGCGCAGCGAGGAATCCACAAAGGTCTAGTACACCTTCACGAATCGAGACGTCCAAGTCGCTGTTGCAGAAAGTCAGAAATTGACCAGTAACTAATAAGCGCCTGTCATTTATCAATAAATCCTCTATACACGCAATCCGTCTACATGCTGAAGAGTCCACTTTTGGATCTATGTACACAGAGCAAGATTCACGTGATATCGTCGTAGTAAGCCAAGAGGTGTACAGCGACCGTCCAAATTGAACAACTATAAAGCGTTCATCCGCTTGATCCGACTACCATGAGCGTGGCTCCTCCTGCTTCCACACATCACTCTTCGTCTCTTGTAGCTCGATATGATGTTGGAATGTGTTGCCTGCCGATCACGATCAGACCGTGACTGGTAACTTGGACTTGAACATACCGCTGTGCGTAGCAAAGGACACATCTTGCTTGAGAGATTGCTGAGCAGCCTTGGAGAACGGGCTCTGACTGGATGGGGAGCGACTTGCTGATTCGACAGGTCTCTTGCAGGTTTTATACGAGACATAGCAAAGAATCATGCTCGTTGGCGTTCCGAAAGCGGCATAGATCCAAGGAACACCTGGTAAGAGCTATCAGCATTGCTCGAATCTAGAAGCTGTTGAGCGCACCGAGGAAGAAGGCTTGTGCAACTGCCGGAGAAGATGCTAGCTTTTCGCTGCCGGCTATAATGGGCACCAAGCAAACGCCAACGTAGCTCAAGCCCATCGCATACCCAACGCATGCATTGACTATTCTTTGGTTGCATAAAGCTATGAGATCGCCGAGCTTCCTCTGATAAGCGGTATCAGATGCCATGGAGCTTGTATTGATGCTGGTTTGCTTGGTCATGAAATGGATTTGGCTGCGCAATTGCTTCACAGTGAGGATAAGGAGCGGAAGCCAAACCTGCACTACATCAGCAATTGACACGATCAGTTTCATCTTGCTCACTAGCAGCAAAGCGGCATTGATGGCCATTTCGCACCACGCTATCACTTTCTCCCATAATGCAAGATCCAAGAAGAACGATTCGGTCTTTGCAAAATCTTTGGCAAGCTGCTGTAGAACCGATAGCGCTACCGTACCGGATGACCAACTCGCTGCAGCGTTGTCGAGTCGATGCAATGCGCCTTTGATGGTATTCATGACATTGTTCCAGCTCATGTTCAACAAGACTATCAAGGCGGGAAGTGAACAGATGTATAGTATCGGAATACTTGCAAAGATGAGGTTGAACAGTGAAGGCGACAGGCGAGGTTTGGCTGTTGAAGTGCTGAGAAACCAAGGCTGTCAAATTCTGGGCGAGCAGTTAGATAGCCAGCACTCACTGCGAAGAATTCTCGTCCATAGTCATTACCGATATAGCCGTGCTCCATACCTCCATCCAAGCAAGTATCGTCAAGCAGAACAGCGCACAGACCGGGCACCACAAGAGGTCATTGCGGACCGCGGGTAGCATGTAGAGTGCACATTGGGATTGAGCAGCCACGCCGATAACGCAGTATACCACTCCAATGACAGCAAAACAGACGGCAACATTTGGTCTGCATCAGAACATCATCAGCGACCGGACTGGTGCAACTGATAGAGCACTGACACTATATAACCTTCCGAGTTCTTTCGAAATAACCACAGACCCTTGCCCCGAGCACGAACGACAAGAGTCGTCAGATTGCAGAGCAAAGCGATCGCATGCAAGCCGAAAGCCAACCACATTAGCACTTGAAAAGTCGGGCTGCTCAAGTGAGGCAAGACGCGCTGCTGCATAGCTACAGCTAGCCAGCTATAGGGATTGACATCTGGTGGGAGACTGAGCACTTCAGCCGTGATGCCGGCTATCACATCAGGAGATACGACAGGCATGATGCGAGGATGGCAGAGAAGAAAGCAAAAGTCCGCATTGAGGAAAATTCGGCACTTTTTGTTCCACGCGACCTAGCGCTGTTCGAAAAGCTCCGAGAGAAAACGCAGACAAATGAGCCGGCCAGATGAAACTAGAAAGACTTGTCCAAGCTTTGTAGTCACCACGTTCCAGAGGCGGCTGAAGCCCTGAAACACGGTTCGCGCCAATCACGCTAGATGGAGACTAGACTATATATACAGGCGCAGCACGACTAGAGCGAGAATTGCTCGTGCAACGCAAAGCACAGTAATGAGACTACGAGAAATGGCTTGCTGTAAGAAAAGTTATCAGACAAGGCTTTGCATCAAGGCGGAAACGTACGAGAATCTTTCGCTGAAAGAGGAAACGCAACCCCATTATGCAATGGCAGACTCGCAACGACGAGCGCGGCTGCTTTCATTTCCTCCTCAGGGTGATCTGGATATTCGGCTTGGAGGAGAGCGTATTCGACTAAACCGGATTAGAGGGCGACCGTATGCGCCAAGGAGGTCAGTGAAGCTTTGGCAAACTTTTCCTGATGGTAGCATCGTATCGCTAGATGCTGAACGTGCTGCGGTAGTCTTTGAAAAGCCGCGCATTTGGCATATTCAACAGTCTTGTTTGCGATCTCCCGTGAGCGGTATGCGACCAAAAGTTCAAACACATTATGGACTGCATGCTTGATTCAACACCATTCGACAAGGTTTATTAATTATTCGCTTACTGCTGTAATTTTCAACCAGCTTTCGACTACTCTCCGGAAGCGCCTGATCCTCTCGTAAGAGCCTGTGCCAGAGGCCCTGAATTGCTAGCACAGCAGCATTAACATAGCAGAGTACGTATCGAGTAGAAAGCATACCCTCTAATGCCTTTAAAGACATTTGCCATTGCTTCACAGTTTCCTCTTGAGTCTGTCGCTCCTGCTTGAGTTGATCAATATCGTGCTTGATTTCATTGATGTCGACACGCCAAAGCGATAGTCGAGTTTCGACGTCGACGAAGCGATTTTCGAGTGATTCGGTGGCTTTGTACTGCACAGATATGAGTACATCCCTGCAACATCGGTCTGGTCGGACTGACTGCAACTTGTCGAGATCCGATTGGGCAGCGGTCAAGTAAGATACGAGCCTGTTCATTCCGATGGACAACTTGATGATTTGCAGTCTCGCTCTCAGAGTCACCCTTCGCGAGGAATTCGCTCAAGGCAAGTTCGGGAGAAGAATTTGAAGACATAGATATCGCAGAAGCCATGCCGTTGGCTGGATTCTCGTTAGGGCTGCGCATAGTTGAGCTAGAGGTGGGAAGTGAAGCGGGTACTGAGGCGACCGCGTGATCTTCCACGTAGGCCTTCGTTGCTGCAGTACAGCTCCTCGTGGTCACTCCGGCCAGCTCGCGGGCAGCTGCGTTGGCTCTTGTTGTTATTATGTATTTTTGAAGGGTATAACAACGATTTGGGGCATCTGTTGAGGGTATCCAGCGTTGCTGCGGTTATAATATATGTACGGCTGTCACAGCTGCTCCATTATCATTCGTGTTGAAAGCGGCTTGGATGATACCGGATGACCCATTTGGTTGTCGATTTTCTGCTTCTTGCTCCCTACATGCCACTGTCTCTACCTGTCTGATTTGCTGTCTGCTCTGCTCTGTACATCTCTGTCTATGCCAGTGTGACCAGCAGCAAGCATATTATTGCTTTCCCTCCTTTGCATGATTCTGCCAGCCAGGGCATTCTCGATCACTCGAATTATCTGACACCCCTCTGCTGCTGCTCCAGCCATGTTCTCCAAGAAGCCTTCTTCAAAATTAGAGATAGGCGTGCCAGCTGGTCAGCCTTATTAGGCAGCTAGCTTGCAGGCGGATGCTGACAGCTCAAGAACCACAGGCATACATTTCCTTCACCCACCACCTCCAGGCCAGCTTCCGACCGAAGAGCTGGTTCTGAACGGCTATGTCAATTTAATATTGACCAAACCGAAAAAGGTAACTTCTCCCTTCAAATTGACTGTGCATAGCTGACAGGCACGAAGGTGGATGAAATCCTCGTCAGGCTCGAGAACAGAGTCAAGTTCAACGCACCTGGCTCTGGTTTCACGTTGGACGAAGTATTGCTTGATCGACAATTAAGCGTCAAAGTGAATGATGTACTGCAACCTGGTGAACATCGCTATTCCTACGCATTCCCGGTTCCAGTAAGTTCTCTTACACCCAATCTACTGATCTGAACATAGCTCTTCAGGCCAGTAGCGCACCGTACGAAAGAACGCAATATGGGAACATCAAGATGAATGTCATTGCCGAAGTGTCTGGTGACACGATACATCTGAAGGAGAAGCAAATGATTTGCGTGTTTGCTTCTCCGATGCCTCAGGGGATGCTCGCACCTGATCTGGACTTTGTCAGTCTCATCGCTTTGCTTGCTGATGTAGCTGAAACAGGTGTTTGTGATGACAGAATCATAGCGCTTTCGATGATGCACTAGGAGTACATCAAACTACATCAGTTGAAACAAGAGCTGACAATTATAAGCAGATATATCGCGTCGAATTCCTCTCACCATCAGCGACTCCCGGTTCTCTCTTGCGAGCGCACATAGTCTTCCAAGGCACTCCCGCGCCCGTACAAATCCTCCAAATCAAATTCACCTGCGTCCAAATGATCACATTACGGTCCATTGCCGACCCAACAAAAACCCATTCGCCTAGCCCTATGTCATTTACGTTCCGCACGCTTGATACCACTATGCCCTTGACACGGGTGACGGTGGATCCGCCCAATGCGATTATCGAAGAGAATTTGGGCAAGACCACCAATAAAATGAAACCCTTCATGAGAGTCGAGCCTCACCAGCGGACTTCATTGACTGTCTTACCTCGCGTAAGTCACCTCACTATACATCGGAATTGTACTCACAATGATATAGCTACCAAAAGATGACGTCCTACGACCTTCGACGCAAACAGGAACAGACACGCCTTTACTCCTCACGCACCAGCTCGAGATCGCGCTCACCTTCTCTACACCTGACACACCTTCACGAACGCTGCATCTATCAACTCCACTAGAGCTATGTTCTGTTTGTTGATGTCTTCACTCTCCATGGCAGTCCGCTGATCTTCGCGAGTACTTTGATGAATAGTGCACACTCATGCCCGTCAATGTTCAAGTACCAGAATATGAACGCGAAGACCCGCATCCCGCCTCGAGCTTCATTCCTTCTGATCTGCCCATACAAAATTTGAACGCTTGGCTAGAGAATAGGGATCACGTCTGCACTATCCCGACAGACAAATTGGTCGAGCAGTCGAAGACTTGGAATCTGCCGCATAGTGAACAAGCGATATTGGATCTAGATAACGAGGGAAGAGGCAGAAGCGGGGTTAGGACACCGAAAGAGGATTTTAGACAGTCGAGTTTAGAGAGCACGCATTCGTTCTAATGTTGGGCTAGAGATGGCATAGATGTATTCAATTGTAACAACTGGCAAAGTTAGAGATGGATTGTCTGGTATTGCATAGAATTGACAGATAAAAGTATACAAGAGGAGCTCTCAAGCATCTTCGCATTCATCAAACGGTTGGACAGTCATGATACCAGTCACACCGCTAGCCTTGTGACGCTTAGCGATGCTGGCAGGTCCATCTGCTTCCTCATCCGAGCGACGTTTGCCGAGGGAGATCTTGCTGCGCTTGGCGGTCCCAGACTATTCGAGCGAGTCAGCATGCAGTAGTAAAGGAGGTCGCAGCGGTAGCAGAAGGGACCTACAGAAGAGGCGAGAGGCCCAGCAGAAGAGATTCGACCTGGTCGAGGCGAGCTTTGAGGTGAATTGATGCCAACCGGCTGAAGAGCAGGTGACTGAATCTGACCCATAGCTTGGTCCAATTGGTCAGATGCAGCCTTCTCTCTGGCGACGCGTCTATCTCGGCTAGCATCTTGACGTTGAGCGGCCTTTAGCTGCTCTGGCGAAACAAAGTGGACGGATTCTTCTTCTGCTTCGGGCTCGCACATTGCATCGGAATTGGTCAATTGTGTAGTAGTGCGCATTTGTTTCTTTGCCTAGTAAGACGCGTCAGTACAGGCCCAAGGATCAGTATAAGATGATCTACTCGAAGAGAATCCAAAGATTGAGCCAAATTGTCGGCAATGTCTTTCTCGAGACCGTGACCGGGAGTAAAGTAGTGTGCTCGAGACCACTTTGATCTATTCGCCGATCAAGCCGGCCATATCGAAGAATGAAAGGTGACTCACTGCTCGTATTTGCGATTGAATACAGCTCGCTGCTTCTTGACGGATTTGCCTTTGCCTCGACCAGAGCGCTGCGATTCATTCTTATCTTCTCGATAGACGAACCCCTCGTCGACCAATCGCTTATACAGTTGAGTGGCTACTTGAAGATCGCATGCTGTGACCAGACTTGGCGCTGAACCGAGACCTGTGATGACCAAACTTACACAGCATTTCCTTGAGCCCGGCCGCAGTAGGCATCTCTGGTGCGACGGCGCAGAGAGTGAGCACTAGAGCTGGATCAGTATGCACTGTGGAGTATTGAAGGTAGCACAGTACCATGACGGAACAAAGCAAGAGTGCGAAAAGCTTCGAGCGCAGTCTGGACATGACCTTCGTACAGCACATCATAATTGGCTTCCTCAGACCAGGAGCGACACTTGTAGCAGCTGAAGTCTCTCTCTTTAAAAGCATTCTCTTCGTAGCTGTTATTATACCTTAGCGACAACCTATATAGAGTGAGACGAAGGACTGAACCCGTAACAGCACTGGTGTACCCAAAGACCACACTTGTCGCAAGCTACCATCTCGCCTTCGAAAGTAGAGCTTCCGCAATCGCACGGATCAGT
The DNA here is from genome assembly GCA_039545315.1 of Kondoa malvinella. NCBI lineage: Eukaryota > Fungi > Basidiomycota > Agaricostilbomycetes > Agaricostilbales > Kondoaceae > Kondoa > Kondoa malvinella. Next base: position 2,903,977 of record BCIM01000001.1, on the reverse strand, counting down.
ATTGTCGACTACATCGTCACCCTGCGATTCAGACACGGTTTCCTTCTTGTTGGCAGACACCAAAGCTGCTTTGTCCTTCCGCTCGGGCATCTCAGCTGGAATCTGGCTTTCCAACAAGTGCGCATTGGCTGCTCTGTCTCTCGCAGCGCTGACTAAGTTGCGTTTTGGAGAAATGAAATTGACAATGCCAGAATCGTTGCCAACTTCTTTGTCGACAGGCATGGGATCTAACGGTGGGGAAGCGGGTGCAGAAGGCGTCTCTTCGATGGGATCATCAGGCAGATCAAGATCCATGCTAATTTTTTGCGATCGAGGAATAGCTTGTGAAGGAGCAAAAGGTGTTTCGGGCGAGTCTTGCTCAATGGGTTCTGGAGATCCGATATCTTCTCCGGCATGATGTGCAAAGGCTTGCATCTGCCCTTTGAGCACGTTGGTTGCAATTGTGGAAGCGGACGTCTCGGCAAATTGGGATTCCATAAACACATCAGGCTCATCGAGACGAAGATCAGCAATACGCTCCTGAGGTGGAGAATGAGGCGGTGCGCTCTGTGTAGGCATGGAAGATTGAGTGGAAGCAGCTCGGTTCATCTGGGGAAGAGCATTAGCTTTGAGACAATAGAAGAACCGCAACGTACCAAAGCAGTCAGCTCGTCGACGGGAGCTGGTCCGTGAACATGATCAATCTGCATTGGTTCGGGGGCAGGTGCAACAGAGGCGACTGGCGGAATGATCGGGACGCGTGATAAAGCAGCAGCGGTTGCAGACTCGGTCACCTGTCAAGCATGTTCAGCAATCGATCAAGCACAAAGAGAAGGAGCTCACGTTCGCTTTCGCAGAGATAGGAATAGTAGGCTGATGTACATCTCGTTCGACAGCTCGAGCAAGAGGTTTGGCGGCCAGCACGTTGCTTGCAGTCATCAACAGCTCATTCGATCCAGAAGCGCGTGTCGGAGATTTGGGTTCAACTTCGGGTAGCTCCAGGGGCACAACAAGCGGTTTCGGTTTACGCATAGAAGCAGGACCGTTTCGAGCAAGAGAAGCCTCTTCCATTTCTGCTTCGGAGTCTTGTTCACCTAGATCTTCTGCATCCCAAACTACTGGTCGTTCGGAAGCTTCGGCTTTGTTGTAGAGTACTTCGGTCTCATAGACTGCTGCATCAAGCTTGATGGCTTCTTCTGGAGTGGGAGGAAGGCACGAAATGATGGACGCTAGGTTGAGCGACACAGAGTGATAGCCAGTATTGATACGACCCTGCGAGAAATTGGTGTTAAACAACAGCAGATGTCGGGAGGAAGGATACACTCACGATGGCAGTCCGCTCCGGCACTTCGTCGACGTCATGCGTGCCAAACTTGTACTTGTTAGCTTGGTAGTCAATCTCGTTAAAATGAGGCGCTGTGATCACGGCTTTAGTAGTCGAGTCTATTAGTCAATGGAAGACACACGTTGATAATCGTCGGGTGTTCCATCGACATAGTACAATTTCATAGAGAGAAAGCGCACACGAGGCAACTCTTCCAAGGATTGCGTCATAGAGATCAGTCTTCGGATAAGAGTGGTAATGTCCTTCTTGACTTGGGATCGCGCAGGACGTTGCTTGCGTGTCACTTTGTAGCTCGAACTGCCTTCAACAGGATCTTTGAGGCTCAGGCTGTCCATTTCGTTGCGCACGTCCATCACAGGTACTTTTGTTGTGCTCGTAGAACCATCTGCAGCCGTGACTGTTTGCTCGAAGTAGCTGAAATTCAGACTGCAGGCGAGAATAAGCAAAGTCGGGTTTGGTAGCCTGGCGACTCACGTATAGCATTCAATCAAGTCAGCGGGATGATCAGGATCGACCTGTTGACCAAGTAAGCGGGAGCTTCTGACGGGGAAAAGGCTACTCACATAGATGGCCAGCATCATCGTCTTCAAGTACTTGCGATTAAGAGCATCCTTGACGCCTTCCATGTAGTTGAGAAGAGCATCAGACTCTCTGCTCCCTCCACGTCTGAGCTTGCGGATATTTACGCCTGAGCCTTTTGTTGTAGACTCGGCAGAATGTCCAATACTGTCCTCAGAATCAGCATACGATAGTAGCACACCGTCAGGACTTGCGCTTCGTTATAGAAACAGCTGCAAGAGCATGCTATCAGTCTCGCTTGCGCTAGAGACGAGTTACGAGACTCACTCGTCGGCAAAGACACCTCTGAGAACACAGTCAGCGCTTCTACATGCTGATACTATCCTTACGCGCCTTAAGAAGCAAATACAGCCAATAGCGGCGTCCCTAGTGCACCCCAAAGCGTAAGCGACTGAAAACAAACAATCTGCCAGAGCACACTCACATGAGCGTCTTGACTTCCTGTACGGACGTTTGCTCAGTCATCAGGACATCTTGAGCTGTGCTCTTTTGCTTCTGAGGTCTGTGGATTTGCGAAGTCATGGTCTGGGGTGAAAGAAAGAAACAACAAAGACAGCGCGTCATCAATACGACGCGATGGCTAGGACTTTGGTGCGTCGCAATACTCGTATACAGGTCACAAAGTGTATTAGACATCAGAAGTATCTTGCCTCCGCAATACCCAATGGAGAAATGAGCGTGTTCCGCCTCCCTTGCCCTCAGGCTGTCACAGACAAGTCAGCGACGACTGCGGTAGCATCATAGGTATTCACCCAGTGTATCTGCTGAATGCCTTCGAGACGCTCGAATCCATTGCGGATGAGCACAGCTTGTGAGGCAGTATTCTGCAAGCATTTTAGTCCAACGCGGTGACATACTCCTTACTCACGTCTGTCTCAGTCTGAGCTAGAAGCATGTCAATCTTTGTCTAGGCCAAAGAGGAAAAACGTACCCAAGATGTAATCAACGCTTTTGCGCTCAAAGCAGAATCGCACTAACTTACCTCTCACACAGCTTGTGTAGCTATTCCCTTCCCTCTTGCTTCCGGTGCCACGTTATAGCTCAACAGATACGGGTTGCCATCTGAATCTGCTGAGGGCATCATGCTTGTTGAACCACGACGAATGCGGATCAAGCCCAACTGAAAGTCGGTCACAGATGTTCAATCGAAGAGCACGAAGAGAACATACAAGCTTCCACGTCGTAACATCACGAATAGCACGCAGTAGCTCAAGAGGAACAGGTTGGTTAGGTAGTAGAGCCATTGCGGCCACAGCAGCTAATGATTTCGCTATCATCTCTTCGGCGTGTTCAGCAAGAAAAGGACGTGCTAAAGATGCGGACCGGGAGTTGACATCTTCTATGTTCAATAGAGTGAGGTGGCCTGTTTCGTCTGCTTCTTGCACAGGAGAGAGGTAGATTTCGTCATTGATGGGAAGGTAGAATATGCTGCGAGAGTCAGAGTGGTGGAGGTCTGTCATTTGTGAAGCATTACGATCTTGCGAATCAAAGGCGTGTCAGCAACCCAGGCGCGGTAAGCTTGAGTGGTCAGAGACAGATATTGGCAGCGTACATGAGGGGGAGAAGCAAAGACTACGAGACTTGTATGAGAGATGCTCGCGACGAAAGTGCTAGAACCGCATGCCGCGACGCAACAGAGTAAGTGTCGATATTTGTAAAGCACAAAAGATACAGCACAGCCTGAGCTGCGCAGACCAGGTCATCGTTCGCTATCAACCCGCCAACATCTCATATCGCGCAAAGTTGGCATTACACGACCACTATGGCTCGTCTAAATTACTGTAAGCCTACAACACAGCCTTACATAACAGTGCTGACCATATACGCTCCCAGCCAAATGGGACGGTGCGTGGTCTAAGGCTCTCTGCTTCGCGCGGCACTCATGCAAATGCCGAAACAGCTATTGAGCTTTCCGACGACTCTGATGTCGAAGTACATCCTAATGTCGATAAGAAATCGTATGTACCTGTCTGAAAGCGGCGAGTCGAAGCTGATTACATACAGATTCATTCGGTTCGTGTGGACCTCTTGTCGCGCCGGACGTAGCTCACCACGCGCACAGTTGGAAGCAGAGGGACATCCATGAGAAGCGTGATGCAAGGAAACACAAGATTGTTCAGCTCAAGTCTGAAATTGAGATGAACCAAACGCTCGAACCTCGCATGGACACGTACATGTCTGGCCTGAAATCAGAGGGGCTACCTTATATCGAGCGTCTGTCGTCCGAGATGAAGGGCAAGAACTCGCAAGAACGGCCGAGCAATAGCAACGGACCTACTTATGATGAAATGATGCTTTCCCTCTTTCAGCAAATTGCGCAGGAAGTCAAGTCTGAGGAAGATGTCGAAGCAAGGACAAACAAAATCTTGGAGAAACTGGCTTGGCACAAGCAGAACATGATCAACAGGTCTAAAGAATGCGAAAAGGAATTAGCTGCAGAGGAAGCTGAACAGAAGAAGCATATCACAGCCGAAGACATGCATGATGGTTTCGATACTGGTGTATGCCTCCTTCCCATCTATACTTTCACCGCTGAACTTCCAGCAGTACGTGACCAAAGACGGAGGTTCCAAACAACCAATCGAGAAACCTCGACCTAAACCATCCACCACAAAGTCTATCGAAGTCCTCAACCCTTCCGCACCCAAAGAGTCTTCCTCCTCCGAAGAAGACATTCCAGACCTCACACCAACAGCAACCGCCTTTGCTAAAATCCCAATCGATCAATGGGATCAACTTTTTAAAGCCATTTCGCAAGCGCCAGAACTATTAACGGAAGAAACGACGGACGCTTTGCTCATGGAAGCGTTTACTGCTGCTGGTAAAGGACAAGAAAAGTTTGCGAAACAATGTGTCCATCAAGCGTTGATCATTCAGTATTCGGCGAAATTGGGTAGGGATGGTGTCGCGTTGTTCTTTAAGCGGTTAGTCTCAACTCCCTCTTGACTACTACCTTGGTTATTGACGAGATGGATTCGGATAGCATGGCCGGTCAACACAAAGGTCGAGAAGTGTTTGAAAACGACGTACAAAACACTTATGAACGCATTTCGAAACGATCTAAAGAACTAGCAGCTGAACGTGCAACTCAAGGTGAACCCGAAGGTCAAGAAACGATTCAACTCGTCGCTTCTGAACCAGGAACCGTAATCGGTTTTGATGTACCTGATGGACCAGCACCTGAACATTTGACTATCGAGGGAGAAGGAAGCGAAGATGTGGATGTGGAACAAGTTCGAGTGTTTTTGGATGAAAGGTGGAAGATTTTCGAAGGGTTGCCTAAGAATTTGAAAGCTGCTTTGAAGAAGGGTGAGTTGGAGAGCGTGAATAAAGTGCTGGGGAGAATGGCGGTGGATGAAGCTGAAGAGGTCGTTGGGTTGTTGGATCAGGCTAGGATCTTGTCCTTCTCGAGGTGAGCTATCCTTTGCTCGAAGTGAAGACAAGAAAGCTGATAGGAGAGCAGCTCTGAGATTGTGGACGAGACAGGAAGAGACAAGGCCAATGCGTAAGGGTATCTATAATATGACAATGTACAAGAACATCTCCGAAAACCCAATCAAGGCTTGACTCGACCTATTTGAATTGTCAGAACCTTGATATAACATACAGAGAATGACTGACCGTCTTTGCCCTTCCTCTGAGAATGGCCCTTGAACGTAGTGGTCTGCGATAGACGCTTATTGATTTCTGCTTGTCATTTCAGAATCTGTTGCGTATAGGGGATACCAAGATACTTACTGATACCCTTCTTCTCCTTCCACTGTCTTCGTCCAGCCTGCCTCGGCCCAGAAGTAGAGACCTTTTTCTCATCCTTCTCTCCATCGACTTGCATTTCTTCTGTAATCGCTAATATCAACAACCCGAGTGTGCCGCTGTGTGTTGTTTGCATACCAGGTACTCCCTCTTCAACCATTTCATCGTCTTTACCAATCTCGCTCATTTTCTTGTTATCGCTGGCATTCGCCTGTAGTTTCGCAGACAAGCGTTTGGCTCTGGCTTCGTCGACTTGTTTGTACACTGAAGACTCGTTGACTCTTTTGTTCGCTCTGAAAGATCGTTTCGACTTTGATTTGAGTGATTTGGCCATGTTTTGCGTGTTTGCTCGTGTTGGTTCAAGGGAAAGTTTTTCATATTTTCAGAAAGAGAGGGTCACACACGGACCACCACCCAATGTCAAAGAGTGAAAGTGCGACTATGAGCGGTAGTGCTAGTGGAAGTGAGAGCGAGACTGGAGGCGTACAGCCAGAAGGTTTGGACAAGATGATGGAATTGTTAGGGAGCGATGCAGATTTGGGCATGTCTCAAGGCGAAGAGAGTGAATCAGGCAGTGAAGACGACGACGACGACGACGAGCCTGTGCTAGACAAAGGCAAAGAGAAGGCAAAATTGGCTGTGAGCGCTTCCCTCTTAATTGTCGTGACCTGTGGGCTGATGCTTGGAGCAGTCGAATCTGGACAGAGTGCTGCAAAAGTTCAAACTACCTAATCTCGACTTTTTTGATACTCAGACTCTGACACATCCTTCTGCCCTTGAAATCCCAGACGCAAACAATGATCTCGAACGAGAACTACAATTGTATGTTCCCATCTCCACCCCTTTGAAGACCAAGTCTGACACTATAGTAAAGCTACAAACAATCTCTCTGGGCAGCCAACAAAGCTCGAGCACTCTTTACAGCAGCCGATAAACCTTTTGCGCGCGCATCAGACTTTTTCGCAGAAATGATTAAATCCGATACCCACATGGAACGCATTCGTTCCAGGTTGTTGGATGAAGCGGCTGGTATTAAAGCGTCAGAGGAAGCCAAGAAGTTGAGGCATGCAAAGAAGTTTGGCAAGAGCGTGCAACAGGCTAAATTGCTAGAGAGGAGCAAGGAGAAGAAAGCTATGGGCGATAAAGTGCGAGAGTTCAAGAAGAGTGTGTTTCTTTCTCTCAGCTGTCTTTCATTATGCTGATGTGTTGGGACAGAACGAAAGACTGGAGATGATGCAGGATCAGATGGCGGCGAATTTGACATTTCACTCGATACCCGACCAGAAAAGAAACAACGCACCGAGTCTGATCGAGGCAGAGGTAGAGGACGCGGGCGAGGAGATAGGGGCGGACCAAGAATGGCTAGAGAAGCGAGGGAAAGCAAATATGGTCGACCGCAGACTTCTCGTCGACCTAAAGAGAATACTCGGGAATCAGCTGAAGATTATGGGTCTGGTTCAAGAGGTAGAGGGACGAGTAGAGGTCGTGGTGGCATGAGAGGTGGAAGAGGCGGCGGCAGAGGTGCTTCTTCCTCGCGAGGTGCCAGTTCTTCTTCGCGCGGTGCGAAGCCTAGATTAGGCAAAAGCAAAAGGCATTGATGCTCTTGTTATTCCTTCTATGTTGCATCGTTATTTCATTGGTCCACACCGCTTTACTGAAACGTGCGCGAATATAGCTTCTGTGCGATGCAAGATTCTGAGCTTTCTTGTTCGTGTTTGCCAATCTCTTCCTGCTACGTACGAGTACTGCAATCTCGAGAGACTACATAATGGCCGCCTCGCCTATTCTTCATGCTTCAAGATAGCCAGTATCTCTTACGCCCTTTGTTTTGCTGTTCAGTCGGCCAAATATCTTGATTTGGAGTATTCCAAGCAACGCCTCTAGCCTATATACCCTGATACCCTATCAAGACTCACGGTAATACCCTTGCATCGTCTGATACCTTTAAAGCGATATCATCAATGGCTTCTCAACACGCGAGCGATGCCGATATCCCAGCCAGCGAACAACCTATCCCCAAGCAGAGTCGCTGGAAGCGCTTGACGAGGAACCTGAACTTCTTTCGCCTGCACGTTTTGGCTTTCACTATTGTTCCTCTGATCGCCTCTGCGGTCTTTTACGCGAGCAATGGTCGATACCATGTTCCTTATATTGACTGCCTTTTGTAAGTCTATCGATGCAGCACATTAGATCAGCTCATTGGCTAGCTGTAGTGTCTGCGTCTCTGCTATGACCGTTTGTGGACTAGGCACCATCAGGTTGAGCATTTTGACGGGATGGCAGCAAGCTATACTCTTCTGCGTAAGCTCTATACTCTTCTGCATCGCCTTTGCTGATGATCTTGGATAGCTCATGGGCATGGGCAACCTCACTTTCGTCTCGTACATCATGGTTCTGGTTCGGCGACATTACTTTAAATCTCACTGCGAAGGCATTCTAGAAGCCCAACAAGTTCGGAAACTCGCTCGTCGACAATCAGGACTACCTCGAGCCGGAACAGAAAAGATCTTTGCTCGATTCATAACGAATCCCGTTCAACCTATTGACAATACACCTACTCTACGCCGAACTTTCACTTATCATGGCTCTGGCGCGGAGCTCGAAAAACCGGCGCATCACGAATTTCATCTACCTCATCGTATGCCGGCGTATCAGACTGGTTTGGGCGGCTTTCCAATCCTTACTGCTATTTCGTCCTTCAGTTCAATGGTGTTTCATAAAGTCTTCCCAGAAAAGCATGCGAAACTTAAGCGACACCTCACTATAACGCACGAAACGGTGCTAGATAAGAAAGATCGCCCATGGTTGGACTTTGATCTCAAGACTGGGCGGAACAGCAAATTTGAACTAGAAGAATTAGACGACGACCAGATTGAAGAGTTGGGCGGGGTGGAGTATGCTGCTTTGAATGCGCTGGCTTGGATCATACCTTCTTACTTTGTCTTGACGCAACTGTTGGCTTTTCTTATTATCGTCATACGGCTCAGCACGACGAGTAAATATGACCAAGTGTTTGCTGAGCAACCGAGAATGGTACCGAAAGCTTGGGTGAGTGGTACTGTATCACAAATAATTCAACAGCTGACTGCAGCAATAGTTTGCGGCTTTCCAAGTCTTGTCTGGCTACACGGGCGGCGGATTGACTTTGGTTGATGCTGGTATGTTTTGCATGTGTCTGTAGAGGTATGCTAAGACTATGATCAGGAATGGTGCCTTTTGTTGGTGATCCGTTGATCACCATTGTGCTGCTTTTGGCCATTTTGTCTGGAAGCAGTAAGTTCCATGCAAATATCTATCACCTCAATTGACTTGTTTATCAGTGGCTCTGCCCATATTCCTGAGAGTTATCGTATGGACTCTATACAAGCTATCTCCAATCTCATCCGAGCTATATTCTACAGTATGTCCCGACACGTTTCGAATTCTACAACACTGACCTCTGTCCTAGCTAGATTTTCTGCTTGCTCATCCCAGACGAGTATATCTGTATATGTTTCCCTCATACCGTACTTCACTCCACATGTGGACCAAAGTATTGTGCTGAGGCTTGTATTCTCACAGAAACTTGGTGGCTAGTCGCTTCCCTCGTGTTCCTCTCGTCGATCGAATGGATCTGCTTCGTCCTTCTGAACCACGGCCTGCCATTACTGGAAGATCTGTCAGGCGGTCAAGAAGCTCTGGCCGGAATCTTCCAAAGTGTTGCTGTTCGATCTTCTGGCTTCGCCATCGTCTCCATGAACAGCATAGCGCCTGGCCTACAGTTCTTATACGTGATCATGATGTATGTAGCAATCTACCCAATCGCGATGGCTGTTCGTAGCACCAATTCGTAAGCATTACAGATCTTTTTCGAGCATTGTATCATTCTGACTGCTTGAATAGGTATGAAGACCGCTCCTTGGGTGTATACAAGTCTCCTAAAGCTGACGATGGCTCTGAACCGGTGCCGCAAGGGCGCAACAAGCGCGAGGTAAGTTACCTCATATTCCCCTTGACGTAGGATCTTTATGCTGTGCACAGGTCTTCTCCAAGTATCTAGCCTTTCATCTGCGCAAGCAACTCGCTTGGGATCTCTGGCCTTTGATCGGCGCCGTCTGGCTCGTGTTAGTGATCCAAAGGACCAAAGTTATGGACGATCAGTCTTTTCGTTATATCAATCAGTTCAGCGTGCTGTTCGAGATGGTCAGTAAGTATCGATCTCTACTTTCTGCGAGCTCTACTGACTGCCGGCAGGCGCATATGCCGGTGTCGGACTTTCGCTAGGAGTCAACTATGACGCTTTCAGCTTGTCAGGCAGCTTCTCTACCGCTTCCAAGCTTGTTGTGATAGCAATTATGATCCGTGGGAGGCACAGAGGTGTGTTATAAATTCTCGAAGATGCCCCATGACTTACGTGCTTTCGATAGGTTTACCTGTAGCCATCGACAGGTCAATTGTCCTGCCTAAAGAATTCACCTCAACACATAAGGGCAGTGATCCAGAAGCTGGCGAAGTTCCCCAAACGACGAACAGCAGTCCGCCGCCCAGCGAGAAAGGAATTGACAAACAGGCCAAACCTCAGGCTGTTCCAACCGTATCTATACTGCCGGTATGTTACTCCTAGCTGACAGTGAACACCTCTGATTGTCTGCATAGAGGGTCTTGACGATGCCGTAGCTCTGGAATCTATATGGACCTCTAGGGCTCAAATGCTTGTCTTATTTGCCATAAGAGGCGCCTCACCTGTGTCCCACTGCTCTTTTCTGCCGGTCTCTTCTCGAACTTCTCCTCAGCTGATGGTGCGCGTGACCAGGTTAAGGTTTACAAACAGCGGGTCCAAGTTTGCAAATTTGCGGGGCGATCGTGGACCAGCTCTGGTGACCTCTAGCTCTGCCCTTCCTTCTCTCGTTCTCTCACATATCTCATCGGAAAAATGGTAATGTTGTGCTCCTTCATTCCGTCATTGCTAGCTTTGTTGGCCTTGCTCCCGCACGCTCACGCTGGTGTGGCCAAGCCCGTCGAGCGCTCCCTTGAGCCGCGTCAAGGACCATCTGGTAGCCTCGCAAGCCCCACTGGCGGAAGCGCATTCGTAAATCAGGTCATTCTTGCCAGTTTTCCATACTGATGGATGTTTTGGCAGGTCACTAACGGCGGTGTCATTGTGCGCCGATAGCAGTATCTCTAGCTTGCGAGCTCTATCTGAGCACCTGATACAGAATCTGCGTTACAACACCGTTGATCTGAGGTGAGTGGCCAGAACTTCCAAGTTCGACTTGGCTTAGTTCTGCACACTAGCTACACGAAGACCAGATCTATCAACGTCTATCTCATCAATCGTAATGCTGGCTACAACCATACTGTAAGTCTCGTCTGGGGATCCTGTGCTTCCCGCTACATCATGGCACAGCTTGCAACCGATCTCAGTCGTGTATTCAACGTGAACTACATTCAAGCTTACTTCCGTATTCCGAAGGATATTCCCAGAAACGGGCCCGACTATCGTGAGCCGCTCTATAGTACTCGAGACAAGCTGACATGTTTCCGCAGAGCTACAAATCATCGAAACTCAGATCGAGCCGAACGATTCTGGCGAAAGGCTCTATGTTCCGCCTTTTGTAGCTGCCGCGTAAGTGATTACATCCGGTGACATGCGGTGCATCAGCTGATTCGCGCTTCTGCTTCCATAGACCTACCATTGGCATAAGTTTCGCTGGATGAACGGCTGGTTGCTCCTCTGACTCCCAGAAAGTAAGAGGAAAGGACTCTGTACGTTGTTTATAACTTCAGGTCTGGTGATCTATCTTTGGTAATGCAATGCACGTCTGTAATTGGTGGCTTTTTTCATGTCAAGACTGCTTTACGGAGAACACACTGATACTGCAGAGCAATCGATAGTACTGCTTACAGTGGAAGAGCTGCTAGACGATTCATTGTCAGGTTGACCAACACCAGCCAAATACCGCTCGACCGTTATACCCCAAGAGCGTATGCAGGCCTTCCAAGAGGCACCTCCAGTAGGCAGTCCGCCGGATCAGCTTCGCAAGTACCAGTCGGGGCCTTGGTTTGAGACTCAGCTTGGAATCTCTCTATTTCTTGGTGTGACATCGTTCATCGCCTTTTGCTATGCTCGAACAAGACACAGAGTATTGTATGCGCCTAGGACGCTGTTGAAAGGTTTCGCATCGCATGAAGTCCACGAGAAGCACTCCTTCTTTGGTTGGATCTTGCCCACGCTCAGAACGTCAGAACACGTCGTCTTGCAACTTGTCGGGCTCGACGCGGTCGTTCTGCTGTCTTTTCTCAAGTTGGGCTTTCAATTCTTTGGCATCTGTACTTTGTTTGCTCTCGCGATATTGGTCCCCATCAATTGGCACGAGAATGGAACGATTGAAGGTGTGCCGTCGACAGTGGATCGAGATGGTGTAGGTGCATTTGCACAAGACTTTATCTCGCTCTATTCAAGTGATAAGAAGCACAAGTGAGTCATACCTTGGAGAAAGGAAGCTCGTCATGCTTAATTTTACTGTGAAATAAACTGGATACTACATGGTAGCGACTTGTACCTCACATCGCACCTCATCTTTACCTATGCCTTCAGCTTACTCGCCCTCTTTATGCTCAACCGGACCTATCGAAATTTCGTTCATGCAAGACAGCTCTTCTCGCTCGATCATGCGCACAGCATACCCGCCCGAACAGTCATGATCACTCGAGTCCCGCCACATCTACAATCGGAAAAGCAGTTGGCCGAATACTTTGAACGGATTGGACCAAGTCTGAATGTCGAGAGCGTCAATGTCGTCCGTCAAGTCGGCGTACTAGGGGATCTGTTGGCTATTAGAGCGTCAAAGTTGCGGCAGCTTGAACAGACTTGGACTGCATACGTCGGAAACCCGGTGAAGGATGCTCCCGGGTATGAGAAGGATAGAGAAACGGCAAAGATCATGGACGATGATTACCAAGAGCCGGACGCTCAAGAAGAGGAATCGGAACAGCTAGTCGACGTGGAAGGAAATGGAACGACCGAGTCACCGCAAGCTGAGCATGACGAAGAAGCTGCTCTAGCTTCCCGATCAGCCCCAGCCATGTACAGTATTCCAGGCAAGAAAAGACCAATGGTCCGACCGGGATGGTTCAAAAAGAAGGTCGATGCATTGGATCACTATGCGCAAGAGTTTCGGTCTGCGGACGACAAAGTGGTGCAGAGGCGCAAGGGACGTTTCAGGCCTACAGAAGTCGCTTTCGTCACCTTTGAGACTTTGGCAGGTGCTCAGATAGCAGCTCAGGTGCGTTCCGGTCATTCCTAGTCCTATCAGGCCTGAGAGTGTTCCCCAAACGCACAGGCTGTTCATTACCCGCAAACATCGGTCATGAAAACCGCTCTGGCACCCGAACCTCGCGACGTACATTGGGGCAACGTCGGTATTCCCCGGCTATCCAGTAGCGCTCGCTCTCTACTCGTCTTAGTCACTATGATCCTGCTTCTGATCGGATGGGGATCGCCCGTCTGGTTCCTTGCTCGCCTTCTGTCATATGAAGAGATCAAAGACACTTCTCCTTGGCTTGCAAAGACCATCGACCGATTTCCTTACCTCCGAGTTCTGGTTCAAAACTCTTTGCCTTCCCTCGCTTTGATTGCGTTCAACGCTTTGTTGCCTTATCTGCTTGAAGGTGTGTTCATGCATCAAGTATTGGCCTGATCTAATGCCCCGTTGTAGCTCTATGCATTTTCCAAGGACTGCGCGCGAAGAGCTGGATCGAATACTCATTGATGAAGAAGTACTACATCTTCCTCATGGTCACGTAAGCTTTGACTGTCGCTGCCTTGAGTGTAGCTGATCATTCGTGCAGCGTGTTGTTCATCTTCGTATCTGTCTCGTAGGCTGCCATTCTTGCATTCTGCAGGTCAAGCTCATCTATATTTCTAGTACTGTCGCTCTCGCGCAAGATCTAGCAGATCAGCCAATGAAGCTTCCAGAGAGGCTCGCTACATCTCTGCCTGCTGCTCGTAATTTCTACGTGTCGTGAGTTCTGTTTTCGTTCCCATGTAGCAATCCTGATCAGACTCTAGTTATATCATGCTGCAAGGCTTGGGTCTTATGCCAATCCAGCTGGTTCAGCTCGCAACCATTATAACCAATCTCTTCTATCGTGCCTTCATCACGAGAACGCCCAGAGGTAGGGATCTTTCGCTGTCTACCAAAGTCAACCGTTTAACGTTGAATATTTTCAGATCATGCGGCACTAAACAACCCGCCTGTGCTCAACCTTGGCGTCGTATACCCACAAGCGATACTCATCTTCACCATCGGTCTCACTTACAGCATCATTATGCCACTGATTCTCGTGTTCACTACTATCTACTTTGGCATGTCTTAGTAAGTTGCTGTTGGACGTTCTTAGCATTTGTGAGGAGGGCTGATCTATCCTTTTGCTAGCCTTGTCTTCAAATATAAGCTCTTGAATGTCTACTATCGGGCGTACGAGTCTCGAGGTCAAGCATGGCCAATCACCTTTTCTAGAATAGCTTTCGGGCTCATCGTGTGAGTCAGAAAGCGTATTGACTATGATGTCTGACTGATTGCCTTAAATCACAGTTTCCAAGTCTTCATGACCGGTCTCTTCCTTCTCGAAAAAGCAGCCGCACTCGGCGCATGCATGGTTCCGCTCCTTTTAGGCACTCTATTCATTTCGTACAAGATGCACCACAGGAACAAAGCACTCGGTCACTACGTCAACATATCACAAGCAGCCGAGGTCCAGCGAGAAGGAGCCGCTGGCGATGTGGAGCGACTGAAGAAGGGCCATCCAGTCACTTTGAACCAAGCCAATCTGAACCGCTTTCGGTACAAGCCAAAAGACGACAATCTGTATCTGGTCGCACAAGATGATCGGACCGATTATTCTCAGCCGCCGATGTCAGATGTCTTTGAGGGTGTCTTACAGTCAGTGCCTTGAAACGCACCGAGTGTACGCTCATCTCGTTGTCACAGTACTGGACGTCGTCGCTACGGACACCCGGCTCTAGGCGCTTTTCTACCTAGTCCGTGGCTTCCATCACCCAAGCAAAAACCAGCACAGCAATCTTCCGGCTTCAAATCAACAGACGGTATCGTCATCGACTTGAAACGAAGATGGTCAGTGCTAAAGAAGGACGTGAAAGGCATGGCAGGAGGCGACTCTACACCGCGACAAAGAGGGGACAGCATACCCAGTATGGATGATGGAACAAGAGCATGGCGAGATGAAGCTTCCGATGTAGCAGGGAGTCCGGCCGGAGAAGCGCCTGGATCGGATGAAGAAGATGACGACCTGGAAGATGGTTCAAAGTATCCTACCTTTTATCCGCGGCGAAGAGGTTCGACTTGGCGAGATAATGCACAGTCGGATGGAGAAGAGTCAGAAGGAGAGAGGACACCCCGTGTATAGCTCATATAGCATCACCTTAATTTATGCATCACACTTATACTCTTGATCACGACCTATAGGTTGTCACCAGCTTGGCGAAAGCAGCATACCTCGAACATACATATACCATGACAGATTACGACTCTGACGATACCCTACGTGCTGTGTTTGCTCGCTGGCATCCCAATCTTCCGTTCAATGCGAATGTCGTGTCCTCCAACGCTGCGGCATCGCTAGACGCCCGTAAAGTTCTACACAGCTCGGTAGAGGAGCGAGCAGGTGAATAGCATGCCGTATCGCTGCCAGGACCTCGCTGATGATGCCTCCCGAAGACGTCGCTCGTCTGCTGTTATACTCTCTGCCCACGCCAGACCTGCACGCGCTCTTGCAATCGGTACAGCAAGGTCAGACCAACCTCTTTGTGCTTACACAAGTCAGGCTAATATTATACTGTAGAGGTTAAGGTCGACTTCATCTCACTAATACCTCGAGAGCTGTCCTACCTTATTCTCAGCCAGCTTGATGCTGAAGATCTCCTTCGATGTGGTCTCGTCTCTACGTTCTGGAGATCTCGTTGTATCCACGATCAAGCACTCTGGAAGGCGCTTTACGTAGCTCAAGGCTGGACTTATGATACCAAAGCAGTCGAGTACTGGAACAGGAGTGAGCATATTGCGGACGACATGTTAGTACCGGATGCGTGTGGCAGCGATGATGATGGGTTAGGCGGAGCAGCTGACGAATTGCTTGGAGGAGGCCGACCTGATTCAGCATCGCTTAGTCGAGACAAGCAATCCAAGTCGTCTAGCTCATCTCAGATCCCGCGATTGAACCGAGTTGGTGCCTTCCCTAAGAAGAAACGGTCTGGCCCCAGCTCCAGACGAACTTCCGCCTCGCGCAAATACGATGTCTTCAATAATGTCTGGAAAGGCGAGAAAGCGCCCTCAACCCTCGATCTATTGCGCATCTCGCCGCATCACTACGCCGCGGACAATCCGAAGCGGCCTTGTGTCAATTTCCGTCATCTTTATCGACTTCAGAAAACAGCAGCTCGTAACTTTCTCAACGGTAACTTCACCATCAGCGACATCCAGACCCCAGACAGGAAGATTGACGCTAACGGACAACCCGTGACAGCCAGCACGCCAGGCGCTACAATCCGGGAAAATCATTCGTACTGCCTACAATTCGATGGCTCCCGTTTGTTGGTCGGCAATCGAGATAGCTTTGTCCGACAGTACGACACTTTATCCAATCGACTGGTCAAGAAGTTTGCGGGTCACGAGAAGAGCGTCCTGGCATTACAGTACGAGAACGGCTACGATTTCGACCCAAAGCAGGGGGATCGCTTCCCTATGCTCGTTACTGGCTCGAGCGACTACACGGCTCGTCTTTGGAACCTGGAGACGGGAGAATGCGTCAATGTCCTCACTGAGCATACTGATTCTGTTCTGGATGTCAATTTTCAGCCAAAGGAGAACATCCTGGCTACTTGCTCGAAAGATCGCACAGTCCGCTTGTGGAGGATGTTCCCGGATGTCGAGTGTCTTTCAGTGCTGCGAGGTCACAGGGGTCAGTTTTACCTATACACGCCTGCCTGTTGCCGATCTTTCTTTACAGGAGCCGTCAATGCCATTGTCGTAGCGAAGAACAAGACAGTCGCTTCGGTATCTGGCGATCGACAAGCTCGTATCTGGTCCACGGAGACGTTTGATTGTCTGCGCATTATCGAAGGCCATTCAGGCGGTATCGCGTCACTTTGGTTCAATGGCGAAACACTCATTACCGGTTCTTCGGATTCATTCATTCGCCTTACGGACGTCGAGACTGGCAACTTATTGATGGCAGCTTCGCAAGCGTTGTCTGATCATGATGGGCCGCCTGTCAAGACTCGGACCGTATCGACTCCCGTGTACAATGGACTGCCGATGAACGGCTACAATGTCAGAACCGATCTAATTCGCACTGTGCAAGCGGATCAGCGATTCATAGTCACCGGCAGTTATGGTATGTCCAATCGCAAAGCTTCCCTCTCAAATGCTGAATATGCCCTCAGACAAATCCATCAAAATCTTTGATCGAAAAAGCGGTCATCTCAGGTTCCATGTCTTGGGGGCGCAGTAGGTCTACCCGAGTCCGAATAGCATTTGCTGATCTGTTTAAAAGGCCGACCCGCGTTTTCGCTTTACAATTCGACACAAGCAGAATCATCTGTTGCTCAGAAGATGGACAGGTCAGGGTAAGCTGAAGCCGTGCAATCGCGGACTCTGCTCATCATTCGCAGGTGTTTGACTATTTGTTGGGCGAGGATACAAGCTTCCTCGGTGGACTCCCCTGAGGTTATGTGAATTCGGTTATATGAATTCGGAGAAAAGAGGATAGGAATTCGTAGACATTATGCTGAGCTTGTTTGGGTAGCCGCTATGACGGGATGAGCTTTTGTCAACATCATGTAAATTCCGGTAAAAAGACTGACTGTCAATTGTGCCGCTAGCTCTGTGTCGCGCTTGATACAGACAAATTGCCAACTCGACACAACCTGTGGTCATCGCCTTTGAGATTGCGCCAATCAATGTAGTGAAGGGAAAAGCTGACATTTAGCTTCGCCTAGCTGTACGACAGCCGCTGATCGCAATGCTGGTCAACATACAGCTCGTGATTACCAGGAAGAGCAGGCACACCTTCAAAGAGCAAGCGCGTAACGCGACCGACCAAACTCTCCGGGTCTAAGCTTTGTAAAGCACGCAAAGCTGACAGTTCGTTTTGCTGCTGCAGCGCGTGGATGGTCGACAGGATCTCCGTGAGGCGCTCAAACTCGTCTGCAGTAGGTGCCGCCCAACATTAACGTTTATCTTGGCCAGAATTGTTGCTTCACCTGCCAAAGGAAAGAGTCTACGGCTTGAGGGACTTTGATGATTGATGGGTTTATGTATTTGATAGGATATGAGATCCAAGGCGACTCTTCGAAGATGTAGACATTCTGATTTTCCCTAGTTGCCCAATATTGCCAATGCTGTGGCTTATCTTGAGCTGCTGTCAGATTGAGTCTTCCATAGCGTGTTGGCCAGCAGGGATACGGCTGAAATAGGATGATCAGCACAAACGCGATAATCAACAGGGCATTGGACTGACGAGTTGCTGAACTCCTAACTTATTCATTGCCATCTGCGACGACGCTGTAATGGATATTCAAGCAAAGAAGAAACATCTTAAAGGACGAAGGAAGCGGCGGTCAGTCAAATCAAGAAGTCAACACCGGCGACAGTTTGGTCACAGGTCGAATTGCCCTGGCCGGTCGAATGAGGACTGCACCATATTACAGATCCACCAGGAGATCGGACGTGACGCGTGAATACATGCCTTCCAAATCTTCAGTTGTGTTCCCTTGTCCTACGTTTGCCCATCTCTCAGCACCCTGCGCAGCAGCTTGCCAGATGCATCTATAGAAGATGTTAGCAATTGAGCAACAGTCGCAGCTGGCTGATATACTCTTTGGTATTTCACTGAAGCGCATCAGATTAGCGTACGCTGGCATTGTAGAAGCTACAACTCACTCCAAAAATTCGATACCACCGGCCAACCACTTGTGCGATGCTGTCTGATCGGCCACAAATCGTTTCAGAGTGTCTTTCAGCTGGCCGGGATCGTCCCGATTTGTTTCAGGGCTGAGGACGACGTAGGCTCGTGGCAGTTCACCACTGAGGAGATATTAGAGCGATTTGAAGCACTGTATGGAGACTCACGCGATTTCGTGCTTCAAGCCAACAACGCAAGACTTGACAGGATGAACCATAATCAAGAAGCAGGGTCAATCTACTTACTTCTTCGACCCAGGGATGCTTGTTCAGGATACCTTCGAGTTCCGCGGGTGCGACCTGACGTCACTGTAAGCTGATGGGACGTACGCTCGAACAAGTGGAGCTCGCCAGTACACCTTTGACTTTAATCCTGCTCAAAGTTGGTCAATACATAGCGAATATATGATGGTGCATGCTTACAGTTCACGGATTCGATCCGTAATGAAGAGTGCGCCATCTTGATCAAAGTAGCCTTCGTCACCTGTGCGAACAAATCCGTCCGAGCCAAAGACCGCCTTTCGAGAATGTCAGGTAATGCCGTCAAAAAGGATAGAAGACCGCACAGCAGATGCAGTGTCATCCAAGAGATACTCGACAGCTGTGTTCGGTCCTCGAACGCAGATTTCACCATTTTTAGCAGGGCCTAGACTCTTGCCCGACGATGGGTGGACGATCTTCGCTTCGATACCGCTGTGATAAAGGGCCCACGGTGAGTTTGCGCTTCGTCATCTGATCGATCTTACCTCAGTAGAGCACCGACGCTTCCATGCGGAAAGCTTGAGTCGTTTGCGGAGAAGACGGAAATGACAGGCGACGTCTCGGTGAGGCCATCTGATATACCTCGCAATGAGCCAGGGGGGCATGAAGCTTATCTGAAGACAAACAGCCTATGCAAAGCTATTAGTGCGAGGTAGAATTGGACATCCGAATACTTACCTTGTCCGACGTGAGCATTAGGAAAGACAATCGATAAGGCTTCTATCGCTGCTGCACTCATTGGCGCAGCCCCAATCTGTATGATCGGTCAACGGTACAACCAACATCACGATGTGAACAAACAGTAATTGTTTTCACGCTTGAAAGATCATACTTCGATGTTGCTATGCGCCTTGTCAGCTAGACATAAACAGTGCCGATCTATTGGACATACACGGATGTTTGGACAGCAGCAACGCCACTGGAGGTACTAGCCACAGATGTGTGATGCTTTGCTCCTGGATGGTACTGTTCATAGTGAGACGAGGCTCTCTATGTGAGTTAGTTCCTCTGACCTCAGGAAGCGACCTAGCTCGAACTGGTTCCTGTCCTGAGCTAAGGAGAGCGATAATTGATATAGAACTAACCTTTGGCAGAAGTACAAGAGGTATGGAGGCATATAGGTTGAAGTGTAGCATCACAGTGAGACCATAGATATGGTAGACTTCATGATCATTAGATCTTAGTACATCGCTACGAACTGCCGAATCTCACGAGGGAGGGTAGCCAAAGACTTGCTCGAGCCCGATTGATCTCGACCCTTGTAGGCTTGCGCGAATTGCCTTTTTGCAAAAGACGATTAGATTGCAAAGCTGCTCATTTAGTACACACTGACAGGATGTTTGAAATGACATTGTAATGGCTGATGACAACTCCTTTCGCGTGCCCGGTTGTACTAGATACCCCTTCGTCAAAAGACCAACATGAAGCGCGGGATTGACTCACCCAGACGAGTAAGACTGCATGCAAGTGTTCAGAATACGCTGATCTTGCCTAGAAGGGTTGAAACGTACGATAAACGCAGTCCGAGATTTGGCTTCTCCCGGAGCGAACTCGACAGGCGTATAAGGTTTGCGCGCGAATTCAGGCATAACAAGATCGTCTATGCTGCGAGGGAGATCACCAACAGGATAGGCGGTATCACTGATCAGTACTAATGTGGACGGATTGATATCGCTCGCAGCACAAGCCGTCTTGACAGCACATAAACAGTCGGGATGCACAAAGATGGTCTTGAGTCCGTGCGCTCTCGACACTGCTTGAAGCTGATATTCGATCTCGCCAGAAGTGAATCCAGGATTGACCGTAGTGACAATAGCGCTACCAAAGATTAGCTGGGTCGAGCTACGTTTGCTCAATGTACCCGATGCGGAAAGCAGCCCAGCAGGCGATGCCATAGTCACGACTGTGATGTCGTCAGAACAGTACCCTGCATGTTCCCGAAGCGTACGTATTGGGCGAGATGATAGCAACAGCATCGTTCTCCAGACAAGCATAGTCTTGCTGTAGAGCCGCAGCCAGCGCGTCCACTCGATCTCTACACTCTTCATAGGTCATGCTCTGCCTGGTCTGGCCGTCAATGAGCCACGTTTGGCCTTGAGGCTTGAAGCGATCTTTCGG
Organism: Kondoa malvinella; assembly: GCA_039545315.1. NCBI lineage: Eukaryota > Fungi > Basidiomycota > Agaricostilbomycetes > Agaricostilbales > Kondoaceae > Kondoa > Kondoa malvinella. The sequence continues at coordinate 2,882,980 of BCIM01000001.1, read as the reverse complement.
AACATGGTCCAGCATGAATGAAGCGACATTCAGGTTGTCAGGAATGTTTAGCGGAGGCTGGCAACGACACTCTCAGCAGGATATAGAGGTCTCCATCGAACGAATAGGCGCACAGCAACGGAAGCGAAGGAAACGCCATCATAATGTGCGTATTGCAGACAGCGAGTCCGGCCAATGCATCTTGCTGAGGGAACACCAGGCAGTCTTGACTGTAAAGCAGGTTTGCGCGCAATATGCTGCAAGATAGGCTGAAACAGCAAGCTAGAGCGCAGTGTCGGCATGAGGCATCGCGGTCGGTCACGGTCTAGCTAAAAGAGGTCGCAGCGCTTGCAGAACTCCCTTTAATGCATCTATTATACAACATACAGCCAAAAGATTACTTGTTACAATGCGCAACTGAAAAAGTGTCCTCTACCCCATGGACAGTCTTGCTTTACACTTGTCAGTTGAAAGGACTATAATTTGCTTCTGTCATCCTTTGCAAGGCCAGCATCGTCTGCGTAGGCATCACTGCAACCAAATCAGATCAGCATGATCACAAGCACATCGTATCGAAGTGACTCACTGCAGGAAGCCAGCAGCAAAACCGCTGAATGTGCTGCCTCTTGTCCCCACTGTCACAGCTGCTTTCGCTGCAACAGCAGCTTCCATGAAGGGCAGTAACAGTCTGCCAAGCTTGACACCGTCGTTCATGTTAATGGCGCCTTCCATATACCGCAGCGAAGTCACTGGATCGCCAGTGCTTTGAGGACCAAGCCGATCGAAATCAGCAAGGATGAAGGTGCATGGTAGATTAGCCCAGTAATTTGATAATACTGGATCTGTCAGAGGATGCGGTGAATCTGTGGCCAAGTAGACTGGGTTGTTGAGCATCAGGAGTCGTGGGTCGGTATAGAGTTCGCCTCTGCATTTGAGCGTGTCGGCTAACGGAGAGTCTTCGCGATTCTTGATAGGTCGAAGTGCATTAAGTTGCTGCCTTTTGGCAATCTTCAGATGATCCCGTTTCGGTAGAGCAAGGTTGCTGCGTCCATCATTGGCCTTGTCGTCCAGCATAGTCCACTCTGACTCTTCTTCCGCCTCGGACGCACGTCGACCTAATCGAACAGGCTCTGTGGCACTTGCGCTGGCTAATTTGGCAGCTTCTGCGGCGATGGCTGTTGCGTTGAGTTCAGCAGCTCTCGCTGCGCCCTTCGCCAACAGTTCAGGAACGAGCTCCTTGTCGACGCCAAGCTTGCCCATCAATTGAGTGAAAGTGACATCCATGTTGACCGGCGCGTCGAGGAGAAAAGATCCGTCGCCGACTCGAGCATGAATACCGGCATAGCCTGTTGAGCCTCCCATTTGATCACGAATAATATTGGCCGGCGTCTCCAGTATAGGGTTACGGAAAGCAAGCGCTCGGTGGAAGAAGGCCAGGTTGCTTCGGTTGATGCCTTGCTTAAGATGCAATCGACCAGAACCAAAGATTGAACCCATCATGAGCAGTTTGTGATCAGCGGTGTCTTCTCGCAACCGTGGCACTGAAACGCGGTATAGGTACTTTGATTCGTCTGGTTGGTACTTCTGAATGGTCTCGCCGTCGATTGCGGTATCGTCAAAGCCAAAGTAATACTTTTCAAAGTCTTCGAGCAGATACTGCAGAAAGATGCGCGTCAGCAACCAACCGCTCCACAACACAACGCACACTCACAACATCATCTGGGCCAGTCGCGCCCGTCAACTCCTTTGCATAAGCTTCTGACATGTTGAACCGATCCACAACAGGTACTTTCGTTTCGACCAAACTCATGTCCGTCAAGAAGCTCCAAGCGACAAAAGTATCGTGATAGGTGAATCTGCATTCTTTGGCGTATGATTTGCATTCTTCTACAGAGGGAGCAATCACCGGTGGTCTTTGGCGCTTTTCGTGGGCTGTTGGGTCTCGAGCTTTGAAAGCAGTAGGGTGTTGCCTCATCTCAGTGTCCCAATTCTCTTGCTGTAATATGGACGCATAGGTAAGCACAGCAAGCTAGCTGATCGAATGTCCACTTACCATAAGTTGATACGGATGTGTCGTTGCAGGCCAGCCAATCCACACAGGCGGCAAAAGTAAGGTGCGATTGAGCATAGTAGCGAGTGTCAGTGCGTTGGCCAATTCGATGCGCTCTGCGAGGGAAAATCAGTCTATAATATGACATTGAGGCACTAGAGCATACGATTGTGGAAGCCAGAGTGCGGCAGGTAGCTGAAGAACTGCTCTGTTGGGTCACCAGATGGCATGCGAGGCGGATCGGGCAAGACATAGATAGGGTGAACGACCTTCTCCGAATCGCTTGATGGTATTTCTTTGGGCGTAGCAGGTTTAGGAGCGCCCTCAAATGGCTTGTCGGCCGATTCTGGCTGCCCATTCTCGGTGGTGGTATCTCCCTTCTCCGTCTGCTCGATCGGGTCTGCCAATGCAGCCTCGTCCACGCTCTGGCCTTCTGCATCCTTATTGCCCCATCCAGACCAATCTTTCGCTCCCTGCCATATGTCATCCGGATGTATCTTCTCCCAGCTATCTTTGACCGAATCACCCGCTTTCGATACGGTTTCGTACACTTTTGCTTTAACGTGTTCTGGAGCGTTCATGCTCGCTATAAAAGTGACGAAACCAATCACAGCCAGTAGGCATAGGAGAATGAGCCGCGGTCTTGAGCGCCTAGTGACTGCTGCTGGTATAGCCATAGCTGAAACGAGAGGCGAATTAGGTGGTGAAAATTCATTATGCGACGAGAAGGGGTTGCTGGCTGACGTCCTGACTGAAGGTGAATTGAGTGGAGAAGCAAAAGAAGTGCGGCTTGCTTTAGGTGAAGAGTAAGGCGACCTAGCGCCAGCGCCTAGGAAAGGCACATTCTCTGACATTTCAGGCGTTTCTTGAGTGTTGGCCCAATAACGGTCCTTTTTAGGTGTTGTCACTTCTATTCGAAGATTACTTGCAGGCATGACTTTGCAATTGTTGAAATGTTCCGAGACGACAGAGAGGTCCTTCTTGATATGAACAGCAATGGGCAGGCTTTGCTTGATTCCAAGAAGCAGCCTAGTTGTAAACCCAACACCGACCGGAAAGTTCGAAAGATCTGAGCGGCCAAACAAAAGAGGAGATTGGAAGGCAGAGGACCAAAGCTGAGAGGAGTATAGCAGCGACCAGCGCTTCTTGATTCGAGTATGGGTATAGTCCAAGTTGAGACCAGAGTGGTGGATGTGTCAAGAGAGGGTCGCGTCTCGAGCAAATTATGAAGGGCAGTTGGAAGCCGACTCGACGCGTCTTATATATGCCAAGGTGCTAAGCGCTACACAATAGTCTCCCAAGCACGAGTCTCTGTTCTTGCAGTTACAATGCTGTATGTAGCCCTCTACAGGCGGTCTTAGATCCCCTCCCTAATTTTGAAACAAATGAAACGGGTTCACAAAGACTGTCCGGCTGTTTCGTGAAAGCGTGACTGTTCATGTGTAAGCTAGCATCAGAGCTGTCTGTCCAGATATAGATGGGTAACGCTAGCGACGGGTACGAGTGATGCTCGAATTTACCGCCGGGACCACAGAGGACAACAGCGTGAACTGTGATCAGAGACAGATAGCTTCGGCTGCAGCTGCACTTAGCAAAGAGCAGGATGCTGTATTTTTGGGAACGCAGGTGGATATTCGAAGATCCGCGAAGGCAGAACCAATGCAGCGGTCGACAGAGGCAGCAGATCAGCAAGCCCAGAGTAGACAGTGCTGATCTCCAGTTGAGGAATACAGTAGAGAGCAAAGAAAGAGAAAGACCTGGGGGAATTGTAACATGTGTGCAGATCCCTGCACGAGGTCAGAGCGATATATGAAAGAGGCGCAAGGGATGGGGACCGCTTTGCTTGCTTTCGTGCTACCATCACACAGATCATCCTTGAGCAGGCGAATTCCGTCTTATCAAAGCCTTTGGCCGTTGCTTTGAGACGAGCGCTAGATTAATTAACGAGCCTTGCCGGTCGTCTGCGTCTTGGCTTTGGCTTCCGCTACACGTCTCTATCGCGTCTAAACAGCAAAGTCTCCCTTGACCCACCATGTCAGCACACAGAAACAGACCGAGCGAGATCCAATTGCCTGCTCCCGCTACACCTCAAAAAAGCTCAGACGGTCTGCTGTCCATTCCATGGCCCAGCAATTCACCAAACACGGGTCTCAGAACACCAGGCGTGAGTCAAGACCTACGCAGACGCGTACATAGCTGATCGACGCGCTTTTCCTTTGCTCAATTCAGACGCCTGTTGGTGCATCAGTTTGGGCCGCGCAAAATCAATCTACAGCATATGCCAGCTATGGCACTGGCACTTCATCTGGCATGAAGACGCCTTCTGGCTATGAATTTCTTGATTTGGGTCTAGAGTTTAGCGAGAAGAGAGCTCCAAGGTCATTCGAATGGGAGTGGTGGGCCGATTGGAATACAGCAGCAAAGAGCCCTGAGCTGTCAAGATCTACTGGATCGTCAAGTGGAAGCCCAAGCATAAGATCTAGGAACCCGAGTCATGTCGGTGAAGTCTTGAAGCGTCGACTTGGGCCGAACGAAATCAGCTACTATCTCTCGTCGCGTGGAGCCGGTTCTGATGACCCAATAGCTGGTGTCAATGATATGTAGGTCTAACAATGCGACTATGATGTGTTTACTCATTGCATTCATAGGTACTTGCATGTTGGCTTCTCTGCACCGCCTTCTTTGATGCGCCGCGAGCGCCTAGAGAAGATCTGGACCGAGATACGGCTACGGCATACTCTGCTGGCATCCACAGTCGAGTACGAGTCTTTCGAAGATGTTCGCTTTGTCTACAAGCCCTACACCAACTTCAAGTCTGCTCGATTAGAAGCTGCCGACAACCTTTCCACCAGATACAATACTTCGAAAGATGCTGTCCTCAACGAATATCTCAATGGTTCCCGGACGCTGAATGACGACAAGCTTGCTGCTCTCATCATATCTTCGCCTGAACCTGAAGTCGACATATCCACCCTGTCTTTGCAGGAAGGGCAAGTAGAGCAACTCCAACGATATGATTTCTTTATCTTGGCGACTCACTTCCTCGGAGACGGCATGGCTTTGCATTCAACAGCAAATGAATTCTTTGATCTTTTAGGCGGAAAGCTAGAAGAGTATGAAAAGGCGAATTCAGGTCTGCAATGGAACACAGAGACTGGCGAAATTGTACGTCTCAATTCTGCCTACTTTGATATTCCTGACGTGCTATATAGCCGATTCCACCTCTATCCCGTTTGCCTCCAGCTCAAGAAAGCAGAATTACCACTCCAGAGCCGTATGGTCGTTTTGCATGGGCAGCAGCCCGAGTCGAATTTCAGCGCAACCAAGCTCAAGTGATTGGCGGCCAAACTTTCCCTAGAGCCAAACTCGGTCCAAGACAAACAGTAGTACCAACAGATGCCTTCTCTGCGGCAGAAACATCAGCCATTCTCAAGAAGTGCAAAGCGAACGGCGTCACTATCGCACACGCTATGTTTGCCCTTGGGAATCTGGCTCATTTGCGCGTCACGGCAAAGAAGGAGAATGAATCGACATGGAAGAGCGGGGTTGACAAGAGTCTGCCTATGATGTTGTATTCTGCTCTTAACCTGCGACCGAATATGTGCAAGGGACCGGAAGAGGATCAAGGCATTAAGCCTGATTTCTTCCATCTCGTGATTGGTGAGTGCCCTCACTTGTAGATCATCTACAACTACTGATACTGTCTTAGGTTACTACAATATTATTCTTCCTGCTTTCTCGCCCGCAAACATGACAGCAGAACAAATCTTCTGGCATCGGTCAAAAGAAGTCAAAGCTCAAACTTTGAAAGCCGTCAAATCGCCCTTCCTGTGTCAAAGATCAAAATTAATGTCTCTCGAGAGAGAAAGGCGTGCGATTGGGTTTGAAAAGGAAGATGAGCGAAGGAGGAAGGAAAGGCAAGCGAAAGCAGCTGGCCTACCTTCGAATGGTACCGTGCATGCAGCGATGAACTCTAGTCCGGTCAAAGCGGTCACAGGAGCTGTTCAGAGTGCGGTCAAGATGGTGACGGGAGAGGCCAAGCCGGAAGAGAAGGCGCCTGTTGCACCCAGTTTGGCCTTCTTGGGTGTTTCGATGCTTGGTAACCTCGTAAGCCTGCCAGGTCTGTTCACAATACAATACTGACATGCTCGATAGGACGGTATCTACAAGCACGCGACTTTTGACCGCATCAAGCTTGGCGAGCTCACGACCGGAAGTCGCCAACGACCAGGTGCTATGCTCCTTTTTGCCTATACTTTCGTCGGCAAGCTCTTCGTTTCGCTCGGTTATGACAAGAATGGTTACCCTGAAGGTGTGGTTGAAGAATACTATGAAGAGATGCTCAAGTGCGTGAGGGAATTCTTGATGTGAAGGGGAAGAGGTTGCATTAGTCGGTCTACTACAAGTGTAAATGGTAATCATTGAAAGTACAATCGTTGACAGACACACTGTCCGGCTGAATCGCCTTGGTAGAGATAGCTGCTCTAGCTGTCTGGACGACCTCGCGTCCAGACTTGCACATAAACAAGCGATTGCTTTTGATACCCGATAGAGAGCTGCCTGGCATGGCACAGTATACCGCAGATGATCTAGTACCTCTGGATCCAGTCAAGCTCTCTGGTGCGCACCTGGCAGAAAGAGGGGAGATCTTTCTGCTGCAATATCTGAGCAATTGCGAGGCTGCCTTAAAAGTACTGCCTGAAGTGAGCATCTCAGCTATTCAAGCGTGTAGTCTGGCTGATGCAAGGCCCTACATGACAGGATGTTATTCGTTCAGCTCAGCCCGCCTTGGAACAGTCGCTGTACAAGCTCCTCGTGGTACCTGCTACGGCCACAGCGCCTGCACCTCAGCCTGGCCGGCCTATCAGGAGCATCATCTCTCGATGTCTGATACAACTCTATACCGCTGGCGACTCGAAGAGCTTGTTTGATGGACTGCAGACATTGTCTCGCGCAATGGCAGATCCCAAGCTCGAGAAGGAGCAGAAGGTGTATGTACCAGTCTGTGCAGTTGCAAGAGCTATACTCAAAGCTCCGCTAGCGCTGCCTTCTCCTGTGCTGGTGAAATCATGCAATCGCTCGGCAGTCAAGTGCGTCTTCTGGTCAAGTCTATACACCTCAGCAGCTTGCTCATTGTGCTACTAGATACTCTCTATGGTTACCGACCTCGTCAACATCTGCCTTCGAACAGCTCGCTTGACTTCAGCACCGATCATCGTCCGCCATGCTGCATTGATCTGCCTATGGAAGACGGTCTCGAGTGGAGGGAAGGCAGTGAATGAGACTTTGGCAAAGGATCTGCTGAAGGGATTGAAGAGCTTTTTAACGGACAAGACAGCCTGCTTACAGCGTGCTGCTGCTGATGTAGGTTTAGGCTGAGCTCTCAATATCATAAGTCTCACAGTCGCCTTCGTACAGGCTCTCTTGATCTTCTACCAGTCGGGGGCCTCAACATTGTCTACTCAAGAAATCGATTCTACTACCGCGCTCGTCCTCAAGGCGATGGATTCAGCAGATTTCCAGACCAGAAGATCGCTTTCTAGACTGATGTCCGGACTTCTCGCTATATCTCAGGTACCAGGGTCTGCACCTATCATCGAAGCCAAGCCGAAGAAGGCAGCAGCCAAGAAAGAAGGCGAAAACGACGACGATCCTTACCCGACCGGCTCGACTGCAGCAGTCAGCGATTCTACAAGAACACTGCTAACGCTTAGAGAGATGCTTCATGTGCTTTCAGTGCCATACAACAAAGCTCAAACTACTCGTCGCGCAAAAGTCGGCATCATCGATATATACGCAACTCTGCTGGCCACACTTGGGCATCACTACATCGAAAGCAACTATACCGAGATTCTGAAACATATCATCGACGAGCTCGCTGGATCAAGACCTGGCCTTAGTCGCTTCGAGGCACTTACAGCAAGAACAGCAGCGTCGCTCTTGTTGCGCAAAGTTATCGGCGTCCGTTTACTGTCGGAACAGGGGCAGATTGTAGCTCTGCGAGAGATTGCCGGGGCGTATTTGCACAAGTGGCCAGCTCTGCTGCCCGGATCGACGGGTCCAAGCAAGAATGTTCTGGTTGTCGCACTCGACGAGGTCTCAGGCTTGCTGCAACAGCTCGGTAGTGCACCGCCTTCAGCTCAGGAAGTGGTCTACGACGCTGTCTTCCGGTTGCTTGAACATCCAAGCTTCTCCGTTCAAGTCGCTGCAGCACAAGCACTCAAGTCGTTCTGCTCAGCTGTACCTACTCGATTGTCTTCAACCATCTCGCTTATGCTGGAACTGCTCAACAAGAATCTGGGTCAGCTCGGTCAAGGAAGTTCAGGATCGGAAGTCAACAAGCACGCCGTCGGCCATGCCTACGCCTTGGCTGCTCTTATCAGCGTCATTCCATCGAAACCACTCTATGTGTCGTACGACGTCAGCGCCAAAGTAATGTCCTTAGCGATACAGCTGCTGAAGCAATCTGGCAACCACGATCTGCACATTTCAGCCGTCGAAATTCAAGTCGCTTGGGTTCTGGTCGCTTCGCTCATGTCGCTAGGACATCACTTTGTCCGCTTACATCTACCTCAATTGCTCATCTTGTGGAAGAATGCTCTACCCAAGCCGACCAGCAAGGATGCGAGCGCCTCACAAATCCGGTCCGAGAAGGAGTGGGGTTTCCTGCTTCACATCCGAGAGTGCACCCTCTCTGCTATTCTCGGATTCTTGCGACACAACGCTCAGCTTGTCAACGTTGACGTCGGCCGTCGCATCGGCGCTCTCCTCAGCAATGCTCTTGTCTTCTCCGGTACCTTTACGACTCAGCATGCAAACCTCCAGCCAGAACAGTCGAGCTCGTCGACTCTTCTGCTCATCGACCGCGACCTTATGCTTCGGCGCCGCCTATTCCAATGCTTTTTGGTGCTTGGACAGACTTCGTTCACCGACTCGATCCAGAGTACTCTTCTCACCGCTGCCCTGTCTACATTCGCTGACCCAGAGAAGTACACTGGATCATCGGTTCAAGCAGCAATTGCAGCATCTTCCGGAGCGTCTGTGTCAGTCTGGGAAAGCACAGATGGATTTGGATATGGCGTGACCAGTCTAGTGCGAGAGTCCAAAGCGCTTGTCGCAGATCAAGGAAGCCGACGAGACGTCTTCCTAAACCGAGACTCTGTGGAATCAGAAATCGCCGAGCTTCTAAAGCAGCCCACATTTGGAGCCCTAGAGAACGATCCACTCTTTCTCTGCGATCCATCATGCGCAGGCGAAGCAAAGCCTTGTCCAGCCGCCACAGGTGTCGTCGATTCTGCGATAGAAGTGTTTGCCCTATATTTCCTCTCCCAAGACTTTCAGCTGCAGACGAAGCTTATGGCTCAAATGGTCGAGTGTGCGCAATCGCCCAAAACTGAACGTAACCTATCAAGACGTATGGCGATTCTTATCAATTCATCAGCAGCATTATTGGGTTCTTTGCGACTGGCAATGTCTGCGCAATCAAGAAAAGGCGGGGAGAACATGGCTGTCCCTCAGATCAACAAGCCTGTACAGGATATAATCAAAGTAAGACTGCCGAAACGGGGCCATGCTATAGGCTAACTCCAACATGCAGGTCGCCATGCTACATCAAGATGCGAGACTTCGTGCTGTCGGTAGTGAAGCCATGGGTCGACTTTGCCAGGTTACTGGTGCCTCGTTCATGTCTTCTCAGGTCCAATCCTGCATATCGCAAGTCGTTAGCAATACCGATCCAAGTGCTAGGGCCGGTTGTGCGCTTACCCTCGGCGAAATCTACGGCCATGTTGGAAGTCTCTCAGCGGGTCCTGTGCTGAAGACCATCATCGACGTACTCATGTCTCTGAGCTCTGATCCACATCCTCTAGTGCAATTTTGGGCTTTGCAAGCGCTTTCTCGAGTCATCGATTCGGCCAGTCTCAGTTACTCAAGCTACATCAACGGAACACTTGGAGTAGTCGCTCGACTCTATGTTGCCGATTCGCATGAACCAGAAGGAGGATCTGCGGCAAGTGTGAACATGAGAGGCGATCTACCGACATATCAAGCATTTTGCCGAATTCTCGACGCTGTCATTGGTGTGCTTGGGCCCGATCTGCAAGAGCAAGACTCGGTTCAGACGCTGATACTTACTCTCGTTCACGAGTTCCGTCAAGAATCTGAAGAAGGAGTTGCTGTCGAAGGCATGCGTGCAATGCAGCACTTCCTGATGTTCGAACCGAAAGCCATGGAACTTTCCGAGCTTGTGGAGACCCTTCGGGCCAGGTTGTCTTCGCATAGAAGACCACTCAAGGTTGCCGCAATCAACAGCGTCTATCAGCTCGTTCAGCATGATGCATTAGCCATGTCAAAAATTGGAGGAGATCAGCTTGTCGCTGAACTTTTTGCATTGCTCGACGACGATCCTAGTATAGAAGGAGTCAGAGATGCCATCACGAGCTGGCTTAAGCAAACCGCGATAACGAACCCGTCTGGATGGATCGATCTTTGTCAAAGAATCATGGCTCGAACAACAGCAGCAGGTGCCGCTCAGCAGACTAGCGAGCAAGGTGCTGGAGGCTTCACAGACGAAGAATCGCAGGGTCTTGGTGTTGATTCGGGTGATTCTGGTGGACGGGCAAACGTAAACTCCAGAGGGACATCAAGGTGGAGGACCCAGCTCTTTGCATTGGAATGTCTTCACGAAGTCTTCCTCACTCTGCTCAAGTCTGGCAAGCGAGAACACTTTAATGCAGCTCTAAGTCAAGGTTCAAAGGCAACGCGCAAAAGGCTTCTGATTGGCCGTGTCTCAGACCTGGTCAGGATGGCTTTCACCGCTTCCGCCGCTCCAGTAATGCCCATTCGACTACAAGGTCTTGTCCTTCTACGCGATGTCATCGAGGTTAGTACTGAAGCCATTGGATTGGCCTAAGCTTAACTTGTGTAAACAGAATTTCAGCAAGTCCCATGATCTCGACTTCGAGGACGCCTTGCTGTTAGAGCAGCATCAGGCAGCCATCGCTGCAGCTCTTACACCCGCTTTTGCTGCAGACTCGTTCCCTGAAGTGCTCGCTTCAGCGATTCAAGTTTGTGCAGTCTTCATCGGATGCGGTGTTATTAGAGAGGTCAGCAAGATGGGCCGAATTCTACGGCTGATGACAGGAGCACTCGAGAACTGTAAAGGTACATAGACAATTTTGGATCGTTGATGGCAGCCAGGCTAACTAATGAGATAGATGTCGACATGACGAGCCTCGGGGAAGTGAAAGATCTGAGTTCAACAGCATCCATCATGCTGAAGACATCAATATTCTCCGCTTGGGGCGAACTTGCCACGGCCAGCTTCCGTCAAGACTACCTGCGAGCAATAGTCAAGCCATATTATCCTATACTCTGTCCTTTCTGGCTGGCATCTCTGCGAGAATTTGCAAGGATACGGGTGGATCCAGAAGCATCAGCCACCTCGAGCTCAGCCACGTCCAGCACTCTGGAGTCATCATATGCGGGACTTAACCGAGAGGTAGCTTTGCCTGTAGGTGGCTATGCTTTCCTTCTCTTGCATGTCTAAAAGCTGTTCACGTCCAGTATTATGAGCGATCATGGCGACCTATGCTGCACGCTATCGCCTTGTTGATGAAAGCTAGAGAACCACTTGCGATTGCAGCCTTTTCGGGTCAGGACACTAGCGACCCGGAGAAGCCACACTCTCCAGCGGCCACTAAAGAGCCTGCCCTCTTCTTCTATGTCATCTTTGGTTTAGCTTTCGAGGTACTCGCTGATCCGTCGTCCTTCAACACACATGACGAGGACAAGAGTCGATCTGCTCAAACAGCGTCAATCGCTCTCGAAGCCATGGAAGGTCTCCTTTTGCCCGCCAGTGCGGGTCCGGCTCTCATTCGTGATGGTCTCTACGAAGAGCTTTGCGGCTTATTCTATCGCCTTACCATAACGGAGTCCTTGGCAGTACAGGCACGAGTGATCCAAGTTGTCTCTTTGATCGCTGCCCAATACGGCAAAGACTTTCTGGCAAACGATGCTCTACTGTCAGTTTTTCCAGCTCGCGACACTTCGTTGGCTTATCTTTTAGCAGAACGAATGGAAGTAGTCAACCCAAACCATTCGGTGAAGCAAAGCTTTCACAATGCATCAGGGTAGTAGTTGGCGTTCTGGCGAATGCCATTGGATCAGTAGCAAGAATTTGTGAGCGATGAATATTCTGACCGTCTATGTACTAACCGGTGTTTCTAGCTGCATCTGAGCTGCAGTCGTTCGCTGTACTACTGGACGTATCTTGGACTGCCTTACTCGATATCGCAGATCAGTACCCGCGCAAATACAAGGAGGACTTGTACGCCACAGCTGTCACTTTGTATGCCCGTAAGTGGTTTCGAAAAGACTTTGATGCCATCAGCTCACTCGGAGTCACAGGTCTACTGCAATCAGAGCTTCTGGACAGCGCTGTCATCCAGAGCACACTGCCCACTCTGAAGCGACTGTGTGAACGCTCAGCCTCTTTGCCGAACGACGACCAATCAGATCTAGTACCTCGTGTACTGCAAGCTCTGTTGGCTACATCCTTGCAAAATATAGATGATGTTCGGTGAGTAATTATCTATATCTATTAGTACTCTTTTGACGATCTTTGTAGCCATCGCGAAGGCAAAACAGCTACCGTCAAGAGTGGGAACAATCTGCTAGCGGCAGCACTGATCATAACAAATCTGCCAAAATCGACGCGCATCAGTCAAAGCAATGCCGATCATTGCTGTATGCTTATAGGCGAGGCAATGTCATCACCAGAAAAGGAGGTGTGTTTGTTCTGGCTGTGTCTGCCATAGTGTCTGACCAACCGCGTGTCGACAGCTAGCACTGACTGCTCTACATTGTGCAAGATCGATCATCACGAGCTCTGCAAGAGGCAACCCCCTGTTACAGTATTGCTCTGGCCATCTACTGCCTGATTTGATCGCTTTCGGCGCGAATGTACCATCAACGTTCCCCCAGGGCGCGCAAGAGGAAATCAAGACGCTGAGCCTGTTTGTTACGGCCTTGCCGGAATCTAATAGTCAGTTCTTCCAGCTCTAGCCAGAGCGATACTGATCAGCCTGTGCTCAGAGCGAGATGGACTCAGCATTGTCCTGCCCATATTCGTGGTCTTCCTAAAGCCATCAGACCCCTCGGCACCAAGTCACGCCGCAACCGTTCCTCTCCTGCTGTCCGCAGCGTCCAATTACCCTACCGCTTTCCGCGAAGCAACGCAAACGCTCGAAGGATCACAGCGAGTCTTACTTGAAAGCTCGATTAGGCAATCAGTCGGTTCCGGCGCTTCCGCCAGTGCAGCGCAAAGCGCCAATGCTCAAGCAACCATCGACCTGAAGATGGACTTCTAGGCCAGGCAAAGGGTGTAATGTCAATAGTCTGTACAAGGATCGTAGCATGTTGTGTCAATCTGCATCTTGGAGTAGTATACATTGCATTGAGATGTAAGGATTACAGTACCCATTTGAGGTTGCCGTCCTTGTCTTGCTTTGTACGTCTATCCAGAACCTACCGTACGCTGTTCAGACTCGATTACAGCTCGCTGGCCAATTCGTACCTCATCGACTTTCTGCGTCAGGCCAGACTTGTTCCTAAACTCCTTGGATAGGAACTTGTGCACATCTCTTCTAGACATCACGAAACTTCCGCCAGACGAGTCTTCCCCTCTCAATAGCCGGCCGATACGGTTTTCGTTTGGCAGGCAGAAACGAGCATAAGGATACTTGGTGTACGACTTGTGCCCTGTCTTGGGTGTTGTGTGTTCTGGTAGTGGTAGCTTGGTAGGAGACATGGAGTTGAAGAATTTGGCGCGCAGCACCTCGGAGGACAGAGCTTCTTTGTCGTGGTGGCTCTGCGGATTCCACTGCGCTCGTTTATTCCTCTGCTCTTTGTCTTTGCCAAGCACTAGACGCTGATGAACGCCGTTGATAAAGTCATTGGTGACATTTGGGTCCTGCGTAGACATGAGAAGAACGCTCGTCCAACGCAGTAAATAAGTACATACGATCATAGCTGCTGCTATACGTAGATCGGTCTTGAAGGCATCGTCTATGCTGAAGTGGACAGCATCTTCTAGCAAAAGCAAGGTGACGGCGCAGCTCTGCGGACTTCTAAACTCGATCTCTTCTCTCGTCTTTTTTGCCCAATCTTGCATATCGTCCTTTTGTAGTAGCTGACCGGCTTCTATCGCTTCCAGATCCGCTACGACTTTCGCTAAATCGGTATGCTTAAAGCAGGTGTCGATTGCTCTCCTTTTCGCGCCGGAGACGAAAGAAACTTGATCTGCTGAGGGTTCTGTAGTGAACTCTTCTAGTACAGAGTTGATCACTCCATGCACATCGTCCGACGTTTGTTCAGGTTGAAAGGTCAGGCCGCTTAGACGCTCTTCGACTTCTGCTAGTCGGTCTGAAGTAATATAGTGTGTTGCGAGACCTAGTTGACTGTTCCTCGTCAGCTGATGCGCAGCACAATGCGGATTCGATTTACTATGCAGACCACCCATCGACTGTTGAAGAGGTCAAGCCGAGGTATGCGCCGACGCGTCCATCCATTCGAGACAGGAAGAAAGACGCTCCGACATCTGGGAAGAGACCGATACCTGTCTATATCGCTGTAAGCGATGTTGATGTTTGAGCAGAGCCAGAGCATACCTCAGGCATGGCGAACTTGGTATTCTCCGTCGCTATTCGGAAAGGTGCATGTATTCTGCAGCCTAGTTCAGCTGTGTGTTTGCGGCGCGAACAGACGGACTGACGAAAGACCGACTCCTCCGCCCACTTCGAAAGCGATTTAGTTCACCACCTTTTTCACCTAAGCTCAGCTTACTGGTAATTCCATCCATGAACGTAATGATAGGCGTCTTCATGCGAGCAATCTTGTTGTCTAGCTCGTATTCGCTTCTAAAGAATTCGAGAGCTTGTGACCGCGTCTCGTCCTTCTTTGCCGCTTCTGTAGCTGCTGTGACGTCTCCTCCTGCGCACACACTATGAGATGCCTGCGAGGGGCTTTCAAGTACTAGGCTAACCTGCACAGAATGCTCTACCCTCGCCTTTGAAGAGAATCAGAGATACTTGATCCGACGATTCCCAAGCTTCCATGAGTGGTTTCATTCCAGTGATCATGTCGGTATTACTTGTCCGAAATGAGCTTGAGACCGATAGAGTTCACCCGTTACTCACAGAGAATTCAGCTTGTCGGGCCTATTGAGCGTCACTAAGGCAGTCGCAAGCGTAGACATGAGCGAACCGAAGTTGCTACTGAAGAGGCTGCAGACTTACAGACTCGTAAAGCATTCTGAGATCTTGTTCGTAGCAGTGGACTGTCATCTACAGAAGCAGCGGGTGGTATAATTGTAGGACGAGAAGCAGACGCAGAAGTAGAGCCAGACAAATGTCGCAAAACCTGAGACAGGCGAGATGTTGCTTGTGAAGTCATTCTGGGTATTCTGGCGAGAGCAGGTCTCAATGAGCGTGCTCCTCTAGTGGTAGTCCTCAATAGCGCTCGTTGCATGGCGGTAATGATGCAATTTCACGTTCGGTCAACAGCAGCGCAGATATCTTTGAATAGCCGAAGTACTAGTGCGAACAGCATGACAGCAAGGTCGTGCAAGCAGCAAGGGAGACGTAACAGCGAAGTGATCTCCATCGTAAATGCTATTGACCTTTTCCCTTTCAACACATACTGATCTAGTTTCCGCCAATTTCTTTGGCTTGCGCCTCGGCCTATATAAGCGATAGTATAAGCACTGACATCAACAGAACAAGGAGATTCGGGAACCTTCGATCTAACATCCGCTGCGGCTTTAAAGAGAAGCACATGGATCAGCAAGACATATTTGGGGTAAAGAGGGATTACTAACATCCGACCATGTAGAATGCCGATTCAGGCAAAGAGTCGAGCTTTCCGTCTAGGATCTCCTGGAAAGAGCTGATAGTCTCCTTCAATGGCACACTTGAAGACACAATAAGCCGAAGTTCCAATAGAGGTGACATAGACTTACAGCTTTCCCTCAATACCAGTGAAAACTTCAGCGACAGCGAAAGGCTGGGACATGAATCTCTGGATCTTTCGGGCACGCTCGACGGTAAGCTTGTCTTCTTCAGACAATTCGTCCATTCCGAGAATAGCAATAATGTCCTGGAGCGACTTGTAACCTTGAAGGATTTGTTGAACCTTAGTCGCGATGTTGTAGTGTTGCTCTCCTACTATACGAGGATCCAACATGCGGGACTTGGAGTCAAGAGGGTCGACGGCTAAAGCGACCTGTCAGCGAAATTTACTTGACAATCGAAAGATGCCATACCTGGGTAGATACCGAGTTCGGCAATACCACGGGACAAGACAGTGGTGGCATCCAAATGGCTACATCACACCGTCAGAACTTTGGAAAGAAAGATTGCATGATTGACTCACGCAAAGGTAGTGGCAGGTGCAGGGTCAGTCAAATCGTCTGCGGGCACGTAGACAGCCTGGACAGAGGTGATGGATCCCTTCTTGGTGGTGGTAATACTATACTAGAGGTCAGCAATATTGTGGACGAAGAAATCAGTTTGACAAACCGTTCTTGCATGCCTCCCATGTCAGTGGACAGAGTTGGCTGGTAACCGACGGCAGAAGGAATACGACCCAAAAGGGCAGACACTTCTGAACCGGCCTGAGTGAAGCGGAAAATGTTGTCGATGAACAGCAGCACGTCTTGTCCTTCCTCGTCACGGAAGTACTCGGCGATGGTGAGACCAGTAAGAGCGACACGAGCACGGGCACCAGGTGGTTCGTTCATCTGACCGAACACAAGAGCGACCTTTGACTTGTCGTTCTTGAGCTGGATGACACCGGTTTCGATCATTTCGTGGTACAAGTCGTTACCTTCACGTGTTCGCTCTCCGACACCTGCACACAACATGAGAAAGCTTCATTGTAGAGCATTGCGAGCATACCAGTGAAGACAGAGTAACCACCGTGAGCCTTGGCAACGTTGTTGATCAACTCTTGAATCAACACCTGCATCGTCCGTCAGCCAACACACACAAGCAAGTCATCGAACATACAGTCTTGCCGACACCAGCACCTCCAAAGAGACCAATCTTTCCACCACGAGCGTACGGCGCAAGCAAGTCAACAACCTTGATACCAGTTTCAAGAACTTCAGCGGAAGTTGACTGGTCGACGAAAGCTGGCGCTTCGGCGTGGATACTGTGAGACTCTATCAGAAGGATCCAAAGGCAGGAAGACGAAAAACGGACGGCATTTGCTGCTTGGTGTTGATTGGCCCTCTCTCATCGATGGGCTCTCCAATAACGTTGATGATACGTCCTAGACACTCAGGGCCGACTGGAATCATGATGGGTGCGCCAGTGTCGAGGACCTTCATGCCTCGAACGAGACCTTCGGTACCTATGACAGCCACCAGTTTAGTCTCTCAATCGATGCTTTTTACGAAAAGTAATGTACCGTCTAAACAGACGAGATCAGTACAAGTATAAGATGTGACATGTCAATTTGCGCACCCATAGCAATAGTTCTGCAAGTGTTTTCTCCCATGTGTTGGGCGACTTCGAGCACCAGCCTTGTACCGAAACCTTGGACTTCCAAAGCGTTCAGGATAGGTGGCAGGTTCTCAGAGTCGAACTACAATGTAATGTCAGCTCTGGTGCATCGATTTGATGATATTAGCCGAGCGACTTACTTGCACATCCACAACGGCACCAATGACAGTCTTGACTTGGCCGACAACCTTTGCTTCAGTGGCATAGCTTCTTTCTAGACACACACAGGCAACAGATCAGCATTTGATTGCTGTACAAAAAACATTCATGCAATGCCACGGCTAGCCCCAAAATGGCCGATGCATGATTCGACCGCGCAAAGACCGGTGCAGCCGTGGATAGCATTGACAGGTAGCTCAACTTACTCTGTGTAGAGGTGGAAGGGGTGTTCTGGAGACGAGGGGTGATCAAGCCAGCACCGACTTTGGGCGCCGAAGTTGCGATGTTTTTGCGGGCAGCAGCAGCGCTGAGCGAGCGCGAGCAGCGCTGAGCTGCGCGAGCTAGAGATCGTGAGGCCTTCATAGTTTTTGTGCAGAGAGAAGGTGGTCAAAAAGGCATGCTCTTGTCGAGAGCAGCTCTTTGGCCCGGAAGACGGAAGAAACCGGTGGTCTGTCAGAAAGACAGTCTTCGAGGCAAGGCAACCATAGGGATACATGCATGCAACAGATACAGAGTAACAATACCTAATCCTCCTCCTCGTCCATCTCCTCATCAGACTCTTCTAATTGTGGTGCCGGTCGTCGAGTCTCTCTAGAGGCCACTTCTGGCTCCTCATCCGATTCTGCAGAGTCAAGGGACATCTCTTCAAGGACTTCTTCTTCGACTACTTCATCCCGTTGCGTCGGCGAAGTAGGTAGATTAGACACCGAAGTAAGTATTGGCGCGACATAGTGCTTTGAGGTGGTCGGTCTTTGCGCTAGCAGGCGTTCTTGGGTATGCAAGTCTTGACGCGCCAATTCATCAGGGTCGAGATCGTCGGAAGTACTGAAATTGTCTGCAAAAGCTTCAAGTGGACCTCGTCCAGGAAGGGATCGAAAGGCATTGGTAGGCAAGGGCCATAGCGCTGTAAAAGTAGAGGCTATCTGTGAGGTAGATGCAATAGGAATGGGCGTATGTCGCTGTCGCTGTTCGACAAGTCGCGAAGTGGGCGAGCCTTGAATCATTGGATGAGGAAAGCTCATAGACACATGCTTGCGTCGTCTTCTGCCACCTTCAATCGAGTGGTTGCGAGGAGGCTTGAGATACAATTCCTTTGGCGAATGGCTTGGATCATGATCGATCGAGCCAAAGTCGAGCACTGTACAATTGATCAGTACCGTCCTACGTCAGCAGACCATTTACTCACCATGATACTCAGCCTGTCCATTGGTCCTAGTCGCAACCACACAATACCGTTCGTCAAAGTTGATTTGCCAAACACCCGACACCTCAGCCATGGGCATGAGATCGCGGACTAGCCGATTGTTGACAATATCCCACATCTTCAATGTACCATCGCTGCCAGACAAGACTTTGTGATGATCATGCTTGATGCAGCCAATCGGACCAGTATTGGAGGCAAAGGCTGCCATAAGATTGCCAGAGATCGGATCCCATACATTGATGCTTGAATCGGCTGCTGCGCTGACTATGCTTGATGGCCGGATGTTGAGCAATCCCACCAACGAGCCATGACCTTCCAACAACCTTATGCATTCACCAGTCACGGTTGACCAAAGCCTGATCGTCCCATCCTCCGAGCCGGACATGCATTGCTCCCGGAGATGATCATACACCACTGCATACACCTTTTGCCCATGACCAGCTAGAACATGTCGACACTTCCCGCTGAGGATATCCCACACCCGGACTGTGCTATCGTAAGATGCGGAAACGAGTGTACGGCCATGAGCAGACAGCGCGCGGACGGCATGGGTATGACCTTCGAGTAGACGAAGGTGATATGGGTTGGTCTTGGCCTCTTCGACGTCACCAGTAGGACTATATGGAACGTTCCGCAGGTGTGCCTTGTCTCTTCCAGGCATGGGCAACTTCCAAATCCTAAGCGTGCTATCTCGAGATCCACTGATGACGAGCGGGTAAGGCGGTTCCCAAACTGGCGGTCCATCTGAATCAGGGTTGACATTGACTGGCGTGACTACTTGCAAACAGCGAACGGTGCTGGTATGACCGATAAAGATGTGGGAGCAGCGTTCGGTAACCAAATCCCAGATGCGGACTGTTCTATCGGTTGAACCACTGATAAGAGCGTCGCCGAGATAGGCTAGCGACCAAATTCCGCCTTCATGACCAGACAGACTGAACTGCTTTCGACCTCGATGCATGCTGTACACGTTGATGGTAGTATCGTCTGAAGCTTCAATGATGCGGTTACGATCGAATTCGAGGCAAGTAACGGCTGAATTGCTGTGGCCTGGAAAGGAGATTCGCCTCGGCTCTTCTTCAAACCATTTGCGGCGATTCAGCACCCGTCGACGATATAGATGCTTGAAAGGGTGAACGTAGTGTTCGCCTTTCTTCCGCGCTTGCTGTCTACTGATGGCTACGCGTTGTCTGAAAGTCGGTTCGGCGGTAGTATTGTCGAAAAGCTGATCGGTTACAGAGAAAGTATGCTTGTGCTGCTTCTGTCGTCGAGCCTGGAGTCGAGCCGCTTCTAATTTGACATGCGTAGGTCGAGCCGCTTCCGCTTCGTCGTATTCGATATCCCACGTCTCGCTATACCATTGAGCGACAAACTTTGCTTCTGGTCGTTCTGGCTCAGCTCCCTCAAACACGGCCGCTGAATCCTCATCCGTTCCATCGCCCTTCCAATGACTCTCTACCAACAGTCGATGTCGCCAAGTCCGTTCATCCCCATCTATCAGCCTATGCCATTGTTTGCTGACTTGCGTTGCTTGACAGAGCGAAGACCCGTCCATGTTCATCAAGACCAAGCTGGCCAATTCAGGTGGTAAATCGACGAGAAAGTCGCGCTTGAGAGCCGGTGCGATAGTATCCTGCATGAGCTGTAGGACGGGAATGGGCGAGCGGCGAAGAAGTTGAAGCAAGACGTGCGATTGAAGATCTTGTGGCAGATCTTGAAATTGATCGACCAGAGTAGGTAGAGAGAGCAGAGTAGACAGTTCCAGACCGTCGCCGAGTTCGAGTGGTATTTTGTATCGAGAGTCTGGCTGTGTCTCCTGATCATACAGTTAGCGGTGTTCTGCGTCATGTTGATGGAGAACATACTGGCAAAACATCCTCCTCGCCTGATAGTTGAGGTGAAGGTGGTGCTTCTGCTGAGCAGCTGGGTGGATTTGGCTTCTGCTTCTTCCTTGGCGGCTCTACAATTCCACAGGCTCGATCGGAGAGCAAGAGATCTTGACCAGTCTCATCGATGGAAGATGATAGAGTTCGACTGCCGCGGTCGCTTGCTGATCTCTTTCGACCGATACGAGGTGACAGAAGCAGGTCGCGCCTCTGTTCGACCTTTATGGTTGATTGAGGCGTCGGCGGAGCTTTTCTAGGCTCTTCATCCTGCGCTGCGTCGTCGACAGATTCGACAGATTCCGGTTGAAGCAAGTGATCTGCTTCTGCTTGATCCAAAGCCATGGAAAAAGAGAATTTGCATTGCGGTATTTCCGTAGCAGCAAGTGGATATAATTTTGGGTCTAGTCGTCTGTCGAGAACACTAGCTTGCGATTGATAAGGTGCGTATTGATTCCTTTCCGCTTCAGGGAGCAAAGTCGGATCTGGTACGCGAGGTATTCGCAGAGGTGCAAAGTGTACGCTTGTCGTGGTAGTTGTCGTTGTGGTGATTTGCTTCGTAGCAGGTCGTAAAGACAGATGGGCATAATGAGCAGAAGACGATCCTTCCATGGAGCCACAGCTGGTATCGCCTTGGACAGCTATAGAACGAGACGAGACTGTCGTTTCCCTGTTCTTGCCATGACGAGAGCTCATGCGAACGGAGATATAATCTTCAGATGGTCTGCTTGTCTCGTATTCAACGAATCAGTATGTTGGTGTCCAGCACAGGACTCACAGTGTATTCTAGGGATACGCTACTGCATCGACTTCGCGATCAGAGCAGCCAACGGGCGAGCTGGTCAAGTCGGAGAATGAGAAGAGCGCGTCGCCAGAGTTTCGCGATAGACGCGTTTGCGCGAAGTCTTGCGGAGGTTATGCTATGCGTGGGTATCTGTAGTCTTCGAGAGATGCTGTTTGGGCTGCGAGAAGGTCGGTCCGCTCCAACACTTGACGCTCGAACTATTCTTTGACCTTGAACCGCCAAGCAGCTGCTTTAGAAGTCCTTTCGTGATATATGCCGTACTGCTGCTGCTCCTCAATTCCCCTGCTTTGTCCTGTCACACTGCTCTGGCTGGAAGACCTGCTGTTCTCGCTGTGAAGAGTTCTGCCAAAGGCGTCTTAGCCGAAGACGCGGATATGACCTGAAGAACGTACATCCCTATGCAACCTGGTCTCTGTCGTGGTACTGTCGCTTGTGTCGTATCGCTGTCGAGCTTGCTTCTCGTTCGAACAAGGCTTTGTTGAAATGGCCCGCCTGCGTGCTCTTTTGTTCTCTCGTTCCGACATGTCTGGTCTTCTCTTGTATGGCAGTCTCTTCTACACAGTTCTAGCTCTGCAACTCTTACCACCCGCATTGATCCATTCCTCTTCGCGGCCGGCATCCTGGAGTCGTGGTCAAATTTGATCGATGCTTGTAAAAGCGAGGCCAAGTGTGTCACAAATGCTCAACTACCGCGATTAGAATGCTATCGCACAGTCTAGCGCTGTTGTCCATTACATGATGCCTTGATCGACCTTGTCTCGGCCCAACTCTATCTGACTGTCACTTTCTATCACCTGCAGCAATCGTTCCAGATCTATAGGTCAAAATGCTCGTCATAAGCATGATCGAAATCCTGAACCGGTCTTAATTCAGGTTCGGGGTCCACCATGAACTTTGTGCTATCGATCTATTGTGTCTCAGTGCCTAAAACTCTTATTATGCTCTGTCTCTGGTCTGCACAGCTCTGGCAGTGACGTCCAGACACGGAAGCTGGAATGTAGCCGCCTCAAGGACGTCCATGGAGTGCGATCGAACGCCTTGCGCCTTTGCTTTGTGATCCGAAATGTGTGAGAGCATTGCAAAAGGAAATTTTTCGAGTCGAGCCCTTTGCGATGAGGAAAATAGTCTACATGTGAGCTACTATTGCTCTTTATATCATCTGACAGTGCATGTAGAGACGACAACTCGACAGACACGGATAATCGCGTCTTGATGAAATGGCCGGCGCGAAAGTGGACGACGCGCCGAAACACGATATCATGCCAAATGCGGGATTGTCAATTCATCTTTGGCTGCACTAATGCGTGGTACCTGGATTACCTATTGCGTGTAGTCGTCATTGTAACAAAGAATCTATTGCGATCTGCGGACAAGAGAGAGGAAGGGCTAGGCCTTCTTTGACCATAGTCGTCTTTTCTCCCTGATATACCAGTCGTTCTCTTGATCATCCATTCATTATACATACACATATCGTTGGCTTTCGTTTCGGCTGTCAAGTGGGTCCAAACGCGATTACATGATGGTTTTGAGGCTGAATGATCGATGAAAAGATCTACAGCAGTACCGTCCTACTTTAAATTTCTGTTGCAACTGGTGCCGTCATAATCGTGGTGCGGTTGAGATCTACGTTGGCACAACAAGTCCGGTGGCACGTGAATCACTAGAGTCAAATAACAGGTGAACCTTCTTCGCTCGCTCTTTCCGCGTCAAACTCCAACTGACGACCCTTTTTGTGCACTCTGCTGGTTCAGAGTTCTTTCTCTTCGGTCTCCTCCTTGCCTTTCCCCTCATTACATTCCTCGCCTTTCAAACCGCTCCGAAAGACTCGTCTGCAGGCAGGCTTGCAACGTCAAACACAGCATCTTTCAGCTCTCGCTTTCGACAGGCCGGTCCAGTCTCCAGCTCTCCTTTTCATCTGTTTGTATACACTGCTCTGTGTCGTACTTCAAGCCTCTCCGAACTTCAGCCTTCTCTCTCACAACTTTTGAAAGAAGTCGTTCAAGCCATCTCAAGCCATTCATCAAAAACTCGCCATCTGTCAACAGGAATATATATAACGGGGCTTCGCTAGGCTCTCTCTCTCTCTTCTCCATCTCATCTCGATTCAAGTTTACACGTACAAGTAACCTCGAACCCGGATTTAGACCAACCCCCAAAACACTTTCCATACTCAAATAAATACCAAAGTCAACATGAACATGGAACGCTCATTCTCCGCTTCTTCAATCGCTTCATCATCATCAATGGCATCGCCAATCATTCCACCTTCGCTCATGAGAAGGCATCCAGCTTCGCTTATTCCAAAATTCGAGCATGATCCTGCCCTTTTGGACTTGATGCGATCTCCTGTTACTGAAGAGATGGTCGGTGAGTCGCGTTTGCATTCTCATTGTCGATCGAACGCGTTCTAAATTACCCGTCTGGCTACTAGCTTACCTCGCGCATCAAGCTGTTCAAGTCATTCAATGCGGTCCTGCACCAGCAGCTGGTCTTCCATCTCCACCAGCGACACCAACTAAAGGCGCTTTCCCAACAACCAGCACTCCTCCTGTTCAACAGGTCGACACCATCATTCCTTCTTTGGAATCTTTCATTACCGTCTTGGTCCGCAAGAGCAATGTTCAAGTGCCTACCCTTCTTTGCACGCTCGTCTTCCTTGACCGCCTCAAGACCAGACTACCAAAAGTCGCAAAGGGTAAGTCACCGACTTTGCTTCCGATCATTCAAGAACCGTTGGCTTACGTAAACTCGCGTCTTTCTAGGCATGCACTGCACTCGTCACCGCGTCTTCCTTGCAACTCTCATCGTCGCTGCCAAATACTTGAACGACTCGTCGCCAAAGAACAAGCACTGGGCTCGCTACGCCTCGCTCTTCTCCCTTGCTGAAGTCTCGCTCATGGAAAAGCAACTCCTTTACCTGCTCGACTACGACCTTCGCATGACTGAAGACGAGCTCGTCTTCCACTTTCAGCCTTTCATGCGCCCATCTCGCGAGCAGTCCTTCTCTGGCGTTCACAGGCCGACTTTGGCTCACCGCATGCCTTCACTCGAATCGTGCACCGGCTCATCCCCAGCTACCTCTCCTTACCCAGTCACTCCTCGTCGCGGCAGCCGATCTGGATACCTCAACCAGGAAGCTCAGCTCAACAAGCATGGCGTCTCTTCGTACCTGCCTACTCCATCTCCATCTCCAGTTCGCCGCTCGTCGCATAACAACATTGCCAGCTCATCTCCTTACGCTCGTCCTCAACCAAGGCGCTTGTCACCTTCGAGCTCATCGGACGAAGAGATGGAGTACCGCACAGAGGAACAGGCAGTGTTGGAACAAGCTCAACGGAGGCAGCTTTCCAGACCCAGCATGGCCACTATTCAAGCCAACATGCGCCGAGGATCAGCACCAGCTACCAACCTCGAGCACCAGCAGCAGTCGCAGCATTTCAGCCAGCAAAAGCTCGACTTGCCCTTTACACAAAACGAGCTTCCAGCCGTCTCTCGCCCAACAGCTCCAACTCTACGGACAAAGACTTCAAGCTCCAACCTTATTGCATCGATGAAGGGCTACTGGAAGACTTTGAACCAACACCAACAAGACCACATTGTCGTTGAAGGAGGTGTCGCCATTGTGCAGCAGTAAATCACCTTTCCTTTCTTCTACTTTGGGTCTTGTCGAGTTGTTTTGTGGGTTGTTGATATGTGGTTTTGGGGTCACTGTGGGAAAGAAGGAAGAGAGCATTCTTAAAGCACGCACGCGCATCGTTTCACTGTATAAGGGGGAAGATTCACTTAGTCACTATACCGCATAATCATGATTGTACCTGTCAGTGTGATCGTTTTCGTCTAGCTCAAATGTACAATGAGTACTATCGAATCTTGCCTTTGACTTTTGACTTCGTTTCTCTTCTTGGTCTCTCTTTTCTGCTCTCTTCTTTCTTCACTGCTTGTGTTCTGTCTCTTCATATCTTAGCTTTGATCTTGCACTGCGACTTGTTGGAATGTTCAGACGAGCGACAGAGCGACATCAACGAATGAATATAGTGCAAGCAGAGCGAGAACATAGTTCCGCAGACAGACATTCGCGAGCAGATCAGAGGGCAGAGAGTACAGCAGCAAGCGGAAGTAGCATAGAGACCTCTAGAAAGATGGCAACAGTCCAACGCAAGACAGCGAAACCTGCGACGTTTCATCGATCTTCCTCATCTATCGGCTCAGCTCTAGACTTCATGATCCGAATCCCAGTATCTTTCGGCCTATTTCCAATGTATCAGTTCAGCTCATCATGCTAGCAAAGAGACTCACCTATCGTCCGCATCCACATCCACAGCACCGAGTCGCTCGACTACGCGCATGCCTTTCTTTACTCGACCAAAGATGGTGTGCTTCTTGTCCAGATGAGGAGTTGGGGCAAGGGTGATGAAGAACTGTGCGAGGATCAGCTGGGGGCTACGAAAGGGGGCTTAGACTTACTTGTGAGCCTGATCAGTACTCTGTAAGTTAGAATAGCTAGATAGGCAAGGTGAATCATTACCATTCGTATTGGGCCCTGTGAATCAAGACAACGACAGTAAGTAAAGAGACGCTGATTGCTGTTAGTCTGCTCACCTGAATTCGCCATAGCTAATATCCCTGCTCCGGTGAAGCGTAGATCTGGATGCTACAAGCACAGGGTTAGGAACAATGCCAGTGAGAAGAGAGAAACACGTACTATCTCATCTGCGAATCTGTCTCCGTAGATACTGCGAAGAGCTGTCAGAAACAGTAAACAGATAGAACATAAAGCATACCTTGTTCCTCCTCGCCTGATACATCCATGAGTAGCTATCCAGCGTAATGCTGGGCGGGCTTACCCTGTCCCTGTTGGGTCTCCGGCTAGACGAGAAATGAGCTCGACCTAACATTTGACAAGACAGAACTCACCCTGGATCATGAAATTCGCTATTATACGATGGAAGATGGTATTATTGTAGTATCCCTATTCGCTCAATTTCAGCTGCTATCCTGTGCGTTGTTGCAACGAGAGACGCACCCTCTGGCAAAGCGTTTCAAAGTTCTTGCATGTTTTCGGCGCTTCGTCGTAATAAAGCTCAAAAGTGATTTCGCCCATTGAAGTCTGGATCACGGCTTGCTTGCGGTCTGACATGTTTGGCGCGAGGTCGTGCTGAGCAGAAAAGGGTCAATGATTGTGTGTTGACTTTGAACAGCGTCGAGCGATTGTGGAAGATACTTGATACGGTTGAAAGAGGCTCAGTGATACCCAAATGCGCACGCTGGAACATACCTGTCGCCGGGGTCTCCTTGATGTCGAACTAGAGGCAGTCATGCAAAAACTCCGTCATGTCAGAATTGCTATGAGGGCACTCAGCTATCTCCTGTTCCCTCCTACAATGGCCTGGTGTACCTTCTATATATGGCTGTCCTGTCGTAAGGCTTTCGCGAGCTGAAGCGACGCAATATGAATCGGCAGACAGTACAGTAGAAGCTTCCCGAATTCATCACCATACATCTATTTGCCGTGCAAAGAGATGCTGACATTACCAGAGAGCTGTAATACATGTTCAAGCTTGGTCGGTTTCCCGCTCAAAGCAGTTTAGAAGACGCTTCTGACCATTGACCGCCATCCATTCAATCCCTTATCGCTGCTGTCTTATCGTCGGCCAGCCAGATATATCCCAACGTCTCGATAGTGCTCTTTCTCAGGCACGGCCCTTTCAATACTGACGACCTCTTGCCCTTCCGACACGCTATCGACTTGCGGAGAACGTCTGCTGATTACTTTGCCCTGTCCGACCTGCCTCGTCATCGCTTATCCTTCTCCACCACAACCAACGTAGTCCAACACGTCAAATGGCAAACCGTATTCAAATGCTCAGAATCCCAACTCTAGGTCATTCTCGATCTATGCCGATCTTCTAGGTCTAACTTGCTCCAATCAAGCCAGCAGAACGAGACGCACAACACTAGCTTTCATACCACCTAAACCTTTCGTTCTGCCGCCGAGACCTTTCGCTCAGATCCCGACTGTACCTTCTGGAAATGCGTTGAGTCCTGAGATCATCAAGTGGGTAGGGAAGGGTGTTAGCATGACTAGCAAGTTGTAGAAGGTGTGTTTTGTATCTATTGGTAAGGCTATGCTGATGTCGTATCCGACAGCTCAATCGCAGCAATAGCTCCGCCCAGGTGATCTAGATGGAGGGGACAGCATGTAAGGAAGTAGCTGTACGACACAGTCAGATGTACCTTCAGTTCAACTGTCAATAATACATCCCTTCATCTTGACGTCGACTTCCCCAGATTAACAGACCTCAAAAGACCGCCTGCGTTCTCTTTTGACAGGACTGTTCCACACCGTGACCGTACACGAGCATCCTTCACTACTTCTGCCTCCTCCCTACATCTGGAATTACTACCCCAGATTTCTGACCGCCTGCTTGCCTGAAAATCAAAGCCTTGCATTTGCCGGATGAGCAACAGCACAGTGAGTCAATAGACTCAATACTTGTGGCTCGATCAACCATCTCACCTTCTCGCACAGGATGGCGGAACTGGTACAGGCTCAGATGGCACCGTGCCTATCTTGGTGCGTCGCTCTCCCGTGTCGTATCCTCAGCAGCTGACATGTGTCTCCAGGGTCTAGACGTAAGACATCGCTGCGGCTGCCAATCAACATCTGTTATTGATTTGCTGTCAAGATCCTGCAAGTCGCCGACTTCTATGTGGTCCGTCTCCTACTCGACCATTGTCGTGTGCGCTCATAATATGAAAGAAAGCGAGCGTTTTGCATCCTCTCGCTGTGGGATCAATAGCTGTCATCGCTTTGTTCATCTATCTTCGTTTCTCGAGCAACCGCAGGTATGGCCCTTACTAGATGAAGATGAAGATTATGTGATCTGATGGATCGCAGCGTCGCGCCCATTACTGTCTTCGAGTGAGCAATTCAGATTGGAGCTCCGCGCTAGACTGACCTCTGCCTACAGCTGGCTCATCAACGTCGCTTTGGGCAGTGTAAGCCTGAGCTGAGACTTCTGTGAATTACGCTGACCAACGACGTGCATCTCAGACTCTAGCTGGTATTGTGAACGGCAACAGTCTCGTCCGCGGTCTGCTGGGTCTCATCACTCTGCTTGGTTTTCAATGGATCACGTACGCGTTCCATGGCTCAAAGTACGAGTCAAGCCTGAACTCAAACAGGTCCTTCGTCTCATCCCACGCTGGCAAGACTGTCTTTGACAAGGTCTTCTCTGCTCCTCCTCTGGTCATTGCCTTCGTGAGCTGCTTCAAGTCAAATTACCTTGTTGGAGGATCGATGGTCTTCGATAGCGTGGTAAAGCTTTAGAAGATGTCATGAAGAATCACCGCATTTCCAGGAGCGAATTGAATGGAGCTTTGCGAAAAGAAAAGATCGTATGTCAATCATCTTGTGAACAGACGGCGACTGAAAGATCATTTAGTTCAGATTGGAGGAAGTAGAAGCATGTATTATCGAACCTACTGGCCAATTCACCGTCTACAAGAGGGTAAACATGCCAAAGGACATGGAGCCCGATGTGCTGAACGATGTGCCTGGATACAAAGCCTTGGTAGAGCAGGACGAGGAAGAGCAAAGGGATAGTGCTTCAATCGCTAGCAATGGCAAACCTTCGTCAGAACATAGGGAAACGGGAGGGTCATCGGAGCAGAATGAGGTCGCAAAGTAAGTCGATCTCAGCCCTAGCTGCGTGAAGCTGATCGAGTATCAGTGATTGCGCCTGAGCTGGCGAAGCAAAACCTTCTGTACACTGATACCAATTTATACTACTACCTTGCACGTCATTGTTTGTTCTCTTCACCTGGACCGCGACGCCAAATAGGATACCCAGAAGCCAGATACCTCGATTTAGACAGTATACCGCCTAGATAAATACCTAGTTATGCCATTGCTGTGAATACAACTAATTAGAGAATTCTGCCAACAAAATGAAAAGAAGTTCGAGCAAGAAACCTGTCGAGGAGTCAGAGGACGAAGGATCAGGCTGGTCTGCCGTGCAAGCCTACGCTACAGAGCAAGAAGACCTCAAGCAGCGCCCTGTGCAATCGAAACCCAGCAAGAGCTCGATACTTGATGATGGGCCGCTTCGAGAAGAGCCAAGTGAGATTCCAGGTCAACAGACTAAAGAGGACGACTGGGAGACTTCTTCTGACGAGGACGATCATACGGACGACGAGCACCAAGTCGTAGCGAAAGCGCCGAACAGCAGCGAACGGACTCCCTTAATTCCGAAACTTGTCAAACGGACCTTGCCTCGACGAGTTCTGGATGCTTTCCGCGACTTCCAGCTCAGTTCTATACAGAAAGATGTGCTCAAATGTGCCGTATCCTATCTGCTCGCTAGTCTCTTCACTTTCGTCCCGGCGCTTTCGCTGTTTGTTGGGCTGCCTTTCGTATGCTTCATTATCCTCTCGCAGATTTCAGCTTATAGGCATGCATCGCAACCGCAGGACAAATATGGGCCAGTAGCTAACGCACATTTCGTCGCGACCATCTCGACGTATTACAATCCCGCAAAGTCAATCGTGCGCACGGTTTCAAGCTATTCACAAGCATCTGACGCTTTTCCTAGGGAAACATGATAGAAGCCAATATGTTCATGACCTGGGGCCTGCTCCTATCCACCATTGTCTGCTTCGCTAGTATGGCCGTAGCTGTAGTATTGGATCGCAGCGGGCACGGAAACATTGGGCATTTCATCATTGTAGCCATTTTCTTGACTGGATCGAGTGGTATCATTGCTTACTTCAAGCTAAGGTGGGTTTGACCACTGCAGAAGGTGTATCGTCTGATCGTCGAGCAGGGTCGGCAAAGCAACTTTTGGTTCGGCATGTTCCATGTGCGCCTTGATCATCTCCATCATCCTCTGCAAAGAAGGAGCCGTGCATATCGGTGCATTCGAAACGGACGCTATTCTGCAAATGGTCTTTATTGTTGGCATTGGCGTGTTGATCAGCAATTTCGTCTGCTTCACTTTATGGCCCGGGAGCGCTGCAGCAAAGCTTCAAGGAGACATCAACAAGACTTTGGACTCTTTCGCTACGCTCATTACTATGCTGGCGAGAACCTTTCTGCTGGAAGAAGAGATGTCCACTTCTGTTCAGCATCTGAAGAAAGCTATCAATGCTCACGAAGCCTCGTTCACTGGTTTGAAGACCAGTCTGACAGATGCAAAGCTGGAATTGCTCGATCCCCGAATTCAAAGATCTGCAAACGAATACGATGCAATCGTCAAGTCAATGACACGCCTAGCCCAGAATTTGACCGGTCTCAGATCAGGCTGTACACTTCAGAACGACATCCTTCGGGCTAGGAAGCAACGTCGCACAACGCTTCAAGGCGAAAGCGGTCCAAAGGTCAATCGTTTACCAGAAGACTTCTTGTCCGAACCCTCCGAGCCATCCGAATCACTGGATCGTGCTGGAGGTGTCGGCCATCATGTGTTGGAAATGCGCGATCCAGCTGAAGAGCAAATTCAAGTCTTTGAACAATTCAAGCAGTCGTGTGGTCCATCTCTGAAACACCTTACCAATACAGCCAGGAACGCTTTGAAAGAGTTGCGTACCTCTTTTATTCACAGTAGAGCCGCTGGATCTTCTTATCACCGACACGGCTACCAACCCTCTACTTACGAAGGCGAAGTGTCGCAAACAGACAGACTTAGAGCGCTGCGGGCAGACTTGAAGAAAGCTCTCGCCGACTTCAATTTGTCTCATAGTCGTGCTCTGAAGCGACTGTACCGGCATTACCCTACGGAAGACCCTTCGAAGCCCGCTCGAGGCAAGACGGAGGAACAAGAAGAATTGGACCGCAGCGGAAAACCGGCCATGGAGGCCAAACCGAATGAGGCCATCTTCACTATTTATTTGTAAGCCTCGCGACAGTAGACTACAGTATTAAGCTGACTTTGACTCGCTAGCTTCTTGTTTGCCTTCGAAGAGTTTGTACGCGAATTAGACTCTTTGATTGAGCCTTTCATCTTGGTGCGGCAAGAAGAAGAACTGCTTGACGCACGAAAGCATTCTTTGCAATCAAGATTTGGTAGCTTGCTAGGCTGGATCATCTATCTCTTTACGCCTCAAGATCAACACGACAAGCCTCGCTGGCGAGTCATCAAGGATCGATGGAACGCTCTGTTCCCTTGGACTAGCGAACCGTCACCTTTCCCTGCTTTCCTGATCGCGGAAGAGACGGTGCAGTCAAGAAAGACGACCGGAAGAGGGTGGATGGCTTCGATGCGGTATCGGGTTTGGCAGATGGGTGCTTGGCTGCGCAGCGATGAAATCAAGTTTGCGGTCAAGACTGGCGTTGGTGCTGGCTTGCTGTGCGTGTCAATCCCTTAGGCATCTTATTGGGCTGATGTCAAACACAGCGGTCTGCCTGCTTTCGTGCATCGTATGTCAGGCCAAACATGAAGCCCTCAAGCTAATTTTTGGCTGCAGAAACAAGACCGCTCTGGAAAGAATACAGAGGCGAATGGGCCATGTGAGCGACTGACCGTCTCCGTCGCAAATCCGAACTGACTGCCTTCTTCCCGTATGCAGGATCAGTATGTTCCCTTACAGCTAGATGACTCGTCCTGACACTGTAACAAGGCTACATGGTGGTTGCCTCCTTACAGACTGGTCGTATGTCTTTGCTAGTTGAATCCTGTTCAGAGCACTGACGGCATGGACCAGAATCCAACTTCAATGCCTTCTTCAGGATAGGTGGTACTTTACTTGGAGCCACATGTGCCGTTTGTGTCTATCATCTGTTCTTCGAGAAGCCAGTTGAGCTGGCTATCGCCGGCTTTCTTTTCGCCATACCAAATTTCTACCTAATTTGCGCGATGCCCAAGTACGTTGGCTTTTAGATGACTGAAATACCAATTGACGGGGTATAGATATGCTACTACTGGTCGTTTCATTCTTCTGTCCTACAACTTGACCGCCTTGTATTCCTAGTACGTTCAGCTCTCCTATGCTTCCGTAGTCCGACTTTAATAGACAAGGCAGCAATCGAAGAGAGCAAGATTTAGCTATCAGTCTCGTTGCCTTCAAACGATCGATTGCGGTGATCGTCGGTGTAAGTCAAAGCATCCGTTTTTGCCGATACATTCTTACACATTACAGACTATTTGGGCTTGGTTCATCAGCTCGTATATATGGCCTTATGAAGCGCGAGTACAGCTACGCAAGAGTCTGGCAGAGTATGGCGCACTTTCTGATCGTATTCGAAGCTCATGCTCTTGAACAGCACATTCCTAAAGTCAGCTTACCTCTACGAACGTATGGTGGCCCTATACTCCGTGCCGCCACCTGCTTTGACACCGGTGAAGCAAGACATCTTAACCAAACCAGCCGGAGAAGGCATGAACGGCTCAATACTGTCGCAGGAAGGCCAAGATGTCATGCGTAGAACAGTGAATGATTTCGCAGCGATGGAACTGCATCTGCAGAAACAGATCATCCAGGTCAGCCCGACCCTTTTTACCACTCAATCTCGCTGATCTATCTTGGTCAGATGAACGGCATGCTTACACAGACCAGCTTGGAACCTCGACTCAAGGGCCCATTTCCGGTCGCGCAGTATCGTCAGATCCTGAACGCTACTCAGAACATTCTTGATCAGCTTCATGCTATTCGGACCGTCACGACAAGGGATGAATGGCTCGGCAATGTGAGACGCGACTTTATTCTCCCGGTGCAGAAGTTCAGGCGCGAGTAAGCCGTACCCTCTCACGAGTAATGTTGGTATGGCTAATGTGATTTTAGAATGGTCGGCAACATCCTCCTCTATTTCTCTGTTCTGGCTACGACTATCTCAATTAAAGCTCCACTTCCTCCGTACCTGCCACCTGCTTCTGCTGCTCGACTCCGACTAGTGGAAGCAATCAGAGAACTGGACGTTGTAAAACGCCGCGCTGTTCGAGGGTCCTCGACCTATCTGTTGTACTTTGCGTACAGTCTTGCCATGCTGAACATTGTCAATAATCTGGATACGATTGGAAAAGTCGTACAAGAACTGTATGGCGTCGTGGGCGGATACCAGAGCATCAACTCGTTCGAGTGTAAGTCTCCGTCGTCGGACCAGACGCCAATTAATAGAATTTGATAGCTCTCTTCGCTGAGTCGAACCGCTATGGTACTTTGGAAGGAGCCAATGGCGCTGTGAATGCTCATAGCAAGCAAACGGCCGGATCAAGCGAAGACTCGGACAGTGAAGAGGAACGACGCGGTCGTCAGTGAATCAGTATAAGGACTTTCTGTTGGTATACCCTCATAGAGACATACTTTGTGCACGTAATCGTTTTTCAGCCTATGCAGAATTGCTTCGAATGCATTGACCTTTGGCTTGACTTCTTTCTTCCAACACCCACTCCCCCTTACAACTGGCAATGGCAGCTCCTGGCGACTCTACACGTCTTAACAGCTAGTATGTGGCCTGCCCAACACGGCATTGCTGATCCAGAGGCTGATCAATGAACGCGTCTTCTATTTCCAGTGTTGGTTTCGACAGGTCAGCCCTGCGAAGAGCGTCCAGCGCTGTAATGTGCTGATCGCGCTTGCATTGACAGCTTACCGAAGCAGATAGAGCACAAACTCTTGAAGAGAGGGTTCTCTGTTAGTCGTTCTATCGCTTTGCATGCCCATAGCGCAGCAGAACTCATGCGTCTGAACAGTTCAACGTCATGGTGGTCGGTCAGTGGATGGCACTGTAGACCTGTGCAGGGTCTCACGTGCGCGTTTTGTTGACAGGCCAGACGGGCTTGGGCAAATCCACCCTCATCAACACTATCTTTGCTGCCCATCTCATAGAGACCAAGGGCCGCTTCGAGGCTGCTGAGCCTATCAGGTCTACAACAGAGATCAAAGCGGATTCGCACGGTTTGTCGAGTCTTGTATTGGAGATGTACATCTCTAAAAGTCGGATTTGCATGAACAGTCATCCAGGAAAACAACGTCAAGCTACGGCTCAATATCGTAGACACTCCTGGCTATGGAGATCTAGTCAACAACGAGAACTGGTGCGTAGGATGATCGATTTAGCTTTGACTATGTCTGAGGCACTCATATTGCACAGCTGGGACACGATCATCAAGTATATCAAAGACCAGCACTCTGCTTTCCTGCGCAAAGAACTCACAGCTATGCGAGACCGACATATTCAAGATACTCGAATTCACTGCTGCTTGTACTTTATCGCTCCAGGAGGACACTCTCTCAAACCAATCGATATCATCGTCATGAAGAAATTGTCGGAAGTAGTCAATGTCGTTCCTGTCATTGCAAAGAGTGACTCCTTGACCTTGGAAGAGAGAGCGCTGTTCAAGGATCGAGTACGTGCTGTAGACCATGGCGAGAGCGCCCGCTGACACCGATGTACACACAGATCCGTGCCGAGCTTCAGCACCACAACATTCGAGTCTACCCTTTCGACACGGAAGATGCCGATCCAGAAGAAGTTCAGCTGAACGAAGCTATCAGGGTAAGTGCAGACTGCGTCGATATTGAGCCTGTCTGATGAATTGGCACTGATAGAACATGATCCCCTTCGCTGTCGTTGGCTCGGAAAGGAATGTCATCATTGATGGTCGTCCGGTTCGAGGTCGCAAGAACCGATGGGGTGTCATCAATGTCGAGAACGAGCAGCATTGCGAGTTCAATTACTTGAGGAACTTCTTGACTAGGTTCGTGAGGTCTGCTTGCTGCGCAATTCACGCGCTGAGTGCGTTTCTTCACGAACAGAACACATCTGCAAGACCTCATCGAGGTTTGCGTCTACAACAGTCGTCGTATTCTGAGCTGATTCTTCCTCAGACAACCGCTCAAATCCACTATGAGGCTTTCCGCTCCAAGCAGCTCTTGGCGCTCAAAGAATCATCCGCAGCCAACAAGCAGCACCCTCAAGCGAATGGGATCTAATTGTCTGCTGCTTATCGTAGGGAAGGAACGTCTGTCAGTCTTTTTGATGCATGCATTGCGATACCCTAGTATACCGGTGTCACTCAATGACGCGACTTGCGTTGGTCCGTCACTCGTAGAGGTTGGAAGTGTTCAGCGACTTCAGTCATCGCTAGTTGTACTTGGTCTTTCGACTACACAGATACCCAAAGATAGCCACAATCATCCAGCGCGCGTGTCGGGCTCCCGTCATAAAGCTAGCCCTCGACAATCTTGTTGCTCGCCAAATTCGCTTGCAACGCTCAGTACTTGCTTGCTTTTACGTCTACAATCTGCGCACACCCTGCAGACTAGCCTCAGCGCCTCCGGGATCATAAATTTACTATCTTTTTGAGCGCCCTTTCTGCTGTCATTTCGAAGCTCGACTGATGGACGCAAAGTTGGACGAGAAGGAATGCAATGTCCAGCTGAAGCAAGGTATGCTGCATGCTGAGGTTTCGCGTGTGTCTGAGCATTTGTGCAGTACCGAAAGAATCAATCTGGCTCACATGGGACGAAATTTCGCAACTCAACATGCCAAAAAGGGGTGGCATC
Organism: Kondoa malvinella; assembly: GCA_039545315.1. Classification (NCBI taxonomy): domain Eukaryota; kingdom Fungi; phylum Basidiomycota; class Agaricostilbomycetes; order Agaricostilbales; family Kondoaceae; genus Kondoa; species Kondoa malvinella. The sequence goes on along the minus strand of BCIM01000001.1, from coordinate 2,846,835 downwards.
CTCGCTATCTTTATTGTAACAGTCGTTCGCTTCTGCCTGCTTTGTACCGATGTCAGAGACGTGGACGCGGCTGCATTAGGACCAAGAGGCATGGCTCAATTGGCTTTATGCTTGGCCAGCATCTCTGTGCTTGTTTCAAGCTTTCAGCGTCATCCGAAAAGGGGATGCGGCCTGGCTTTCCTTCTTCCTCGCGGACAGGCCAGCATGCTACCGAACGACAGTCACATGCCCATCTGATCTATTACACTGATGGCGATGTTTCTGCCCAAGGGAAGCTGGTCTGCTGTGTCTCGCTACTATTTGGTGCGCTGAACACAAACAATCCTGCGAAAGCTGACATTGCGGAAAAGGACTTTGCAGTATGCGCATTCGAATTGGCGACTCGTTTCAGCAAAGATCCGGTCAATGTAACCATCGATGCGTTTGTTGCCGGCAGTGATCTGGTCCAGTCGGGCATTGACGCGTACTATACGTATTGGAACGGCTACTGGAACGAAGCTCGCATGATTGCGGATTTGTGATTTTCGGCGACTTTTCAACTTCTTTTGTATCATGCTTGTAAGCTCATGTCTGTTTTGCAGGCAAGATCTCTGAAGTCTTTGCTCTTGCGCTAGCACATCTATCATTCTCCTTCATCATCAAATTCCTTACTCACCACCATCCATTTTACCCATTCATGTCCATACCTTTGCTCGACACAATACACCACATCTCCTCAGTATGGCGTAAAAGCGGTCTCTTCTTTCATTCAAGCCCAGCCTCGAAACAAATCGGTCCACTGCTAGCTCATTCAAACATCGAATCGCCCGCCCACGATCAACAATCTGTACAAACGGCAGACCCTTTATCCTATGACGCATGTTGGCAACCAGATGGGAAGAAATTGGTGCAGGCACACCCGGCGATGTTTCTATGAAGCCTCGTAGTCGTGCTCGTAGTCAGATGATCCTCTGGCATGGCTGTATGCAACGTATCTGCAATGTGCGCCAACATGCACATCACACTATCACTCTCATTTCAGTGGAATGCTGCATAAAATGCCTCTTGGTGGATGCATACGGCTACAATAATCTACCTCAACCTCCTTCTAAGCTCGTCTATCGCGTCTGCTGTCATACACCGAGCTTGCTTTCCGCAAGTACCGCATGGTCTCTCTTGCGCTTCAAATACCAGATCCTTGTCCTGGTCTGCTGCCGAGCCAAACTCGATCTCGAACTCAAAGTCTGCTGGATGATGATCTCCGCGATAGCTTTTCCCCCTGCTTACTCGTCAGACTGTCTTGTCTTGGGGCGAAATGACTGAGCGTGACCCACGTCAAGGTAGAGATTTGGTACCACTTTGGCATTCTTTCGCTATTACTCGTCTGATCAGCTTTCTGCTTGATGAATGGAAGGTCCGCATACCAATAGAAATGGCCAAAGTTCTTGTCTGCGCAGTAACAATTTCATTTGGAGTGGTGACAGCCGCAACTTCATAATACGACAAACCTTCGCGTGTTTGGAAGGCGCAAGAAGACTCACTTTTCGCAAGCCAGGCTTCATACTGCTTAGGATACAACAGCAGAGGTTGAATGGAAGAGACCTACTATCCGCAATCTGGACATTTGTCCCTACGGACAGAAACCAGGCTCGTCATCACGTTAAAAGAACGCCAAGCTTATCTTACATTTCCTCACCATCTCGTTCCAAGACTCTGATGCTGGTGTTGCAGCCTGTGCATACTTTTGGATTGACGCTGGCTTGGGCGAACATTTCTTGTTGCAAGTCTCGTCCTTCGTAAGTCAAACTGGCTCATATGTCATTGCATTTGGATGGTCCGGCAGCCGGATGTAGGCATGGTATAGTAACGAGATCTTCCCAGCATTGGCGAGGTCTTCGTGCCTTAGGAATAAGCTTGCATGCTTGTAGTCGAACGGCGAGACTCTTTGTGCATAGCTCTCTGCTGCGCGCTCGATACAACCGACGCGCTCTTTGTCGCCCTCAGCAACTCTGAGCCATGGAAGATTCACAAACAGCGCAAAGTCAGGCTGTCGTTCATGCTGCTGGGTGCGGCTGACTTTGACGCAGCAGCAATACCGGCTTCTGTCTGGCTTTCGCAGTCTGAGCTATTGCAGAAGAAGGGCACGATCTTCCGCTGTGTTGCTTCAACGATTGGCTACATCTGTCTGTTGCATTTCGTAGATATTGGCATCCCTGCACGAACGCTCTTTGGTCCCAAGTCCATGCTCGATACTCTCTTGACAATCAGCAAGCTATCAAAGCTACTCAAGAACTTTCAAAGAGATCCTCAATCAGGCATCTTCTACCTCTGTCCTTCTTTAGCGGCGCGACTGCCTCATTGGCGACCTTTCGATCATGACCTCCCTTACATCTCTTGGATTGTTCCGCCAGGAGACTGGAGTACTGTGGTTTGGCAATACCTCGTGAGCTACATGAGGTCTGCAGATGGGACATGACTGATGCTGGCAAGTAGCAGTTCATCTGGGCAGCCTTTGATCTACTTCGAGCAATTCTCATCTCACCCGTTGGTACAGCAGTCGCTACCTTCGAACATGTAGAGTCTGTGATCTATCCTTCGCTCACGACATCGAGATTCAAGGACGCCCGCTTCACTGGAGATCTATGACCCAACTCAGTCGTGAACATTCGCAAATGCAGCCCTGGACACTACAGAATTCCTTCGTTCCCATTTCATTCCGTCGCATACCCAAGAGCAATACCTCGCGCAGCCGGTCTGTGACTTCATATCTTCTCTCACCGCTTCGCGCCTACCCTTCACTGCCTCATACTATTCCTGAGCTGCACCGGCTCTCAATATGCTGCTAGCAGTATCAAAGTACTGCTCTACACCGCCTCGGAAGCATGCAGCTACTATTCCCAAAAGGCAACCTTCAAAGACAAGGTCACGTAAGCTGCTAAAATTGGAAACACCGCTAGCCTGATCCGAACGGCCACATGTGAGAAGCGCATGACGTTTCACCGCCTGGAGACTAGCCAGCAGCATATAAATTGCGCTCTTGCGCTCTCTTTCTCAACCACCTTTCCGAACTTCCTTCGCCAACAACTTATCATGAAATTCTTTGCTACCTTCGCTGTTCTGGCTCTTTCTGCCGTAGCTTCTGCTTCTCCGGTCGACTCTGCCGCTATCTCGAAGCGTGCTGGTCCATCTGGTAAGTCCTTCTGCTGTTGTTCGCCCAAGTGAGTACTGACTCGTATCTGTCAGGCAAAGTCATCAAGCCGTCTGGAGGTACTAGTGTCGACCAGGGAGCCGGTATCCAGCTGTAAGTCACTCTTTGTTGAGGTATTCATCGCTGACGACCAAATACAGAGAATACACTCGCGTCGCCGGCGACTCTGGCTACTACACCGAATAGTGGGCCCCCGCCTTTCGCGCATACCTCTTTACTTCTTTGACGAGCATCACCAGTATTGACGTGGACCTGGTCGACCAAGGCGATGGCTCAACCACTCGTGTAGCTTCTGGTCTGACATCAGCCAATAGTAAGTCAAGCAGGCGGTAGTTCCTCTCAGTCTCTAATCTCTTTGACAGAGGGAACCAACATACAAGGCTACTTCAAGATTCCTGAAGTCTCCAACCCTGAATCTCCTCCGTCAGTGCTCAATTTTTGCTTGACGGCTTATCTGACGGCATGTCGAGCACAGTGGTTCTTTCCGCATGCAAATTACAGAATACCAGATCGGTTCAGACTCGAAGTTGATCAGCTTCCAATCTGCCGCGCCGCAATTCACCGTCGTGCCCCTGGGTGGATCTAGCGTAAGTCTTCACATGAGATTCTTGGACTGGCCTGACTGTCTTCATTTCTTGTCATACAGTGTGCTGTAAGTCAAGATCAAGCTGATGTCGCGCCTTCTGACGTTTGATCACAGGGAGCTGCCCCTGGCAACTGTCGTAACACTCAGTGATTGTATTCGTAAGCTCACGGACTATTTCGATTGTATTATAGCTTTGTCGTATTGTCATTGAACAGCCTCTAATTATACTGCATCTCGCGTCATGCCTGGTCGGAGGGTCTTTCTGCTACAAGCACTCGCTTGCCAGCGGAAGTCTCTTCCTGTGATCGCTTCAGAGCAAGCACCGTTGCCCAAAACGCTACCGTCAAAGCTGTGCAGCAACTCTCCTGCCTTGAGTCTCTCTCTCAACAAGGCCTCATAAGCTCGCTTTCCCGGGAAACCTGCTCACGTCACCTCAATTTCGCAATTTTCTCTTACTGCCGCATCTCTGTCGCGCTCTACACTGCATCAGCATCCGTCCATCACCAAATTTGAGCTGTCCGGCCGGGCAACAAATCGACCATGGCACGCACACCGAAACCAGAGACGGAAGTTGTTAGAGGGCGATCACAGGGTAGAAGACAACGCAGCAGCAGTCATGACTCTTATCTAAATCCTGGGCGTCATAACCAAGACTTTGATCCCATTCTTACGCGCCGAAGCAAGCAAGCAAACGATTCCATTTGGCTTGATCGAGCTGAATTTATGCGTCTCAAATGGCTATTCGCTCTCTTCTGTTTCAGCGCTTGCCTCTTGACGTCCTTTGCTTTCAACGAAATTAGAAGGGCCGACTACTCCGCCATCACTATATTGCGCCAGCTCATTGTGTGGACTTCCTTTATGCATGCATTGGTTTCAGCTTGTCAGCAGGAGGGTCGGCAAAAAGGCATTTTCGCTTTCTGTCCAACTAAAATAGCAACAATTCAATTCCCGGGTCGACATTTCACCAGGGAAGAGGCAGTTCTCGTGTACTTGATGTTCATCTTGTCATGCGAAGCGTACCAACGTGGAGTAAGTCTTTTGCTTCACATAGTCGCATCACAAATGACCTGGCGTGTGGTAGGCTTTCAGCTATATACTCAATATAGTCATGCGAACAAATGCCTCGTCTTTTTCACTCGATACAAATCAATGCTTCGCCAGCGAAGTTTCATCCAGCATGAGCAACACGTGTCAGGTCATGTCTCATCTCGATTATGCTCGCTTTATTGCTGGGATTTGAGTCTTCTGTACTTCTTCTTCGGTGATGGTCCTCGTGAGTCTCAAGAGCCGCTTGATAGGCGCTGCTAACGCGCACCTCACCAGCTATACTTTATCCATTACATCCCACCATTACATCTCTTTCGTCCGCCATGGAGTCACTCGTCCATATTCAAGTCTCCTCTTCAAGGTATTCACAGTCTTTCACGACTCGCACTTTGGTATACCCATTTCAATGTCAATATTCAGCCACTTCACCGCCCAAAACATACATGCCTCTCACTACAATGCAATCCTGAATATACCTTCGCTATCAACAACCCTCCGAATGCAGCGAAATCACAGCCTCAATTCCGCTAGCAACAGATCTATATGCGCGCTTGTTGTCCATGGCTGTGCCCCACCTCTTTTAAGCGCCCTTTCTAAAGTTATCAAAGATCTGCGAGGTCCCATCAGATGCACCCGAGTTTCGTCAGTCGGCGACTTACGTCTGTGCAAGGTAGACGAGTCTCTGCAGCTCTGGTCCACTAATGAGATCAATCGCTTCACTGCTTAAGTCGTCAGCCGGTCCTTCTCATCGGCTATACCTGACTCACTTTTCTTTCGCTTTACCCAATCTGAACCTCAACCAAGCAATCTTTGTCTTCTTGATTGCCCTTCCCGAGTCCAGGAAGGCTTCTGTAGCGTCCAAAAAGAGGTTTTGAAGGAACGAATCCGTATCTAATGCTGATGCCTGTTTCTTTTCAGCTCCATCTACTCCACGATACGCAGACTCACCTTTGTTCTGTCTTTAGACAATGCTTTCAAGCTCTCTTGCACCTTTAACCAATCTTGCTCTAGCTTTTCATGCTCCCAAACACCTGATTCCCTCTTGACCGGTTGTTTCGGACTCAACCTTAGAGGTGCAACAGATGGCTCGATAGTATAACTGCTCTGGGAGATACTTCTTGGTCTGTAGAAGGATACCCGATCCGTCTTTGGTGCCGCAAAAGGATCTTGATCCAATTCTTCCATCTCTTCTTCTGTCGACGAGGCCGAATCCTTCTTTCGGTGCGGAGAGATAGGCCAAGCTGTCAAATATGCTGTTCTTGGACTGGTGAAGTCGCTATCTGAATAATCAGACTCGTCATCCGAATTGAGGATATGGACAATCGGTTTTCGGTAAGGTGATGGGGAGGTTGTGCGAGATGGAGGATTGCGCTTGGATAGCTTGCGGCGCATGATGGTTCATGGAGAAGGAAGAGAGTCAGATGAGCAAACTAGGGAGGCTGCGAAGGACGCTCGGAAGGTACATTCTGACCATGGGTAGATGAGGTTGGAAATGGAAGAAGGCATCCAGTCGAGATGGAATAGGCAAGACAGGCCTGACTAGAGAACAGCGCGGGTACTGTGTGGATGCCATGACATGATTTGTTTTTGTGACTTGACCTGGTTCGACGTCTGCCATTCACGAACGAACAATGCAGCAATACGCGCAGCAGCAGATGCTGAACCAGATGGCGTTAGTGACTACAGGCGTTATATACGCACCACACCACAAGGCTAATGTCTTTGCGCATGACAGGCGCTATCCGCAGCAGCAAGCTCAAGGTCAACCTAATTTCTCCCAGTTTACGCCTCAGCAGATAGCACAAATGCAGCAGATGCAACAAATGCAAGCTCAGGCTGCTGCTCAACAGGCCGCGCAACAACAGCAGCAAAGACCTGCCTATAGCACGAATGCATCGCAACAAGCTGTTCCTCAGCAGCAAATGCCTTTGGCAAGCAAGAAGACATCTCAAATGTATGTCACAGGTCTTTGCTCCTTATCAGGCTGATGAGAGTGCAGACCGACCGGTGATGGAGACACAGCATATCGCAATGCCCGAAAACGCAACAAGCCCTCAGATCGCAACTTACCTCCCTTCACCTCTGAAAGCAGCCTAACAGCAGACTCTGATGCCGCACTAGCTACTCTCGCGACCTCGTATGCTCAACTCGTCAGCATGGAAAAGAAGCTCGACGCTACGGTCAGTCGAAAGAAGCTTGAATTGATGGAGATGAGCGGGAAAACTGGCTCGCATGCTGCTGCGCTTGGTACGACTGGTGGGAAAATGGGTAAAGTCAAGCGAAAGTTGAGGGTGTGCGTTTGGAATGAGTGTGAGGGTATGGATTGGCAGGACGAAGCGAAGAAGGAAGGTGAAGAGCCAAAAGAACCTAAATGGACCTTGAAGATCAGCGGGAAACTCGTTGATGTAAGTATGTCTCCCTAACCTGTTGCAGAGCTAATTGATTTTGGGCAGCCGCAAGACTCGCAGAAGCTAGACGACTCGCGCAAATTTACATCGCTAGTAAACGCAATAGCGGTAGAAATACAACCGGGAGAAGGAGCACCTAGTCAGGATTCAGATCGAACAGAGGTTAGTTTGACTTAGCTTTTGCTCTTTGGTGAGCTGATCTCTACTGACTCGCACAGTGGACGCGTCCTATAGGCTCTTCACCTCTCGATGGCCTCACACTAACGCAATCCTCTTCCACCTCAAAAACATGTCAAATCCAGCTTCAATTGTTTCACTATCCAGAGCGCTCGAAACTCTCTTCCGACTTATCTTCCATACTAGGCATCACAGAAGACTCGAAAGCTGGTATATTGGCAGCTCTGTGGACTTACATTCGAAAACATGGGTTACAAGATCTAGAGAACAGGCAGAACATCAAACCCGATGAGGCGCTGAAGAAGGTGCGCGGGAAAGACGGCTCTCAGTTTGTGCTGATGGTCCATGAATCTCGTCCACAGATCATGAACAACCAACCTTTGGTGCCTGTATTCCACTTGACGGAATACATAGCTCGAGCAGTACAGAAACCAGATCCGGTCAATCTGGACTATACGGTCCGAACAGAAGTCTCAGGCGAGGCAACGGCGCAAGTGTGGGATATAGACATTGATGTGGAAGATACGCCGCTGAAGGGGAAGATGGAGGATGTGTTAGACGACCTTACCTCAAGCAATCTGACAAGGGAGATACTGGACATGGATGAACAGGTGCGTGCAAAGCGGTTTGGCAAGTTAGGCTTGCTTAAAGGGGCTTCTTGCATGTACAGATCGCATCCAAAGCAGCTACAGCTCGGTCATCGAAAAACAAGCGCGACTTCATGTGCGCCTTTGCAGAAGACCCGAAAGAGTTTATCTCGAATTGGCTACAACAAACCGACGCCGACGCGCTCACAATCGGCGAGCGCACCTCTGCGCACATGAGCGGCTCTATAGAAGATCTTCGACGCGCTGATTTCTACAGGAAGGATGACGGGAATTGGTTGAGAGATGCTGTCAATCTAGCTTTTAGATGATGATGCTACATTGCTAGTGACACCCTTGTTGTAATACATCCAGTCTTCCACCCCCGTTCCGTTCAGTAGTTCCACAACCAGGAATCATTCTCATCGTTCACACCTGCTCCAGCTGCCGGACCGAAAGCTTGCTGAAAGTTGCCCCAATCATGCGGCAGCGAGTCGTTGAATACACTGTCCATGTTCTCGAAGGTGACTGAGTTGAGATCAAAGTCCATTGGGAAGAGGGACGAATGGGCTGAAGCGTCATTCAGGTTGAATATCAGAGTCGGATCGGGTGTCGTAAGGGTAGTGTCGTGGTGCAGCAAAGCGAAAATATCATGCTGGTAGTCTGCATCTTGGTTACTGAGCTGTTCGCTGCCATTCTGTCTGTCGTCTTCTTCCTTGTCCTGTAATAGACTGATGACGCCGTCTCGCACAGCAGAAGTCTGATCGTCATTTGGCGCTAAGTAGGAATAAGCTAAACATTGCTACCGAAGTGACGGCGACTTACGTCTGGCATCATGAACCAGACCATAGGTCTCGAAAAGCTTGCGAATACCTTGACACCATCTTCCAGCGATTCTTGGCCAATAGGGTGTGAAGGTACTGGTTTCACTCAGTATAAGGATACGAAGAGAAAGAAGCGCTCACGTCAAAAGAAGCGCTTCCTGTTTACAATATTGCAGAGCAGCGGGAAACTGAAAGCCTCGAATCGGGAACCAATATAGCTGAGCGTGAACAGTACTAGCAGAAATCAGGGCGAAGCCGATGAAAGGGTTGCAGCTCAGTGAGGGTACTATTTTGCATCAGCTTGGTCGCTGTCTATTGAGCTGGTAGCTTACTCTGACAGGCCAGATCGGTAATATGCTTGGCCGCATCGGTCATGACAGTGAACGACAGCTCCCAGAAATGATCGGGTTTCGGAGGAGGCTGGAAGAAGAGCTGCGGGCCGTCGACAGCTAAGGCAGGGGAACCGTCAGCACGGTTATCTCTTCCGTTATCACTAGTCCAAACTTACGTCCTTGCGAAGGAGACCAAGTAGACGGCGGAAGAAAGGGCAGGAAATCGCGATGTAGATATAGAACCGCCGTGTAATAGAGGACGTGCATCAAGCCAAAAAGCCGATCACCACCAGCGAGCACATGAGCCATTTGAGTGGAAGGGCTGTTGGTATATTGCTGTGGCAGATTCCTCAGCCATCTATGACACCCGCGTCAATTGATCTGATATCGTATGAGAGCAAGCTCACCTGGTCAACTCTTCCTGCAAGCCATGAAAGGTAGATTTCTCATCCCACGGTGCTCTAGAATCCACATTCTTTCCTCCCGCATTCACAAAGGCGATCACCCTCGCATAGAGATCCGCGATTCGTAAAGTCATGCCAAACAGATCCGTCTCCAGCCTGACATCAGGACCAAGCGGCGGCGCCCAAGGCGGAAGTATAGTGTGAAAGGGCGCTGTAGCAACGAATCGAGATGCATAATAGTCATCGTTGGACATCGGTAGTCGAAGACGGATAGGATAAGGATCGAAGCGAATAGAGCATTGCCTTTGACCATCGCAAAGCAAACTTTCAAGCAAGAATGCACACCACCAAGTTCGTCGACCTTCTTCAGCGATTCGTGGATCTTCAGCCTTTTGTTTGCCCGTGTTGAGCCTGCTACCAAAACACATGGGAGTCTTGATTTGGTTGTTGTCCAAGCTCAAGATTTGTCCGATCCGAATAGCTTGTCCTAACAATGCCCACCCGCGCTTCTCTGACTTGTCGATACAATCATACAGACTTAGCATGAGCAGAGTCTGCATTCGCATGATGGTGTAGGTGTCTTGCGTTTCTCTTGTAAGCGATAAAGAAGCTTCAAAATAGGCTGAAGCTGCATCCGGTCGAAAAGCGACCAGCGCTGGACAAAAGCGAGCAGCTAAAGACAGCATCGCGAAAGTGATTTCGGCAGGCATGCCATTACGACCGAGCTCGAAGCGCAGAGAAGGTCGATGGAAGAAGTTGAATAGGCCGGCATCCTCCTAACATCCTTGTTCAGCCAGTACTCACGACCGAAGAATAGGGCTAGCTTACAAAGTTCTGACAGAATGCTTCATATGCAGCTAATAGGATGTCTGCAGGAGGCGCAGTGATAGGGTTCGGTACTTGATAAGGAAGACCTGAAGTCGAAGCTGTAGAGCTGAACGGACTTCCGCTAGTCCCAACTGTCGCTGATGTAGGGGGAGCGTTTTGGGCGGGATGATCACCTTGATAGTCGCAAGGGATGTTCTTGCGTGCACAGAAGTCACAAGACGGATAAGTACCAGAGCAGCGAATCTTTCGTTTCCTGTGAGGACGTTCGTGATCGGTATACACTGCATAGATAGTGGCAGAGAGACACGCACCGACACTTTACACAGGCTACAGAAGCCCTAGAGCCAATCTTGACAGCGGGCTTTGATGCCTTTCCCGCTTTGCTGTTACTTTGTTTGCCATTTTCGGCTTCCCGTACATCTGCAGCAGACGAGTCCTTCTCCATATCTCCACGCGTATCTCGATATCTGAATAGGCAATAGTGCAGGTGGTGACGTGAAGCAAGGCATAAACTTGAGAAGCTGGCGATACAATCAGCCTGAACAGTGCGGGGACTGAGAAGGTTAGCGTTGATTGCGCTCGTCACTGCAATGCTATCCTGTGCTTGCAAAGCCCAAATAGCACTGCCTTTGCTTCGAACTTTGTTCCCGCTCCGTCACCTCGGGGCTCCATCCGCCTGAAAGAACGAGAGCTCCGCGCTGCTTGCCCTTGCCTGTACTTTCAACGAAGGTGCTTGATTGTATGCATATGTACACTTGATTTGATCTTGCATTACGGCAACCATATCTTGATAGTCTGAAATTTGGCATGAGCGCCATCTTACAACCTCGAACCGCAGACACTCACTTGATCGACACTACCCGTAGCCAGCACATTGACCGTCCTACTAATTTCAGCCTCACTTGATTTCCCATTCGTACCATTACTTATCCCCGAAGGCCCTTTAGACACTGATCTACCCCAAGCCATACACGTCACGAAATGATCGTGCGCTTCTATTGTTTTGGTGCATCGACCCGTTTTCAGATCCCAGATTCGTATTGTCTTGTCGTCAGAAGCGGAGAGGAGGAATTTGCCTGTTGGATGAAAGACTAGAGCTCGGATCCAGTTGTCATGACCAGTCTGTTGGACAATTAGTGGTTGATTCAGTAGTACACAAATAGACGTACTAGGGTCTTCAGACATTGTCCAGTTGTGCCATCCCATATCCTGATGGTCTTGTCTCTTGACCCGGACGCAACGAAGGCGGCCGACGACGCCTCTGCCGCGTTCTTTGGTGCTGCCTGTACAAGATTGTAAGTATGAGCTATACAAGAGCGTTTCAGCGAGATGTCCGACTTACTATCCCCGCCAGCTCCCGTATCGAAGCGTGCGCTGATATGGGCGCAAACACGGCTGCTTCGACTACGTTATCGTGCCCTCGAAGATCCATCTTGGTTTCCCCATTCGAAGCATCCCATATCCGCGTTGACTACACAACGCGCTTTAGCCATCCGTTTTCCGCGAAAATTGAATATTGCCTACTTGATCACTCGAACAGCTCACAAGCCACTTTCCATCTGATGAAGGTTGTATTGACCTGACCCACTCTGAATGACCCGAGAAAGTCTTGACGCAATACCTGACTTATCCATCAAACAAGTGTTCACAGACCCGACAAAGAAGACCGACCCGTTAGCGACTTCCCATAGTCTTATAGTCTTATCTCTACTTGCTGAGACTATATAATCGTCTGAAGGCATGAAAGCGACTGCTGAAACTGAATGATCATGTCCATGAAGCGTCTTTGTATTCTTGTATTCGTCTGCGGCGTTCCACAGTTTGATAGTAAGATCCGAAGAGCATGTCACTGTGATTTCATAAACATGTGAGACCACAAGGGTCTATCAAGCGAGAAGGGCTGACCTAGAAGATTGCCTTTGGAATCGAAATCACAATCCTGCACAGTCTTGGTATGACCTTTCAACGTCCGTTCAAAGTCTCCAGTTTCGTAATCCCAAACTTTCAAGCTCGCATCCTCGCTCGCCGATACGAGAGTGCTGAAGACGGGATGAAAGCAGATCTTGGTCACAGGAGAACGATGCCCTGCTAATGCGTGTCTGGCTGGTGGTCTTGGTATCCAGTCTGCTGTTGATCTGGAGGAGGAAGCAGCTGGAAATGCTCGTGCTTGCGATAGTTCGTCTAACAGCTGCGCATTGCGAGATTCCAAGTCCATGATCTGTGCTTGTCATGTATGAGCTCGTGGTGAATCTAACAGCCTCGCCAAAAGCACCTTCTTTTGCAAGCGAATGACGCTCGTCCATTTCTTCTCGAGCAGACCTGACCACTTTGCTTTCGGGTCATGAACATAGTCTTGCTGGTTGCAGTCTTGCTTTAAAGCTTCAAAAGTAGCTACAAAGCCTGAAGTAGCCAAGAAATCCAGCAGAGATTTGTGCAATTCGTCCTTTTGACGCTCCGAAAGTGTCGACATGATGTGTTTGGCAGGGTATAACCAGGGCAAGGACACGATTGTCAAGTACTCTCTAGCACATATAGGGTATCTTCCTGCAAGCTCGAGCAGCGGTATATCACGCGAAATAGTAGTCAAAGGTCAAACAACAAGGAAATGCCAAATGTCAAAGCGCATCCATTCAAACCCACTTGATCACATATCGCCCAGTGCTCCTCTGCTTCACACCAATATCATCACTCGGACCCGCCCAAAAGCCTTTCAACACTCTTGGAAGCTCGACAAACGGTTCACCACCTTGATCGAACCGCGCACCATTCTCAATCAATGCCAGTATCAACCTTGGGATAGCAGCAGCAGTCGCATTGAGTGTATGCGCATAGACAGTCTTGCCTTCTCTCTTCTTTGGTTGATCATGCTGCAGAACAGCTGTGGCTTCAATGTGGGGTGGAATAGGTATATCTAAATCATCTATTCGCTTTGTTGGCGCTGGAGGCGATTGAGGTGCAGGTGTAGGCTTGTAGCGAATATCAAGACGATGTGATTGATAGTCTGTGCAATTCGAGGCGGAAGCGACCTAAACTCGAATGAGGTGGGCCTGTTGGACAGTACGAGCGACTCACCTCGCCCCAAGAACCACGACCTGGCATCCAAGCTTCTATGTCATACTTTCGATAAGCACTAGCTCCAAGCTCTTCCGTCGACATTTCCATCGTCCTACGTCTGAATCAGTCATGCCACATATTGCCATGGTAGTGAACGCACCTCAAGGACAAGCCGAGTCCACTCAGAATGCTCTCTTGTAAACCGACCAAGTCCTCCAACATCTCTTCACTCTTCTCCTGTGCGCAAACCACAAACAGTTCCACTTTACTGAATTGATGAACCCGGTACAACCCTCTCGACTCTTTCCCTCTCGCACCAGCTTCCGCTCTAAACGCTCTTCCAAACCCAACCACTTTCGCAGGTAAATCCTTTTCGACCAAAACAGACTCAGAGAAATAACCCGCCAATGGAATCTCAGCTGTTCCAGCTAGCGTCAATGAATCTGAAGAACCTTGTTGTTGGATATTATAGGATTGAGAAGCAGCTTCATCTCGAGGTTGGAAACCGCATCGTTCAGCATATTGGGTTTTGGTGACGTCCGGCGTCATGGCTGGAGTATAACCAGCAGTGATAGCCATTGAAGTAGCGTAATTGGCCAACGCCAGTTCTAGTAAAGCGCCTTCGTTAAGGAGAAAGTACCAGCCTGAGCCGGTGACTTTTGCTCCAGCTGCGAAATCGACCCATTGTAGCTGTTGTGCTATCGCCAAGTGATCTTTGTGCGCTTGTGCTTTCTCTGATTTCACTGAAGGACCAGAAGTACGGACGACGCGGCATGCTTCGTAGCCTCCTTCAGGTGCGTTTGGATGGCTAGCGTTTGGCAGAGCAGATACCTCATCTTCTAATCGAGTATAAGCAGCCTTGTATAGATCAGCTAGGTTGGCTACTTTTTTGCTGAGATTCGAAGCCTCTTCTATGATCTCTGCTCGCTTGCTTTGCTCCAGATGACCCTTGAGCGATTTGGTCAAAGCATTCTGTTGCGCGCGATGTTCTTCAAGCGACCGTGCAAGTCCCTTTGAGTCGATATGCAACTGCCGGAGTTCTTCAAGCTGTTCTTGCGAGTAGGAGACTTTACGCAGTCGACATTGGTGAGCTAATTTGGGTGGATCGTCCAGTACGCTGTAATCTAGCTTGATTGGCCCCAGTGCTCTGCTACGTAGGCTGGTGGAGAAGCATTTGGTATGAATACGCTTGCCGTACAGGCCAAGTCGCATGTAGTAAAAGGGTATCTTTCGAGATGCTCGTCTCGGTCTGACCGTTTGCTCTTGACGAATGCGTTGCCTGTACATTTAAGAGAGCTGTGTTCAATCACTCGTGTCTGCTGTCAACCTCTGTTATACGCGTTGATGAGGTGATGCTGCGAAGCCAGCATTCCGCTTGAAACCTGTACAGCTGTTCACTCTGCTCTACCTGCATCGCCGTACTATCCTCGAGATGCCATGCGGCACTCATTAGGCACTCGCTTGCCAATCAATTGACCTGCTCTGTTTGATTCGAAGATTGCAGAACATGCCTCTCAATTCTCTGCATGTCTTTGCATTTGGCTCTTTGTTACCTCTTTCCCTTTTACCTACTGCACATCGTATGACAAGCTGGCTCTGATCAGGTCTCGGCGTGTATTCATTCGCCGTGAAATAAGCTACTACGTGTGGGAAGAGCAGGTCAGTCTCAATCTTTCTACCTATGCTAGTGTTTGAGCAGAGGATACTGACTTTGACAATGGGCAAGTTCAAGATGCCAATCAACCTCAAAGGCCTCATGGTCTGTCCTTTTTCCTATTCATGCGTCCGACGAATTCAAAATGCATCGTGTCTAGGAACCCTGTGCGTTCACCTTCAAGCGCACTTCAATAGAAAGCCTGAATTGCAATTTGTATAGCTGCCCGTAAATGGTGTGTGCTCAGTGAAGAAGGACAACATCGTTGAGTAGCACGCCTTTACGCGATGTCGCACACCTTTATCTGATGTACTCAGACTAGTCGGTGTCGGTCCTTTCGGTGACAAGAACCGAGGTGTTTTCCAAGCTTCGGAACGGACTGAAGAAGTCATTGCGTACAGGCAAACTAGAGAAGCCGAAATGCAAATGATTCAAATGGAGAAACAAGCTATCGAAGAGGAAAAGTTCCGTTTGGCTGAACAGCACGAACGACAAGCTTTGGAGGAAGAGATGCATGCTCAGATGAGGGAAGAATTGCTCAATAATGGTAAAGGCAAAATGTTGCAAGAAGCGGAAGATCGCTTGCAGGCTTTACGTGAGGAGGTAGCTGACCCTTTCCACATCCAATACTGTGCTTATATAGAAGCAACAGGTCCATCTAATGGAGACGGCCCATCACAAAATCAGCGAACGGGATCAGGTATGCACGAGACTCACGTTAGCGGAAACGCTTGTCTGAGAAATTTGATGCCATACAGGCTTTCGAGGTATGTACTCTTTCCTTCTACCTATGCATAGCGGCGCTCACACTGCACTTAGGCTCGGCAACAAGAATTCGAAAAGTTGCTCAAAGCAAGAGAGAAGGATGATCAAATCCGTCTAGCTGCTGAGAGAGAAGCACAGAACTCAATGCTCATTCAAATGCGCACGCAGATCGAAGACGAGTAAGTACCTACACTAGTATGACGGATGAGACTCACATATTTGGTCAGGCGCAACAAGTACTTTCAGGAAATGGAAGAACGGGAAAGAAAGAATCGCGAGGCCGAGCAGAGTAAATCTAGCCTTTACAAGTCTCGCAGAGTCGCTGATACTTTGCAGTGTCGATGGTCCAATATCACCGAAAGGAATTGTCCGTCCGAGCTCTATGCTGGCAAGTTTGCCTGCTTACAGATCCATACGGACAGCTCGCAAGAAAGGCAAGCTTTCCAATCTCAAATGGAACAGCTACAAAAGAAGCACGCTAACGAGATGCGTCAAATGATGGCCATGAGCCAAAGAATGAAACAACCCTCTAGTCAGCCTCAGTCAGACGGCTGGATGCCATGGAATGCGAATGCCCCAAGTCATCGTCCTTCGATAGGTCAAAGCATGTCGACCAACCATGTACCGTATTGGGATCAGAGCAGTCATTCTCATGGCAGTCGATCGCCTATCATGAGGTCAATGTCAGCTGGATTGTTGGGCAATCAGTCGCATCCACCGCCTCAGAGATCTGGATCGAAGCGTTTGCCCGAGTCAGTCCAAAGTACTTCTTCGAAGCATAATGCTGATTGAGCTTTAGGGAAATCTTGAAGAAATTCGTCTGCGTCACCACTGAATCTGCGCCTGGCTACAACATACATCAGATCCTTGGTCCAGTACAAGGCAGCGTTGTTCGTCAAGTACATTCGGGCAATATGAACAGTCATGAGGAACGAGAACACGCTCGCCTGCAAGCTCAGGAAGACCGGAAAGAGTCTGTGTCTTGCTTGTAATTCTGCCCCTTATTAGGTGTTTCAATTCGCTCATGCCAGTGCTCCAAGGATCATGGAAGCGTTGCAAAAGGGTGCCAACGGAATTGTTGGGTGAGTGTGCAGAAGTACGGAGTGTCATTTGCTGATCCAACATACAGGCTCAAATTCGATTGTGAGTACCACGAGCGCAAAATCAACCCACGCTGATGAGCGCGCGCATTAGCAACGGCCCCAATTAGCGCTCAGCTGTGCGAGATTAGCGCTTATGGTACAGCTTGTGTTGTCTCTCCCGTCGGTAAAGGCAATCAAGAGCATCACAGGTGCGCAAATGACCTTTCTCTGCTGTATGTAGGCTAAGAGCGGTGTTCAAAGCGAAAAGAATAAAGGCGGGAACGAGAAGGTCTGTACCAAAGCTCGCTTGGGGAGACTGCTGATATGCAAGAGCTAGAACCAAAAGGGAAAGAACGGCCCGCCGCAGGATCTGTGAGCTATCTAGACTAGGCTTTATGCACATATCTGACCATCATCATAGACAATCCGCTATTGATGCTGTTTTCGAGGGAGCCGAAGAGAAGAACAAGAAGAACAAGGATAAAGAGGCCAACGCAAATCAGCAGGGCGGTAAAGGCAAGAATAAAGGCAAGGGCAAAGATCAGAGCGACAACGCAGATGAACCTTCGCACGAAGATCTAAGAAAGGTATGGGATATCCCTAATAACGAACTTCGTCGATCTGATGAGGTCTGTAGCTATGGCATAAGGTGCACCAACAGAGCAAGTCGCCTATCCTCAGCTCGCCTATGCTCGGAGGTATGGGTCTGCTCGAAGGCGGAGGAAGCGGCTGGGATTAAGTTGCTTGTTTGCCCTGACATGAGTAGCCACTGTCTCCTTGTAGACTTGTAGTATAGTGTATAGTTATGTGCTCTTGGATCATTAAGCTTCTTGCATCATTTGCTTGTCGAGGGTGTCTTGAGGACCACCGATATCTCTTTTCCATCACTTGTCCAGCTTGCTAACATTTTCTATCGAGGTATTGAGGCATTGGGACGCCAGGCGTTCCTCACGCCTGCCTAATGACGCGTCGAACTTCGCTCTCGGATCTCAATCTTTTGTCCTGCTTTGCTGTTCTATCTTCTATTTCCTTTCTCTGTATAGCGGCCTTTGCGTCTAAGCAGTCCTGGTGTCGGCGCACATCCCAATGATCCGTTGACAGACCGTTTTATAACGTGTCTAACGGTCGCGTCAATACCCGCCCAGCAAAACAAGCTTCTTGTCAGACGTGTATGGGCTTGCCAACGGCTGCCATTTGACCACGATACTTTTGCGCTTCAGACTTTGGATTTGCTTCGGACATTACGCGCCAGCCAGCGCACTTTCATTCATTTACAACACCTCACACTCGTTCAAGGCCGCAAGCTACTGCTCAAATACAGTCCTTAGCTACCCTCAACTTCAATAGACGCACAATCAGTCAGTCAAGATTCCGAGCGCCTCAGTCGCAACTAATTGTCAATAGATCATGCCTGCCAAACCTGTTCAGCGCAAACCTTCTACCAAGGACGTGTCGACGCCTAGCAACTTTGTCCACACCAGTGCTGGTATTGAAACTCCTTCAGTGTCTTTCTCGAAAGCCACACCGAACCCGTATTACTATAATGCACCAACAACACCCGTTTCTAAACCTGGCAAATTCTTTTCCTCTATCAAGTCCTGGGGCAAGAGCAACAAGTCAGGCCGCCCTGGTACTCGCGAATCAGTCCAGCCGACGCTGCCACCTTCATCCTCGGCTGGCTCCAATCTGACCTCGGCCTTCGACTGGGATTCGTCTTCAAACATGTCATACAGCTCGCCAGACACGTCCCCAGAAGCGAAAAGACGTTCGCCGCCCCGCAAGCCTCTCAACGCGGTCTTTCAAAGTGAACGTTCTGGCACACCACCACCACAAGTGAGGCTCGACGATGCTTCGAAACATACTACACAGTCTCCTCCCTTTGATCTATCATTCGAGCGAGCAGCTGCCGTCCCTCTCATCGAATCCCGCAGCTCGTCTAACAGCTCGTTATCCTCGAATGCACGCCTGCAACCGCTTACACTGGACCTTCCGACTTCGCTGGCGAAAGCTCGGATACCAAGCATGCGGTTTGACGATTTAACGGTCTTCTTTCGGGATCTGGAGGAGAAGCTAGCATTCAAGGCTGGCGAAGTAGGAGCAATGGATGCGCAAGTGTTGGTGCAAAAGCCAGATTCAGTTCCACGTATAGGACTACGGCATCCACAACACAGCGACGCTCATCGAGAAGAAGCTGCGGAAGAACTGCGACAACTCATGTCTCAGCGATTGGCTGGTCCTTCTTCCAAGACCCATGAGCGATCTGCTTCTGCTTCTTCACTGCCATACAGCATGGGTCCAGATATCCCACCGATGCCTGTATCGGTCGCACCACTGAAAAAGGCAAAGAAGCCGATTCCAGAACCAATCGCCCTTCCGCAAACACTCGCGGTCCCTCAAATACCATCAATCGGAACACCTCGCCAAACGGAGTGTTCAGTCTTCTCTCCTCGCCTTTCTAGTCAATCGTCTCTCGGGGCTCCCTTTTCAAACCCGCCAGAGCTTCAAATTCAGCCCCCAACACCGATTCTCGATACCGGCCTGTTCCCCCTGCCGCCGTCTAGACCGCAACGGAAGGAAGCCGCTTCAATTCCAGCTCGACGGAGTAGTCGATCACCTTCTCCGCCCCTTTCGCCAAAGCTGGAACTAGAAGAGCCGACTATCTCGAACAATACCCCACCTCTCTCACCTTCCTCTTCCTCATCATCAGCAGCATCCGTCTCTTCCGCCTCACCGAGATCAACGGATTTCCCACGCAGCACAAGTATCGCTTCCATCGCTTCTGAAGCTTCCGATGTTCCCTTTTCGACACTTTTGGACAGTCTACAACAAGCAGTCAAACCGAGAGAAAAAGAACAAATGACTGAAGAGAATCTAGCGCGTCATCAATCTGCTCTATCGTCCTTAGTAGATCAAGCCATGTCTGCTTCTTCTATCAATCTGGCTTGCACTGAATTGGATGAAGAATCCGAGGTAGAAGAACTAGAATGGTCCGATGACGAGGAAGAAGAGGAAGGCACTAGATTCGATGATGCGCCTTCACTTCGATCATCACCTTCAAGCCGCGCTGTGCTAGTGCACGAAGACAGTGATCTGGGAAGCTACATGAGCAGCTCTAGTCTGGCTACAACGGTTTCTGTAGGGAGCTTGAGGAGTAAGAAGTCGGATCTGCTTGTGCGAAGAAGGACGAGGCATGCGGTCAAGGATTCTTTGGGTGATATTGATGAAGCTGTAGTTGTGATGTGTGATCGGATTGGTACGTTCTCTCGATCATTATTATCAAGTACGAGACTGACTGGTTGGGCAGAGGTCGGCATGGCCATATAACGAAACGGACAATTTCATGTAAAGCTAATCTAGACTTGGGGTCAAGTGCACATAGAGGTCTCCCTGTATTTTGTAAACGCCGTAATGTTGTTGTCAAAGCAAGGACGATGTGAAAGTGTTACATTTCCGTTCCGATAAAATGTGCTGTACAATAAAGAGAATACGACCAAGAGATGCTAGATGGATGAGAGGTGGTACAGTGATATGAGTGTAGTGGTAAAGGTGAGCATAGGCGGAGGTATTATAGTTCCATCGAGCCAGCGACCTGTGTGAACCATCTGATGTGAACTCTCTGCAAGCACGACTTGATAGATCTTACCTGGTCATCATCAGAGAAGTCTCCCAGATCAGACATTTCCTCGTCCTCTTCTTCCTCCTCGTCCGATCCGGCATCATCCGCAGCTTGTTTTGTAGCATATTTCGCTACATAGTCTGTCCATTCAGGACGGCAATCAGCACACAATAGCGTGCAGACGTCGAACAGGGCGGACCTTTGACCTTTTCATCATACGCTTTCGGGTCGCGCATCAACAGGGCGGCCGCTTCTCCATTAAGCGGATCCGACGGATTAGGGTAGCGCAATAATTGCGGCAAGAAGGTTTCGAATATATTGACCATATCGTACATTGGCGACCAGGTTTGGTTGATCACATCCCTGTACGCATGATGTAAGTACGAAGGTGAAGGATGGAGAGGAGGAGAGCGCACAGGCACACGCTTCCGGATAATTCGTCAATGTTGGGATGAAAGATCCGATTCATGAAACCTATAGAAGGACTCTTGTACGGGTATTGATCTGTATGGCATCGTATATTCAAATCAGATTGATAGCGACGAGGAACAGGGCCGGGACACGAACCAGGTAACTCGACGTGGACCTTCCATATCCCGCCACTGAAGGGCGTCTCTGCCGGACCATGAAAGCGAACGTAGAATTCTTGCATATTGTCATTGACCAGGTTGACTTCATAGTCTGACATGAGCATCTTCATCATGTCCGTCTCGATACGGCGTTTCGGGCTACACGGACGACGTTTCAGTATACGGTCCTTGTATCTGTCGGACGAGATAGACGAAGGAGACCGCATTGTCGCTGAACAAGCAGAGTGCAAGGACACAGCCGACAGAGATGTGAAGGGGAGATAACCAGGTTGAAGGCCATGTGACAGATCTGAACAACTTACGAGCTCATACTGGCTGTTTGATGTAGGCCCTAGCTGTTATAGAGTGTTTGAGCCTTATCCAAAGTGTGGATCTCTGTCCAAGTCGCCTCGAGGAGTCCGACGAGGGGAACGACCTTAATCTTTTATGCTCACGTGCCACTTAAGATTTAAGTGTTGAATGAGAGCCAAATTCTTTGGAGCCTTGTTTCAACAGCCGCGGACATACCTGTAATCATTATACCAGCCTAGAGCGGGATATACCATCTTCTAGTGATGGCAGACAAGGAAGCTGGGACTTCAAAAGCAGTTGCAACGCCAGCTGCGGAAAACACTCTGCCCAAGAAAGTGATACCGCCTAGAGCACCTGCTTCAAAGTATCACAACAGATGGTGGTTTCAATTCTTTGGGTTGTATGTTCATGTTGTTACTATGTCAAGATTGTGGACTCATGGATGGACAGGGAGACGACAGCCGAAATCCTCTCTTTTAGACCTGGTCGACGTTCGTTGGTCTTTGCGCTGGTGGCAGGTCCAGTAGCAGCAGGCTATCTTTACGACAAGAAGCTGGCTCGGGATATCAGGAAAGAGTATCGCGATAAAGTGCAAGCTCTAAGTCAAGTACCGATGGAAGCGGAAGAAGTAGCGAGGAAAGTCGAGGTTGTTTCATGCAGCATTCCAGATGATAGCGAGACGGAGCGCGGGCTGAATTGGTTCAAGAAATACATCAAGGTATATTTCAACTCTCTATAGCTGGGCTGGAAGCTGATTATGTGATTCCAGCCGATATTAGTAGCTGGCGGCGTAGACTACGCAATCACCAATGGAGCGATACCTGGAAGTGCAGGTCGAATCCTTATAGCCCGTTTCAAAGCTCGACGTTTCGAAGCGCTTGCAAGACAGAAAGAACAGCTACCTGATCCAGAACCAATACCAGGCCAACCAGATTACACGCGAATCATGAATGAGAAGAATGAACCTCAAGGAGGGACGGTCTTGATAGGCAGACAAGCGCTGAAAGAATACCTCTGGGCGTTAAAGAAAGGCTATCTTGATCCATTGGACCTCGATCGAGAACTACGGATAGCAAACGGTGATCTAGAAGAAGAAGAAGATCGCGCTCTATCTGGTTTATTCGAATCAGACGAACAAGATATTTTCCGCTTACGAGACCTTTCCTCACCTTCTGCACCTGACATACCCATCTCTTCCTCACCTTCAACAGCGCCCATGTCAGCCAACGTCCTTCCTCCTGCGCATACACTTCCACCACTCGCGCCTTTACTGCTCGTACCCTACACACATCCACTAGGAAGCATGATCTGGTGGCCTCAGAAACTCTACCAAACCCTTTTTGGCGAACACACTCGCGTAAGAGAAGGCGGTGAACTAGCTCTTTCCCTTATTCAAGCACAAACGAGAGAAATAGATCCACCTGCTGCTTCGCATGCTTTGTTCAAGTCGGAGGAAATGAAACGCGAATGGGTTGATAGAGGGACGAGGAAATTGTTGAATGTAGAGAGGGATGAATGGATTACGCCAAAGACTGGAAGCAAAGACCTGGATATGGGTGTCGAGTATGATAAATATCTGGACAAGGTCAGCAGCGCTGTTTGTTTGTGCTTTCGAGTGCTGATGGATACCTCTTGTCTGACAGACAATACGTAAATGGCCTCAGAGGATAGCACAACACCGGCATTTGTACTATAAAGAATTGGCAGAGCGGATAACGACTGCTCGGGCGTTGGCTTCCGGCGAACGGGAGTTGACGAAGCATGAGCGAGATACAAAACCTCCGCTACCGGAAGACAAGCTAATGGAGGAAAGACTACGGAAAGAGAAACGATGGCGAAGAGAGGAACAAGGCTGGCGATTAGTGAGACCGGGATCAGGCATCATCTGGCAAGACGAGTTCAGGAATGCGCTGCGGATCTTCACGCCCCCGTCAAAGTCGCAAGAGTCAATAGAGAGCATATCATGAAGCACTTTCGCATTGCATCTGCATTCACCCATCCACAATTTGCACATTGTTCTCGAGCCACGTAAGGAAGTCCTGCACGTCTTCTCCTTCATCCTCCTCTTCTACTGCACCGTTATCAGTCACGACCTCCTCGGCAGCAGTCTGTGATGATTCAGGCTGAAACAAGGCAGGTTCTGAGATTACGACAGGCTGATTTGGCTGGACATCCAGCTGCATTGCATCTGGAATATCTTCGACTCGAGACTGGGTGGGAGGAGAGTAACCGACAAGAGGCTCGCCGTGAGAATCTGAGGAAATTACTATTCTTGCTTTCTTTGATCCCGGTTTGCGCGGCGCAGGCGATAGGCTCAAGAGTCGCTTCTTCTGCTTGACTGGAGAGTATGCTCGCAAAGGAGAGCTGTCCAGTGTAGCAGAATCTACCTCTTTGTCTGGACGAGTCATGTCTTCCGCGAAAGCGAACGCATCCTCCGACGGCAGATCAAAGTTCAAATCATCCTCTTCGGAACCAAGCTGGGCTTGAACAATCTGGCTTTGGTCGTTGCGAGAGTTTTCAACTGCTGCGATAGGGGGAAGATCATTAACGTCTGGCAGAAAATCATCCAAAGTAGGGGCTGCTCGAGGGATGGATTTCGCTTTGAAGCGTTTGGGTCTTGTTTGTGACTCAGCTGGGTCTTCTTCCATCGTCTCATCGGCATCATCTAATTCGGCCAGAATACGATCCAGCTGGGACTCTTTGACGTTAGCTTTTGTAAATGCGCTGGATTTGACTGTCGTCGGCGGTTTGACTGTTGACAAAGCTAGACTCACATCAGAATAGAGGTAACAATCAGATCGCTGACATACTGATTATATCTGCTTCGTTGTCATCGCCATCTTCTAATTCGTCAATTTCTTCTGGCTCAACAAGCTCGCGTGCATTCTTGGGTGCTTTCCTCTGTTTCTTCGGGCCTGGAGGTTTTCTTGTACCTTCTTTACAACAGAGATGTCTGCATGCGGCGCGATCTTTGCAAGGATGACCTTTGTCGAACAACATCAGCAAAATGACTCGCAGCCTGATTGTCAACTTACCACATTTGTAATTTCCGTTCGGCAACATTTGAGGCGGTCTCTGCTCAGTAAGGGACATGGTAGCACTATGAGTCTTTTTTGACTTGGCAGGCTCTTTCGGAAGTGCTGGCTGCGGCTTCTCTGCCTGCGTCGGTTGAATCTTCTGACTGACGCTTCTTACGACTACTGCTTTGGAGAGCGATTGGGCGGGAGGCGTGGAATCAACAGCAGCAGCAGCAGACCGCACGACAGGATACAATGCTCGATCAGTCTGAGGCTGGGCGACGACCCTGACTTCCACTCCGGCTGTTCATAGGTGAGATCTGTTGCGACACATCGCTAACAAAACTCACCAATATTCTCGCACGCAACATAAGCGACGACTTTTTGAGAAGGTCTGATGAGTAAAGCTTTCAAAGAGAATGTCTTTTCTGATTCGAGGATCTTATCCATGCTATTAGGATGTCAGTGTTACAGTGACAGGGTTGAGGTGTGATACACACCGCATTCTTCGAAAAGCCAGCCAGACATTATCAGATGTGAGCAAGAGAACAGTACAAGCTGCTTTGGCTTTGAACGCAGGACGTGGGTCTATTGCACATTCAGATCGATGTGCGAGTGGAGAGCGAATCCTACCCTGCTTGAGGCCCACTGTACATTTGATGTTGATCGCAACGCCATTTTCTCCGGGACTCTCGTCTTCTATCTCTAGCTGCACAAGAAATTGGGGAAAAGCGCATGCTTGATTTCTAAGCTTGGTCCCAAAAGGTGCATTGCGATTCAAGATCTGTGAATCCATCGTCAGCTCCTTGTACAAGCGCCTTATCGTGAAATTGTACCAATTCCAGTCGGCCGGGGGCGCTGCAGCAGAAGGCTCAGTAATAGATCAACAAGAGCATTGCCACCTTACGAGGTTGCGACATCAGAGATGGAAACTACACCTTTGTCTTGCAAGCATTTGATCTAGCAGGACTGATGAGAAAGTTCGGGTAGAAGGAACTTACGCTCACGCTCTTTTCACCAATACCGCTCAGCTGCCTCATGACATTCGGCCCAGTGTCCCAAGCTTTACCGTAGACAGAGCGCAGGAGCTCCAGACTCTGCTTTGTAGTTCCACCATCCTCACGGTCGCAAGCTAAATCGATAACGCCTGCATACTACTCTCAGCAAGCATGTACAGGGGGCGGACAATTTCACTGACAGCGGACCAGGCGACTGAGATCTTTCCATACCAGCAGGGCTTGGCCGCTAGGAGCAGGCGCATCTGAAGAAGAATCTTTCACGAGGTCTCCCATAGGGACAGCTCCGAGCACAAGCTGAATCAAGATCAAAATCTGAAGATACATGAGCGACGTGTCCCCTGTGTCATCAATTGAGACTACCTTTTGAGCCGCAGTGGTCACTTTCGACACTGCGTAACGTATTTCTGATCGTTTCGCAGCCGCTGTGTAAATCTTTGAAGCCGGAATGAGTTCATCGAGTCACGAAATGACGAATTTGGTATACCTGTTTCTCGCTCGCTCTTAAGGATATCTGTTCGAATTCAGAGGCTTCACAGATGACTTCCAACTGTGCAACATTGTCGGTCAGATGCAATGGATTATGCAACATACTTGACTTGCCAGAGTCCGCTGGTCGCAATTGTTCAGAGCAGAAAACTTGTTGAATGTCTGTACTTTGATGCAATATCGCGACTGTGATTAAGAGAATTTGAGCTGGGCGCTGCTACCATCGATGTCAAGCATACCATGATTTCGCCTCCGCTTGTGGAGTGGAGATCGGATGTGCCCTCGTCTTGCTGAAGAATACCGCTCTCATTCAGCTGCTGGACATTGTTTAGCACTAGCTCTTCGAGTCGTTCGTTGGCAGTTTGAGCGGTTCCAGAGCCATCAAGACCGTAATAGCGCGGATTGGCCTGTAAGCGGGTATAGAAGAAGGTATTTTGCAGCCAGGATACAGCAGATTCGATGGAAGTAATCGTCTTGAGGCTGATTTCCGAGTTCAGGTGTTCAGTCAAGTTCTTGTGCAATGATGATTCTAGGGGTGCTTGACAGTTCACGAGCTTTTCGAAATGAGATTTGTTCTCTTGCTGAGTCATGATAGCGACGACTCCTTCAGTATCGAATTGAGGTCGACCAGCACGACCCATCCTGTAACACCATTAGCCAGTACGTCGGATAACAATGACGCGACTCACATTTGGAGTATGTCAAGGTCCGAGTAGGGTGTAGAGCCTTCGCCAGCAGCATAATTGAAGGTGCCGCGTATGATGACAAGAAAGGCTGGAAGATTCACTCCAACTGCTAAAGTAGAAGTAGAGATTAGAACCTTGATCGAGCCTTGTATGAAGCCTTCTTCTACTGCTTTGCGGTCTTCTTGGGACAGTCCAGCATGATGGAAGGCAACGGCAGAAACGGCAGAATCTTGTAGCTTTGAGTTGCCAAATTTGACATGTGGTCTAAGCAAGAATTCAGCTGGGGTTACACTCCTCTTAGGAGTACCGACCTGACGATCGCCGCCCAAGGCTTCTGTCCACTATGCTCACTATACTGTTTCGCTATCTGGGCGGCTACTTGTACGCATGCTGTCATGAATGTGAGCTCGGGTTCAAAGAGACGACGCTACTGACCATTACGCGTGTTGCAAAAGATCAACACAGCTTTCTTCTTTCCGTGCTGCTTGATCAAGTCCATCAATTTGCTATTGAGAGATGCAGTGAACATGAAATCGTTCTTGGTAGGTGGATAGCCGTAGACGAATCTGCAAAGAGTCAGATGAACGAACTGCTATGAGAGAAAAGCTTACTTCTTGAGCGGAACAGGCCTGAAATTGTCGCCGAAGATGAATACTTTGGCACTACCATTACCTGCGATAGATTGCCCCTGCTCGACATTTGGCTGTCCACCATCACCGATCCAGGTCGCGACATCGTTTGCATTCGGCACAGTAGCAGAAGCGCTACATAATTGTCAGATGTAGTTGTAGAGCCAAAGGGAAATTTCTCACGCAATGAAGCGGACATTGTTGCCCAGAGTCTTGATGCGACTGACTACAACTTCCAAAGTAGCACCTCGAGCGCCGTCGTTCAGCCCGTGGATCTCATCGATACAAACGAGACGGATGGTGTCAAAGAATTTGGTTTGCTGTCGCCACGAGCGTGTCATTGCTACAATAGACCATCAGCGCATGACTCCGCAAACAATGGGTAGCACACACAATCAAATTTCTCAAAGGTAGTAACGATAAGAGATGCTTTGCGAGCAAGGGACCAGCATTCCGCAGTCATGTCGCCGGTGATTTCAGCTACAGTCTGGCCAAGGTGGTGCAAGCGCTTGGTCCAGTCCTTGACTCTCTCGCTGCACAAGGCTTTTGTAGGTGCCATGTAGACGAACTTGACTTTCTGATCTGGCGCGGCATTGTTGAGTTCACGCAGCATGGCCAATTCGAAGAGCGTTGTCTTGCCCGAGCCGGTCGGAGAAGAGATGACAACGTTTTGAGCTGATGTATAGAGCGTGTCGAAGCATGAACTTTGGACTGCATTGAAGACGCCAAACTTGAACAGCTGACGGTATTGATCGGCTGCAACCTGATCAGCACAGCATCTACATTTTGACCGATACTCACGAAGATCAGCGACTGCCTTCAATCTAATGCCATTATTCAAAGCAGCGCCTCGGTTTGTGCCGCTCTCGATAGGTCCAGAAGGTGCTGCCGGACGAGCAGAAGTGCTGGCAGTTGGTGCCTGCTGATAACGGAATGCAGCAGGTTGAGGAGGCGGAGGAAAGTTGTTCTGCCCGATGTAAATATTGGAACCTCGATCAGGCGTAGCAGGCAAATTCCCGATAGCTGTAGACAAATTAGTAACGCAAAGAGTGTCTAGCCAAATGACTGACCAGCATCAAGATCATCATCGCCATAGAACTCCTCATCAGGTTCGTAAGCTTGCGTCTGATAGTTTGGCTGTTGATGTGTTGGCTGCTGCATTTGCACGACAGGCTGGATCGAAGGCCTTGCCTGTTGAAGCTGTCGAATCACAGGTCTGGAACCAGTATCGAGCGAGCGAGGCTGGAATCTGCGTGTCTGAGCTTGAGGAGCGTCCTGGTAGTCATAGATCGCTTGCTGTGTCTGGACAGACTGAGGAACAGAAGAACGATAGCTGGGACGTGGAAGTTGCTCGTATCGCTCATCAAGCTGCTGGTAGGTGTACGACTGCTCAACAGGCTGGAAGGGTTGTCGCATCGGCGGATCTTCATACACGTTGGGTCCGCCTTGAGGTGACAAAGGAACGGAACGAGAGGCAGCAGAGCGAAAATGGAAAGGTTCTCGACTGAGCTGAGGTGCTTCTTCGTCCTGGTACGTAGGCTGCCCATTGCCTGCGTAACCTTGATGCAACCAATTCAAAGTTCGAGATGACAACGCTTGCTCGTTTTGCATGCGATCCAAATCAGCTGCAGTGTGCAACACAGGCTCTGACTGCTGTCCTGGTGGACGGTATGGACGTCTAAAGCCTGACATGGCTCGTTGTCGGATGTCAACAATAAACAACAAACGCGTCATGCCGACTTCGTCTGTTGCTTGCTTTGTCTATGTACATTGCTGCTGCTTGGCAAAGATTCACTGCATTATCCCTTCCTTATGCGCGAGAAACGAATTGGAAGACGTCGAATTTCATTTTACTGCCGATCTGGATCTACTCGACCCTTTTGGTTTTCTGTTAGGCAGACACCAGTGAGACCAAGTTGATGATCATAGGGTAATCGAAACTCACAAGAGACTTCTCGCTTTGCTCTTTGATTGCCCAAGTCAAAGCATAGGTGTTTGCCGCATCGCGGAAGGAAGACTGCATAGAAGGTCAGACTCATTGACACCGGTGAAAGGCAAAGACTGACGAGGATACCGCTCTCTTCGTCATCATCTGCAACAGCTGAGCTGCTGTGGTGACTTTCTGCAGCATCAACGAAAGCTGAAATCTCGCCGCTGTGCAAACGTCTCAGCGCAACATCTGGGTTATAGCTGAAGCTCACAAGTATGGCTAAAAAAGAATACTGTGTGAGTGATGGCTTATAATATCAAAGCAAAGCAGCTTACATCGTCATCTCTGTGAACGCAACACAAGTCTACATCAGGCTGGCCGAAAGCACATGCATGCGAGCTCACTCTTCGAAGATAATCTCCTCAAAGTCAGACTCGGGTGTCCTCAAGTGCTAGACCAACCATATAAGCCGACTTTCAATATAAGATTGCGAAATTTACCAAAGTAGGCTGATTGTAAGCGTCGACTAGCTTCAATTGCCATCCATCAGCATAGATTTCCAGTTCGGTCGAGTCTAATCCATACACATGGGCGAAATGCCAAAGCTTCGAAGGAAAGGCTTACATTTGGTTCCTTGCAGTACGAGAGCATGGGTGAGCGATCCGACAGCACCATTCGCGTACTTCCTGTCAGCCGAACACCACCGTGTCTAAATCAGCACAATGTGATAGCAGACACGGCATAGCTGACCAAGTAGCGCTAGTCACTCGAGGCACTCGGTCATCTTCAGCAATCTTCTCTTCGTCTACAGGCACGACGTCGAGTTTACCGGCTTCTTCGTACCTGTCAGATCCAATGTATGCTTTAGAGCTCTAGAGCTCGGCAGGAAATTGGCGCTGACCATTCCAAAGAGCTGGCTTGAACAGAGTCTAGTAGGACTTCACCGCCAAAGTATCTGTTGGATCGCCAACAAGATATAAGCATAAAGCTCAAACTCTCAGCCGACACCAACCTTGATAAATCGACGAAGTGAGTTCCTTGCTCGACAATAGGTCCGCAGCTATATGAATAGATCAGAACAGCTCGCGTCATCACGCTAGATAGCATTCATACCTCTTCGACTTGGTCCACCACACCTGTACCAACAACCTGTTGAATCAGATCTCTGTCTGAATCATCTGGCTCGAGCGTACAGGAGATGCAATTTTCGCGTATCTATCATCCCAATCAGCACAGCGCGCATAAGAGCGAGAGCAAAAGGACATACGAGCAAACGTAACGAGCCACAGTAGCCATAACAGTCAAGTTGTTTTCTTCCAAAATGTTCTTCATCCTTTGGACGACCTTCAAGTAGCGCAACATGTAACCAACAGAGCAGACTGTTCGACGGTCTTCAATGATCTGAGCCAGGTCAAGACAGGTAGGAACGGGCGAGGCGGAAATTGGCTGAAAGCGGGCCCAATTCTCAGCCAAAAGCATGGCAAGAGATCGATCCAACAGACCTTTTCAACGAACAGAGCAGCGTTAGGGAAAGCTTTGAGTACTTGTAGTTCCAGATCGGCACCGGCTTCAGTTGAGCCATGGTAGGCAGCAGGACTGCCGATGAGGACAGCGTGAGGAGTTTCTTTGGCCGCTTTCAATCCATCAACACATTCGTCCCAGTTGTTGAATAGCTGTGCGAAGACGAGGTCAATATTTGACGTGCCATAGCGAAGATAGACGCACCTTCGTGTCTTTGTAGGCGCTTGCTACGAAGCTGGCCATCTTCTTGCTGATCACGTCTTCTGCTCTGCTGCGAGCTGGGTCGACGAGACCGATAACTTTCAGACGAGGGCCTAGCTTGTGCTGTCAATGAAGAAACCCTGATGAGCTTAGCGCGCTTCACGATTCGCGACACTGACCTCTAGGCGGAACGAGTGCTATTAGAGCAAATTCTGTCAGCCTATTGCAGATGTCTTGTAAATTGTAGCATACGTTCCATGGTCCCTCTGGCGAGCCAAAGCTAGACAACCACACGATTGAGCAAACAGATAATCCACAAGACGGATTGACAACTGACTGGATGTTGCCAGCACCAATAAAGACGACCTTGAAATCTCCGCCGGCTTTTGGTTTGACGGAAACGAGACCAGCGAAAAGACGAAAAGAAACGCGCATGATAGCGTCAGCTCTGATCTTTCACCCAAAGCAAGTTTTATAGGAATAGTGCGAAAAAAGTTTTTCGCGCCAGCAGAGTGGGAAGAGAAGTAAAAGAAACGAGGCAAGGAGGAGCACCGACCTTTTGGCATGGGGGCCATACTGTAGAATAGAAAACGTTGCGCAAAGATGAGACAAAGAACGTAAAACGAGATGCGGTGTAAGGAAACACGCACGACATGGATCCCAAACGATCAAAGCCAATACTGGGTCTGCGCATTGAAGTACCTCCGGTGCTGCGACGGCCTTGAGAAGTGCGAGTTGGGCTGCCAACAATGTGCGAGCTGTGTTGAGGTTCGCCAGACGACATGGTCAATGATTGTAAGCCGTGACGAGTTCCAGACATTGATCCAGAGCGATCACCGCGTGAGAAACTACGCCTTGGTACGCTGGGACTTGACATGTTTGAAATTATGATGCGTCGAGAACTTGCACGGAATTGTCAGGCTTTGCACGCCGTGACAGGGAGACTGACGACCTACGATAAGGCTGTGCTGTTCTGTGAGCTACTTTAGAAGTTGCTCGTGCGAGTCCAAGCCTAGGAATTATGACACGCTTTGACCCGAATTGACCACCACTTTAAGCAAAAAATGTCACTTCCTCAAGAAATATTAAGCACAGAGCGCAGTGCCAGTGTAGCCCGAACTACCAATGAGACGGATATTCGCGTGGCGATTGCACTGGACCATGCACCGGATCAAATTCAAGTCATCAACGTCAGCACAGGCATAGGCTTCTTGGACCATGTATGCTTTTATTGAGCAGAAGAAATGACAGAGGACTCATGAAATTTTGGGATTGGCACAGATGTTTCATGCATTGGCGAAACATGGAGGTGGGCTTTGAAGGGGAGACAGAGGCCAGCGACTAAGTTGTCGCACACAGGCATGTCGTTGGCCATCACCTGCAAAGGCGACTTGCACATAGACGATCATCACACTGCGGAAGATTGTGCTTTGGCATTAGGTGAAGCATGGAGGAAAGCTCTTGGACCTGTGAAAGGCATAAGGAGATACGGCACAGGATATGCGCCATTAGACGAGGTATGCTGGTCCTTCGCTCTGCGCTGTGGAGCTGAATTGCCGTGACAGGCCCTTTCTCGATCAGTAGTCGATATCTCATCGCGGCCGTACTGCTGTGCGGATATGGGTCTGGTAAGTCTCTTCCCCATTGTATCATTCATCTTCAAGCTGAATCGGTCTACAGAAACGAGAAAAGATTGGCGACCTGTCATGCGAAATGATTCCACATGTTTTCCACTCTTTCGCAATAGCAGCCAACATCACACTGCATGTTGACTGTCTCAAAGGCGAAAACGATCATCACAGGTACGTGGAAGAGAGGCGAATGAATTTGTTCTCATGCAATTCATCTTCCACTCGTACAGGGCAGAATCAGCTTTCAAATCGTTAGCATTGGCACTGAAGCAAGCAGCGGAAAAGACGGGTGGATCAGAAGTGCCCTCAACCAAGGGTGTACTATAGCGTGCAATGTAGAGCTAATGCTAGATAGACTATCAACCAATACTGATATCTTTACTGAAGCGATACATCCTTCCTGCTACAAACATTGGTACAAGCCACAAGCCACGAGTTCATTACAAATCCAGTCTCCACATTCAATTCCTAGCATAACTCAGATAGTCAATCTAATCACACAGGCTACACCAATATGCGAGGGTGATCATCGTGAACCAAAGCTAGTGCATAATGCGAGCATGCGATTTTGCTGAAGCTATAGAAATATGGGCAGCCACGCGCGCAGTGACAGATTCTGGCGTTTGTTGTTATTTCGGTTCTTGACTCGAGACAGCCATACTCCCTCATGGTTTCGAGGACAGCGATACTACATCTCGTCAGATCATGCAGATCGCGGATCCCTCGACAGCTGGCGAGCTAGCCCTCTCGAAGAAGAGCTCCCAGACAAAACTTGCCGAGGAAACGTCGTTCTTGAACCAAGTCAGGGACGCCCTTGCAAATGAGTAAGTACTGCAGCTTGGGGTCTTGCTCCCTGTTCCGATCATCCGCAACGACAGGAATCCAACATGGCGGCGACTTGCTGCGCGAGACTCCAATATGGCTCAATCCATTCTGGCGGATGCCTATAAGAAATGCCGCTCTGGGGAGGATTGGGAGCATTTAATCGGTTTTCCTCAGGCTACTATAGCTATACTACTGCAAGAGATCAACCGTGTGCTCTTGTGCGTCAATCGCGCTGGCTGCTTTGCCATCGCTCATGTCTTGTATTCACAGGCAGCGACCGAAGCTGGATTTGGTTAGCAATCGCCCGTATTTGGGGGCTGCTAGTATGCTCGCGCCATCTCTCGAGGCCCGCGCTGATCACCTCACAGTCCAGCAAGCGGCTCGAAGAAATAGACAACCGTCCTGCACAGACTACCGTCCTCGATCTCAATCCAAGTCTACTCCGGCACCAGTTCAGGGTGTGAGGGCATGTCCCTCCCAGCGCATGAGCAGAATGGGTGAGCAGCATTCCATTCCAGTGAAATAGGCTCATTCGTTAGTCGCAGGCAAACGCAAACCCTTGCAGAAAGGTATGCTGCATCGAGCGATTCTTGTGGTCTCCGGCTGATGGTATGACTTGCAGCGATGTCTTCTTCTTCTAGATCTCCTCTATCGCAAGAGATTATTTGAGTCAAGCGCGTTGATAACCCTGCATAGCGATTGCCAGTGTATCTGTACTCAGACTATGTATTCCCTCGCACAGCATGTATTACTTCACCTTTTCACGGCGACCTGCCCCATTCCGTCATATGTCGGAGTTTGAACTTTGAGGGCATCCAGGGTCTTGGAAACCACCATATCGTTTGCTTATAACAGCCTTATGGACAAAGCCACCTCTCCAACTCAGCCTCCTCCCACGTACAAGTCTGACAATGGACCTTCAACGAGCGAAATCCCCTTTACGACATCTAGGCCGCTTGTGCAACCCTTCTACGCAGAGAAGGAGAAGGAGTTTCTTGCTGACGTTGAGGATTTGCTGCAACAAGAGTTAGCACATCCCCTTCGGCTCTGAGCACATGAGCTCACGATACAGGCAGACTTCCAGTTTGGCGCGTGTTGCATATCAGAGACCGCTCGCTAGCACAATGCATTTTGGCCGATGCCTACAACAGTGCCACAACGATGAAGCTTGGGCGTTTGTGTCTCGGTTTCCGTCAGCAACACACGCCATGGTGTTGCGCGCAGTACACAACCTTCTGCTGGTGAGGACCATTCGCAAAGCTGTCGTTGTGGTACCTAATGTCTTCGGCGCAGGCTGTGACCGATGTGGATTCCGACAAGACCGATTCTTCGCCTGAAAGGTCTCAGTGAGCCATTCACCTTCCTTAAGTATTACCTCTGACCTTGATACAGTTCTTCCTCGGACCCTATCGAGCAAGTCGTGGTTGTCGACGTCAACTATTTGCGACGCTCTGCGTCTCTATCCTCAGTGTCAAGTGGTGACAGCTTGTTCCAACCCATGGCTATGTCGCCAACGTAAGGAAGGGACGGGTGAGTTTATTCCTGCGCATTGGACCTCATGCTGATTCCTTTCAGACAGGTAGCACGCGACGAGACTTACCCGTATGTCTGCCCTTTACCAATCTGCCCTCCTGAACATTCTCGTCCAGCAATTGAGTGTGGAACTTGAAGTGCTTATAAAGAGCTCGTATTGGATTGGAGTATGCTATTCCCTTTTGTATGTCGCAACACTCTGCATTTATACCCTCCTAGGACAGACCAGCCCCATCCTGCGCTATATCATCGAGAAACGCGGGCAAATATTGACTGAATCGTTATCCCTCTAGGCGCGTATTACTTTGACGAAAGGTGGGAAATCGCTCGTACTCTGGCACAGAAGGCAAGTTCTGAGCATACTCTAGCTGGTTCTTTTCACTCTTCTCTGGAGCCATCTGCACATCCGGCATACTGTTGCGTTGAGGCAAGAGGAGCGGAATTGGGGAGAGTGAAAGACTCAGCGACAAAGAGAGCGACGGAAACGCACACGGAAGTGGTTGCTTCGCTTGATCATGAGGAAAAATTCGCCGGACTGAAAGCACGACGTCTAGCAATTCATGTACAATTCATGTACAACAAGTCTGAACTCAACCCTTTCATGAACAACTCATCCACACTCAATACTACCGCGTAGCAATACCAGCATTAGCACCGAAAGATCCAACCACCGCTAGCCAATCGAGGATCATAGGGAGAATTTACAGCCGCGTCCAAGCACCGGTTAAGAGACCGCTGGGCTGCTTTACTGTCGTAGTGCATGATTCGATACGCGAGAGTACGGCGGAAGGCTCGTTTCGTTGATTCCGCCCGAGAGTTTAGGCGAGACTGAAAAGGAAGGAGAATAGCGCGAGGAGATCCAGGTGAATTGGAAATAGTTGTGTAGCGGGCGAAGCGGAACTCATACTAGGACAATCAGCCAAGTTCCAGGCGTGGATTGGCTAGACTCACTGAGCCGGAAACGGAACGCGAACGCGCTCTACCATCGGCAGTACGGGTTGAGAACTCCCAGAATCGCCTGAACTGCAATGGAGGGTTGACTGCGAGTGACTCTTCTCCAGCGGTGATTTGCAATCTTGATGCCAGGCGATCTGCTACAGAGCTTTGCGGCATTTCGTTGGATTGAGCTGTATTGAAGTTCATCGTGGCGCGATAGAGTTCCGCCTGTTGTACTCCGGACGAGAAACCACCCGGCATGCTCGCTGCAGCATATTCTTCCTCTTCCTCTGATTCTGCCAGGCCTTCTTCGTGCTCTTCAAATCTCCCAGATCGATCAGGGAATGCATATTCCGTCTCTCCGAATCTGACCCTCTGACTTGCAGCTACCCTCGCATCAATTCTAGCTGTCATATCTTCCCAATTCGTGCTTGGCATATGGCCAGATGAGATTGACGGTCCGAATAGATCAGCTTGAGCGGCTGGAGTTGGACGAGCGATTGGATTGTCCGTCGATCTAGTCATCGTGGCCAAAAAATCGTCAGCGTTATGGACTGAGGTAGTGGCAGGTGGAATTTGTGGTGCTTCTGAAACAGTCCTTGCACCGAAGAGACCTCGAAAATCGAAAGAAGAGGACGATGAAGGCAGAGGTGCCGCTGCATTGGGACGTCCAAAACGAGAAAAGGAGCCGAAAGTGCTTGCTGTGGAAGTAGAAGGGCGCGAAGCTTCAGATGTCGGGGCGCCGATGAGAGCTGAAGTCTGACTGAAGGGTATCGCAGTGTTCGTTGGTAGAAAGCGCAAGGGACCGCCACGAGGAGCAGAATGGGTTACTGGAGGCGGGGAATCAATGAAGCCGCTGAAAGACAACGGGCGTGTAGCTAGGCTTGCGAATATGGAATCAGCTGTAGATGTGTCGATTACTGGAGACACAGGTGTTGACCAAGGCCCAGGATCATCGCTCAGTTCAGCATTGGCTTCAGCCTCAGGTTCGATGGATTCCGCGCGAGGAAGAGTTCCGATACCATCAAAGACAGGTTGATAAGTGTCGAAGAGGAAATGCAAGCTTTCGTGATGCCATACGTCAATGATTGTTCCTTGATGCGTACATGGACCAGTTTCGAGTCTGAAACGACAGCGGTAGTAGGCGCAGATTTTGGCATGTTCGCGCGCGTTCTTTCTGCGTAGGCTACGGGCGCGGATGATGTCAGACGACTGTAGGAGAGATGGTGAAAGTACACTCACGTCCCACAGCGCTCTGCCCCTTGCTCGCATGATACAATAATCTCGCCGCATTCTTCTTCGTGCTCTTCAATCTCTTCTTCGCCGAATTGTTTCCTGCATCCAGCACAGACGACGCTCTTGTGTATGCACTGCAGCTCACCAGATGAGAAGCGGCATTGAAGCAAAAGTTAGCAGGCTCACAGTGAACTCGTGCTCATCCGATGCCAATCCAATCCAATCGCATCCATCGAAAGGACAATTGACTTTCAAGTCCCCAATCATCCTCGCAACAAAGACAGCAGCCTTCATACGGGAAGAATTGACAATTTCCCGATCCAAAGGACAACGTGCTGCAGTGCCAGCCATAAACCCTCTGAAATTGGCCAGTCGTTCTTCCATGGTATGAGTCTGATCTTCGAGTATAGCTGAGGATTCGCGTAGGTAGGCAGCATCTAAGCCAAATGATGACCGGTCTTGGTTACCAATAGCAAAATGTGATTCGAGACAGGCCTTGCAGAAGCAATGGTCTTGGTCGCAGCCAACATATGCTGCTAGATGGCAGATCAGCTCTCTCAACGCGTAGATTTGAGCGAGCCGGACGTACGCTCGTGCAGTACATCCAAGCAGATAGCGCAACTCAGGCGATCGCTAACAGGATCAAGGAAAATGGCAGGATCACGGCCCATGATTCGAGGTGAGATGGCAGAGGAGGAACGAGAGCGCAAAGCCAGCGCAGTGCTGGAACACAGACCTCATGACTGGCGGAAATCAAAATGCCCCTCACTGGTCTGACCTGACCAGGGCTTTCCGCTTTCGGCAAAGTAGAAGCTTTGGCCAATTGTGCAGTGAATTGAAATATATAGTCGATGCTAGCAGCGGGAGAGAGAAGAGCTTGGTGGCAGCAAGACAGGCTAAGGGCTTAGGCGCGTCGAGCCACGAGGCAGTCTGTGAAATATTGATGTTTCACCAAGCCGCGTTGTTTACTTTCAAGAAATCTCGTCTTCTTCTGCCAGGCTCCACCATGTCATGCAAGCCTCTGCAGCGTGTGCAGCCACAGAAGCGCAAGTCGCTCAACGGCCAAGATAATTTGTCAAGCCCTCCACCGCCAGCAAAGAAGCGCAGACCTTCCACTGCAAACGAGCTGTCTGACGATTTTGATGTGCTCGACTCTCGCGTGACAAAGAAGTCTTTAGCAATACAGAAGTCTGTGGCAACTCCTGCAGGTATCAAATCATTCAAAGCTGTCAAGCTGCCTGGACCAAAGTTGTCTGCTGCTGTTGCGAGCACGTCACAAGCTGCAGGAACTCAATCGGGTGAAGAGCTTTATTTCTCTGTATGTATCGCCGTAATGCTCCTGTAGCTTGATTGACGTATGTACAGTGCATGTGGTACGTCTCCTCCTGCAGGTGAGCGCACCTGTAACTGATCAAACTTAGGCGGAAACCTCAAAACAAGAAGCACAAAACATGGGAAGGCGACGGTGTGCTTGTCGTTAAAGGGACTCGCGCAGTCCTCAAGGACAAAGACACTGCTAAAGAGTATGTCACCTTCACCCGTTTCTGAACCAAACTCAATTCGAGCAGCATCGCAGCTGGAACTTGGAAAGGCGACTCGCTCACACCAGGCGACCAAATCACTCTCGGTGGCAAAGAGATAGAACTGGACGAGTCCATCTCCAGCTCGGACTACATGTCTGGAAAACCTTTCCTCTCAACTCAAGCAACCACTTCAGCCGTACCTACCGCTTCGAAAGCTTTCAAAGCCCCTACAACGACTTTCAAGGACCCTGTTTGGGGTGGAAGCAGTAATAAGAAGACCGTGATTCCTGTACCGAGATTTGACCCAAATGCGCAAGGAGCACTCGTCATGAGCAGACCAGACAAAGCCCATGAGAATAGGTTCAACAAGAAGAACTTGCCTGTGGTTGATGTCGTGATTGATCCGGTCATTGGTAGGCATCTCAGACCACATCAGCAGGAGTGCGTTCTTCTCTTTCGTATAAGCGAGCCAAGCTGATTGCATTAGCAGGGGTGTCAAGTTTCTGTATGACTGTGTCATGGGTCTCAGGGGCGAAGGTCAAGGCGCTATTCTAGCTGATGAGATGTGAGCTCAGTGTCTTAGCAATAAGAGCAATGCTGAATGTTTCGACAGGGGTCTCGGCAAGACGATCCAGACGATTGCTTTGATCTGGACGCTTCTTCGTATGCAATAGAGTTTGCTTTCAAATCGCTGAGAACTGACCTCTCTTCTAGGACAAAGTCCTTACTTTGGCGACGGGACTGCTTTACAGCGAGTTTTAGTGGTTTGCCCAGTGACTCTGGTGAAGGTCAGCTCTCAACCTAATGCCTCGTGACGACTGCTTATGCTATAACCAGAATTGGGCCAAAGAGTTCAAGAAATGGCTCGGCTCCGATCGTCTGCGCGTCTTTGTCGTCGACGGGAAAACAGACGTCAAATCCTTTTGCGCTTCCAAAACGTTCGAAGTGCTCATCATCGGCTATGAACGTCTACGTACAGTCGTAGAGGACATTAAGAAAGCTCAACCGCCTGTTGGACTTGTTGTGTGCGATGAAGGACATCGACTAAAGACTGCTGGAAACAAGACGACGCAAGCTTTGAATGTATTTAATACTCCTAGGCGGATCATTTTGAGCGGTACTCCGATCCAGGTATGCTTGTTTTTGCTATCTTGACAAGAGCCTACTAATCCACGCAGAACGATTTGTCCGAGCTACATGCTATGGCTGACTGGGTCAATCCAAATATCTTCGACACTTATGCTTGCTTCAAGAAGTACGTCCTATCTACTGTCGAGATTGAAGCTGACTAGATCTCAGAGTCTATGAACAACCAATCTTGCGCTCACGAGAGCCAAATTGTACGAGGGATAACCTGCAGCTCGGCATTGCTCGTAATGAACAGGTGCGTCCGATATTGTGCCAGTGTGACTGGCTGACACCATTCGCAGCTCGGTCGAGTGTCGCGCAATTTTGTCCTTCGTCGCACTGCAGAGATTCTGGATGGCTACTTACCTCCGAAGCGTGCGTTTACTTTAGAGTGCGCATCCGACTTCTGACCCGCTTCATCAGATGAGCACGTCGTCTTCATTCGGCCCAGCAGCATCCAGCAACAGATCTATAAGCACATCCTCGACACGCCTGAATTTCGTCAAGCCTTCTCGAGCGGTTCCTCCCATCTGGTGCTTATCTCTACCTTGAAGAACTTATGCAACTCGCCCGGCTTGCTCGTGAAAAAGCTTTTGAAGGGCAAGAACGAGGATGTCTTTGGTTCTGGCGTGACGGATCTTTTGCAAGCCATCACTGACGCCAATGATGTGGCTCTGTCTGGTAATTGCTTTCCTGATTAATCAAGTGACAGGCTAACGTATGCGTGTAGGCAAGTTGACTGCCCTTGCTTCTCTTGTCCGATTGCTCAAGCGCGACACTGATGAGAAAGTTGTCCTCGGTGAGCCCTTAGGATTGGAAGAGAAAATGTTAGCTGACCAGCCGCAATAGTGTCGAACTACACTCAGACTTTGGACATCCTGGAAGAGCATTGCAAGAATATGCGCTATCCTTACTGTCGTCTCGATGGCCAAACACCTCAGACCAAGCGTCAGGAGATAGTTGACAATTTCAACAAGTCTTCGCAGAAGCAGCAATGTGAGCAAGTGAGACGGAGCAGAGATTTGTTCTGACTATTATTACAGTCATCTTCCTGCTCAGTTCCAAGTCTGGCGGTGTCGGTTTGACTGTTACTGGAGCTAGTCGACTTGTGCTCTTCGACTCTGACTGGAATCCGAGCAACGACTTGCAAGCCATGGCTCGCATCCATCGAGTTCGTGCATTTCTCTTTGGTATGACCTTTACGGTGCTAATAGTTGTGCTGCAGGATGGCCAAAAGAAGCCTTGCCACATCTACCGCTTCTTGACCACTGGAACGATGGATGAGAGTGAGTATTGCTCGAAACTTTACTTCTGAACTGACAGTCGCCGCAGAGATCTTCCAACGGCAGATCATCAAGACCGGTCTAGCCGGATCTTTAATGGAGCCTGGCTCAACTGGAGGCAAGTCCGATGCATTCACCTTGGAAGAAGTAAGCTTTACTCCCTATACAATTTACACCGCTGACCCTAGAGCGTGCTCTCAGCTCCGCGCGATCTTCACCTTTCACGATGACACCAATTCGCAAACCCATGATCTACTGGCTTGTGATTGTCAAGAGACTGATACTGCCGGTACTCGTGATGAAGGCGCTGATGAAGACGATGACCCTCCTTCTGTCAGCTTTGTCCGAGCCGATAAGATGAAGCCGAAGAAGGTCGGTCTTTTCCCATGTCCTTCGACTTTACCTTGACGCATCTCGCACAGGACACCGACAACAAGAAGCGTCTCGCAGTCCTGAAGAATTGGACTCATGTCAATGCTACTGAAGCCGAGCGCATTGACGAGATTGGCGACGAGATCTTGCGAGAAATGGTTGGCGAAGTACTCAGCGCTGCTCAGATGCCGAAAGCCAAGGAGCTGTTCAAGGATGAGTCAGACAGCGAGACCGAAGGAGTCTCAAGCGGAACCGAAGATGCGCCAGTTCAGCCGGCACTCAAGACCGCTGGAGCTATCTCGTTCATCTTCAGCAAAGCTTCGTCGAATTTTGCCGAGGTTGCGTGAAGTAGAGCATTAGAGTACATCTTTTGTCTATGTCTATGGCAATTATCGATCTACTTGTACAATATTAAATGAACGACAGACCGACCCATCTACAGTGCTCTGCTGCCAATCACCTTGCCAGTAGTCGCAGCTTGTCTGCTTGATCTTCTAGCTTGCCGATGCGCGACTTAGACTGCGGGACGCTTAGCTGATGTGTTGCATCTTGACTCAATGACCGATTGCGGAAAGGTCTTGCTTCTTCTTCCTGCATAGTCTGAGTACCACATATAAGGACATGCGATGGCGAAGAATAGTGAAAGCGCTCACCAAGGTCGAAATTTCCGCTTCAACCTGTCTCAGCAAGCCATTTACTTCGCGCCCGTTTCGCCCTTTTGCCCACTCTGACAAATTCATCGTCTGCAAATTGCTCAAATACCTCGACCGCAACGCTTCATCAGAGTCGATCAACCGAATCCTTAGCCATTCTGCAAAGTTCGGCGAGGATACGAAGCGGTGATATAGAGATATAGCAGCATGTGGTGCAGCGGATGAGGATCCTGGCATTCTGGGCCGACGAAATCTGAGAGGTGTGTCGTGTGTTTTGATGGATTGGACAAAGTCTTCGTTACTGAATGGTAGCGAAGGAATAGGCTTGTCACCTGGTCTCGCGTGTGGGTGAAGTGT
This sequence comes from Kondoa malvinella, assembly GCA_039545315.1. Classification (NCBI taxonomy): domain Eukaryota; kingdom Fungi; phylum Basidiomycota; class Agaricostilbomycetes; order Agaricostilbales; family Kondoaceae; genus Kondoa; species Kondoa malvinella. The sequence goes on along the minus strand of BCIM01000001.1, from coordinate 2,804,440 downwards.
TGCAAAGTAACGGTTGAGAGGGACCAAAAGGGACTGGCTTAGGTGACTGAAATGTCGAATGAGAATTGCGTCTGCTTGAAGGACTGGCAAGCTTGTGAGCGCGAGCAGTACAGACTGACAGGAAACTCACAGTCACCAGCCCTGACTCGATCTTGTGCCAATCGGAGAACCTCATCATCCCGCTTAATCGTCCGCTTCTTCTCTGAGTACAATCCGCTTTGCCCATTCTGCGCTTCACGGAAGCTATGCGAACCCTGTGATTTTGAGGTAGTGCCAAAGATGTTGCCTTGGGTTGGCGATGACGAATCATGCATAGTGAGTACATGCGGCCAATGTCTGCATGCCGAGAACAGCAGTGGACTTGTGCAGCCTATGATGTATCCTTGCCTAGGTGCGTTGTTATTGACTATACTTGCAAAATTGTTCGAATGTATGTGAAGATATGGTCGAAAGTCTCCCCCATAACGCAGAGGTCGTATGAGAGCTGTGAGCCAGAAGACGGCTGCGGTGCATTTAGCCAAATCGTTCGGACAATAGACTAGTATCGGCTCTGCAAGAGCCACGAGTTCCCATAAGAGCCATAGTTTGGATAGGTTGTGCTGAAAGAGCATCGAAAGTGGGATGAGAGGGCAGGAAGCGAGAATAGCTGTTCTCGGTATGCTGGGTGACTGACCGCTGTCGTGGCATTGCGCTGTGCTTGATAAAGGAAGATCGACTTGATGTATCGTGCCGAGGAAATTGAGCTCGAGCATAGTGCCGGGTGTTGGATCTGGCCATTTGGCGATATTTGCAATGGCCTGATCAAGACTTCGTCAATATGGGAAAGCATTGACCGGTGCTGCATGCGCACAACTTCTATTATCGCACTAGCCTGGGCCTCAGGCTTTGTATGAAGCGGTCCCAGCATGTCCATCAAGGTCGAAAAGAGACCAATCATCTCTGGCCGATGAGTAATGAGGACAAGGCTTCGCTGCAGGTAATTTCGTCTAAAGGCTTCGCTTTTCTGCTGCGAGAAGCTGACATGGCCATAGAGAAAGTCGTAGCTTGTCTGAGTCTCTATGACTTGTCTTGTTCGGTCCCGAGGTATTCTCCAGGTGAAGGTTGTCAGCGAATTGCTTCCTAGGCCAACACCTTGCGTCGCTGAATCCGGAAAAGAAGAGAATGCGATATCAGACAGCTCAGAAGGCGTAAAAGGCGTGGCTGGCCAGACCGAGTCTACATCATTGCCCTCTGCGCGATACAGGTTAGCCGGCGCTCCCTCACGTTTGCGGATCTGACCCACTGTCCAGATCAAAGTTGACAAGAGCGAAGCAGAGGCAATATCTTCGCAAAGACAGCAGTATTTCTACAGGTAGGACTGCACTTGGAAAGGCAATAGACCTGGTGAGGGTGTTTCTCCGACTACGAGGTTTGACTGAATTTCCTGTGGATGAGGACCTCTTGCGCGCCATTGGAACACGAGGCGGCATCTTGGGAGAGCCATTGGAGCCTGCAGAATGTCGCAAATTGCTCAAGCCCTCTGAAAGATCGCCTTCTTCCATCTCAGCCTGTAGAGGTCCGTCTCGAGGCAGTCTTGCGTGTTGTTCAGGGTATCAAGATGCTCGTGGTATTCTCTATATGGTCTGCCTGTTCATGGCTGAGACGGGACGAGCGCAACCGACATGCGGATTCTTAGAGTCGGAACTAGGCAAGAAGAACAGCAAAGGCCCCATACTAAGCCTAACAAATACGCTCGTCGCGGAGAGTATGCCAGCTCTGCAACTGTCGAATATCGCGTATCCTTGTCACAAGCAATGGTCTCGGAGCGTCAGCAGTACCCAAGCCTTCTCTTTCCTTCAACACACTAGCTACCACTCTTCGACATCAACTGTATCCTCACTGGACGAGTATACAAGCCAGAACTGACAAGGGGTGTGTCCTCGATTATGTCTTCTTCTCCTTGCTTGCTTTCCTCTGCCTTCTCCCATAGCATGCATCCCGATGACCAGCCTTCCAATCCAGAACAGCGCACTGAGGTGTACAATACATTGCGACATGACAGCTAACCAAACCATCAGGAACAGAACTAGCAGATCGCATAGAAAGCTTACTCTCCGCAACACTTGAAGGAAGCAGACGCAGACCCAGATTTGTTATAGTCTTCATGGAAATCACCCATTCCGGTGACATAGTAGTTGTAGCACTGATTACAACCCCAATCTTGAGCGCCTTTGCCCCGCTTGACGATCTCTATCTCGCCCAACGCCGCTGCCCTTTCTGCCGATGTTGGCAGCTGTGACGCTCCTCTAAAATCGTGATAGACTTTCCATCTCTTGAGCGTAGCTTCTGGTATTTCTATATCCAACGCAATAGCTACATTCACCAGGCCGAATTCCAGTTGAGTTATTTTCGAATTGATCAATTCGGCAACCCTCATTCTTTTGGATGGCAGTAGTTTGTCTATGTGACTGAATGATCTTGCTAAAGAAGCTTTCCATCTTGTCATCATTACCGGAAACTTTTGCGCGACTTGATCTGGCATGTTTGTCGGCGAGTAAGGGATTCGGCTACTGTTCTGAACCATGCCTCGAAAAGCTGAGGGTGATCAGGGTTTACGACGAGGACCATGCAAAAGATTTCGGCGCATTCTAGATCGATGTCGGTTGCCAATGCAAGCACTACTTCTGCCTCTTCTGGCTTGAATTCGCGCGTAAAGTTGAGGTCAGAAGGATGAATTGAAGGGCAATAGCCATCTCGAGCAGAGGGACGTCTTTGTTTAAATCTTCGTCTTGAGCGCGTTCAATGCGATGGTGCAGGACTTCCGAACAGAGTTGTAAGAGTGGTTCAGGTGTTTCAGCGAGATAGCGTCGCGTAAGCAAAAGCTTGACAACATCACCATGGCGCAAATCTGTGTCCGCTGGCAGCATGTCGTTTGCGACTCCTGCAAGTGCTTTCCAGTCCTTCTCCCTCACAGTTTCTTGCATGCGCTTCTCCATAGCTGGAATTTGCTTGCAGACATTGGCAGGAAGTCGTTGCATGTTGCAGAATGAGCGAATGAGCCAAACTTTTTTGGAATTGCATCGTCTTGGTCTGCCGCATTCCGCTTATTTCGCTCATATACGACACTGCTGAGCTGACAAGTATGGTCCAATAGTGCTCGCGATTTCTATATGCTGGCGGTCAACTTCACAGACACAAAGCCAATTTCAATGAGCTATTCCTGAGGCCCATTTCGCGTCTCTGTCCCCTCACCTACGCCTGTCGTTCAGATACAAACTGTCCGGCCTGTGTCTGGTCAATTTGTCGCGCTTATCAGTACTATCGCAAATGACGCGCATCAATTTAGCGTGGACCTGATTCCAGGCTCTCGGCCACACACCTTGCATTGCCCACGCTCTCCCGCAGCTTGCCCTCTGCCATCAAGCGTCCATCTATCAACCAGAGCTGTGTCAAGTTAGAAGCCCCAACTACCTTCCCGCGGATAAAGCTCGTCCATTCCGATCAACAAACTTATCGCTCCGAACTGCACAGCAAGATAATAACAAGATCAGCATGTCTGTTGGCGGAGCGCAATCAGACCGCTTCGGCTATAAGGAGCAGCTACCTGTTAGCTTGAGCATGTTCAGCATCTTGGGCTTGTCATTCGGGATTATGATATGTCCTCCCTTTGATACCTGGTTCAAGCCTTATCGGTCCTTTACGCAGTGCCTTACGGTCTCAGCACAACAATGGCAATCGGTTGGCATCTTTGAGCGCCAGTCTGATCAGCACTGACAAGCTAGATCAGGTCTCACCTCTGGCGGACCTGTGACAATCATCTATGGTATGACTTTGTGATACTCAACTGTACCATCTAAGCAGTATCATAGGCTGGATCCTGATCATGCTGGGTCAGTCGGCCCTCAGAGATTAGGAACTCCGTTCTAAAGTACCTGCTTGTCTAAGTCTCGCTTTGCATTGCTGGAAGTTTGGGCGAGCTCAGCTCTGTCTATCCAACGAGCGGGTAAGGTTGTATTATAGATGCGAGTTGTATAGACTAAATCCAGTCTGCAGCGGCATATACTTCTGGGCAGCCAAGGTGAGTAATGCGTGCCGACTTCCGACGAACAGGACTGATAGACCTCATCTAGGTCAGCCCGCCAGAATGGGCGCCAGTAGTTGCATACGTAGATGGTTGGCTAAACGTGGTCGGAAAGTGAGTCGGTCATTCCTGTATCTTTAGCTCGACAGGCTTAACAAAGCACTTTCAGCTGGTTGATCCTACTGAGCATCAATTTTGGCGGCGCGCAACTCATCATGTCAGCTCCTGGTATCTGGGATAGCGAATACGCTGCCGAGAATTGGCAAGTCTTGCTCGTCTTTTGGGCGTTGATGATTGGATGCGCCTTGGTCAACCTCATGCCGAATAAAGTACTCGACGCTTTGAACAAGGCTTGTATCTACTGGACTGGGGCCACGGTCATCATCGTATTGGTCACACTACTATCGATGGCACGGAACGGTCGTAACAGTGGAGAATTTGTCTTTAGCGAATTTGACGCGAGTCCCTCTGGCTATCCATCGGGTGAGCTGCTCTTCTTGTCTCTACTGGCCTACTGTTAATGGCACTTAGGATGGTCATTCTTTATCGGACTGCTCCAACCTGCTTATGTTGTACGTGTCTCGAACCAGTGAAATGTTGCGTAGGCTGAATCAATCGAGTCAGATCACTGCCTATGGTGTGTCACTTCGCAGCAGCATCTCCTATCGCTCATAATGTCTTTCATCTCCGTCAGGCATGATTGCAAGCTTGAGTGACGAGAGTAGGTGCTTTTACCAGCCAGATTTGAAGCTGCTCATTTATCGAATTTCAGCCGCCCGGCCTGAAACAGAGGTCGCAAAGGCCATGACGCTGTCTGTGGTCTTTGGCGCCATCACAGGTCTTCTATACCTCATTCCAATCATGTTCATACTCCCAACACCGATTGCCGATCTCCTGGCTGTGCCTTCCGGGCAACCCATAGGTCAAATATTTGCTTCTGCTGCGGGTGAATCGTATGTTGCTAGAAGACTCCGCTGTGACGTCAGCTAGTTGATGCCCCAGCTTCTCATCCTTGATAGCGGTGGATTTGGCCTGCTCTTTTTGATCTTTGGTATCCTGTTCTTTGCTGGAATCGGAGCCATGACGGCCGGATCAAGAGCTGCATATGCCTTTTCGAGAGATGGTGCTATACCTGGATCAAAGTGTGAGTCTCTCCTTGCTCAGGCGCATCCCTCGCTGAGAGTGTATTATAGGGTGGAAGCAGATCTCACCAAGATTCGGCGGACAGCCAGCAAATGCTGTGTAAGCGATCACAGTAATTTTTGGTATACCTATTCACAACTCGTGCAGTATCCTCACGACAGTGGTGGACTGCCTGCTCGGTCTCATCTATCTGGGCTCGACAGCAGCGTTTGTGAGTCCTTCTCTAGCTAATCTAGTCGTTGCTAAAGCATCATCCTTAGAACGCCTTTACTGGTATTTCCCCATCTAACCTTGCGTTAGTCGTGCTGAACCCTTACGTAGGCTGCGGCACAATGGCTTTGACAGCTGCCTACGCTGTTCCAGTCTTCATGAGTGTCCTGGCCGGACGAAAGCACGTCAAAGGTGCCGTGTGGTCTCTTGGACGTCTAGGCTGGCTATGCAACATTGTCACCATTCTCTATGTGCCTTTGGCATTCGTTCTATTCTCTAGCCCGACGTGAGCTCTTCGACCACTATCCATGCTATTCCTTTAACACAGAACGACAGGGCTATACCGACAACACCAGAAACCATGAACTATGCGAGCGTGATCTTCTTCTTCTTCGCGACCATCAGCTTGATCTGGTACTTCGTTTGGGGAAGAAAGCACTTTCAAGGTCCAGCGCTGGAGGATGTCGAGCCGTAAGTCTGCAGCCTCTTGAGTAGCAACTTCGGTTCGCTGATGTCTCTACTTGCGATTGCCTTAGCGTGCGGAAAGGTGATATGGACGTACGCGTTGGTGCTGCAGTCTCTACCACGGATATCGAGAAGAAGCCGATGTGATCTATGCGGACTTTATTGAAGGCATGTGCAAATAGATGTGTGAATAAAGGTTGTATACGAACTGCCAATGTTTTGCAGATGATACCCTTGCATGCAAGAGCTGCTACCAATGCCAGCTCAAGCCAGTGATACCATGAACCGCCGAAATGATATCACTCGCTTGACTGTCGACGCGCCTGGATCATCAAAAGTGTCAAAGCCAACACATAGCCCCAGATGGACGACAAGAGAATACTATGTATACTATGCTGTGCTGCTCATCGGCACTTTATACATGATTGCAGCTCCTCTGCGCTTGAGCCAAGGTCGGCGCGAGTTTTCGAGCAAGTCATGCAAGCGCTCACGTAGCAAATGGGACAGGGACGCATCCGAACTATCCTATTTACAAGCACAAGCTAAGCCCAGGCTGGATACTTGATCGCAAGATCGTACGGCTGCTATCTGAAGAAGCCATTGCAGCATTTGGCTGATGCTACCTTAGGACAGGTCAGATCCTCAGTACGGTCAATTCCGAAGCGGTCTACCTTCTCTAGCTCTTCTTGCCTTTGGCTATCTTCTGCTGTCGAAGCTTTGGAGTCAGGCCTTCGTCCGAGCTAGCGATGCACCAGATGCAAGACTTCGTGCTCGACTAAAATACCTCGTACCAGCTGGTCTGGTGCTGGCCTTCGCTCTACATGGTGCTTCTGCTCTCAAGGTTCTGATCATCTTGTATGCCAATTATCGACTCTCTCGAATTGAACTCGGTCATCGAACATCGCTCGTCTGCATATGGACTTTCAATACTGCTATACTGTTTGCAAACAAGGCGTACGATGGCTATCGCTTCGGTAGTCTCCTGACAAGCCTTAGTTCTCTTGTGTGTCTTGCCAGGTGTTTCGTCTTGGATTTGTCTGAATGTAGTGACAGGATCGAGCTCCTTTCAATGGCCTAATGCCGCGCTGGCATATTCTATTCAATATCACCACTTTGCGGGCGCTTTCATATTCTCTCGACTATCGCGCTTCGCGTGCAATCTCGTCGTCAGAGGTTTGTTTCGCGCTGAACTTGACTTCACCGATTGAAATTCGCAGCAGTCAGGTGAAGCCAAAGCAGATGCCGTTTCATACGATGTCTCGACATACTTTGCCTATCTACTCTATCCGCCATTGTATATCGCTGGCCCAATCATCACATACTCCGATTTCGTCTCTCAGGTATATCCGGCTATGTGTTCTTTCTCATCTTTCTGACTCTGAAGACAGCTTCTCAAACCGCCAAAGATCGATACTCGCTCTATCGTACACTACGCTATTCGATTCGCTACCTGTCTTTTGACGATGGAAGTGATGCTGCACTACCTCTATGTAGTAGCGATAAAGGACGCCAAGACTATCACCGGAGTCAGAGCATGGGCTGGCGATACACCGTTCGAGCTCATGATGGTCGGCTTCTGGAATTTGATGGTCATTTGGCTCAAGGTAGCTCTTCTCCCCTGTACAACCTGACCAGGCTTAACTCCAGTCGTAGCTGCTCATACCTTGGCGCTTCTTTCGACTTTGGGCTCTTTTAGACAATATCGACCCACCAGAGAACATGATCCGCTGCGTGCTCAACAATCACAGTGTGCTTGGCTTCTGGCGATCGTGGCATCGCAGCTACAATCTCTGGATACTGAAGTACGCTCAGGTCTACCTGGCCCGAGTAGAGACTTAGCGGCTTTGTTACAGGTACATCTATATACCGCTCGGAGGAAGCAAGAATGCCTTTGTCGCGACTGGAATTGTGTTCACTTTTGTCGCAATGTGGCACGACATATCTCTTACGCTGCTGACATGGGGATGGGCCGTCAGTATCTTTGTTTTGCCGGAATTGGTCCTCCGTCGACTGATTTCGCAGGAGAAGGTAATACAAGACTCCTTGCGGATGATCAACATCTGACGTAAATGCAGTATGGTCACACATCCTGGTATCGGCATCTTTGCGCGTTCGGCTGTGTCGGAAACGTGCACATGCTGCTCAGCGCAAATCTCATCGGATTCGCAATCGGTACAGATGGGATGAACTACATGTGCAGCCAGCTGTTTGGTTCCATACAGGGTGAGCGAAATTCACTTTCTACAATACAGAAAATGACTATCTGTAGGCTTCATACCGTTCGCGGGCATGTCCTTCTACTTCTATTGCCTGGTGCAGGTCATGTTTGAGTACAGGTGCGAGTGCTTTGGTATATGTAATGCTTGTCTGATGTCCCTATAGAGAAGAGGAAGCTAGGAATGGGATCAACAGGAAATGCTGAACGGGATAAGAAAGCGTGAAATGGAACCGATTTACCGCATTGCTTCCGCTCAAGATTGATTGTTTGCAGTGACATCGCATCATATCGTGCATACGGAAATCTTGCACAAACTGACCCAAATCAACGATCTGCGGAGAAACCCATCACGAGCCTCGAGATACATCCTGGTCGACCGAATCTGGCGCAGATCGTAGAAGAGGAAATAGAACTTAGCGCAGTCTCTGATCACGTCACAGTAAGTGTCCTGATAAAACGATGAATTCGGCCAATATAGTCGCTCGCAAGCCATATGATATCTTGCATCAGATCATTGGCTATCGCATCGTATTCACTAGCTTGCATCATGTTGCTTTCCAGGCGTTTGCGTACTTCTCGTAATACGGCAGACTTTATCGGCTTGCGACCTCGCATCACACATGCCCTTGAGTGCCTGTCCAGTAGATAAGCAGGGGAGACAGGTGCCAGGGCTAGTAGAGCTCGTTATTGGCTTTGGCGTTGTTCTTCTCCAAAGCAGCAGCCTAGGAACATGATCAGCATCAGTCATTTGACAGGATTATAGCAGCTAACCTGGACAGCCCATACATTCTTGACGATAGGTATCATCCTATCTATCAACCCGCTTCGGATCATCTCATCTTCATCCTCGTGCGCATCGAAGATGCCTTGTCCATCCTCGGCACGTATTTCATGTAGTCGCGCGAGAAGAGCGTTGTATTTGACCAATAAAGCCGTGTATGCAGCAGAAGCAGTCTTGACCCCATAGCAGATGATGTAGAAAGTCGAGTTCTTGCTCCAACACTTTCCCGGCTTGTAGCATTCCAACCTCTCGCAGACTGACTCCATCTCTTCCAAATTGCGCATCACACTGATCCATTCCACTTTCTGAGATTTGAGCAACAAGTTCCCTCCGTTTCGCACTGCTTGCAAAGCCTTGATGACTTGAGAGTAGTAAAGGATGTCGTAATGATACCGTTTGGTAGGCTCGGCAGAGACTTTGATCGCGCCGGAAGGTTCACGTAAAAGGTGTGCATCGCCAATAACGAGATCCATAGAGTGTAACGATTCAAGAGGAAGAGTGGTGCGAGTGATATCTTGATAGAATAGAGTGTAGCGACGTTGAAGCTTCCCAGGCAAGGCAAGTTCATGACCGCCTTCGTCGCTCGGAAGGGAAATGCCAAAGCCTATAGACCGATAGAGGTGACCAAGGACGTATGCCGAGAAGCTACCCGGACATGCTCCAATGTCGAGAAAGCGTTCCACAGGTATGCTCGATAGAAGCTGGGTCTTTTGATCGATCTCTTCCATGACCGTATAAGTCTTGGAAAAGAACCCATTCTTCTGATGCTTGAAATTTTGCGTCCGGCCAAGAGTGCGCCGTTCAGTATAATCGCGGTCGAGCTGAGTGATTTCCCATCCCTATTTCAACATCAGCGTGGAACGCATGCAAGAGCACAAAACGTACCGCTTTCCGAGCGTTCTCGAGTCTCACAAATTCAGGTACTTGTAGTACCTCTAGCAAGTAGGCTTTGATAGGCCTCGTAGGAGTCTCCATTGCAGAGAGTCAAGATCGAAAGGCAAGCAGAAGAGGACAGATTGAGCTGCTGCGGGCAAATTAGCGCACGTGCGTTATGTAACATCACAACACTATCAGGTGATACAGGTTCACGAGGAGTTTCTGAGAAAGTATGAAGCGCAAACAAGGGCGGGCGAGCACCAGAGTAAGTGGTTGGAAGATGCCTGAACGCGAATGTTTATGCAGATGACACAAGCCGAAAGGATCGCATCATGATGTGACTTGGAAGAAGGAACGAAGAATGCAGCGATATCAGCAGCAAAGAAGAAACTGAGGGAGCAAGAAGGCTACCGCTTTCATGCGGCAGGTTGTTTCCTTCTGGGCACGTCAGAGTATGCGATCATGAATAAGAGGAGTGTAGGAGTTCAGGTTTGGGTTGGTCGTATAGCAGCCTACGACAGGTACATCTTGCGCTGAGGTTGCTGTTCCATCTTGGCAGACTAGCTGTTGATGAATTGGAATTGGAAAGGAAGGGAAGCGGAAGAAGTAGGAGCTACTGCTGAGCCTAAATTGGGGAGCAATTGTAGCAGTCGAACCACATATCCCGAAGCCATTTCGTAGTGTCCTGATATGCTAGCATCCACTCTCGCACACTCTACCGTAATGAGTGTCAAATGATGAAGTATATGAATGAACGCCTGATTTGTGACAATATCGCTAGTGAAGCGAGCGAGTATTTCGGCCAAGGGTGTGTATATGTGCCATCCACTGCCAGTGTAGGCTTCTTCATCTAGCCAAGGGTACGAGTTGTAGTCATTTACTTGAATTCTCATGATTAGCGATGGAAGACCTTCAAATTTGGTCTCAACATTCTCTATTGCGTCTTTGCCTTCGCAGGCACTACAGCGCCTCTGTCCACATCGACCGCATACATCTTCCTCGTCATCGTGTTGAAGAAAGTTCCAAAGCAAAGCGCAAGCAGGGTACAACTCATGACAATGACGTTATACGGCATGGAGAAATCAGGCGTGGGCATATTGACGAGCGAGGTAGCCGAGTAGACACGTTTCGAAACGGATGAGCCGTTGTAGGTCAATATTGCGCTTGGTAAGGCGAAACCACGCATCGCATCACTGGGATATTCTGTGTATCGCAGATAGGCTTTCTCGTAGTCCATTGAGATGTGCAGACGGGAGTAGGGAGCGATCTTGAGGCGAGCTTCGATCAAGGTGGGTGTTTCGCGATCTGTGGCAGCGTCGTAGCGCATGCTAACCAGCAGAGAATCTGTTGAATTGCTAAAGCTCAGGCGAGACTGGCTGTCCGTCTTCAGCTGAAGCGTGTGCATGAAGACACGCATCCACCACGGCCATTCTTCTAGCCAGATGGCATCGACCACGTCGGGTGTATTGTTTGTGATAATGACGCCGATGACGCCTCTCTCTTGTCCATAGCCCGTCATGATGCGTTCAATAGATAGAGGAGCGGATTGTAAAAGACTCGTGTCTGTCATAACAGGGGAACATAAGCTGTCAAGAAAGCAGATAGTCAACCGGTACTCACCATGAACGAAAAAGGACTCTGCCGGCCATGCTGAAGAGATTTTGACTTGTCCATCCATCAACAATTGTGCTCCTTCATTACCGAAAGACCATTCTGACTTGTCCGGCACCAACACTTGATCCTCGCCAACGCCGAGTACAGTCATCATACTTCCACCGGGAGCAAGCGGACAGCTTTTCGGCAGAGGTTTCCGATCAAACAGCTTCTCAAAGTCCCAATCCCTTCTACCAGATCCACCTCTGAGCCTTTCAAGTTGCGGAGGATCATAAGCAGCTTCTACGGTCAATCGCAGCCGAATGACATCCAAGTCTGAAGTGATGTGCACGCCTATATGCTGCCAGCTAGCGCCGAATAGCTTATGCGGGTTCATGAGCGCGCCGAAACCAGCTTTATTCCGACAGGGTAGAAGAGCAAGAAAGGGCGTAAGATTTTCTGTGCAGGGGTGCTCTATTGGTAAAAGACCGTGACGGAGGTGGTGCGTCTGATTGAGAGTCGAAGGGAAAGAATGAGAGGGCGAAGTCGTCTTCGCGCCATCTAGTCGATTGAGAGAAGCACAGAATAACCCAGCGAGCGCGTTTGTCAAAGGCTTCCATTGGTGACTAGATTTGTATTAGATTGGACAGATGAAAGAAGACAGGCGACGTACGGATCTTCAAGATAGGTCCACAGCTCTGCACCAGAAGGAGCAGCTCCGTACGGTGCCTCGCCCCAACTATCATACTGCCATCGACCAGATACGAGCGATAAATGTAGCTCGCCAATTCCAAACGCCCGGATGATGCTCGATATCGGTCTTGGGAACTTGTCAGATTCAAAGTCTTGAAGACTAAAGATCAGAGCGATTCAGCGGCTCGACAGGGAGCCTCACAGTCTATTCTGTCACCATAAGCGTATCCATGCACGCTTGAAGCGGGAGTTGACAAATTGAACGAGAAGTGCGCGAGCAGCTTTCCATCTGGCAAAGGCCGAAGGTCTAGACGCTCGCTGTAGTCGTCCGCTTGCTGAACATCTTGACTTTGACTGGCTCGCAGCAGTAAGAGAGCAGTGAAGCAAGCTTTGTAGGCAGCTATATGCATGAATGGAATGACGCTCGCTGGAAGTCAACAAGCGAGCAGTCTGAATTTGTTCGTGTAATAGTACAGGTGCTATGCTACAAAGAAGTGGACGCGACTAGCTCGGCTTGTGACGCGCAAAAGCACTCGTCACATCCTCTGTGGTGAAATCGAGCGACACCTTGGAATCGCTATAACACTTGCTGAGCATCGAACTCCAGCTGGTTGTCAATCTGAGCGCTTCATCTTGACAAGCCCGCCAGACCGTCACGAGCACTTCAGCATTTTCTGCAGATGGATTGGTAATGTCGGTGAAATGCTTCTCGACTCTTTTGGATAAGGCTTCGACTGCTTTGCGCAAATCTTTCGCGCTCGTGCTGCCTACTGCCTTCTTGGCTGACGACTTGTTGTATGCCGAGTGAAGGCTGATCTCGTTTGCCGGAGTTTCCTTCAGCAGTCTCTCGACGCCTTCGAAGAAGTCCTGTAAGCCAGAGTGATGAGCACACATTGCTGGTCCGACACATATATCACTCACAAGAAGACGAGCCAAAGGTCGTCGTAGTACCAATCTGATGTACATGCGCAAATTCTCTTCGTAAATGTCGCGGGCTCGCCTTATATGTGGTTGCAGCGAAGGAGCACGAAGATTCTTGCTGACAGTTTCAAAGTGATGCATATTCTCTATAACAAACAATCAGCATGCTACCGCAAACAGCCTGCCGAATCATACCTATCAGGACGACGTGATAATTCAGCTGGTCCTTGTCTTCTGCAGAAGCTCCAGCCTGATCTCCGCCCATCTTTGCCATTTGCTGTAGGCATTCAAACATGGTGTTGACCAGCAATTCGTACTTTTGATCGACAGTCTGGCGAATTGGTAAATCTTCTGCACCAACAAGCTGAGCTTCGATCCGGTCGCAGAATCCCTGATAGGGATGTTTAGCCACGAGAAAATTTGAAAAGGGAGCCCATACAGGAAAGATGTTGATGAAAGGCACAACACCCTTTCGCTTCTTGACTGTGAGCTTAGTCTGCTCAATAGCCTTGACTTGTTCTTTCTGCCATACATTCCAATTTCAGCGAAACAACAATTTAACGTAAAGAGAGCGAACCAAGTTCTTTTCCAATATCGCAGCGCATCTCAAGCCTTGCCTTTGAGCTACTTTGAGCAAAAACTCGTTCCCGGCTTGTTGCGAATCTCGTATACATCGATCAATCGCAGCAAGTATCCCAATAATCTGCATGCTGTCTTTCTGCAGGATAAAGTCTGTCGTATCCTGTAATTCTTGGTTGAGGAAACCGAAGATGAGATCCATGGAGGATTTCAAGTCCTTGAACCGGCCGACATTGGCTGCTAGATTGTTTGCTGCACTTCTGGTAAAGTAGGTTTCGAGATCCATGAGATCGGCAAAAGTAATGTTGCTTTCCAGCCCGGTAATGTGCAGCAGATCAGCGATGAAGATTTGTTCTCGGTAAATGTGAGGGCCGATCTGTTGTAGTGCACGATCGATAGCCTAGTGTCTGTGTCAGCTGCTGTTGATGTGGGCTACCAGAAGGCTCACTTCGCCGCCATAGATCTGATCTGCCGTGTCACCTTTTTGTTTTCGCTCATGCGGCGTTCTCATAGTGCCCACGCGTTTGATAGTGCCCGCCCGCAGCGCAGGTGAAGAGCCAGGAGTGATAGCAAATGCTGTGAGGTATCAGCCATGCCACCAAGTCAGCCTAAGACGGTAGGCTTACTGGCATCTTGTTCTTCTTCCGTCGGCTTGCGCACAAGCGTCCGATTGTGGGCTAATAGGGCGCCAATCTCGCCTTTGTATAGATCGCTTGTCGTAGAGAAGTAGGACTGACAAACATGTCTGCGTAAGAGGGTGATACATCAAGCAAGTAACACACTCACAGCACATATTTGTTGATACCGCTGATCGTCAATCTCTTTGACGAAGAGCATCAAGCCGATATATCGTTCGAGGTACTTTTCCAGCGCCAGATGAGGCTTGAGCAGGCCATTGGCTTTCGTGCCGCTTTTGGTCCGCTCTTCAGCTACCAAATCCGCCTGTTAGGTCGACCAATTTCAATCGTTGGCAAAGACAAAGAGCAGAAGTAGACTGACCTGATACTTGAACATAACAGTGAGGAATTCTAGCAACCGCTTTGAGAATTTGGATGAGTATTGCTCATAGTCCGCAACACGTTCATTGGCCGCTGCCATGTCGCCCATCGCTATAAAATGTCAAATGAGTTCGTTGACACGCTGATGACTGCACAGCTTACCTGAGTCTCTGGTAGACAGTATAGCCTTGTACAAGCTAACAGCGGCCTTCTCTAATCGATCGATACCAGTTTGGCTGTCCAGATTCTCTTGCTCGAGCGCAAAGAGGTCCGCTTCAGGTATGTTGATCGTATCCTATAAAAGAGTCAACAACAGTCAGTCCCGTAATCAATCGAAATACCAGCAGCTGATCCAATTCGGCCAAAAGCGCTCTCTGGTTGCTCGTCTGCACTTGCAAGCCCTTGTTCTGACTCTCGATATGATCAATATCATCGCTCATGACCTAATGACCATATCAGCATGCGCAAACCGACGCGCTTCCAAAACCCACATTCAACTGCGTCTTGTACAAACTAATCATTTGATCCAACCGATCCAATTCTGCCATAGCCTGATCCAAATGCCTGACGACAAAACTAACACCTTCATCACTTTCCACAATCGCATGAATGCTCGCATTCTCTAAAGCAGCCAATTCTCCAGCCAACCTCTTTTCAATCTGATCCGTCTCGCTTGATTTCCATTCGAAACCTTCTAGCATCTCTTCTACGTTCGCTAGGATGGTCGTTTCGTCTGCTTGACGGTTTGCTGCTTGACGAGCGAGTTCTAGAGCTGTAGGTGCTGATAAGGGAGCGGAAGAAGGTGTTTTGGGCGTAGTGTGCGAAGAGGGATCACGCCGCATGCGAGGTTTCGATTGTGGTTCTGGTGGAACGGGGATAGAGATTGGAGCTGGTGTGTTTGAAGGTATTGAGATAGGTGGAGGTGGTGGTGGTCGAGCTTGTTGTTGTGGTGGCAGGACTGGGGAAGAAATGTTTGCTGGAGTAACAGGTGATCGAGGAATGGGAGAATGACTACGAGAAGAAGTCGCTGCATTGCTTAATGGGTTTATGCTGAGTTTTGGTTGATTGTTAGCAGCAGAAAAGGATGAAGCGGAAGACTGAGAGGCTTGTGAGAAATGACGAGATTGATTTGGTGGAACAAGAGGCTCTTCAGGTCGAGCTGGAGCGCGGAATGAGCTCATTGTTGAGGAAGAATTAGATTGCTGCGAGGGTCTTGGTCGCATAGGACTAGGCTGTGGAGGATTCGACTGTGAGCCAACGCTCCACAGCGAGCCAGTAGACGGTCTGCCAGCATCAGCTCTTTCTGGTGCGGCTTGAGGTCGAGCATAATTAGACGAGGAGCTCTGCTGAATCTGAGGACGACTATGCGTAGGTTGAACCGAACTTGCTGCAGATTGGTTGGAAGCTAGCGAGTTTTGCGATGCTGAAGTAGCAATGCGACCTGAGGAAGAAGAAGCTGGAACCGACAAGCTTGGAGCTCCCTGTCGCGGAACTACATACGGCGGAGGAGCATTCGGTACTTCTGTGACTTGAAAGCCAATGATGCGAAGGTCACGAGCAGTATATTGCCTGTAGCAGCGCACTACAGCGACGAGAAAGTCGACTTGTTCTCGCGCATTTTCCGTCAACCAGTAATAAGATCTCGCATTGATGGTGATGGCAAAGGCTTGCGGTTGAGCTACTTCTAACGCCATGAGCTCTTCCAAGCCCCATGTCTTGCCAATAGAAAAGGTTCCATTGCTGTTGCGTTTGGACTTGTGCAGCTTGAGCACACCATCTGCATTGACGCCCAGCAGAATATAACGAGGTTTGCGAATCTCTTGGCCTGGTGGAGGCTTAGGCTGGCCAGGAGCTGCTGGGACCTCTTCTTGTACTTTGAGATAGCATATTAAGACGCCGTTCGCTGGTGTCGAGCCGTTGAACAGCGAAGTCACTATCTGCTCGCGGGTGGACGAGGCCATACTGCGCCTATCACCTTATAATGGTATCTCCTTGCTCATGTGTGGGTATTCGCTTTTTAAGACAACTTGGCCGCTCGTATGCAAGAAGTGACCTTCTCGTCGAGAAACTGTCATCTCTCCATCACATCTGCTAGTATCCTGTCGCGTGGTTCTGGCGCTGTATTACGTTGCTCTGCCTTTGTTCGCTGCTGTCTTATCTCGTTCGATCATGTCCTCCCCGCTCTCCGTCATGGAATTGCTTCTTTTTCCTCATCCACCATGTCAGCTCCTACAATACGACAAGCGACCACAGAAGAGGAAGCTATTCAAGCCTTATCGTTAACACACACCTTGGGCTGGGTGCGCTTTACTATACCCACTACGCGTCGACGAGATGTTGATCTCGCTCACAGGCAGTGTCCATCAACACACCTCTACTTGTATTCCGCACCAAACCCAACGTCATTTTTATCCTCTGCACAAACGAAGGCATTCGCGGCCTTATAACAGTAGCCATTTACCCCAACTCGACCGCTTTCCTAGGCGAATTCGTCGTTCATCCATCATACCAGCGCAAAGGTTATGGTGGGAAACTGTTTGCTGCTGCTTTGGACCATCTCTCTTCACTTGGTATCAAGTCGATTGGGCTGGATGCTGTACATGATCAAATACCTACATATGAACGAAGAGGATTCGTTCAATCAGACCATGTCGTCAAGGTGTATGAACGCCGGCCAATCGCAGATGATGTCAAAGCTCAATCGGACAAGATGGTCAAGATTCGGGATGTTGATCTGTCTTCTATTGTCGAGTATGATCAGAGATGTACGGGTCTGAGCAGGGAAGCACTGTGGACAACGTTTCTGAAGCTAGAGGATGTCGAAGGATGGGGTGTGCTACATGAAGGCAAGCTAGAAGCAATACTGGTTGCGAGGAGGACTTCGAATGGTTTGTGTGGCTACTTCATGAAGGAATTGAGCTGACGAAGAGCAGGATGGAAGATTGGTCCTTTCTATGCAAGCACTGGCGAGATAGCACAGTCTCTTTTGACGTGCGTGTTGATTCTGCTATGTGTGGACTGAGCTCAGATGCGATTTGGCAGACATGCAACTTCAGCTTTAGAACAAGGAGTCCTAGCCTGCGAAGCTTGGGCCGATAATGCTGACACTCATAAAGTACTGACGGGGAACGGCTTCAAGGACAAGTTTCCCATGACTGTGAGTTGTACCTTGATTGATCTGTTGACTTTAAAGCTGACATTAGTGATAGCGCATGTGGAAGGGCACTGCTCCCGAGATCCAACAACAAGATAGTCATTGCATGTATGCTGTATTCGATAGTGGCAGCGGTTAGATGCATACACTTTCAGGAATAGACCTGCTCCCTTGACTATAGACCGTGACGCGACCATCATGAGACTGCTACTGCCACTCGCCCTGCTGCTCAGCTACCTTACCTTGGCCCGTGCAGCTGTCAACACTCCCGCCTCGCTCTCCTTCTGCAAATGCATCTGTTTCAGCAACTATACTATTATACCCATTTATCGCCCAACCAATCCAAGCAAGCCCTGTTTGACATGCACGAAACGGTTCTGCCTGGATCAGAAGTTAGGAATATGCAAAGACGCGAGAATGGGTAACGTTGATTTCGATGTTGGTACTGGAGAGGAAGGCGATGTTCAAACTAGATGCTTTCGTACGTTCTTTGCTCTGTTTGCGTGCTGCTTCTAATGTCCCGTATTATCAGAGCGAGACTCTTGGATGGCAAAGAGCGCAGTCATTAGTTTCTTGGTCTTGATTTCTGGCTTGATTTTGGGCGGTTTCGTGAGAGACAGAGGTTGGATTAAAGGTTGGGATCAATGGACTGTCAGTAGGCTCAGAGGGAGGGTCTTTCAGGTCGGTCTCAGCGCAGGATGGTGTTGGCGTATTCCTGATGTTTTCGTATTTGCGCGATAGAGATGACGCTGCTCTCTGCCATGAGCGCGATATGATGTGCGCTAGCAGGGTATCTGGTTATTTGCCAGTCCGATGTTACATGTGAGCATTCATCTTTCGCTTGCTGAATACTCAGCTAAGCGCTTAGATTTGTTTCACAGCTAGCGAGTCCGGCGTCACCCTGTGAAGTGACAAGTGTAAGATCGAAGTCGACTATGACTGCTCGCTTGTCGTTCAGACGCGACACAGAGCAAATGTCCAAGCTCATCAATACTTTCAATATCGCGCTTCTCAGCAAGTAAAAGCGCGCAGCACTCAGTGTAAGATGCCAACTTTGGCCAACCGACTTACACGCGAGCACACCGCCTTTGCCAATTTACTGAAAGCTGCGGCCTTGTCAAGCAACGCAGCGCCAATCAAGTGCTCATCACCGACCGCCTATGACAGCCTGCCACCTGGGGTCTCGTCATTGATCATCTCGAGGCCTCTTCGCCAGGACGTCGATAGTAGCGCTGATGTGCTCACAATCAAGACTTATGCTGGCGAGCTATTCGATCTCAAGATCTGGCCGGTCATGGCTTTTAATCAGAATCAAGCGTATTAAACAGGTAGCATGGGACAACTAGTATCGAGACGTGTTGTATGCCTATACTTGTATCTTCGAGATCAATTGCCGACCGTCAGACCCAAACAATGCATGTCCAAGTCGTGTAATGCCTCCAACTGAGCATGGAGAATACCCTGCCTGTGTCTCATACCCACGGACACGCGTACAGCCTCCCGCAACAGCAACAGAGGCCAACTTCGAATGGCTTGATTCAATCTTTGCCTGCTCAGCCTCGCAACAGCAGCAGCACTGGCAATGGCAAACAAGTCAAGAAGCATGAGAGTATAGCACAGCAAGTGGCAGACAAGGGCAAGGAGATTTACGCTGTGGACTCTGATTCGGATGAAGATGTTGCTGTCAATGATCTGCAAGCTCCGCCTGTCGTGTGTGCGCCTATGGTAGCGTCGCCTGCTCTGTCTACTGTGCAAGATCAGCTGTTAAATGGCTCGCTCGATCACGAGATGATCTCTCGGCGTGATACCACAGACCTGCAGCTGGATCTAGCACGGCTTCTACATGTACAATCTACGTCAGCTCACGTTTTAAAACAGAGACAATCACCATCATCGCCAAAAGACAATGGCTCGCATCACTCTGATCAGCAAATGACCTCTCGACAAGATTCACTGGATAATGCTATGCAGCTGGACTTTGTATGCTCGCACGCTCACTGGGTTGGCATACACTCATTCACAACAGGCTCAGCGAGACTCTCCATTATCACCTGAACAGCAATTATCGTCTGAAGTCGGATCACCAGATTTCGGAACACAACAAGTCCCGCTAGTCACCGTCCCGCATTCACTACCGGAACGCGCTCAGCAGCCTATCGTACCTCGTCTTGTATTTCAAAGTCCGCCTAAAGCTTCTACATCGAAAGAAACCCTCGATGATCCTGTACGTTCTGCTTTCACTTTTGCCTCTGAGCATAATTGATTGTCGCTTGTACAGCCTTCTCCAACGTTGTCGAGAGAATTCGTTTCAGATTCAGAAGTACATGCTGAAGAGCTCTCGTTGGTCGATAATCAATCGCAAAGGAGTATGTCTTTACTTGATAATCAGTCGCAGAGGAGTATATCGCTGCAGGTGAGCCATCATCAGCATCAGCGGAAGAACGTCCCATCTGACATATGCATAGCCGCCTACATTGGCCCCACCGAAACTGAAAGTCGCTCGAATGACAAAGAAATACCCTATCAGAGGTCACCGACCTCTCCGGAAGAAGAACAAGATTGTCCTGCCCGATCCGCCTACGGTAGATATTACCCCACCTGGGAAAAGACCTAGAGGGCACTACCTCAACACAGATGGAATCGACCTAGACCCTGTACTGGAAGCTCGTCGGCGTCTCAAGCGGAATCTACCCCCAGCTGTGCTCAAACGTGGTCATCCCATCAAGCCTCCTCCAGCATTACCTTCAGGCCGAGAAGCTCTCGCCTATCATTTCGCAGCTCGACCTTATGCTCCTGATCTGATACCTCTCAATCCGCCTACCTTGTATCACGACACGTTCTTACCGCCTGTGCAACCTGCTATTCTAGATATCGATTCTTTAGGAAGACCAGACTCTAGTCAAGCGAGTACAATCAAGCCCGGTTCAATGTTGCTTCATTCGCCCAACAAGAAGAATGCGCTTTATTCCTCCAAACCAAAGAAAGGCAAGAAAAAGAAGGTCAAAGCTCGCGCAGTCACTCCAGAAAGCGATCTCAGTAGTCGCTATGATGGTTTATCGGATGAAGAGAATACTTGTCCGCATAGAGAACCAAGTCCTGATTACTCCTCTGAAGACGCCGCGTTTTACCCACCTCGATTGACTGCTCGATCAGAAGGCAAGAAAGGTTGGGAAGAAGCTGTAGGGTTATGTGTTTTGAAAGCGAGGAAAAGGGAAATGGAAAGACAAGTCGTTCAAACTGATTTGGATAATTCGGCTTGGAGCGTTTTGAAGGACGATAAGAAGAAGCCGTTGATGAATGTTCATGTGCAAGAGAAGGATCGACCAATGACTTTTGATGAATTGGCAGAAAGTATGGACTTCACATTCGAATCTGAAGATGATGAGGAAGAAGAAGAGGTTGTGGTCAAGAAGAAGAGGTCTATGGCGACCAAGAGTACTGGGAAGGTGCGGAGCGAGAAACCGTTTTGGATCAACGACTTTCCTTTCTGTTTGGCGCGTGCTGAGGAAGAAGAGAGGGCACGACTCAAAAAGAAGGAAGAGCTTGAACTGATTATGGAACAGAAGAGGGCGTCACTCGATCAAGCAAGGACAGAGCCTCCGTCAACTTCAGCGCCCGGAGTCGTCGTCTTTCAGCGTCAAACATCCGAGAGAGCCTCTCTTCCGCCGAGCCCGCTGAAAGAAACCTTTACAATGCCATTGGATCAAGCACAAGCGAACCACGATACTGCGCAGCAACCAGAAGCTCCAGCTCCTACAGTGCTTCAGCCTCCTGTGGTCCAGGCTCAAACATCTATCGCTGCTTTCATCCCGCCGCCGCCCTCACAAGCAAGTCAAGATGTTGACATGGGTCAGTAAATTGTACACTAGTCGAAGTTTTACAGTACCTGTTCATTGTAGTTCTTGGATGGTTGGCGAAAGGGTTTTTCATTTCCCGCCCATGAGTTGGAAAAAAGTTTTAAATCTCGAATGGAGAAGGCTCTTCCCGTCACGACTTCCCTCGTTCGCCCTTTCATTCAAGCCAGTGAGCTATACAGCAGCTACACACGTATACACAGTCAGCTTACATATACCTCAGACCGACACAAAACGACAAAAAATGGGTTCGTCGACCTTGCATGATGTACTCGCGACAAGAGCTTACGGTCAATGGAATGGACAGGAGCCTACAAGTATGTGGCCGAGATGGAACGCCGCAAGCAGTCGGATATCCTCCGTTTCTTGCTTCGCGTGAGATGCTGGGAGTACAGGCAAGTCTATGGCTCAAGGGTTGGCATCAAGTATGCTTACGACAGGCAAATCTTGCAGGCAATTGAACGTCATCCACCGTGCATCTCGCCCAAGCAGACCAGACAAGGCTCGCAGATTGGGTTACAAGGTCGGGCTACACATGCAGGTCTTGATAATTGTCCTCATACCGCATGTTGTCCATGACAGGCCAAGCAAGGCTACGTCATCTACCGTGTCCGTGTTCGTCGCGGTAACAGGAAGCGTCCTGCACCAAAGGGAGCAACTTTCGGCAAACCTGTCAACCAGGGTATCAACCAGCTCAAATTCCAGCGCTCTCTACGCTCTACCGCTGAAGAACGTGTTGCTCGTCGTTGTGGTGGTCTTCGTATCTTGAACGTGTGTTGGCCCACATATGCGAATCCGGCTTTTGCTGATATACAACATTGGCAAATAGTCTTACTGGATCAACCAGGACGGTGTCTACAAATACGTGCGCTCCATCACAAGATCTTTACAAGATCGATCAATGGTCTGTCGCTGATGCTTTGGAATTTCTTCTGCAGTACGAAGTCATTGCCGTCGACCCCTTCCACAAGGCCATCCGTCGTGACGCCCGCATCAACTGGATCTGCGACTCTGTTCACAAGCGCAGAGAATCTCGTGGTCTCACTTCTGCAGGCAAGCAGAACAGAGGTATGTATTGTTTTTGGTCGGTGATCTTTCTAATTTTGCTCGTTAGGTCTCGGTAAAGGGTCTCGTCATGTCAAGAGTCAATCGCATTCCTTTTGGAAGAGGACTAACAAACTCAGCCTCAGAGTCGGTGACCTTTTTGACCTTTTCCCACTTGTTTTGACCTTTTTCCCGTCGATAGCGATACCGATAGAGGGTTCTTGGCCATGGAGGCGCTTGTATGCTTGCAATACATTCTATCCTGCTGGACGTTTGGCTGGTTTACGCCTTCCCATTCGAGAAGATCAAAAAGCGTTTGAGGGTTCGGAGACTTTCTTGTTTCTTGAAAACATTTCAGGATGCATGGCCTGCATTGTCTGCTAGACAGTAGCTTCTAGCCTGGTTTGAGTCTCTGCCACCAGCCAACATCATTCCGTGTAAGCGCCGCTCGGATTCTGTTCTCTTGTCTTAACACACGATACCACTGCACAAGTAGACGTATACCCTTTCACTGTTCACTCCCTATACCCATCAAATTGATAGCCTTTACAAATGGCTGCTGTGTCATGGCTCGCAATAGAACCAGCATCCGTTTACGAAATGCGGAAATTAAGACGAGCAGGTGAGGCTTCAGGCGATGGGGCAGAGTCGCTGCCAGGTCAGTCAGGAGCTCTAGTGCTGGTGCTTGCGCGATGGGCGAACGAAGAACATTTGCTAGTAATGAAGGTCCGCATGTCCTGATCGCAGCCCGAATTCTGTTGAAGTGCGTCTAGCTGACCAGTCGGCCCAATGCTCACACCACTCCTCTCGTCCTGGACTCTGGACAGCCAGAATCAAGCGCAGCTGGCGTACTGCGGCTTACCTTGACCAATGGACCCCAACTCTGGCAACATTTCCTCGGCAGCAAGAGCAATTTCTATCTAGTCAACGATTCCTTCTATACCATAGCATCGACTGACGTATCCATGCACATTCCACGGGTTGGGACGGTCAGACTCGTGTCTCCCAATCACAGTCTGCTGCGACTTGCCTTCCGGGATCGAGTAGATGCTGTGCTTTCCGCCTCTCAGTCTACTAGATCTAGCGGCTGCGATGTAATGAGGTGCTCTCAAGCTGGGGAGTCATCTGCTTCTTCGCATCAGAGCAAGAAACTGAAAGTCGATCCGTTTACCGTCGATACATCCTTTCCCGAGGCATCCGGTTCTCTTCAACGCTGTCCGTCTCAACATTCAAGTGATCTGCTCTCTGATGTGAATATTTACGAGAACGAAAGCGAAATGATTAAAGCTTGGGATGAAGACATGCACGAGCACGAGGACGTCGATGGAGGAAATGCAGGGTGTCTGGATCAGGAGAAGCACGATCGCATCTGCTCATGGCTCGATAGCAGCGAGGTTGGATGATGATTGCTTTGGCCGATGCACTCGAGCCGGAAGTCAGAGGCTGGAATGAAAGACAAGTTCATCGAGATCTGTGAGGATGCGGAAGAAGTCAGGAATCAGCAGACAAGGACGACCATGGCCACTCTTTCGAGCCTTCTTGTCGTGAACAGCTATCATCCATGCTCTAGATATCGCTAAATAATTTCAGGTTCTTACGCTGCTGTCCCTCGTGTCGTCGCTGCTCTCGATGTTGTTCAGTTCAAGAGACTCGATAGACTCATACGAAGCTTCTTCTTGCTCTCTTTGCCTTTTGCTTGTGATGATTTGGTACGAATGTCCGCTATAGTCAGGTTCAGCTGGACCTCTACTCTGGCAAAGCTATCGGCGCCTTCACAAGCTTCCTCAGACAGAAGTACGAGGTGAATGCGAATATTCGAGCTAGATTCATGCAAGAACAACGTGGAGAGCATGAAGAGGTGCAGGAAACCGGGAAGCAAGTATGCGAAGCGGACGAGCAGAGAGAGCTACATGCAGGAGATCATGGCAAGGGCTATAGGAGGCTGCAATACCAATGATAAAGCAGGCGCTGATACCAGAGAAAAGACGGAGGCAAAACAGAGCAAAAGGGGAGATGAACAATGAACAGCTCGTTTCAAGGATACTTTGCATGCTTTTTCGACATCTGTTCTAAACCTGAGCTGGGCCTTCTCCTCCTGGGTTGGTCTCGCCTTCCTTGACACCAGTCTGGGATCTCATCTCAGATAGGCATCCAAGCGTAAAGCGAGAGACTTACGGGTGCGCCATTGATGCTTAGGTTACCAGAAACTTCTCCTCCGCCGGCATGAGGGTTGTTGCCACGGATAGCAGTCTACAAGACCTACGCTGAGCATCTAGAAATTGAGCAAGTGATGCGGGACTTACGATACCAATGTTTGAAGTTGGTGCATCGGCTGCTGCGCCAGTCTCAAGAGGCCTACAGAGCTTCGTTCAGACGATCCTCAGAATGCGATGACATGCGGGTCTCACATCTTCATTTCGGTGTGACCAGCTATTACGTAAAAATTGAAGCATCAGCGGTACATCGGAATGAATTGAAAGAGTAGCATACGAGCATTCTCAGCTCCGACACCTTGAGCCTGAGCTTCCCTTTTGCTGTTTCAGATCGAGCAATTCAGCAAGTCTGCGAGAAAAAATGCCGATTCGCATGACCAACAGAAATTTGTCTGACGCCTGTTGACCTCCTATAGACAGGTCAGCTATGGCCTGATGAGTATGCTTGAATTCGAACCTGGAGTTTTGCTCATAATGGATGTTATGGGTCAGAACAAGAGCGATTTTCAACAAATGGCACTTTTTACGTGATGCCGGCGGTCCGACGTCACAACTCTGCTAACACGGTACAGGGGTAATGCTGAGCTCTACGATTGCAAGACAAAAGTCCGCCGGCTCTCGCTTGACGACTCGGACAATTCATGTCATATCCCTCTCCATCTGAACCTCTGATAGACCCAACGCTCTCGTCCTACTCCTCTTCAACCCAACGATCCGCATAATCCCCAATCACAGGCAATTTATACCTGATCAGACTGGACAGACGTCAACGAAAGTATCTGAACAGCGACAAGGACATACTCATGCCCGTCCTCGTAAGCCTTGAAAGCAAGATACGCTAATGAGCCAATGTCAAAGAAGACGAGCAGCCAGCTTAGTCGACTCGACCTGTCAGAACGTGGCAGGCTTAGCAACAAAGCTGCTGAAAACCACGAGGACTGACCAGATGAACAGCAGATGCAGTATCCCCAATACAGAGCAAAAGAGTAGTGATTGATACTGTTATAGGAATGAGCAAATTTACATGGCAGTAAAAGCATAGACTGACCGCATGAAAGCGCACATAGGAATTGTGCGTTTCAAGTATCAGCAGAAGGAACGCTATCTTGCTATCAGCTCCAACTAAAGCTATACAGTCATTAGGACTTACCAACAACAGGACCACCAGCATAAGCGCTCAAACTCTGCAAATCAACTCGCCAACCAAACCGCGTCTCGTACGCTTCAGGTCCACTACTCGCATTCTCAACGTTGCTGTACACCCTCGCTGTTTCCCCTCCTGAACTAGCATGCGTCCCGTTCAAAGCGTCTACATGACCTCCTGCTTGGTAGCTCGTTGATGCTTGTGAGGAAGGCGCAAACCAATTCGTTTGCTTCTTTTGAGGGGGAGGGGAGCTGGGTGGAGAGGCGTAGGCTGTCATATCTGTTAGACGTTTGCACAGCTTGAAAGGAGAGACGCACGAGCGAAGTTCATTTCGCCGTGAAATTCACTTCTAATAAGACCAATGCGCGCGATCTACACAACGCTTCGAGAGCTTGCTGCTGTTGTATTAGGCAGTTACCTGCAAGCGCAAGGTAGACGTACTTTGTTGATGATTGATGCAGGTTGACCAGCAGCGGCCATGTCATTGTGAATCTAGGCAGCCGTTGTAGTGGCT
The DNA here is from genome assembly GCA_039545315.1 of Kondoa malvinella. Lineage (NCBI taxonomy): Eukaryota > Fungi > Basidiomycota > Agaricostilbomycetes > Agaricostilbales > Kondoaceae > Kondoa > Kondoa malvinella. The sequence continues at coordinate 2,777,980 of BCIM01000001.1, read as the reverse complement.
CTGTTCGTGATCTCATTTGTTGTGCACGGCGTTCACGCTTCAAGACGTCCGCTGGCGTTTCCATTGGCCCGAAAGGCCTCTCCATTCTCAGGCGCCAAGCAGCGTCAATTACTTCTGTTGCTCTACTTTGTATTCGGACTGGAACAGGTACCGAGGCACCTGCAGCCAAACTGGTAGCGCTTCCTTATTCCGTTACGTCCAAACGGCAATGAGCTTTCAAGACTTTGTCAATCTCCCTCTCATGTTGCTCGAATGGACCATAGCTGACCAATCTGCTACAGGTCTTCCCTGGAAATTACTCCGACCTGAAGAAGAGGTTGACGCGACTGACAACTGAAATTGGCTCGTTGCATTCGTCGCTTTACGTACTACAATTCGAGTCGGAGCAGCTCAAGACCAGAATCACTTCATGTAAAGCTGCAGATCTCAATAATCGTTCCCTTGGTGTACAGCTGGACGAAGGACTCTCTTCTATCAAGAAATTTTTACTTCTTGCTTGTCGCGAGGTAGCAACGCTAGAAGAGGAGGTGATCTCGCTCAACAAAAGAGCAGCGCAACTACCTGTTGATCAGTCGGCTCTGCGGTATCGATCGAGGCTAGCTATAGCAGCGAGTACGCCTTACGTGCTCAAAGCGTGCATTGCTGATCAAAAAGGCAGTGGTTGACAAGATGTATGTTGGCAGGATCAAGTGGTCTTTACTCGAGACGAGTCATTTCAAGCTCAAGGAATTGGAAACTGTCTATGAGCGGGAGCATCGTTATGGTAGAAGCCTGTATGGGCCCAATCACCCGAAATACACCTTTTCCTGTATGTCCTGGCTACTCCTGCCCTGTCAAAGTTTTAACTGATCCGGTTCTAGTCTCTCATCTGTTGTTCATGTCGAAAAAGATCAGCTCGGGCTCGCGTTGCATCAGCAAGCTACCTGTCCGATATCGAAACGCGTTGATAGCTATTCAAGGCGACCTCTATCAAGCTTGGATTCAGACAGAAGCGGATCAAGACATGAGGTTGGCCATTGAATTGATGGTTGCCCAATGTTATACGTGAGTTCTGCTCTTCTGCTTACGAAGAAGATGCTGAAAGGAGATACGCAGATTCAACACTGCTTGGCGCTTGCACGGTCCGTTTGAAGTAGTGGATTTAGCTCAGCTTCAAGCTTTCTTGCGCGAGGCGGTCAAAGATGAAGGGCCACAGATTCGTGAAGCAGGAATGGTCTGGCTTGACCGGGCAAATCGCGTAATGGCGTATGGCTAGGTCTTGCTGATGGCCAAATGACTGGTCGCCTGGAGTGCCTACCTGGCAGTAGCTAGATCAGTTGCACAGACTTATCGGCTTCGTGAGTGCCGCCCGATGGTCAGTGCATCATTTGGTCACGGTCATATTTCTAACGACACATCGTAGGTCAACGCTTTTTGCTCTGCGCGGAAGTCTGCGCGGCAAGACTTTCGTACGCGGTCGAAGCTCTGGGAAGATCATCTCATCGACGTTTAAGGCGAAACACCATTATGGGAAGCTCACGGCTCGCCTGATCACGGTCCTTTCGCCGAGGCGATGATCGAACTATACTATCTGGCGCTCAGAATCACAGTATCAGGCGAGTGATGGGATAAAAGGCCAAGCATCGTCCTTTGATTACTTTTGCAGCTCCTCAGCGTTATGCCATACTAGCCACAAATCTCTATTTGCTCTGTTGCTCTACTCTTATATATTGCTACTACTTCTGTCTACTGTTTTGCTTGCTGTCTTTGCTGCGACTCAGCACTGGACTCGTCTTGACTTCAAGCGGTTCTCTTTTCACAACTCAACGCCCGAACCGCCAGCAGCCAGACAAGGGCTTTACGGCGTCTTTACTTTCCTGCTTCAAGATGCACTTGCTGCCTACTCGTGCCAAACTTCTATTCATGTACAACAAGCCCTTGGAGAATATGGCGGCCTCCATGTCTGCCGCTTCTGTTCGTACTACATTGGAGTCTGGCGAACAACTTTACAACAAGACGAAAGCTGGTGTACAATTGAATCTGAAGATTCGGCACAAAATGTCTGCCATTCTTCAGTCAAAACATGACTTCCAGCGCACACTTTCAGCCGCTCCAACCTTCATCTTCTCGACCCTGGCTCAGCAGTCTGGGGAAAGCTTTGGTTTCTATTCGGCAGAAAGGGCGATGCCGACAATTTGGCTCGTCTATGCTTGGCCTTTCGTCTTATGCCTCTCTTGGTTCAACACACTTGTCCTGCCAAGATTGCTGTACAGGTGGTGTACGGTGCTAATAGGCTATGCAGCAGGAAACGCAAGCGGCGATGGTGTCCAAAACAAGCGCACGAAGGCAGTGTCTTCTGTTCTTTGACCTTTTGAGATCGCGAGCATGCGACCGCTGCAGGTGAATGTAGCGATGCTTGTTGTGTGCCTTGTAGACCAAGCGCTACTAAGATCGCATAGAATTGATCAGCTGCCGAACGACGGCATCTGTCGCTTGGCAACTTGAGACTTGACCTTGCTCGGTACTTTGCGTTGCTCTTACACAGCCAATCTTGTCTATACCCAGTACTCGACTTTAACAAGGTCTCTCGTTTGTGCCGGCGCTGTCCCTTTGCAGTGCATTGGACCTCGTCATTTCCCTCTTTCTCCCTTCAAAAAGAAAATCATGCTGCCTCTCGCCTTGCTTTCGCTCCTCTCGGCTGTCTTGGCCGTGCCTACACATTCATCCGCACCAGCAGGTCGCAAACCAGATTGCCCAAGTCATGCAATGCTCTCTCAGCAAGGGGCAATAGGCGAAATCAGTTCGCCGGTGGCCGCATTCCGCAAGCACGCTGTAGCGACAGAAACAAACTTGGCACAAAATATTGCAGAGCAAATCAGGCCTTTCCTTGATCCAATACCTGGTTGCGATGTGACGATACCTGTGCAGTTCGTGCGTTGTCCCTTGGACCTTCTTGAAACGCGACACTAGAGCTTACATGCGTTGATTCTCAGAACAACTTTCACATCCAAGGCTCAACTGCAAGAGTAGATGGCTATGTTACAGACGCTCAGTTTGCACAAGCGTTGGCTAGGTTGAATTCGGACTATGCGGAATGGAGCTTCATCAAGTTCGCTTTGAGGCGCATCAACCGTATACCGGTATCGGCTGCAGAGTGGGATGCGTTGGAGATCACCAGCTCGGATGCGACGCAGCATCTGGCTTTGGGTCAGCAGGTCAAGGGAACGTCGGTCTCAGAAGATGAGCTGCAAGTGCTACACGTGCATCTTGTGTAAGAGACATGAACCGCAGCTTGAACGTCGCTCATGGCATTGGATCTCCTTTTACAGAAAGGACGCCGATGCCTGTGGTTTCACCTATATTCCAGTTTCCGACTGGAGTCAGGAGGCAATTCTTAGGTGAGCCAGTCTACGCATCTCCACGTAACTTGCTAATCCGTATCATAGAGACGCAGTGGTGCTGGACACCAAGTGCTTTGATGGATCTTCCTCTTTCCGCTCATGTACGCTTGTCCGTTCCTAGTCAGCCAGACCGCGCTCATTCTCGCTGTAGCTACATTCACCCACGAAGTCGGTCACTGGTCAGGTCTTTATCACACCTTTGAGGGCGGCTGTACTGGCAGTGGCGATTTCATCGCTGACACGCGTACGTTTCCCATCTACAAATTGAGAGCATCGCTAAAGAGTGTGTCCTAGCTCCCGCTATGGTGACCGAAGACCGCGAAGAGAGACTGTACGGCGACTGCCAGAATCCAGCCTCGCAAACATCGTGTGGCAGCACGGTCGCCGAGTATGTAATACTCTTTGCACCGAGTATACATGCTGAGGCTCATTGCAGGGACATCCGAGTGTCATTGGCCAACTACATGAGCTACTCACTGGATGACTGTCGGACAGAATTCACCACTGGCCAAGTAGAACGCATGTACTCGGTCTTGGCGTATGCCTCTTCTTCTCCGCCCAGATCTCATAGCTAATATCTCGCAGTATGGCAAGAGGATACTCGAGCTCGTGCTGATGTGCACATAGGGAAGAAGAGGACAATCGTTGTTTATCGTCGGTTTTGCTTGCATTTCACTCGTTCTTTTGTACATAGATCGCATTGAACCTTGGGTATACCCAATTTGCATAGAACTGCTTTGCGTTGCCGAGCCACACGTTGTCTCTTGCTGATCGACTTCTACTTACTCGCACTGAACCCAACGAGAGTTCCGAATCTGGCTGGACTTACCTAGACAGTCCTTAACGGCTCGCGACGGTCTGCACGCCTGATAGCACTCTCTGTGCTGCGGCTACTCCTTCTTGTGCCCATCGGAATGCCCAAGCGATTTGGCAGGTAACAGCACATCCCGTACGCGCTGCTTGAGCACCTTCATCTCGCCAAAGCCCTAGAAACACGTTAGTCACTTCGCCTAGTAGCTGTCGACAAACAGTCTGATGCGCACCTCTTCGATCTTACGATCCCATAACAGCTTGCCCTGTACATCCGGCTGACCTTCAATCCAAAGCCAGACTCGCCATCGACCAGCTGTATCCGGTGCATTGCGTGGCATAAGAGTGATGGAGGAGAGCCCTTTCTGATCTGGTGTATGCGGGAAAGTGAGGAACTGAAATAGACTTATGAGCGCTAAGCAATTCAGGCTGATATATCGCACGTACGAGCTCTGTCTGGGTCCAGCTGCTCCAAGACTAAGCCCGACAGATATGCAGGATCAGTTGAAGCTCACGTTGCTCGATGTAACCCTTTTGAAGCAGTCAGCCCGTGCAGCCGGATAACGATATCAGGACTTGCATCTACACCTGTACAATCGAGGCTGATGAGAGCGGCCCATAGGATGAGCATGACACGGCGTACCTGTCGCAGAATTCGATGACCAGCCTGGCTCCTTCTTGCTCAGGATGGGGGATAGGAAACGTTTCCGCATTCAGTGGATCTTCGACAACGCTTGTCGCTTGTACTTTTGAGTGCAATCAGATCAGATGAGGCCTCGATTTCATAGATCCCTAATTAAGCTCACCTGTAGTTAAGGCAGACATGGTTGCTTATCGTCGACCGCATCAATGGCATCAAACCCGCCTATTGACCTCATCGAAGAGCTACAAGCGGCATGTAGCGAATGCGGCTATGGGATAGAATCATGGGAGCAGCAAGACGAGAGCAGAAAGGATCGGGCAGTGACGGTGATTGATTTGATACGAGAAGCGGATGAAGCATCTCGAAGGATACGCGTCGTTCTAATGACTAAGGGCTATCAAGTGAGCTGGTCAGGATAGACACAGCGCAGAACAGTTTGTGAATTCGTCACGTAATCAGGTCGAGGGACAAGCAGAATGGCACGACACGCTCGACAACTTGCTCAAGCGAGAATCTGCGACTTTCAATACGCGATACAACGTGCTGTTGTTTCGAAAGCTGGAAGATGTAGCCAGAACGCGTGATTGGGTTGAAACAGAGGCTGTCAAGCAGTGAGCTTCGAAAGCAATGACCCGGAAGACACCTAGAAAGTGGTACATATGTACATTAGCCCCCCTTATAACACTACACACAGCTTGCCGGCAAGCCTTTACAACCTTCGCTTCTGGATGATGTTCCTCTCTTTATACCATTCTATAGTCTGTCATGAAAGTCAGACGTGCAGCACCACATACGATAGGCGACTCACTCTCGTCAAAGGCAGGAACCTCTGATCCGTCGACCGCACAACCCGCTCTGGCCCAGCCATCATTAACCCTACTAGTCCAACGTTGCTCGATGCAGTCAAGATGAACGCATCCGCATGCAGCGCGAGCACCATCATATCCCTCATCATCGTTAGCGTATCGCCTATCCTTTGTTCAATCGGCCAATCCATAAAGCTTCTCTGATCATGACCTTGGAAACCATATTCAGAAGGTGGTAAGGTCTTGATGTCGAATTGATCCGCAAGTGGGTTGTTTTGGAAAAGTTCTAGTGCGTCTGGCTCGACTGTCATAAGTGCTATGATCGGTTTGCAGGTTGCGCAACTGGGCTCCGGCAGCTGTTCTAAAGTTGAAATGGCTGTTTCAAGGTAGATGGTCGAATTCCCGCTGTTACATATTGTTAACGAGCGCTTGAGATGATGATAGAGAGACATACCAGTTGTTTGCTTTTGTGCATTCGTGACTAAACTTGTCTCCTCCTCGGTAATGTAACCTGGGCGCGACGATCAGGATTTGCTTCGCCCAATGCTAGAAAAATGTAAAGTACCCTATCACATGACCCCTCTCGACATCCGAATCTAGATCGAATTGTGCAGCTACAACGTCCACCATCTCCATCAAACCCGGTTTCGGTCTCCATATTTGGTCAAAGGTCTCATGCAAGGCTAGATATGCAGCGGAATAGCCAAGAGGGACAGTTTGATCCCATGGAAGGGGTTTATCGAGATCGAGAGGCGGAAGGCTGTCCAATGCTGGTACATCGACGTATTTCTCGATCATCCACAAGTCGACGACTGATGCTCTGTCACTCTGCGTCAGCCGTTGCCCAAATCAAACGAGCTGTGACCTACTGTCCGCGTGTCATGAGAACGTGAGGAGATATCTTCGGATTGTTCCAGCCTGGATCCCCTGCTCTCCGCCGCGTCATATCGCTCTCAGGATCTGGTATACAGGATGGGACAGGTTGTTCAAAGTAGTCGCTGTATTTGCCATACACCCAGCTAGGCTGCGATTCTACCAGCAGCTCATCTACCACAGTCGGGTCAGCCAAACTCTTGCGGAAGAGTGAAAAGACATACAGCCATTCTCTTTCGCGTACAGAGCTGCTCTTGTAAAGATACCAAACTCCGAATTAAAGCCTCTATGACCAGCTGTGTCGTGATTGGTGAGATTAAGCCGAATCCGCTCGAGGATGCTACTAACAGAATTGATATTTGAAGGTCTGAGTGCATTCAGGTAATAGCGCTTCCGCTGTCGTATCCATCTGGCTTGACCACCATTTAGCAGAGGAAGACGTCGCAACCTTGCTGATGTAGTCTGATCCGCCTTGATGCATGAATGCAGAAATCCCAATAATTGGTATGGCGCAAAGCAGACTGAGGAGAATGATTCTACGCGTGCGGCGGATCTTGCGTCGCGCGTGATGATTCTGTTCTAGCAGTAGTGCTTGTGTTTGCAAATCATCCGAATCTGTCGAGTTCCGTGTCATGATTGGCACTTCTGCCTCGTACTTCTCAGACATGATGGGTATTCGTGGCAGCAAAAAGAAATCATAGTATTGCATTTGAACTTCTGAACGCGAGCAAAAGATTCAACGATGCCGTTGGCTGTTATTTGTCGCGTGATGATCGCGACAAGCTCTTTTGAAGACATGCAGGGAGGCCTGAGCTGATTAGAGGTCCACAGAAGCATTCCATCTGTCGGCTGGAGTCTGTTGAGCCCTAGAAGCTTGTCGGCATGATCACAAACAATAAAGTCCAAAAGTTCCGCAAGAGCTAGAGCACGAAGATGCTTTCGAATACACGAGACTGGAACAGAGGAGAGCCTGCCGAACATCGTGGCTCAATCGTTGTGCGCACACAAGGATGGTGGTCGACCGTCAGAACAAGGGAAATTCATGTTTCGCGAATGGGAGTTGCGGACGATTAGACCGGCTATCATCGCCAGGACATACACGCACGCAGCGGTCGTACTCTCGAAGGGATGTAGACCTGTTACGCTTTGACCTCACATTTCGAAGCCTTGTTCTGAACATTGTTGAAATCAACTCAGACATCAACCCTTGATGCCTGATTGAGTGGTTGCAGCTACTGCCTATAAAGCTCCTTGTTCCTCTTGTCTTCTCTCATCCTGCCTAAAATATTCTCACACCTCAATTCCATCATGAACTCCGCATACCACCGCTTCACCACAATCATGACCAACCTCTTCACTCCGACACCTGCTTCCACCCGGACCCTCCGTCAGACCAAGTCAGAAGCGTCTCTTCGATCACATAACTCCAGCTCTTCTGACGAGGACCTTCCTGCATACACCGAGTCTTCAGGCGCAATGCCAGCGATAGCAGAGAAGCAAATGTCGAAGGATGCCAAGAGGAGAGCAGAGTTGATTAGAATAGATAGGCAGATTGATGAGGCTTTCTCTGGCATGGGTTGGTAAATGTTCATATGGTAGGTCTTCTTGCCGCTTTCCTGGTACTTGACTAATGCTTCGTCTGTAGCCCACAAATAGTGCCCAGATCGATGTATCAATCGGAAAGAGAGCGAGCTAAGATGGATGCTTGAAAGATGAGGCGGGTTGCGCTTGAGAATCAGAACGAGGGGTTTTATGCGGTTGTTCGGAATAGATGTGAAAGAGGAAAGCAATGTACCAAGCCTGTTGTCCAGCTTGATTCTCTGATGTGCTCGCGACCCCGTTCGGGAATGACGAAATCCAATAGACAATATTCTCCCTTTGAAGGTCAAATTGGCAGAATTCAGGCGATGTCCCGAGCCAAGCAAAGCGGCCAATGAGCTCTTCATCTCTTGCTCCCAACCGCACCTCCTCTCCATCCCTCTTTCCTTCATTCATCCAAGATGGTCAGCTTTGCAGGCGAAGAAGTCATCCCCGTCGTCTTTTCTCCCTCTCCTTCCGAGAAGAACGGCAGTCCTCATGTCCGCCAGCTCTCGACTTCTTCTGACTCCTCTACTTCGGCTAGCGAGAACGGGTCGACCTTGAAGTGGCATGATGACAACATCAACAAGCCGGTTCGGAAAGATCAGAAGAAGCGAAAGATGCCCATCGTAGCTAGTGAGTCTTCCTATGGGTAGCAGCATAAATTCTGAGTGGTCTTGCCCGCAGCTCCATATCGTAAGTCGCTTATTGACACCGGGATTGAACGATTTCTGACACCGCCTCTTACTCTAGCCACCAAAGGTATCTTTACTCCTACAAGCCTTGGCCCTGCTCCAGAACAGCATTTCGACCAGGTAGCCGGTCCGATTGCTCGAATGAAGTCAGCTTTCAAAGCATTCAAGTTTGGCGCCGGTGTCACAACCGAGACGGTCAATATCAGAGAGAAGAAGACTGACGAGGACATCGCTAGTTCTCGTCCCAAGATCAGGATTCGTAGATCGACTTATCAAGGTGAAGCTGAAAGAGTATTGGACGAGCACGAGCAGGACAAGCGCAAAGTCGAGTCTAGCGATAGTGAAGAAGAAGCCACCTCGCCTGTTATTGTCCCGGCCACATTCGAAAAGAAGTTTGGGCATGGTCGCGAGAAAACCAAATTCGGGCGTGGTCGTGCTGGTTCGCGAACGTCGAACGTGGTTCCTTGGGATGATATGGCTACTGTTGTGACGAATCCTTCGCAATGCGTTCGCGCAGGCTACTTTGTGGGTGATAGCAATGACAAGGCGTGAGCGAAGACGGGTGGTTGCACTTGCGAGTTGCTTCAGCACCGCAGACGCCATTATTCGTTTCAAATCTTGTATAAACACTGGCCTTCATATTGTACAATCGCAAATCGAGCTACTTCCGACCAGTGAGGTTTCTGAGCCATCTGGAAAAGGTGGAAGAGCCGGTTTGCTGTTCTGCCTCGACGCCAGCTCGTACAACGCGCGATGTGCCCCAGAGCAACCCTAAGACTAGCGAGAAGCCACCCCACGCAGCCCCTGGACAGAATCAGATACAGCAGGAGGCAAAGATCATAAAATCTACCTTGAGCAAGCGGTGATAGCAACTGTAGGACACGTTCAGCGTATTTCCGATCTTTCGCAGAGATCAAGCATACCTGATCTCTGATGGTGATCCAGGCAATGTTTCCCCACTCAATGTCCAGCTGATGAGCAGCAAACACATCGTTCGTAGCAACAGGTTGGACCATGGCCAGAGAATCCACTGCTTCGACTTTGCCATGCGGCCTGACTGCTTCTGGCTCTGCTTGCTTGTTGCGCGCTTTAATGAATGGCTTGAGCGTCAGAAGAAAGCTTTGTTCGAATCGCAAATCTGGCACAGGGACATTGGGAATTTTACGACGAATGGATGAGTTGTCGTCTTCTTTACTGTCTGGGTCCAGATCGTGTGTAGCTTGGCCAGTCTTCTTGTCCTTGGTGTGGGCGAGCCACGGTAGATGCTCTGCGTCGAGTGAAGTCATTGGTTGCGGTTGAACCAAGCTTATAGTCTATCAATTCTAGTAGTCTTACTAAAGAGTCCATTAATTCCCAGAGTCCATATATACACCTCAAACAATAGCCTTATACAGGGTTGAGCACATGTGGGTAAGTCTGCACGATGACGTTCCACAACTTCGGGTCTGTCCAGATGTCAGAAAAGGTCGGTCAGGCGGCATAGCGAGCTAACCTTTGTCTTGCAGAGCTTGTGGCTCTTCAGCGAGACCGACAAAGAGTGTAGAGACACCAGCCGAAAGAGCGCCTGTCCCAAGTGTGTTGGCGATAAACAGCCTGGAACACGCATCAGAAAGCCAGATGATAAAAGAAGGATCGCATACCCAATAGAGAAGGCATCTATGAGGGTCCTACTTAGGTACATCCGCTTAGCAAAGAGTAAAACACTCACAAAGCAGAATAACAGCATAGATGGTCGAGCCTTGAGGTGCGTAGCTGAGAGACCTCGAGTCAGACACAACTCATGAAGCCAGACCGATGCATACCTTGGCTCAACCAAGCGTAGATAGATGAAAGCAAACAAGCAACTCAAAGCGCCGACCACAACTGAGCCTGAGTGCAACGTGAGCCACAGGCTTAGTGTAAAAAATACCGTCTTACCGATAGTCCAGACGGTGTTGACAAGCGAGTCGTTGACAAGCGCATCGATACCCTTCTTCTTGAGCAGATTCTGCGAGCGACCGGTGAGAGCGATCTCCTGAATCAAGCAATTTCGACTCACCCATGCGCTCTTGGCCGCACTGATATAGCTTTTGCCAAACAAAGCAATCTCGATGTATGCGTATCTACAACAAACTTAGCTAATAAAGCAATAGACAAGCTGAAACTGACCGATTGAAGTATTCTACGGCCCATGTAATACAGCCCAAGCAGCACTCGGCAACACAGGTGCATGCATAAGCGATCATGTCACCGTCCGAACGAGCCTCTTGCTTCATAATGTTGAGACCAGCACGGAGCAAGTCGAGTACAGCGACGATCAGGGAACCGAAACAGATTGAGCCGAAGGAGTAGGTCATGGATCGCTTGAAGGAGCCTAGATGCATTCGTCAGTCTAGGACTAGCAGGGACCGGCAGTAGCTTACCAAAAGCTGGGTGCTTGGGCATACTCTGGCCGGCTGTTGGCTACGAATCAGCAGAGCCAGTGATCAGGAGAGTAAGTACATACAGAAGTACCACGCGCCAAAGATGCCAACTTCGGTAGTCAGCAGGACGTTCGAAAGCACTTGACTAGTCCCTGTTAGCTATCTTAGCATCGAACATGGAATAGATGTTATGATCAAAGACTCACAATAGAAGGAGAACAGCAAGAATATGCAGATCGCTATGAGAGCAGCGTTTGATGCGCCAGTGCCGTCCGCATTGGCTATCAAGGGTATGATCAGAGCCATCCTCGCGAGTACCCACGTCACGCTCACCTCCAGCTGCATCGGGATTCCAACGTTGATACGAAGCAGCCAAGGTGAACGACCACCACACTACACAACGTCGGCGAAATCAGCTCAGACATTCCATCTTGGCCAAAAGCGCAGACTGACCTGCATATAGCGATTGTACCACAGTAAACAAGATAGCAATAACATAGGTCGACTTGTAGATCTTGCTGATATCAATAACAGTTTGCAGCAGCGCTTTGGTGAATGGAATTCTCTTGCGCATAAACGGATAAGCAATCAAGCTGAGGACGGCGAAGATTGTAAAGATGATTGCTGTGCTGTAGGTCTGAGAAGGTATAAATGTCAGCTGATCTTCTAATTATAGACTTGTGAAACTGACTCGAGTGTACCAGGCGTAGGCTGCACAGGGTCTTTAGCGTAGGATGGATTCGATGTGCATGATCTTACCAGCGCTGTGGTTGACGTCTTCAGCTTGTACCGTTAGCGCACGAGAAAGGGCTTACTAGGCGACATTGACCACAACACTCAGGAAAAGGGTGATCTCGATGATGACCTTAGTAAAGGCTCGCACGAGCTGCACAAAGAACGTTTCTGAGCTAGATCATATCACAGAGGCTTTGGACGCACCATCAGGAAGAGCAGAGACCAAACGAGAGCGGCAGCAGCAATCAAAGCGAATAGATAGGCAGTCGACAAGTCGATAGTGACCGAAGAGCCTGTACCGCCTAGCCCGCCAGACAAGTCACCTCCAGTCTGAGCCAAAGCTCGAAGCGAGATGCTATGCCAAAAGATCAGCGTGAACCTTCTTTCTCTCAATGGTAAGCATACACGGAAAGAGCGATGAAAGCAGCGAATTGTGCATAGAACAGCAGCGCAAAGATGAGATCGTTCCTGCAAACCCCCAAAAATCAGACCATAACAAACACAGAAATTCGACAGATGTAGCTAACCATTTTGGCTTTGTCTCAAACTTGTCATTACGCAGCATCCCATCTTCCTTCATAGCTGGCTTCTGCGTGTTGGCGTATGGCGCTGTAGGAGGCATCATTGGCGTGTTTGAATTAGCAGAACCAGGCGGCTGGAATTGCTGCAGCTGAGGAGCATATTGAGGTTGTTGAAAGCCATTGGGAGATCCTTGAAAGCCGGTAGGAGCGCCTTGGTAGCCTTGAGCTTGTCCTTGGTAGGCAGGCTGATATGGCTCATTTCCATAACTCTGGTAACCTTGTTGAGGCATTTGCTGAGGCTGGCCATAGCCTGGCCCAGCTTGCGGGTATTGATACTGACTCATTGCCTGCGTACAGCGATCGGCACGGATATAATCACGAAAATCACAACAATGGTCGCGGATGAAAGTCAATAATTTTGCATTCTTAGGAACCTCGATTTGGCCCTAGCCACACTGTAGATGCACGGTAGAGCCATGGTAGTGCTGCTTTTCCAATATCATTGTAGATTATTGGCCCTTGAAAAGGTCAAAGCTGATGCCTTCGCTTCCATTCTAAGGCAATACTGTGAAGACTGATGAGTAGAGCAAGAGCAGATAATCTTCTGCCATACCTGGAACAGACAGCAGAATAGATTGGTACCATCGCACATTAGCCGATCCATCGCACATTAGCCGATCTACATTTGTTCGATGCTTGCTTTGTACAGCATGTGGTCATTATCGATAGCCAGAATACCGTCTGTTTTGCTGCGGCGATGTATAAGACCTGCCTTTCGATCGTTTACTGGAGCTGGCAGGTAATGGAGATCGACGTCTTTTTTCAAGCGAGGAAGAAGGTCTCTGCTGATGCTGGCTAGAATGGCCCGTTATTCTTTCGATGGGAGGTGCTTTCTGTCCCTTGCTGATAGCTTTTTGATGTAGGTCGCCAATGACCGTCAGGTAGCCATGCAAACCATCTTGCATCTGTCTTTCCAGTTAAGGTCGACCTGAAGATCTTAAGAGAAGGACTTACATATTTATCGCGAGCTTCCATGCTCAACAGCGAAATGATGCCCACATCATCGACCAACTCGTCCCGAAATGCAGCCTCATACCACCTGTAACATGTCAAATATTGGTGAGATATTCAGCACCTGCACTTACTCGACATCCACTAGCTCTGTAATAATGCGATAGATCTGAACGAACAGTATACTGCTCAACAATCGCAGATACAGCCGTGCTGCAGAACTGACCTGAACGTAGGCCTTCTTCAGACCCCATACAGTCGAGTCTTGAAGCACGACAGCCGACGGCTGGCCATTAGTGAATTCAATGAAAGCAGCATGTATATCTTCAAGTTTGACGACAAATTGTAGCTGTTTAAACAGCTGCTCTTTGAAGGCCTCGATTTGACGATTTCGCACAGCTTGATCCTCGCTCCAACGTGGTTGAGGGAAAGTGACGGAATAGTTGCAGTAGCCTGAAGCAATCTCGTACCCTCTTTGAACTGTGGCTTTTGCGTTGACGGATGAGGCACATGCTTTCGCTTTGGAGGGGGAGAAATAGGCTTTGGGAGAGCTGCTTCAGCTGCCGAGAGCGAGTCCTCCTCAATCAGAGTGATATCAGGAGACTTTCTGCGAGAGATTGGGCCGTTTGTATTGACTGGACTGCCAGCGTAAAGTGTTGCTGCGTTGAGCTCTTTGGTGACTTCGACATCAGAATTGGGCGATTGAACAGAGGATGCAGCACTGGCTTTGGCTTGTGTGGGTGCAGTTTCTTCGCCTGTACTCGCTTAGACGTTGGCTTTCGGGGACATCTTGAGCCGAACGCACCGAGGTAAATCCTGCGCATCACCTTGAAGCACTCTGCCTTGTATGGCGCATCTTGTGCAGGCTCGATCTCAAACAGGATATCATAGAGCATTTGAGAATGATAGTCGTTGCTGGCCAAAGGCTTAAGTTGATCTCGGGTTTGGATAGCTTATACAACACGAGTGGAAAACGTAAAGAGGAGAAGGTCAAGCTGAATATCTGGCTGCCCGAAGAGAAGCTGCCAGGTTTCCGTCAGTATGCCAATAGCTTCTCTCTCCGAGTACGTCGGAAGTAAAATTTCCGTTCGCAGCTGACAAGTCTCTAGATGCGCTGGTCTAAGCAAGAAGCTTCTCATGGCTCTGGCAATGGGCATGAAGCTCGACAAAGACTTCCTACTGGATTATCATTTGGAGAGCAACAACCAGCTTCGTCTCCTGCACTACCCTTCCGCGCCTCGAGGCGATTTTGACTCTGGCAAGAAAGGCCGTATTAATGCTCATACCGGTTTCGGAACGTATGTCTATGCCTTCAACACTATGTCCAACTCTGATGTGCTCTTAGTTGTACGATGTTGTTCCAGGATGACATTGGTGGTCTTGAGGTCGAATCGCCTGCCCGTCCAGGCGTCTTCCTCCCTGCTCCACCCGTAAAAGGGGCCATCGTCTTCAACATTGGTGACTTTTGTATGCGGTGGTCTAATGGTTAGTAGATTGTATTGGTGCGACGGAATGCTGATCAATCGCGGACAGACGAGCTCAAATCAACACTTCACCGTGTTCGTGCTCCTCCTCCGAAGGCAGACGACACTGCCTGGACTCGTGCTCGCTATTCTATCCCTTACGTGAGCAACCTTATTCATTTCACTACGCATTGCTGAATGACTGGTATAGTTCGTTTCCGCAGACGTACGGTCCGATGCAATTCGGGTTGTGATGACTCGCTGACAGTTTCTACAGGGAGACAAGCAGATAGATGCTATGCCAGGTGAGTTGCATTCTCGCTGCCAGGTAACCTGGCTGAGAGATGCTTCAGGCACCGTCACTGAAGATCGCCCGAAGAAGTACGATCCAATCACCAGTAAGGACTATTGTATGCATCGATTATTTGCTCACGTTTCGGCTCGCTCATTCTCTGCTTCTGTTAGTGAGCATGCGCCTGAATGCGACCTATGTCAAGTAGAGTCTTTCAACATGCTGTGCGGGCATGCCGCATCTCCCTAGGTTTTTGTTAATAGGCTTACTAATCTATCAGTCCTTTGTAATATATCACATTTGACGTTGGAACACGGTCGAAAAATAGTACATTTTGATACAGCTCATCTAGCGTCCCTGTATACAAAGATGAACACCTCACTCGCTGGACTCATCTTGGGCGCCTAGCAGCTTGATCAACATTTTGTAAGGGCCGACCACTACATCCACTTAGAACAGCCGGAGGATTTGAAGGTGTACTTACTTATTCCCCAATCCAAAGGTTCAATCAGATGACTGTATCACAGATGTAGCTTTGTACATTCGTGGAAAGGCGTGTTACCTACGCTGTGTATGCCAATACTCCAGCAACCGCGTGCTTGTCTTGTACACGAGAAAGACTGCGCGGTCGTCCAGCACACTGCCGAAGGAATCAGTGAAAGGACAATCGGAAGGCCAGCAGACCTACTAGCAGCCGTTGAAGGTAATCTAGAGCGCTTGTCCTCGCTTTGGCAGCATCGATCTTATAGTTCGAGGTGGTTCCAGAAGCAAAGTCGCTGGCGTCTGTCGCCAAATCGCGCTTACCTTCCAGGACGTAAGAATACGCCCATAGCGTCAAGACTGTGACATAGGCTAGCCAAGGTGTGCTAGGAGCTCGCTTCAAGCGGTCTTCTGTACCGGTACATGAGTCAGCCTCTGTTATTTTACTTATTTTACACTGGCACGGACATACCATTGGCCCAAGAGAACAGGTGTCGCAGCAGCTCCAATGCACTCCAGGCAGCTTGATCGCCGTCGCTCGAGCTCGCCCAAGCCAGCAATGACCTGTGCGCTATAATACGCTCTCCATTGCTGATAGTTCGGCCTGCGACACGAGGAGCGCCTGCGCGGATGTAAGACTCGTATAGCGCCAAACGATTGAGACACTGACCTGCCAGAGCTCGTACACGCTCCGTATCTGTAAGTAGCAGGATGGTCCCGAATTGGGCAAACGGTTGAGACTATGCGACTTCAGCACAGTTTGTAGGCCTCGCAGATCAGCTTACAGTCCAATAGAATGACTTGTCGTCCCTCAACTGGACCGACTTTTGATTGAAGTCGTGCCTAGAGTAGGTCCTTAGCGAACTCAAGAATGTACAAGCACAGACCACACCATGCTGCAAATGCTCTAGTCATAGAGTCTTTCCAGCCTGATATCCGACCTTCGCTAACCACTGAACACACACTTAGCGCTACTCACACGCGACCAAGCCACTTACTAGACAAGTCCCCCATGTCGCGAAACATCAGAGTCCACGACACCGAGAGAAGACCGTGCACAAGAATCATAGAGCCAAAGTCACTCGTATCCGCTCGAATAGTGTTTTGCGAAGCCAATTCCCTCAAAGCGACTCTGAAGCTGGACGGAGTTCCTTCTGTCCCGTTCGAGGTCAATGCCCAAGAATGTGCCGTGGAACTTCTCCATAATACGTCAGGACAAGGAAGACCAATCTTCATATCGTAGCACTGGATCATGAGCGCATGTCGGAAGAGAGCCGAGTTTTGCGTGTCAAACACAAAGAATGCCCAGCCAAGTCGACGTCTTTCTTCTGCCAAAGCCCAAGTCGTCCATCCAGCATGATCTGGCGGGACGGATTCTGCTTCAAAAGGGTCTTTATTCATCAAGCCTGCGAATTTGGCCCTAAACAAGCAAGATCAGCTCGTCTCGATAAGGACGTATGTGAGTTGCACACATCATCATTGAAGGACTGTGGAACACTTGTGCGACATCGTGCGAAGATGGAGAGGAGAAGTAGCGACCTGATAATAACTCCTGAGCATCTCCTTCAACATGTATAGAGCGCTACTCACCGAAGTAGTTGACCAAAAGAATAGCTTGCAAGTAATGAATCTCGACCCTTGGATTGGTTTCGACATGCTGCTTCATCATTAGCATTCTTCAGGTGGTATAGCAAAGGTCACAAACATCGAAGATCATCCTTCGAATCTTGCTATGCAGTACAGCAGCTATTTTGAAACCGGACTTGTCTTGAGCGAAAGCTGTGCCAATGCAGATCTACCAACTGTGTTCAGCCTATGTGCAAAAACCGCTCATGATAAACAGACCAGAGCAAGCAACACCAAAGGTTGCGGACCACCCGGTCTTGAAAGCAACGTAGGACGATGTATGATTGGGTAGATGATATCCTACAAACACATTCAACCAGATTCTTCTCAAAGAGGGCAAAGCCTTACAATGTGCATAAAGTAGAGTTCCAAGTAAACTTGCAAGGCGGCAGTGCAGAAAGCAGGTACATTCAGATCGATGCTCGTGTCATGCGCAAACAGGTCAATCATGGAATGTCGGATTTCGTCTGTAATGATTTGTGCTTGAGCCATAGAAGGAGGAGTAGGTAATTGAAATGGTATATCTCTGCTTGATGTGAATGCAAGATGAGGAAGATCTGAGAATCGGGTGTTGAAGACGGACGACTCGCGGAAATTAGGTACTTCTGCGCTTGAGGCTGGCATGATTTCAGTTGCAGTGGGTAATGATGGGCCTTTAGTAGAATCTTCAGCTATATGAGCCAGAGCCATCAACGAGCCTGAAGTATCTCCACCAAAGAGGTTGTGTGTATCGATGCATGTTTCTGGTAGTGCGTTCGCTGCTACCGGTGTAGTTTGAAAGAGCCATGAAAAGATATCGTTCATCCCGTTTTCATCCATGCATTCTGGTTGACCTGGACCAGGCAAGCCATCGAAAGAATTGCTGTTGATATAGCTTGCATCAGGTAGGTGATAAGGGGGAAAGAGAGGATCAGTCGGGATAAAGTTATTGACGGGATTGCTTTGCGGATATTCTGCCTGAGGCGGGTTGCTGCTAGGAGGCAAGTATGAAGTCGAAGCTTGAGGCTGTTGGATAGCATTGGCCGCCTCTTCCTTCGATTCACTGAGTTTGCGTCGTTTCGGTGCTTTCTGTTTTGGCTCATGAGGCTCTCGCTCTTCGATAGGCTTGTGTCGGAGGATGTGCCTGGTGCGTATGGATTAGCGCAAAGCTTATCGCGACAACTTGCACCTACTTTTGACAGACATCCGCTCGAGCAAAAGTCCTCTCGCACAAGTGACATGCTGAGATGTATTCAGCCTTTATGCAGCCCAGTGATAGACCCAGCTGACCGTGGGGCTTTTCGGCAGCGTGGTTCAGCTGATGTCTTGTGAGATAATCGTGTCGCTTGAACGACTTGTTGCAACCTTTTGGGCCGTATCTGAGCTTGGCCATGCTGTATGTTACTGCTCTACATACCTGCATGATGGCATATGAACACTTTGACTGACTCTTCTGTGCTGACTTCCGCCATGATGCAAGCTTATCGCGCTTATCGGAGCGAGGACAATGTCTTTAGCCAAATTCCACCTCAAGAGGGTATAGCTGTACGTCTTGCGGATTTTCTAAGATGCTGATAACGAGATTGCTGATTGTTCAAAACAGAGGCCAACGGAGTGGTAGATGCGACAAGTCGCTGCTCGAGTGCTCGTCAAAACCTCAAGATTAAGCAACGGGCTTGCAGTACTATACTGTGTGCTGGTATGCCGATGCTATCCAGGCTGCCCTGCGCCCATTGCCAGCAAGACATCGCAAAACTTTGATTTGATAGTACTTCGTTCGGTCTAATCTCGAGCTCGCATGAAACGCGTAGGAGATTGACGCGCAGTACCTAGCAGCAAGCATAACACTCTACACGGCCTGAAGCCCTTCAAGGTCGAATATATCGCATGACAAGGGTTTCACATGGTTCAAAGTCAACAAGTCGAAACCGGAGCCCTTTCACAGCTTGACTTCATACAAGCACCCGTAGTCGCAATATGGCCGAGCTACGTCCTCAGAACTTGACAAGCATGAAGCGTTTGGAAGCCACAAGCACGGAACAGATGTATGCTGATATCGGCAAACTGCGAGGGAGGGTAGTCTTGATCACTGGCGCGTTACTCCTCTCTGTGCCACTCTAGGTCTGACGCTAGAGCAGGTGGAGCATCTGGGATTGGAGCGAGGTTCTCTCGAGAAGCTGTGAGTCTCTTGTCTAGTATATCGGTGTTTCCTGATGTGACTACACTAGGGCAAGCACGGGTAAGCATTCTAGTGCATATCAAGGAGATCTATAACACTGCAAGAGCAGAGCCAAATTGGTCATTGGTGATTTGAGCGACGCCGGTCAGAGCGTAGTCGACGAAATCAAGGCTGCCGGAGGGTAAGTATTCTATTCTGCGGTGGGCATACGCTGATGGGACGGATAGGGAAGCAGTATTCCAGCGTTGCGATGTGACGTCTTTCGAGGTATATCTTGTTGGAGAAAGCATTCTTCCTCCCTAACACGCTCTATAGGATCAAGTCAAGCTATTCAAGCTCGCGATCGAGACGTACAAAGTCATTGACGTCTGTATACCTTGTGCTGGACTAGGAGAGAACGATAGGCTGGAAAATGAGCTACCTAGTACGTTGACACTTCCCACCCGAAGAACCGAAATCCTGAAGCAGTACGAACAGAGAAGGATGGAGAGTATCAGAAACCGAGAATGATCCAATTGCAAGTCAACCTCATTGGAGTGCTGTACAGTGCGTTCGTTTCGCTCTAGAAGTATCCGGCTGATTTGAGCACAGCGGTTCAACTTGGTTTGAGCTACATGAAGCACAACCCTTCGCAGGATAAAGCGTTGGTATTGATCGCTTCCATGGCCGGGTATTTCGGTCTACCAGGAGTGAGTCTTCATCTTTTGTCCATCCAAGGGCAATGTTTGATAGCGTAACAGGGTTCAATTTGTACGCCTTTTGCTCGCTGATACGGATTTCGGTTGAAAGAGTATCAGATTGCGCTGCGAAACACGCCATCAATGGTTTATTCAAGTCATTACCGCCTCAAGCTGCTATCGAAGGCATTCGGATATGTCAAATAGCGCCTTTCTTCACTGATAGCAAGTCTCTTTACCGCAATCTGTCATCTTTGCTCATGATGTCCACAGCACCCATCATCACTAAAGAAGTAAAATTCTTGCTCAAAGGCATCAAATTGGCGAAAATAGAAGATGTCGTTGCTGCTATGCTCTTCTCTGCCAGTTCGCCTGAATCAGCTAGTACGTCCTGACTCGTATCTACTTGGATGTAGCTCTGATAGGGTTGTCTAGATCGCTCGTTCATCATTGATCCTGCTGGGTAAGGAACTAATTCCAAAGCTCGTAAGAAGACTGAAGTGTCGCGCAGAGTCTTCTCGCACCCTTACGACGCTACCATTGAAGAGACGAACAATAGCAAGTCCCTCTTTTTCATTCCGGAAAGCTGTTACTAAACTTTCATAAAGTATATGACCAGCTAGCTTTCCGAACAGAAATGGCGATGGACGTCGCTGCGGGTCTGAGGAAAGTAGATCGAGCTCTGTCGGCTATTGGTGGACTCAAGATGGGCGTGGTCATTGCTCTCTTGACTCCATTGGCTTTGATCTTTGGCAAGAAGTGACCTGCAAGTTACTGGGAGCAATGGGACATTGTATACAACAGCAGCATCGTCGTGCGTTAAAATGCATGCCCGTCGTCAACCTTATACCGTCACTCGACCTAAAACGCGCTTTGATACCTCGATACTCTGCCTATTACAGCAGCCATGAGTGCACTAGGTGAGTCATAGCAAGCTTCTGTACGCGTTGTGCTTGGCGCTGATGCCTTGTTCACACAGGCTGTTCCGTGATTGCAATTCTCGACTTGAAGGGCAAAAGCTTAATCCAGCGTTCATACCGGGATGATATACCATCAACGACAGTCGAAAAGTTCATGCCTTACATTTTGGACATGGAAGAAGAGAACCAGATGATTACACCTTGCTTCACTCAAGAGGGCGTCAACTACTTGCACATAAGGCATAACAACCTCTATCGTGCGTCTACGCTGTCGTGTAGATGTGTGCTGAGCTGTTGTCGCGCCGCAGTATTGGCCCTGTCAAAGACCAACTCGAACGCGGCCGTTCTACTGTCATTCTTACACAAGCTCACTTCTGTAGGTCTTGACTCTCTCTCACCATTACCTAGGCTTATCCGATGCGCGTGTTAGGTCCTCACCGAATACTTTAAAGAGCTAGAAGAGGAGAGTATACGAGACAACTTTGTCATCATCTATGAACTGTTAGACGAGATGGTGGACTGGGGGCACGTGCAAACGACAGAAAGCAAGATCTTGCAAGAGTACGCTTGGTCGCAACTTCGCTTGAGCGTGGAATGCTTATCCTGGTTTGCACAGATACATTACACAAGAATCACACAAACTCGAAATACAGCAGGTCAGACCACCGATAGCTGTTACCAATGCTGTTTCGTGGCGATCAGAGGGTATTCGTTATAGGAAGAACGAAGTCTTTTTGGATGTGGTGGAATCCGTCAACTTGCTCGTCAGTGGTTTCTGGCCATCTCTAATGAGAGTCGGTCATCAATGCCAGTTGACAGGTCAACGCGAATGGCAATGTGGTACGAAGTGAGATTCTTGGAGCAGTCAAGATGAAGTGCTACCTGAGCGGTATGCCCGAGCTTCGGCTTGGCTTAAACGACAAAGTCATGTTTGAGAGCACGGGTCGCTGTAGGTCCTCGCTTTCCCAGATGGATGCTATCTCTGATGATATGAACAGCATCAAGAGGGAAAGCGATCGAAATGGAAGATGTCAAATTCCACCAGTGTGTTCGACTATCGCGCTTCGAGAACGACCGGACAATCTCCTTCATCCCACCTGATGGTGAATTCGAATTGATGAGCTATCGCCTCAATACTCAAGTCAAGCCATTGATCTGGACCGAAGCGGTGATTGAACATCATAAAGGAAGCAGAGTCGAATACATGGTCAAGGTATGAAGCTGGAGCATTCGAGTCCCTCGTGTCTCTGATGATTCTCGCTCCATACAGGCTAAAGCACATTTCAAGCGAAGGTCTACAGCAAATAACGTCGAGATCTATGTGCCAGTACCGGAAGATGCAGATTCGCCGAAATTCAGGGTATGAAACGTCTCTGCGATTTATGACCCGTCACTTACCAGAATCGATCTGATACAGGCCTCAGTCGGGACAGTGCAGTACCTACCAGAAAAGTCAGCCTTTGTATGGAAGATCAAGCAGCTCGGAGGTGGTCGAGAGTATCTCATGCGAGCGCATTTCGGCTTACCGAGTGTGCGCGGAGGTATGTAGCAATGCTCGTGCTGGATTGCAAACGCTGACATGTCGAGCAGAGGAGGTCGTCGACTCAAAAGCACCTATCACAGTCAAATTCGAGATCCCTTACTTTACTGTTTCTGGTGTACAAGTGCGGTATCTCAAGATAGTAGAGAAGAGTGGCTATCAAGCGCTGCCTTGGGTGCGGTATATCACACAGCAGGGTGATGATTACAGGTCAGTGATCGCTTGGTTGAGCTATTTACAATGGCTGAGCGAGTGGATCATGACAGTTTGCGGACGAATCAATCGAAAGGAGCGAACGCGAGCATAGCGCCTTTGTGATCAGTCTAGTCGTTTTCAATGCATTGGGTGTACAGGTTGCTCGGCTCAATTCTGCTCCGAGTTGTTTTGGACGCGCTGTATCGATGTAGCAGAATCTGCTGACTGCTCTCCGCCGTTACGAAGTCTCAGACGCGTGACTTCAGCTGGCAATCTACTCAAGGAATATTTTATCATATCTTTTGTTGTGTCATAAATCAACGACGTCTGAGTATGAGACTGCGACATACTGCACTGCTCCTCTTTGCAGCCATGTCTCCCCTACTCGCAGAGGCTCAAGATGAGGACGAGCCTGCGCTAGAACTTCGTACGCCGAAGTAACACTATTTCGTCCATCAGCTCACAGGGACTGCAGCACCGCTCAAAAGACTGCCTGAACACTCTTTTAGAGCGATACAAGATGATTCAAGGATACCAGGCTTTGACATCAGCGGACATTCGTCGAAACTGCCCACGTCAAATGATTTCCTCAGGCTAGTGCCTCCGCTACCTCTCAGCTACGGCGCTGTCTTTTCAAGTAAACCTTTACCTTCTTCAGCAAAAGATTGGGTGGTCGAAGTCGCTTTTCGCGTACATGGCCAAGCCAAACGATCTATTGTCGTGCCAGGCCAGGAAGCTCAGACTACAACAGCGGGAGGACGAGGTCTGGCTCTTTGGGTGTCCAAGTCTGCGAACCCGACTTTGGTTACTCTGCCTGGGGATCCAAAGAAACCTATCGTCCCAGTCCCGCCTACACTCCCTTCTAACAAAGAAGATCATTCAGTCAGCTTCTTTGGCTATAAGGCTCCTTTCGAAGGTCTAGGCGTCATCTTTGATACAGCACCGTCATCACCGCTTTATCGTCGATCAGAGAAGAAAGGTTACGCGACAGATGAATATGGGCAAAGTATAGCTGGGGCAGATTCAGCAGGCGTCATTTCGGGAATGTTGGATGATGGCTCGGGAGATTGGTTAGAAACGCCAGAATTCCGCGCCTCTACTGCTGGACAAGCATTTCATGAAGCGAAATACCTCGATAACAGTCAAGGCGAATGCGAAGCTGCTTTCCGGAACGCGCCTGGATTAGTATGGGCAAGAGTGACGCATCTTAACGACCAGATCAGGGTAGATCTCGATTTGACGCCGCATACTACGCTGTCCACTTCTTCTCGCGTTTTCAGCCATCATTGCTTTACCATCAAGGGCGTTCGACTACCTCCAGGCTACCACATTGGTCTGACTGGATTAGCATCAGGTAATCCAAATGCAGATTCTGTGGATGTATATGCCTTTGAAGCTTGGGAGGTGTTGAAGGGAGCAAGTGCAGAGAGGGACGAGTATGGAAAAGATGTTGGAAGCAGAGCGCAGAACAATCATGCTCTAGCAGGAACATCGGGGCAAGATGCTGAAGCGGTCAGCACAGTACCGTTGAAATGGACGAAATAGCTGATTATATCTAAGCAGACTGTCAACTTTGCCCAAGAAGTCTTTGCATCTCAAGCCAAGATGTTTAAACAGATCGAAGCTATCTCAGCGCGTCTTGACCAGCTATCAGCACAGCTAGGGACAGGCGGATCGACTGGAGGAAACGCAGCAGGAAGCGGACAGCTTGAGCAGCGGTTGACAACACTCGACTCGCGGTTGAGCGAGTACTTTGCTGGTAACAGCCCTGGGAACACGAACATGCCTGCTCTGGTGCAGCAGACAAACAAGATTGTTGCGGATTTGGCTCGGATGCAGCCAACCATCGATGCTCTTCAGGTATTCACTTGTTCTCGCTTAGGATTTCTCTGACATGGCAACAGAGCAAACTTGGAAGCACGACCCAGTCGATTCAGAGCAGGACGGGCGAGATTCTTTCGCTCCTGAATCGCTCGTTACAGCAAATGACGCTTGACCGCGAAAAGATGCAGAACCAAATCGCAGCAACAGCAGCTAGTAGTACAGGGAAGCGGCTGCTGATGGCTCTGGCATGGTTATTGGGGCTAGCGGGAGTAGGGTTTGGTGGGATGAAGATATGGTCTTCGCGGTCTCAGGGCTATCGCGGCGGGAAGAAGATGATATGAAAAGATGACTGTCCAAGCCAATGTCCTGCCATGCTGTATTTATGA
The DNA here is from genome assembly GCA_039545315.1 of Kondoa malvinella. Lineage (NCBI taxonomy): Eukaryota > Fungi > Basidiomycota > Agaricostilbomycetes > Agaricostilbales > Kondoaceae > Kondoa > Kondoa malvinella. Next base: position 2,752,965 of record BCIM01000001.1, on the reverse strand, counting down.
GACGGAGCGAGTTGCCCGAAGGCGGGCGGAACAAACTTTAATTAGGTCATTGCCATTTCTTCACCAAAACGTCGACACCATGGCGCCTGAAGCTACTACTGAGCCTAGTCAGTCTGTATATCTCTGCGGTACACTCGGCTCGCTCATTTCTGTGCTTGCGATCGCCTCAAGTTGCCTCTTCACTGCCCGACAGCTTGAAAGAATTGAGGGTCGTTCCGGACAAATCCACGTACAACTGTGATGCGCAGACCATCAAGGACCTAGAAACCTTCCAAGCTGCTGCAAATTACATCGCTGTTGCTCAGATCTTCCTAACATGGGCCCCTCTAAGGATGCAAGAGCTCAAGAAGGAGCATGTCAAGAAACGCTTGCTAGGCAAGTCCGAGCTGCTATGCTGTCGTTCTCCAGTCTGCTTGACTGACTAGATACGAAAACAGGTCACTTCGGTCAGCAGGGCTCGGGAAACATTACATCAATCATGCTGATGAGGAGTGTCATGAATAGGCACAGGTCCTGGACTGACGTTCGTTTTTGCGCACACGTCGCTCTTGATCAAAGAGACCGAAGCCAAAATTATGACTGTCACTGGCCCTGGTAGGTTGATATCCTTGGTTGTCTCTTCCTGCTGATCCAATTATAGGCCACGGTGCACCTGGTGTTCTGTCGACTTTGTACTTGGAAGGCTCCATCACTCGCTTCTATGGGTAAGCTGACTCTGATTGTGCCGCGCTTTCGCTGAGATACTTCATAGCAAATACGGCATGAACAAGCCTGGTCTTGATGCATTCGTCAAATCTTTCTCATGGCCCGGTAAGTCTTTGACCCGCATAGCGGCACTATAATTCGACTCGCTCATCTATATACCCCAGGTGGATTTCCTTCGCACGTCAATGCTGAGACTCCAGGCCAAATTCACGAAGGCGGTGAACTCGGCTATGCTCTTGCAGTAGCCTATGGCTCTGTCTTTGACTCACCAGATTTGATTACTATCGCTATCATTGGTGATGGCGAAGCCGAGACTGGGTACGTCTGTCATCTGTGTTTACAACATCGATTGCTCACGACTTCTTTCGCTGCAGTCCGACCGCTACAGCTTGGCATGCTCACAAATATCTGGATGCTGCAGAGAGTGGCGCTGTCCTGCCTATTCTGGTATGTTTACGAATACTTTTGCGACAAGTAAAATTGCTGATCACTGCGGCATCCTCAGCATGCAAATGGCTTCAAAATCAGCGAGAGAACCATCTTTGGTACTATGGATGACAACGAAGTTACCGCGCTCTTCACTGGCTACGGCTATCAAGTTTGCATCGTGGAATACGAGGATATGACCAAAGCAACCGAATCTGCCAATAAGAAGGTCCAAGCCGACATGTATGCGGCCATGCGATGGGCGTATGCAGAAATCAGAAAGATCCAACACGCTGCTCGGGTTGATAAAAAGCCTATTGATAAACCGAGATGGCCCATGATCTTCGTCAGTCGCAAGCTGGTCTAGGGCTCAATATAGCTAACGGTCGCATCAGATGAGAACTCCAAAAGGCTGGACCGGTCCTGCCGAGCTCGACGGCAACCCTATTCTGAACAGCTTCAGAGCTCATCAAGTTCCTCTACCAGCTGCAGGAACAGACGACGAGCAATTTGAAATGCTCAAGTCCTGGTTGGCATCTTACAAGCCAGAAGAGCTCTTCGATGAGACTCCCAACGGAAACTTTGTTCGCGAGGCCGTCACCAAGATCTTGCCTGCCGACCCAAACATGCGTCTGGGTCAAATTAAAGAAGCATGGCCAGAGTACCAAGCACTCAACTTACCTCCTGACTGGCAGCAATTCACTACTGCAGCAGGCGAGAATACTTCACCTATGAAAGCTAGTACGTCTGTTTAAAGATTCGCTGGATTTGTGTCTGAATGTTGCCCAAGTCGGTCTTTACCTTAACGAAGCTTTCAAAGCCAACCCTAAACGTCTTCGCATGTTCTCTCCCGACGGTGTGTCTCGCATCTGCCTGGAGGATAGTAGCCTGATATCCTGTCAGAGCTGAGATCCAACAAACTCGACTCGATCTTGAACTTCACCAACAGGGACTTCCAATGGGACCCGGAGACTGCACACCGAGGTGGACGTGTCATCGAGATGCTTTCGGAACACACTCTGCAAGGCTTCCTTCAGGTGAATGTCAAAGCGACGGTCTGAGCTTGTCTGATCGGGAGCAGGGCTACACTCTGACTGGGCGCACTGGTATTTTCCCATCCTACGAAGCCTTCCTCGCTATCGTCAGTGAATTCACTCGTGCTTGCTCTAATCTGGTTGAATCATTCCCGGCAGGTCGACACCATGATCTTACAATTCGCCAAGTTTGTCAAGGTAGCGAAAGAGACTGGATGGAGAACTGAAGTTCCTTCCTTAAATTAGTAAGCTTTGTCTCGCTCTACTTTGTCCTTGATCTGACTGCTGTTCAGCATCGAGACTAGCACTCTTTGGCGTCAAGAGCGTGCGCTGTTCTGATCGTAAGGAGTGGCTCGCAGCTAATGGTTTCGCTTCTAGACAACGGCTACAGTCATCAAGCGCCTGGTCGTAAGTATACCTTGTCTTCAGAGAAAGATCTCATTGATTGTTTCGTCAGTGATCAATACTCTGCTAACTCTCCCTGCCCATCTTGTTCGAGTGTACTTGCCTGCAGATGGCAACTGTGCCGTCTCATGCATGGACCACATGCTGAAGTCCAAGGGCTATGTCAACCTTCTCGTTGGATCCAAGCAACCAGGAAACAACTGGTTGTCGCCCAAAGAAGCTCAAGACCACTGTGTTGCTGGTGTCTCTGTCTGGAAGAAGTACTCGACCGACGACGGCGTCGACCCAGATGTTGTGCTCTGTGGTTGCGGTGTCGAAACTACTACGGAAGTCATCTATGCTGCATCTCTGTTAAAGGAGAAAGCACCCAAGTTGCGCGTACGTGTGGTCAATGTCGTTGGTAGGTCAAAGGACGATGCTGCTGAGGGTTACAACTAATTCTTCGCTAGATCTCCTCGTTCTGTCAGAGCCCGGGTCTCACCCTCACGCACTTGATGAAGTGTCCTTCAACTCTATCTTCACCAAGGACAAGCCCATAGTCTTCAACTTCCATGGCTACCCCAGTGCAGTCGCCTCCCTTCTCTTCGCTCGGACCAGTCATGTTTCGCGCAGAAGAGTTACTATCAAGGGCTATCAAGGTAAACCCCCCAAAACAGCTCCACTCGCCGCTTGCTGAATCTTCGCACAGAGGAAGGAACTACCACGACTCCCTACAGCATGCTGCGATTGAATGGTAAGTTCGATCTTAGTGCACAGGGAATTGCACTGAGCTGGGATCCAGGTGTTGGGCGATTCGACGTAGCTGAAGCTGCTATTCGCTGTGCAGCTGCCAACTCAACCAAGTTCGACATCGATGCTCATGTGCTCATCACCCATTTCCAGCATCAGAACAGAATCGCTGAAAAGTATGCCCTCGAAAACGGAGAAGACGACGCGTGGTTCGAAGGAGGTGATTAAAAGGCTGTTCTTTTACGACCATTTGCTGATCAATATAACAGGCAAAACACTCTTCGAGCAGTAGGCTATATGTGCCGAAATTATGGAAACTTCTCTAGATTGTACATGAACAATGCAAATGCGAGCTGTAGATCAAGCATGACCCTGCTCCACTGCCATCTCTGCACATTGTAGTTCCTCGTCAGTCAGCACGCGTAGCAGAGCGATCTTGCTGTCGTCCGAGCTAATCTGCCAAACCACTTCGGCGCTATCCTTCTCGTTCCTCTTCGGATCGACAGAAACGCTGAGGTAGTCTAGCTCTTTGGCGATGCTTGCTCGAAGTTGTACGGACTTTTCGCCAATACCACCTGAGAAACGATAAGCTGACCTATTGGTGAAGGAAGCAGGAGGCACACCTGAGAACACGATAGCGTCTACTTTCCCTTTCAGCGCTAGATGGTAAGCTCCAAGATAATGCTGCGTCCTCGCTCAGTCGCCTTCTGGAGACAAAATGGTGTCTCTTACCAGTATTCGGTTCTGGAAAACTCCCAGAGCCAGCCCTTCCACTTTCGACCCTTGTGCGGCCTTATCTGAAATAGCCTTGAAATCGGTCGTGCCGCACATGCCTTGGAACTGCACTTCCATCAGAATACATCTTGTCAGAGCAAGAAGACCTACACCAGCAGTTTTGTTCAAGTTGAACTCTCCCTTCGAGACCGTTATGCCTTTTGAAGTGACGTCGTCTGAAGCATTATCTTTCCCAAAGAGGTGGAAGACGAGTGATGGATCTACTGATCCCGATCGAGTGCCGCCAGGTAGACCTAGAAATTTAATCAGCACGACTATTCCTGAAGCAAAATAGAGAAGTTTACCTTCGAGCGGTGTTAAACCCATCTGCTCTCAGATCAGCATTCATCGAATTGACAAGGAAGAGCACTCACAGTGGTATCCAAACTCTTTCCATCCTTGATACAGCACATACTAGCACCACTACCCAAATGACAAACAATCAAATTCGTCTCTTCTTTCGATTTTCCCAAATGCTTCGAGACGCTTTTCAGAATGTTTGCATAGGATAAGCCGTGGAAACCATATTTCCGTAAAGGGATGGGTGTTTTTATTTCTGGTGCGCTTATTGGGTAGGTGTATACTTCTGGAGGGAGAGTCGAGTGGAACTGAATGACCGCAGGAGCATTCAGTAAGCAGAAGGCTCGAGATGAGTGAGTAAACATACGAGTGTGTCGAAGCATAGAACGTTCTTGGCTTTTGGTAGCAGCTCAAGGGCGGCTGTTGGAAACATCAGCTTCGTAAGGCAGATGAAGGCCAGACAAACACTTGACGACGAGAACAGCATGATGACTGGTACCATTCAGCACAGGTACAGATTTACAAGTGCTGGACTCACTTGTGCAACGGCGCAAAGCTCGAGAGTGACTCCATGAACTGCAATCCTAATTGGTGATCTTTGGTGACGAGCATAGGTTTGCTCTCTTCCGCTCCGTGTACGACTGATCACGAATATAAGAGAAAGAAGAGGCAAAGAGACTAGAAGAGAGAACGGAACTACGATGAGTGATGACGGAGATGTCATGTTGCTCGCCCAAGGCTTGAAGGATGTCTGAGAATATATCATGATGGCTTTCGCCTTTGACTGGATGTTCCGAGCCTGCGACGTCTAGACTGGCTTTGTCTGTGCCAATAGCGGATGCTTGACCTTCCGACTCGACTTTGAGCGAAGGAAGCGAGTATAGCTTGAATTTGAAGGATGACGATCCGCAGTTCAGCGCGAGGAGTTGCGGCATTCTGGAAGTGGTGATGAGGGAGACACCGGTGTATACGGTCAACTGGCATGCATAGCTATTCTTGACCGCTGCAGGCTTGCCCGACACCGCGAACTGCACATACCCCTTCACAGCTAGAGATACCCTCAGACTACCGGGTGTATACCAAAAGACCGTGTGAACTGCTGCAAGAAATGTCTTCCCCGCTGCTGCCAATCGAGGTGGAAGAGATCCAAACAGACTGGTTATGGGATCTCAAACACGTTTGCGCCCATAGCCCTTCCGTCGCAGCAGGCATGAGTTGGACAGAAGAACTCTACACTCGCGCTCAAGGCATTCACAGCTTGCTCGAAACTGCCTTGCACTTCTTGAAACCGTTTGTCTAGTCATGTCCATGGAAGGAAGCAAAATTGTCTGAAATTGGTATACGAAAGACCGCCTCAAGCTACTTATACAGCCGCGGTTTACTTGCATCGCTTTTATGCTATTCATTCGTTACAAGACTTTCCTATCCGTGTGCGCTTGGTCTCTCAGAATCTATTGCCCTTCGTCTGTCTGAAAGACTCATGACAGGATATTGCTGTGACCTGCCTCTTCTTGGGCTGCAAGATGGCTGATCAAAGCAAGAAACTTTCAGAAGTAGTTACGATGTTCATGCAACGCGAAGCAATTTTGGCAAAGGCAGATCCTAAAATATCTGAATCTACTCCAGTGCAGTATCTAAAGACTACACATGTTATCTAGCTTACATACCCTTCAGGAACACAAAGAGCTGGTTCGCAGAGTCATCTACTATGAAGACGTCCTGCTTCGAACATTAGGCTATGACCTCGGAGCGGATTTACCATTCACATATGCGGTAGAAGCAATCTATCGGATCTTTGGTACTTCGGAAGCCCCAAGACCTGTATGGGATAACGGTCCTCCACCAGAAAAGCCTTTAGCTTGGTACCTCAATCAGTCTGCATGGAATCTGATTGGAATGAGGTATATCTTTCACCTGGTTTCTTAAGCAGTGTTGATGTATATTGTCAGCTTTTACTCTCCGATCTGTCTGCTTATGCCGCCCAATGTCACCGCTGCGGCTGGACTACTTCTCACGACTAGATATTTGGGTGTGGATCTGCCTGCAAGGTATAGGGATTGGTTTCGATCAATGGCTCCGTATTCTGGTGATGAAGAGCCGGTGACGGAAGAGTGGTTCTCGCTGCTACAGACTGATCAGAGATTTACTACATGTGAGCTGTCTCTCGAATAGTTTCGCTACCGTATCTGATGATGAGCAAGGGGCGACGAATCTGATCATGGACACCATGTCAATGTTACCGGATGTCAATAACTTACAAGAGGTAAGTCACCCATCTCATCTCGCAATGAGGTCTGACGGATCATAGCTCCGACGTCGCACGCGCGATTTCAAACCAGACTCTCGAATGCCTAATCTATTTGGTCATCTTGAGCAAGCCGATGGTCTCTCTACCGCGAATAAGGGGACAGCGCCTATTCAGCCTGTTGAACAGGATGCAAAGTCTACTGGAATGGAAACGGACGACAGGACGGCGCCTATGCAGTCTGCTGAAGTGGTCAACACATCCATGGAAACGGACGAGAAGCCTGTTCAGTCTGTCGAGCGAGGTCAAGCACTGTCAGCAGTTCTTAGTGCGGGCCAAGAATTGACTCCGATTGCTTCTACACCTGGCCAGCAACCTGGCCGAGTAACGCAAGCTCCTCTGGCGAATATGCCTCTCGAGAACGAACAGACGACACCTGCCACAGATAGCAATGCGTCGAAGCTGGAGTCTGTCGAGCTGCCTACGTCTTCAACAGCTCTTGTCGTATTGCCGATAGCGGAAACCCCGAACTCGCTAGCGAAAGAAGAGAGCAGTCAAGCCCAGTCAATAGTGTCGCGAGCTGAAGCACGCGCAAATCCTGTACCGAAAAGAGAGAGTAGCTCAATCCAGCCGATATCACAAGCTGAGCCAGTCTCTGCCTCGACAATGGAAGAAAGTGCGAAGGATCAATCTGCTCAACCAAAGTCAGAAGCAGCAACTCCGTCTCTTCCCGGTGGCACAACTGCATTACCAACGCCGCCTTTCCCGCTCATCGCCGTACCTTCTCCTCGACGAACTCCTCTCAGAACAGGGACATCGTCTCTTTCGAATCTGCTCAATGCGCTTACCGAAACACGACCTGTAGAACAGGAAGAAAGGCTGAGGGTGGAAGATGGTGAAGCGAGAGATGAGTTGTTGAGGCCGAAAGCGGAGGATGAGGTCAAGCAGGATGATGGGGCGAAGGGCAAATCAGGCGCCGATTAGGCCAAGTGCGAACAAGAGACGAAAGTGTAGCAGTGGAGATGACACAGCCTGAGTAGCCTTTTCAGAGGCGATGTCCTGATTTGTCGTTTCACTGCAGAATATCAATGATCAGGGTATGCCCGGCTGTTTCTCTACATAGTAGTCCCGGATCATGTTCTCAGATAGATTACGTGATCCATTTGAGGACAAAGATTCGAATCGTAAACACTGCAAGTTTCATTTCATTTGATATATACTCAAAATTAGCCGGTTCCCTTTGGTAGCTCATATCACAGTTAGTCGAGTCTTTAAGACTCATCATCGCACGTCTGGGACTGCCCCTTTCGTTTTCAATCGCGCTCTGTCGCACCCGAAATTGTATGGCCTCGGTCTCGTTTTATAAGACAAACGCATGTTTTCTTTCAGCATGCTAGACGCAGGGTGCTGTTTTTTTGGTCACCAATACAATGTCCATTTGATCGGATCGGTATCGCTTCAGAAGTAGTTGCTGGTAACCGTGGCATACACTATCGATAGACTGACCAAAGACAAGAGTCAGATGCCTGATGGAGTCGGGTAGCTGAACAAGGTCCAAGTCGGAGATAGGGTCAAAGCATAGACTGAGATGCTTGAGCTTTGTCTTGTTAGCGATAGCTTTGCAAAGAGATGGTTTCGACATTGGTACATCGGCTGAAAAGAACTGCTCTTCCAAAAGCTTGCATTTCTTCAAGTTGGGCAATGCCTCGATGATGGAAGTCGCAAGCTGCCAAGCTGTCGTATTGGATGAGCGTGCCGCGAAGATGAAAGAAGTAATCGTGTCTGCTGCGCTGGTGACCAAGCCTAGAGCCATAGAAACGTCCTCCTCCGATACAGCTCGTTTCTCGCAAAAATACGCGACGTGCGACAATCGCTTTGGATTGGTAGAAAGTGCCTCGATCAATAAGGGTACACCCTTCCTGTTCGGCGCTTTGGCGCTTGCGAGTGGACTGTCGAATGTCCTAATGTACTCGGCAGTCTTAGACTCGATGGTTGCGCTCATCGAAGCCATGCTTTTCGCAATTCCAGCCTTTGGCTTATCTCTGTGTAGACGTTCAGACATGAGAGTAATAGAGACGCGATACACACTTGTCTGGTCCACAGATTGCTTTGACCTCGACTGGAATAACGGATCAGCGATATTCATTCGCACTTGTCGCATGCCAGCTTACGATGTTGCCAGAGCTCAGCCAATGCGAGTTTGGACAGCGCTTTATTGACACTACAGGATAGACATGAGCCAATCAAACTCGCAATTGGTGTACATTTGAACTCACCGCGCCTGAGAAGTTAGTGCACCACCTCCGCGATACGTGCGACAATGAGAGCAGATCTGTCTTGGCATATTAGCCCAGGCCATCGAGAGCAAGTGAGAGCCTACGTTTGCCCAGATTTCATGAGGGAGTAGCGTCGATGCCGGGTAACGCAGCCATCGCTTCCTGGCGTTTTGCAGCGTCGAGTGCCTCTCTCGCTTGCATGCCATCTTTGGTAGCATCGAGCCATTTCTCCTTGGCCGTAGCAGCTTTGGCTTCTTTCGCGTTCGCGTCTACGAGTTTTTGAAGTTTTGCGATAGAAGTCATGACGCGAGAGTCTGATTCAGGCTTTGTATGATGGTATTTCAAGCAAAGGCAGGGTATAGCACGAGCTGATTGTATGATCGTTAGCAGCAACGCGAGAAGGAGGTCTGTCGACAAGGAAAGCTGAAGAGCTCAAAACAAACAGGGCCGTCGCGAAGTCTTTCACAGCTCGGATTGAATATGCTGTACATTCGAGTAGCTTAGTTTGACAAGCAATCACTGCTTTCCTTTCTTCAAAGCAGCGTCAATGACCGCCGCAGCACCCAACGACTCTTCGCATCGATACTTGCGCGCGACGACCTGCAGACATACTGGACTGCCCTTCATGAGCTCAGGATCATCTGTAGAACCAGATTAGTCATCTTCCACCTAAGAGGAGGCCAGCGACATACATCTCTTCTGGATCTTCTCGTCTACTGCGCCAGTAGGCTTATAATCTTTGTTGACTGGGTCTTTGGCTGGATCAACTGTAGTGACGGGAAAGACGGTACTTGGCAGATCGAGAATGTTGAACAATGCAGTGTAGTAGACATAATCGTTTTGTGTGAATTTCGGTGCGGTAAATGGAGCAGCAGGAACAATCAGTCCGTCGATAGGTCGATTGGTGCCATTCTTTGTTGTGGTAGCCATCCATTGTTCGAGGAAGCGAGTTTGCAATTGTTCCTTTTCTCGATTCAATTGATACAGCTCATAGACCGAATGAGGTTCATGCTGGCCATTGACGTGGCTGATTTCTGGTACAACGGTCTGCCGGTAGGTGAGCACTACAGTGCAAGGCATAGATGAAGACACACCTCTTCGATCGGGTCTATGATTTTCTTGACATCTGTCCAGCCGTCCGCAGCCATAATGTGATTGTAGACGTATTGAATGCGCTCATAGCCTTCCAAGGAAAAGTCGATGACTTTCAGCACAATGTCAGAACTTGTCAAAAGCAGCAGGGAGATGCATTACCAGTGTGTCCAGCTTTCTCTAGCGCTGCTCGTGTCTCTTCCAGAGCTCGCAATATAGGAGGACTAGGCATGACGACATTGTCCCATTTGGCCATGCCAAAGCAGAGCTTATCCTTCTTGCCCTCTAGAGCAGCGAGATTCTGACGGAAGGGCATAGGGATAGCATACGGATCAATACTGAAAAGTTCGCGAGCGTTCACATGAGCAAATGAAAGTCATACCAAACAAGCTGAAGACTTACTCGGCCGGATCTTGGTCGAGAATAGCTTTGAACAGTGTTTGTACTCCTGATGCTGTTCTAGCGAGCGGTCCAATGACGGACACGACGGATTCTTGTCCCAAGAACGAGTTGGTGCTGCGGCCATACGGGATTCGTAGAGAGCTTGGTCGCAATCCGAACAGGCCATTGAAGTTGGCAGGTATCCTCACGGATCCTCCTATCATACAAGTTAGCAATGTATGATATGCATACAAGAAAGATCTCGCCTATGTCTGTGCCGAAACCGCAAGGAGAACCTTTCAATGCAATCAGTGCACCCTGCTTGAAGTCAGCACTGTCAGTGACCTGAGGATGTGACACTCACTTCCCCTCCAGAGCTTCCTCCGCAAGTAAGCTGCGTGTTGTGTGGAGCACAAGTCCGACCGTAGACGTTGTTGTTGGTCTCGCCCTGTCACAAGTATGTATGTGAGCAAAGTAACCTTGAGATGGGGACTACAAGTGTACTCACCCACATGAGCGTCTGAGGGATATTCGTGCGAGTGTATAGCTGGATCTACGAGTGAGCCTGGGCAAACAGTCTATGCTCAAGACTACGACTCACAACAGCTCCCGCTTTCAACAAGCAAGTGACGATAGCAGAATCTTCAGGACTGATACGCCCCAGATATGCCGCGTAGCCCATGTTTAGTTCCATTCCTTTGATATCGAATTGACTAGCAGCAACATTAGAATAGCCCGTCATTTGATAAGTCCCGTACTCTTTCAGTGAAACAGGCAGTCCATGCAGCGGTCCCATCGGTTTCCCATTCTTCTCTAGGTATTCGTCAAGCTCTTTAGCTCTTGCCATTCCCCGATCAAAGAAGGTCTCAGTCAAGCAGTTGGTCAACTGATCTGCGATGGCGGCTCGTTTGCAGTATGCTGCAGTCACATCGACTGAGCTCCATTTGCGGCCATGAATGTTGGCCAGCAGCTCGTTGATATCGTCCAATTCGGTGATTTCGAGCTCTTGCTTGTTGAGCAAACCACAAGTCCTCGGTACATCCAGCACATTAGTGGGCAGGTTGGACAGCACTTCTGAAGACAGTTTCCATTCTTGTGGAATTTGCACTTGCTTCTCTTGTCGCTCTGCGAGGACAGGACAGCATGAGCGGAATTGTCAAGCGAATGCGGGGAAGACAGACTCTTTGCGCAAGCGTCTCTCCAAGTATCCTTGGTGATGCTAGGCAGCGTAGTGTGATAGGCTGGTATTCCGTTCTCGATGGCCATCTTGACTGTTCGATGATAAGAAATAGCTTCGGCGCAAGTTTAGCAATAGCTTCGGTACAAGTTTAGGCGACGTCTCATGTCACGCGCTGCAGCAAAGTGCGATGTTCAGATATAGCATTGCAGCCTGGAGTGGCCCTTGACACCTTCCGTACAGCCTACACTATCGCCCTTTAAACTTTGCTTCGCCGATCATCTACTACAAGCGACATCAGCTTTTGGACACTCAAGAGGACTGATGTATCAGAGCTCACCTATGCATCATCTTCCTGTTCCGCAGACTTACGCTGACTATCCGATGCCGAATTTGCAAAGCGAGCCTTTTTAGAAGGAGGTTGGTCTTGCTCATCTTCATCCAAAGAAGAAGAGTCGCGAGTCCGTATAGGCATATTTCGAGGCGCAGAAGGAGTAGGCTTCTCTGCTGATAACGAACGACCGAAACCAGAGGGCGACCTGAGCTTCCTTCGACTACCACTCATATCGCTACCCTTTCTCCCAGGTTTGAGCTGCATCTCGTCTTCCAGATCGCTGTCATCGGAAGAGTGAGAGAGTGGAGGTGACTTCCGGCTGTTCTGAAAGATCCTGCGAGGGCTTTTGTCTGTTCGCAGTGAGCCGACTCGGAGCTTGCTGGCGGAAGTAAGCTGTGCAGGTCGTGCGTTGGAAGGAGACTGAGGCGCTTGCTGTCCTCTGCGTGGATTGGATCGAAGCGAGGCGCCGGCTGGAGAGCGGACAGGTGAAGACTGCCGAGTTACTCGCGGAGTTCCGTTGAATTTAGGTGAGACTGGCGGCGGAGGTGTCCTCTCTCGCTCGTCTTCCAATTCTCCCAGGGCATCAGGTTCGCTCATCTCATTGGCTCGCTCCTCCTGTCCGTTCGGCTTGGTTGTATCTGGTTGCTCTTGATCTGCGATAATTGGCTCTTTGTCCGGTGGACCGCTCGCAAGGGGATCATCTTGCGGGAAATCAGGAGCAACGACCACAGGCGCAAGAGTCGCTTCCGGCGAAGACGATCGAGCTGGATCAGGTAAATCGATCTCGAGACCATTTTGGTCCACAACAGTCGGATGCTCCTTATCTATGTCGAGAATCTCTACGGGCGATTGACCATCTCGTAGAGCGTTGGTTGGAGCAGTAGATGGGTCTTTTGAATTCATCGCAGCTGTAATTTCTTGATGTGGACCTCGAGTGACCAAGAAAGGTGTCCAAGACAGGCAATCCGGTTTGAGCTGAAGATGACCTTTTGCCATCCACTTGTCGAGATGGGCTTGTACCACAGCCATGTCGAATTTGACTCGGTCGTGAAGTGGTAACCGATTTTCTGATGCTGTCATCTTGGGTATGACCGTAGGCGGTGGAGCATCAGGATTGGCCTCGTCCGCAAGTTGCTGCATAGTCTTTGGTACAACGTTGATCTCTTCATCATCTGACTGCGGATTGTTCGTTGCGGAGGTTGCTTCTATGAGTCGAAGACTGAGGAGAGTCCAGTGTACGTCTTCTAGCGTTATCGATGTGGCTGCGCTGATGCCTGTCAGGTAAGCGAGGACGCGTGAGCTTGGGTCAGGGCAAACGGGCAAAATTACTGACGCTCTATAGTATGTTCTTCCACTGGAGCAGCAGCAACATATTGATAGATGACAAGGATCCAATAGTTGCGATATGTTACGAAGCCAAGATCCGACAACGGCTTTTCAGGTGTGCCGACTCGACCTTCTTTTCTTGACAGAAGGTAGCCTAAACAATGACATCAATGCGTTTCCATACTGTCGCGTAGGTAGCTTACTGAAGTCAATCAGAAAATTACCCCAGCCTCTTCGTTGCCGAACGGGTAACGTCATGATACAGCTGACATTATTTGTCGGACTACGCTTCTCCTTCGAAAAGTAGCCAACGAAGCGTGCACCTTCATCGTCCGTGTCGGTCATGACGTAGAACAGAAATGGGTCAACATCGTAATAGAGCGTCTTATGATCCAGAAACATCTTCGATAGTAAGCAGAGGTTCTGACAATATATCTGGATCCGAAGTCAGAACCAGTAGACATGTGCAGTAGGTGTAGATTGACCTTGTTCTTCCGACCATCTACTTCATAGACCGAAACAGTATCATCTCGATATATCTCATCACCAGGCGGATGTCGAGTTTTGCATTTTAGCTATTCAGTCCATCAGAACATGTCCGCGATCATGATGAAAAAAGCATACCCGATGTCTGGAAACCTGCCATTCCGTCTTCATATACTTTAAACACCATTCACAAAGCCACAACGTCCCATCCGGTACGTTCGCGAACTCCTCCGGGTACGGCGCCTGGTACCAAGTCTCGATTTCATGTTCGCCAAAACGTATTCTTCGAATATTGGAGTAAGATCCTTCTGGTAAAGCGGTATAGGGTGTTCCAGGAGTAGAGGGAGAATCTAGATCACCAAAAGTAGGGACTTTGATTACTGGCGCGCGGATACGGAGGTTGTTCGGTGTGGCATAGGGAGCGGAAGCTGATCTGCTGAGTTCTGTATTGCGGATGTTTCGCACTGCGGGATTCAGAGGTCCTGATCCGCTTGCTTGACCGAATGGTATTGCTCTTGCGGCGTTATTGCTTGCTGCTAGTCGAGCAAAGTTGGCCTGTCACACAAGCATATTAATATCGATCAGGGAAGAGTACGAGAGGGGAACTCGCATCCGCTCTCATCTTGGCTGTATTGAACCGCCTCTTGTCCTCTTCTACTGGTTTCCGATCACCAGGAGCAGCCTGATTTTCATCCAGTATTCCACCATACGGCAATTCCTCTTCTTCCGGCTCAGGCTCAAATTGCTGTATCGGTTCATCATCACTCTCTATCAACCTCTGCGGTCTGCTTCTCTTCCTCTGACCAGGAATCACAACACTCTCCTCATCCGAGCCCATAATCGCACTGATCGATTCTTTCAATGAGGAAGGTCGGGAAGAAGCCAAGTTTAATTTCAGGTTATTGGTTTTCTTCTTGTATGGACCTCTTTTCTTGGGTACTTTCGTTGGTAGTTTGACTTTCGGACCAGATGTTTCAACAGCACGAGCTTTGCCTTTATCCTTTTTGCTTGGAGGAAAGATTGAAACGTCGACATCGGATGGGTCTTCTACTGCTTGATCGTCAATCGGCAGTACGCGTGAGGAGGACCTGCGAGACACTGTCGGAGCCGAAAAGTTGGAAGCGTCCATTGGGGTAGATGCTTGACTTGGCTCGCATTTCGGACAATGGAATTCGTCTGACATGGGGACTCAGACAAGTAGCCAAGCGAGGAGAAGGAGAGTCTCACCTTTGTATTGTGACCGAGGTAGACTTATGCACTTGCCATGCCAGCCGCGATCACATAGATCACAAAATAGCATACTTGTCTGCGATATTGCATAAGAATAGGTCTGACACGATGAAGCTGACTTACAGAGTCTTTGCCGCACACCTCACATCTTTTACACTCTTGACACATCCAGTCATACGTCCTACATCCAGCCGCGGTACTTTCGTGCTCGAATTTCAGACAAGCAGGATGAGCTGAACTGCCGCAATTGAAGCAAGAAAGCATCTCTTCTCCAGTCTGAACGTTTCCATCGGGTAATTCGAACGTTTCATGCTCACAAAAGGCACAGCTCTCTTCAGGTTGTGCGCGTTGGTAGATTGGCTTTGCCTTTGACGAGGCTCTCTTAGGATTTACGATCAAGCTTGAGGAAGCAATAGGTGTGGCAGCTGTACTCTTGTTGCGGCTTCCAGGAGGTCTGCCAGCTTTTCTCCGGACATTGAGCGTTTCTTGAACGACAGGACTATTTGGCCCTTGAGACGTTGAGGAATTGTTTCGCAGCCTCGTTTTAGGGCTGGTCACTACTTGTGCATCGTCTTCTGCAGGCGCGTCGGGCTCCAGAGCAGTGAGAGCGCTGTCAGATGATATTTGACTCGTTGACATTCGCGTGCTTGTTGCGGGTGATGAAGGCAGTTGTGAAGTCGAAGGCCGCCCGTTTGCGCGACTCCTATGCATGGTCATCTCTGCATCAGTGACAGGACCTCTTGCTGCAAGCTTGAGCGAAGAGAAATGGCTGTAGACGAAAAACAACAATATTCCCAAAGCTTGACGACTTGTCACATACATCCTATTTCTACAGTGGCCCTACTGCGCTGTGTATTCTATGCTTCCTCGCGGCTGAATGGATCCTATTCTGATTCTCGATAACGGCGCGCATAAAATTAAAGCTGGGTGGGCGCATCAAGACGATGTACAGTGAGGCCCTCTATCGCTATATCCATCATGCTATAGCATCTCACATGTCGCTCTCAGCACCTTTCCCAATGGCATCTTTCGCTCCAAACCTGACAAGAAGAATTACGTTGCCGATCAGCTCGACACGGATTGCAACGACTATAGCGGGCTAGTATACAATCTGCCATTCGAGAAGGTGAGTACGACTTGCTCTGTAAAGGTCTCGAGACCCACTGACCACCGAACGACGTAGGGCATACTCACAAATTGGGTTGGCTGGCCGTTACGTTTGCGCGGTACGAGCTAATGCATGAGCTTCGCTAACAGGATGTCGAAAAGCCAGTCTTTGATCGAGTCTTTGAAGCCTGCGAGGTGAGCCTCCTCTGCTTTTCGACCTGCGTAAAACATTGATTCGGTGTGATCTCAGGTGGAACCAGCAACTTCTTCCCTGCTCATAACAGAACCGTGCTTCAATCTACCAAACGTAGCGATGCACTATGATCAAATGATTTTCGAAGAGTATGAATTCGCGGCATACAGTCGATGTTCATGTGAGTTGCAATTCCCTGTTAAAACACCTGGCTCATCTTTCCATAGCGTCGCAATTCATTCCTTACGGAGATCTACCGCCTTCCGATCAGGATGTCGATGGTCCTTATAACGAAGGGGCTCTGCCGGAATGCGTAACGGTAGTGGATACCGGTTACAGCTTTACTCATATTACGCCTGTGCTGTCCAATCAGATTCAATGGCCTGCTGTGCGGAGGTTGGTCGTTTCCGCACGAATTTGTTGCCGCTGAAGGTTTGCGGTAGGGTTAACATCGGCGGAAAGCTATTGACGAATTACCTCAAAGAGCTCGTCTCCTTTCGACAATGGTACATGATGGAAGATACATACGTCATCAACGCCGCTAAAGAGAGTTGCTGCTATGTTGCTATGGACTTTGACCGCGATCAAAAAATCTGCAAGTACGTTGGCGTTTTGACATCTTGTTCCATGCTGACCTGAAGTAAAGGTATCAACCCAAAGCAAACGATATAGTCCAGAATTATGTCCTGCCAGACTACTCTTCCTCATCAACCAATCGAACAGGCTACATCCAATCTCAAGCACAAGCAAGTGCTACAGGTCCTTCCAACCGATCACCTGAACGCTCAAAACAGAAAGGCGGTTTTGCAGCGGCTAACACAGTTGACGAGGGCGAAGACCAGATTCTGACTCTGGCCAATGAGCGGTTCATCGTTCCGGAATTATTGTTCCAGCCTGGCATGATAGGTGAGCACTCGCTTTCAATGCGTTATACTGTACTGATTGATCCAACGCAAAGGTATGCAGCAGATGGGTCTGGCAGAAGCGATAGCCAATTCAATCTCTGCCTTACCTGAGGAATTGCAAGGGCTTTTCTGGGCAAACATTACTGTCGTTGGCGGGAACGCTCTCTTTCCAGGCTTTAAAGATCGATTGTAAGGGCATTGATCCATCTGTGCTTGTCTAGGCTAAGCTTTTGACAGATTACGAGATCTTCGAACTTTAGCACCGGCAGACTACTTTGTTGGTGTGCGCATACCATCAGAGTGAGCTCTTCACCTCTTCGGCAGCGCGAATACTGCCCTAATACTGCTTTGCTTAGTCCGATCAATCATGCCTTCGATTGCATCCGACATCATCTAAACCTGGAAACTCTGCCATATAGCAATGCGCAACACATCAGGGACACGTTTGTCACTCGCGCAGAGTACCTGGAGCACGGCAGCAATATCTGTCGAAGGAAGTTTGCGACGGCTCCCCTACCTCCGGATTGGGCTCCTCCTGCTGCTACATTGCGAGAAGCTGATTTGGATGAGGACACGGAGGAAGTCAGTTCTGGTCATTCAGAGGAGATGGCAAGGAAGCGTGCAAAGCGCAAAATCGAAGACCAGGGCTTTGCTAAACCGAGAGGCAAGAAGAAGAAGGACAAGAGCGAAGCTGGTTTCCGAGTCAAGATCTGAATACTGTGTAAATTTCAAACACAAGATCTGCCAGAGCGAGGACACAGATGAAGTCAGTGCTGGGTATTCAGAGAAACTGGCAAGTAACTGTGCCAAGCGTGAGAGGATCAAGGGCTTGCCAGAACGAGAGGCAAGAAGCCGAAGGACCAGAGTTACAAGGCTGGTTTGCGAGCAAGTTCTGGGCTGTGCTACCCGACCGTGGGTACTGCTGCGCTACTGTACCTGCATTTGCTATAGCTTCAGAGCTTATCCTACTCGGCTACATAGGCACCATCTATTGCGGGAGTGGAAGTTATCGAGAGACATGTCATGCCGACCTTGGCATCAGCTTTGTCCTGTGTCTGGCTAGTCTGAATAGTGTTGGCATCCGGCGACGACAGCTCAGCTGCTCCTAGCGCTCCATTCCATCAGATCATGCCCATCTCTAACCTACAGTTTCCTTCGACTGTCACTCAGGTGTGCTATCTTTTTACCCCGGCCTTTTAATTTTGCATAAGCTGATAAAGTGGTGTAGTGCGGTGAAGCTACGCTGACCTGGGAGGCAACGCCAGGCTCATACCCTGCTCGTGTTGAACTCTATTATCAAGGTGCCAGCGACTTCTTATCGGCCTTGATCGAAGCTAAAGCAGGCTTGTACAGATGGGTTGGGTCCCTGGCACACCGTCGGCGACACATTCAATATAGATGAACCGTCACACACCTTCACGATCAATGTTCCAGCTGGCCTGAGTACGATCTCATCTCCGCTTGGCAGAGTGGCCTGACTTATTATTGCCACCTTTTAGCTGTCTGGCCTACAAGTGAGCAAACATTCAGATCAATCAAGTGCATGGTCTGATAAGGATTCAGTCACCGGACATGATGGATTCTACAATCAGGTGCAAGTTGGCTCTCTAGTTCAGTCTAGCGGGAACGACGCATGCCTGCCTACTACTGGCACACAGTGAGCAGCTTTCTGACATCCAAGAGATTCTCCTGATCAAGCGTCAAGGACTCTTACTGTTACCGATGTCTCGACTGCTGTTCAGACCCAAACAGAAACAGTCGTCACTACCGGACTGTCTACCGTAACGGTCAGCGCAGATGGCGACACTGGCGAGGTTCCCAAGACTGTGACAGTCACTGAAACGCTTGATGGTGCCGAGTATGTATTCAAGTCAACCTCGTGCACGTCAACTAAACATCATATAACAGAGACGACGCAGACTTCACTGCAGACAGCTCTTGGGCCATTGAGAACACCAGCTCGCTCGGCGCTGCTCCGACCGGCGGCATGCGTCCTGAAGTTGGCGCGTCCTTCGCCGACCTCCAAGCAGCCAATTCCTCTTATCGCTCAGCTACCTACGCTTTAGCTGCCCTGTTCGCTGCGGCATGCGCAGGTATCCTGTTCCTTCTCTTTGTGCTCCGCCGCACTCGACGTCGCCGTCAAGCTCCATTGCGACCTAGAATCGCAAGATTCACCGACGGCAGCTTCATGTCTGAACACAGTACTACCCCCTCTTATGATGGTGGTCCAGCATCTAGCAATCCATTTGCCGGTCCTGCTGTCGTTCCCGCGCCCGCACCACCTATCACTCGGTCACCTACGCTGCGCAATTCGCTGGGCTTCGGTGTCGATCGTCGCAACTCGAATACTGGTCCACAGCCTCCCGTCTCTTCGCTTTTCCTGCAAGTACCGCAGAACAATCGAGGTGACAATAATTCGATCAGCGATAACGAGTTGTCGAGAATGGGTACGATTGAATCGGTGGACGAGAGACGAACTACTGGCATGCAAAACCTTTACGTTCGCAACCACTCGCAATTCACTGTGGGTCTACTTCTATTGAACGCATGGAAGTACACTAACCCTTGCCTCTAGCTGAACTCGTTCAACTCGGACAACAATAATCAGTCCAATCCTCACTGAACAAAACGAATTGTCAAAATATAACCAAATGGCGGTCCATTTGTGAAGAGACTGCTTGTTAACGAGGCTTGTGGATAACGAAGAAAACGAAACCATCTCATTACATTCATTCATACTTGTACATAGCACAAGACTTTCATTAGTATCAGCGTTTAATCTGTTTGAGCAATATTCATGTGCATTGGTATACATTGCTGACTGCTGTATGTGCAGGCGGTCGTTAGTGCTGGCACTCATCGTGAAGAGGAAAAGGCACAGAGATGAAGAAGCGATTCAGAGACTTCAATTGGCTCAGTCGTAGGCAATCTTCATAGCAGGGCAACGACATTGCAGAAATCTAGTACAAGAGTCCGAGACTAGATAAAGGTTTAGGTCGCGAATCGATCAGATCAAGATGAATAGCTTACCGGAAGATACACCTAAGCAGCACAGCTGACTAAGCAGGCCTTTCCGTTCTTGGTACACTGTGCAACTCCGATTGAGAATACACCAACAGCGAGCATAATCAGAGAAACACACCTCCAAGCACAAGCCAAAATCAAATGATCATACGGCAGACCATTAATCTTTTCCATCGCCCTCTCTGCATCCCTCCGATCCTCAAAGCTAACAAACGCAAAACCCTTGCACAACCCAGTCTCTTGATCTTTACCAACAAAGATCCGATGAATCCTGCCATAAGTGTTTTTGAACCTCCCAAACAAATCCCACAAATCAGGTTCGGCAGTTTCTTCTGACAGATTCGTAATGCGCAAGGTAGGTAGATCATCTCGGTTACCGCCTTTGCCATACATTGTTTCACCACGTCGATCTCCAGCACCAGCGCGCATAGAAGGTGGAACGTATTTTCCTCCTGCTGTTGCGCCTGGAGCGTTGACATCGGGCGGTGCGGATCCATCTACTCCTGCAGCTTCGTCGTTCATGGCTATACCGCCTAATGTTTCTTTGTAAGGACAGCGAGTGGTGTAATGGTTGCCTTCGCAAAGACGACAGGTGATGGTGCGCGAGGTGAGCGTTTTGGCAATATTGGCTGATTCTTCTTTCTCTGGCTCCGCTGCGGCCTGTGTGCGAGTTGACCATGAGATTTAAGCTGACGGATTGGTTTAAAGTAGACGCACCTTTTTGTCAACATTCAATTTCACTCTTACATCCTCACCAACAGTAGTAGTAGTACCGTTATCGCTCCTTGTAGCCAAACCAAACTTCTTGAGCTGCAGCCTGGCAGCGACGTTATGGTTGACTTGAGTAGTAACGAGCGTTCGTTTGATCTTGCGTGTAATCTTGACTTTTTGCCCCTTGTCGTTCAGTTTGTGCTCAATGACAGTTTTGATGCCTGTAACGGGGTCGATGGAAGTGATGGTTTCGCCTAAAGCTCCGGCTTGGTCGGCGTCCTGAAGTATAACAAGGAATGAAGAGATATAGATGAAAGACAATGAGATAGGCAGAGAGGGAGAGGGAGCGCGCAGAACATAAGCGTGTATCACAGCGAGACATGAGATTGAAGACGAACGACATCGTCTGCCCAGCTGTCATGACAGACAAAAGTCAGCAAACCCAATAAACTGTAACAGCAGAGGCTTTATAACGCACTTTGTCTTTTTCTCTATTGCCGCTGCCATATTCAGTTATTCTTCAGCTGCTCTCAACTTGGTCGATACCGGTCAAACACACGATACTTTTTCGCCATCAAACGTCGACTTGTCCTTCTCGGCTGCGCTTTCAAGAGGTTGACTACTAGGCGGCCTGTCAACAGTAGTACTTAGGGAGATCTGCCAGGGGTTGCACATTCATTTGGGTCGAGTCGATAAAATCATGCAGCAAGCTTTCATCAAACGAACAATACCTCTTGTCAAAAGGAGAGCAGCGACATGTCAAACGTGTACAGCAGGTCAGTCTTCTTTTCATCCCTACGCTGAAAATCTGTAATTGATGTGCTCGAGGAATAGGCTACTCGACGCAACCGCGCGCATCTACGTCCTCTAATCCATCACAAGTGCACGCTCCATCAGCAGAAGCCGTTCAATCACACCTCGACAGTCTTTTACATCCTCTACCGCCCCTTCCAGCTTCCCTAGCACTCCGACTATCGACACATAAATCTTTCCCTGACTTGCGAGGCAACCATAACGCTCGCTTATCCTTCTTGGGTCGTCGACACCTTCGCGCTTTCTTAGCAATGTTCCTGATACAGCATGCTTCAATTTTACCGGATCATTTCATCAAACCTGCAGTGATTGATGAAGCTTTAGACCTAAGATCTGCGTTGGGTAGAAGGGTTGGCGATACGCTTGAATTGGAAAAGAGTATGAGGTGGAAGCAGATCATGGAGCAGAAGGGTAATAGTTTCTGGACTATCAGAGGGTTGGGAGTGGAAAGTTTGATCGGTGGGATGAATGGCTTCTATGTTCGTGATCTACCTCGTCTGCTATCATATTTGGCTGACTTGGTCGGTCTCACGAACAGGGCACAGCGAAAACTCAACAATTCTTTCACGCGAGGATATTACCTCGGCTACAGCTTCAACCAGAATTACGTTCAGCGATAGATTCCACCTCTGCAAAAGCAAAGCAACAACTAGGAATACTATCTGATCCCACTTCTCAGTCGCCGAGTGAAGAGTTGCTAGTAAATCTGGGGAAAGACTCAGCGGCAGAAGCGAGTTTATAGTCGTTGGGTATTGAAAATGCTAAAATACACTGTTCACGGTATTCCCTCTACAAACAAAAACACTTATGCTAAACGACCTGACCCGAGCATTGGGGTCGCTTCCGTTCTGTCCCTGGCTAGACGACCAAAAGCTAATTTGTGAAAAGTATTAAGTGAAGCGATGAACTTCACGCCGACCTGTAATATCGCAATGAAGACAGCACATGTAGGCAAAGAGGAAAGACGAACGGGATGCGCTTCAATATTGAGGAAAAGCTCGACCGTCGCGTCTCTTGTGACTTGGTTGGGATGGAACAGACCAAATGCAAGTGGAAGCAGACCTCCTGTATGAGCTGGAAGCAAGGATAGCAGCTATACGCGACGGAATCTTTGAATGAGAACCAATCCCAAACAGCGCTTCGACACGCACCTCTATAATTTGTACATCGCTCTTGACTGATCTCGCAAGCTTAGTAAATATAGTTTCAACTTCCGCACGAGGGACGTTTCTGCTATATCGTAATCGAGCAAGTTGATGATGCAAGTCGAAGGATTTGATTGAGGAAGTTGCTAGTCGATCTTTCACGTCCTGCTCGATAAAACTCAATCAGAACGCAATCGTTTAATTAGAGTAAGCACGAACCTGTCTATAAAGCTGATAGCCTTTCGTGACTCTCCACCCTTCAATCCTCGCTGCATTACTGACTACTTCCCTCCCACCAAGTTCAGGCTGTAACACTGTCCCACTGCCAAGTCCAGCAGGGGAGAAGTTTGCGCTCATCCACCCCAATGCAGTACTGCCATACACTTCTTCTTCGTATTTAGCTGCTATACGAAGGAGTCGACCGAGGTATTGTAAGAATTTGGCACGGATGACGGTCTCTCCTGCATGGGCGGTGATGAGGTTGTGAATCTACGGGACGTTCATCTGTATTCTAGCTTTTTGTAGAAGAACGCACCTCTTCAATGAAGAGTATGTCACTAGCATCTTTCAACTCTTTCGTTTGGGCCATCGCGAGTGCCGACAGGTTGGAAAACTTTGGATCTCTAACTTGATCTTCCCAAGGCGCTACAGAATTACCGGAAGAGCTGGTAGGGCTGATTGGATCTTCTGAGCTAGGTGCGGCCGAATGAGAGGAAGGCGGAGTAGCGCGATTGGCATCGAGTGGAATATCTTTCGAGACTGTGATCTTGCCGGTGTCGATGTTGCAAAAGACGTCGTAGGAGGTTGTGAAAGCCTCAAAGCGTGGATTCGTGACTCCTGCAATGTAGCCAGATCTGTACGCAAGACCTCACGTGTTAGCCTGGAATCAGGGTACAACGATCGATCACGCACACTGCTTCATGATTCCCTCTGTTGGTCAAGTTGGAATACGGAAAGCATCTCTCAGTCAGCCCTCTGAGTAGACCTGCACCTCCTCCGCTACCTAAAGCACAAGCCGCCAGGACCAAATGCGCAACTTGATTTGCCGGTAACGAGCTACCAAGAAAGACGATCCTTTTCCCGGTAAGCATAGCATTGAACAGCAGTATTATGGGTGGCGTAAGCGATCCGCTTGTATGGAGATGAGGATGAAAAGGCGCTTGAAAGGTTTGATTGGTTCCAGGCGGATTAAAGACTTGGATCAAGTTGATGAGAGAGTAATCGCCCACTTCGTCCGCTTCTATACCTACTGGTACGCGAATAGGCAAGTTGATATTGTTGTACGTGAGCTTGGTTTCGAAAAAGTGTGTATCGCGAAGTCGTTGTTTGACGGACTGCTGAGATCCGAAGGTAGGCATGTCTGGTCTTCTTGCTGATCCGATTTCACTACCTGATGGTACGCGAGGTCTGACCCATGTCGAACCAGAGCCAGTAGAGCGATCAAGGTGTCCAGATGAAGAGGTTTCGAAAGAAGTGACTGATCCTTTGCGGGAAGACTGAGATGCAGCTCGAGTACTACGCGTTGGTTTATCGTTTCCATCTGATGTAGGTGGAGAAGGCAGCATAGCTTCTACTGACTGTGAAGGAGAGCTAGCAGTTGGGTCTGAAGCAGTCGACGCCGTCAGATCAGGAAACCGGTCCTCGAACAGATCTTTTCGTTCCGAGCAACGTAGTATCAATCGTTCGGCGTGTGTGAGGCGCGGCATGAGCGAGAGATCCATCGCTTTGACTGAGTAGTAGAGCGTCGCTAGGACATCTATCGATGGGTTGTTGAAGTAGTCCTCGAGCGCGAGTAGCAGTAACGGCTGTATCAAGAGCTCAGTGCTGGTCTATGCGCTAACCGGAGCGCAGCATACCTTGTAAATCTGAACATAGGGCTCGGGCGAACATATTCCCATCGCCTTGACCAGAGCTCCTCTGTGCGACGTTCGAACTTGCTGTAAGCTAGTAATCTAGCAGACCAGCGACGTGCCGCACCTTCTGACCTTATCGTCCTTTTTCGTCCTGACCAGATTCAAGACATACAACAGTTTGCCTTCCCCTTCATCAACCTTATCTTTGCAAGTCACAGCTTCAGTCTGGTTCAAATAAAAGATGGTCCAATCTTCGCTTCGACTATGCGCGCCATCGGGCAGCATGAGCTCTGCCAAAAGATGTTCATCTGCGCCTGTTTCGTGCGGATATTGATGCTTGAGGATTGAGCCTTCGTCGATGTCGAACTCGCCTAGGAGCACGTACGACATCTGTACAGGGTATAGTCTCAATTGGGTATCAAAGCATGCAGGCAAGTCGCGGTGACAAAGGACGTGCCAAAGCGCGGCTCGGGCAGAAGTCACCTCAGCTAAACTTCAGAACGGCATCGGGCTAGTGTAGACAATTGTGCGATAAGTTACGATAATTTTGCATTAAAGATACATCTTTGGTTTAGCAGATACTAATGTACAGGGTATCCGATAAAATTTGCCAAACCAAATTAAGAGGATTTGCATAGTAGATAGAGTCAACGAGAGCTTAGACGCGGGTTTCGTTGGTCTCCTTCTTCCTGTGGAAGAGACCTTTGCGCTTTTCTCTCTTTTGGGCGCGGGAAGTGCGGACACCAGATTCGTCTTCGTCTGAGCTGGAGACGGACGACATGGAGCCTGATCGACCGAGCTTGTGGCCTTGACGGCGAGTGGTGCGGCCAGTGCCAAAGTTTGATGGGGTTGAGCCGTAGTGCTGAAGGTAGAAGCATGAGCAAGGGAAGCGATGAGAGTCAAGATCGGCTTACAGAATCACTGAGGTGCAACTCGCTGATCAACTTCGTGGCAGGGCCATCTTCACGTCTCTCGCAATCGTTGTTGGCTAGAAGACCTGAAGTCTCATGGGTGACCTGCGAGTCCAACTGAACAAAAGGATATTAGCGACTTATATCAGCGTGAAAAGGAATGGACTCGCCTTTCCGCCACCTTGGAGGAAGTCGTTGAGGGAAACTGGAGCGTGGGTGGAAGACTTGTGGATGATAGGTGCTTCGTGAGTGACGTGGTGCACTGGGATGACAGTGTGAATACGGTGACGCTCAACAATCTCTTGTTCAATGACTGGCTGGGTGACGTGGCTGCACGGAAGCATTAGCACGATGCTGGCAAGTAGAGGTGAAGAATGCTCACTGAACATGGTGGTGAACGTTCTCGTGAACGCGCTCGCCAAGGTCAACGATGGTCCTCTCCTTGCCGCGGTGAACTTCAGTGTCCTTGTGCTGAGAAGCGAGGGAAGCGAAAAGAGCGACATCGTCAGCGGTAGAAGCGTGCTTCTCGTTGATCTGGGTAGGTGCGACTAGGTTCTCGTGAATCTTTTCAGGGAGAACCTGTTTGTCGAGGACTGGCTGGACGTGAGTCTGAACGTGGTGACTGATGATGTTCTGTAAGAAGATTTTCTCGAAAGTGGTGAAGAAGCTGCTCACATATGTCTCTCGACTTCGCGAGTGCGCTCGACTTCCTCAACTTCGACGTGACGAACGTCACGGTGGGTGACGTGCTGAAGGTGCTGGTGGTCATGAGTAGCAAGCTTAGGGTCAAATTCGGTCGAGCCGCGGGACTGGTGACCAGATTCGTGAGGCTGGTTGTTGAACCCACCTATAGTCAAGCAGTCAGTACTGCTCAGATGTGCGGCGAAAGGGGACATACGACCAGAAGAGCTTTGGCTTAGACGGCCCGAGCCAGTCCTTTCTCTCGAGACAGGCACAGCTGAAGTCTGGGCAAGAGGTGCAGAAGTCTGAGCAAGAGGTGTAGAGTCGTTGTGGTGAGATTCGGTGCGAAGAATGTGGTCTTGAGACCCCTTCGAAGCATGAACTCGCTCATCGGCCAAGACATCTACTTCAGGTCGAACACCAGATGGGTGTTCTTCCTGAGGGTGCGAGCCGACGAGACCGCGGTGAGAGCCAATGTTATCAAGACCCTTGTTGAAGGCGCCCTTGCCGTCGTGGTTCGAGTGGGTGTTGTCGAGAGTACGGCCAGTAGATGTGCCAGATGTGCTGTTCAAACCACGGCCAGTAGTGCTGTCCAGAGTACGGCCGGTAGATGTGCCAGTAGTGCTATTTCGGAGACATGAGCTCAGAAATCCTCATTCAAACGAGAATCTACTTACCTGCTGGTGGTGTTGTTGGTGTTGTAGCCTTCAGATGACTGGCGGTTTTGGTTGTTGAGTGGAGTCTGGCCTCGCGCCAACTCGTCATTTTTACGGTGAGCTTCAGATTCCTTTCCGCTGGAATAGGCGTGTCCAGAGCTGGTGCCAGTGCCAGCAAGGTCGTTGGGCTCGTGCGAGGTCTTGTCGTCGGATGATCCGAAACTATGGACAACAAGTGTAAGTAGAGATCTACAGGCGATCAAGCGGGGCTACAGGAATGCTTACATTTTCTTAATGGAAACCATGTTGCGAGTTTTCAAGGTAAAGACTCTAGGTGAAGGAAAGGCCAAAAGGTGGTTGTGGAAAGAAAGAGAGAGAGAGAGAGAAGAGCTAAAAGATCGAGAACCTCGACTTGCCAAAAAACGCCAACAACGTCATTACTTCCCCGCTGTCAAATTCAGGACGTCAATTCCAGTTGACGCATGGATGTGTGCGCTGCTATTCCTAACGTTACGTCCAGGGCAGTGCCTTTGGTGCTGAGTCCAGATGAACAATCCAGGTCAAGGGCGAGCAAAGAAGGAACGAAGGGCAGAGATCGCTGGAACCGTCCAACAGCCAACGTTGCAACGCGAAGGCAGAAAGAACATCGATCGTACATTGATACATAGAGGGCGTCGCTTTGCAAAGGCTGTGTTTCGGGACGATCACGATGTTTGGCTGTTCAGACCTTCTTGGAAAAGTGGAAGATCGACAATATCAGGTCTCGTGATAGTCGGAGACTGCAGACGAATGCATCGCATCGTAGCATGGTGGAGGAACAGCCAGGCTTTCAGGAAGCATTACCTGAACAAGCTTCCATTGGTCATGACAGACGCCATGCTTCTCGACTGCGGCACAGATAAAGCAGCTCGTAAGTCGAAATACAGCTGAGCCCTGCTGCACTGTCCATGCATGCTCTGTGAGATAGAAGAAGTAGGCCAAGAATGTCTTGATACGGCTGCAAGAGAGCTGGTATCCGATAAGCTGGCAGCAAGCAGAAAACAGAGGAACAATATTGTCACAGTAGGAAAAGAGTGCAGAGAAGCAAGAGAAAGGAAACAGAAGCCATGACAAGGCCAATGCATTTCGTCGCGTGGTAATGAACCTTTACTCGAAAACAAATGAGCGACACAAGGCTGAGCCTCGAGCAGACATTGGATCGAGAGTGAGAGAGTCTACTAGTCTAGTCACGCAGAGACTGGCCGGAACTTGTGGAGATGATTTCGCATGAACAGCGGAATTTTGCTTAATCGAGGCAGCCCGCAGTCCCGAGCAGATATCTAGAGTCCAGTACAGCTTTGCGAGACTGTCTTCAACGTGCCTCGAGGTATACCGCGTCGTCGACATGTTCAAAAAGAGCGAATGCCTCTTGGAAACGGACAGCCAGGTCGAACTCGGCAGCAGCAATCTAAAGACGCAAGAGGACCTTTGATATATGCCGCTCTTCAAGAACTGGACTAGCGCAACGAACCTGGCCGAACGGGCCATGCTATGTACAGAGCGATTGCATTGGCGGTCTTCACACCTTGCGGCAACGAGCTCGATGAAGTAGTAGTTCCAGCCCAGTCAGCGTATGCGGCCCTGTGTACAATGGCGCCGGTTCATGACCAGCTTTGCCTTTGCTGGGGCACAAGCGTTGAATCTCTCGTCGACGGATTCCGCTGTACCTCTCGTGTCGCAATGACAAATGTGCCAGCGAGGTTTTCAAGGCTTTGTGTCAGTCGGGCTCTAGTTGCTCTTGCTCAATCAGAAAGCAGCGTATTCTCCTGATCCAACAAGTGTCCTTTCAAGTGCCCTGTGTCAATACAATAGTCTCAGCCAGACCACGTACCACACCGCGATCTCTTGTAACAATCTGTCCGTGCGTCTGGCAGCTCTCGACCTGCGAGCAGGTCCATAGAGTGTCTCACGACTCTCCATGGATGCGTTCTTCCTTCGTCTAGTCTGCCCTTTCTTCGGATGTTGAGCTTTATAGAAGTACAGCTTGGAAGCGAGGATTCGGATACATCAGGGTCCTCATATCACTAGCAAGACCGTTGATAACATCGCCTCAAGGTAGCACCAGGGCGGCGCGCCCAAAAAAAGACCAAATTGAACAAGAATAGCTGCCGCATGTTATGCTTGTTTTTTGCTTCCGCTCTTCCGTCTGTTGTCCATTCTCTTCCTACCTACCGTGTAATCTGTCAATCATTTTTTAAAACGCGTCGCGCCATGCATCACCCTGTCATTCTTTTAACCACCTATCTTTTCACCCTATCAGCTATATTGGCACAAGCAGAAATTCCATCTACATGCTCAGGCACTCCCATAGCAGAAGCGCAAGCTCTGGTTGGCTCCTATCCGCCCGTTATACCTGGTCAAATTGCGCAAATTCTGCCAGGCGACTCAGAAGCTACAGCTCTATATCAATCCATCTTGTCCAGTAATAGCCCGTACCTGTCTATACCACCTTCAGCAGTCAATACAGCTACTGGCTCGCCAGCGATTGGCACTTATGACTGGCGTGCCGATCCTTATTGCTGGTGGTCTTTCGCAACTTGCGTCTCGCCTAATGTGCCAGATTTGGAGGATGACATTAGCTTTTGTGAAGAGCCTAGCACATGGGGATTGACAGTAAGCCCCTTCGGTTGTGACTATCAGCCTTTCTAAGGCAAATAATTCAGATAGACGATGGGCCAACGTGAGTCTTCAGCTATTTCCCAGACGCGTTCAATCAGCTCATCTTCGTCTCACAGATGTGCACATGGCCCGCAGTACGATCTATTGGCAGCTCAAAATCCGCCTCAGCTAGCTTCAGTCTATTATATTGGCGTCAACGTCTTGTCCCACCCTGAAGAAGCTCAACGAGGTTATAGTCAAGGACTGGCTATCGGCGTACATACGTGGAGTCATCATCCGATGACGACCTTGACCAATGAGCAAGTCTTTGCTGAATTATACTGTATGCCGTCAACTTCTTGCTGTCATGTAAAATCTGACAGGCGATCGTAGATACCAAGAAGGTCATCAAAGATGTAGTAGGCGTATCTGTGCGGTCTTGGAGACCTCCGTATGGGGATGTGGACAATCGAGTCAGGTTCTTCGCTCAGGCTTTGGATATGCGAACACATAGTGAGTCATTAGGTCATCTATTCTATTTGCGGTAGCTGATGAAAGTCAAAGTATGGAACCAGGATACGGATGATTTTGATGTCACTTCGCTCGGTCAGGCTGTTGTCGAGGGAAATTATGTGAGTCCAAGTTACTCACGGGCAAATCAAATGCTCAATCGCGTACAGAATCGAATCATTTCTCAAGAGCAAAGCTCAAACGTTGGCATTGTCGTTCTCAACCATGAAATATCCCCTGAAGTCGTCAGCATGTTTGTCAACGAATACCCGACTGTATTCAGCTCCTTCAAGCATGTGACACCATTGGAAGTGTGCGCCAACGTCAGTCGACCTTATGCAGAAGACGAAACACCAGACTATCCCAACTTTGCAGCTTATGTTTCCGGCGCTCGTTATACACCATGGAACAGTACAGCTTACTCCAATTCCTCAGTCGTCTATTTGGGCAATGGCACTGCAGCGCAAATACAAAGCAGCAGCATTAAAGCTTTGGCTTCAGCTTCATCGGCTTCCGTAGCAAGCGCGTCATCAGCAAGCGTTGCAAGTATTTCGGCTACGCGTGCTCTCGCAACTCCTGCAGCGACGGTCAACGCTGTCAAGCACTCTGTTACGACTACGTCTGATGCATCGAAAGGTGGGATATGCTTGCTATCGCTCGTTTGCTTGTTGACGCTGGCCTTGGAGATCATTGGGTAAATCAGGTAGTGAAATTAAGGACACTTCTCTATCTGGTTGTAATCATTAGCACTACAATGTACATACTGGCATGGTCTTAAGGCCCTCACAAGCATTGAATTCCCTCAAATTTGTCTTAAGCGCGTCAAAGTGCTGCACGCGTCGAAGTTGTTTTGGTGAAGTCTGTCAAAAGTTTCAACCATTGACAGCCAACAGTTCAAAGACAGGACGTGTGTTTGCTACTGCTACTTTGCGAGATGGTTTTCCTCAGCAAGAAAGAGTACCACACGGCATACAACTCGATTCTCTCATCCGCGCGCAAGGCAATTTCCCTTCGTCAAGCAAATTCAAGCGCAGCAACAGTCTTGGTTCTCTGCGCGCCAGACGTAGACGCGCTATGTGCCTGTCGGATCCTCGTCGCTTTGCTCAATGCAGATTGTATCGGTTATCGCGTCGTGCCCGTCTCTGGCTGGTCTGACCTTTCGCGCATCAATCAAGAAATGGTAGAAGACAATACGGATCTTCGCTCTATCGTGCTATTGAATCTGGGAAGTCTGGTCGACTTGAGCGAATTCTTTACACTACCACCAGAGACGTGCCAGTTGCATGTCATCGATTCTCACCGACCTTGGAACTTGAACAATGTCTTTGCTACGGGTCCAGAAGCGGATCAGATTGTCGTTTGGGACGATGGCGATGTTGCGGAAGATTTGGGTGATGAACGCATTGCTTACGAAGCGTTACAAGTCGGTTCTGTCCTCTTCCTCCAATTAAAGGCGTCTGACGATGGCGCAGTATGAACCAGAGAGCGACTCAGATCAAGACTCGGACGAGGAAGACTCCGATGGAGAATTGCCTGGCATGAGAAGACGAAGGCGGATAGTAGACAGCGATGATGAATCGGTCGATAGCGACGGCGAGCCACGGCGGAAAGGCAAGAAGAGGCAGCGCTTTGATGAGGAAGGGAACGAGATTGAAGATGTCCGTTCATCGGGCGCTCACCTTGGTCCGAGCTGACGTGTTTTGAGCAGGACGAAGAGCAACCGAAGCGCATGTCGCGCAAAGAAAGAAAACAGCATCGTAGCAAGCTCGACCGGTATCATCGCGCAGGTACTTTCTATGGGCAATCCGTCGCTGGCCAAATGTACATTCTCGCCACGCTGCTTCAGCGGACAGATAACGATGCATTATGGTATGCTTTCACTCCTGCATTTACCGAGGAGCCCATACTCATATTGTGACTAGGCTTGCAATTCTTGGCCTAACGTATCAATTTACCTCGAACCTCATCGACAGAGAAAGATACGACACCTACGTCTCGGTGTTTGCAAACGAAGTAGCAAGACTAAACATCCACGGTCAAGAATTACACCAAGCAGGCGCAACAGGCACTTTCATCACCGGACCCACAGATCGGAGTATACGACCAAGCGAGGAATTGCGCTTCATGCTTTTTCGACATTGGAATTTGTATGATTCAATGTTTCATTCTGGTTACGTGGCTGGGAAGCTCCGCTTATGGAGAGAGAAAGGACGGAAGAACTTAGTTGGACTATTGGCGAAGATGGGGTCAGTACATTTTTGCTCTAGCAGATCCAAGCTGAACAACCGGTTGATTCAGGTTCTCGCTATTACAATGTCAACAAACTTATGCGCATATGGACATGAAGCTCAAGCGCGCCCTACGAGAGAAAGTGGAATCTATCTGTCCAGAATATGGACTTGACGAACTCGTGTATGGCTCTTTCGTCCGAGCAGCTGGTTACCAATCCATTCTGTCCGCCGCTGATGCGGTAGAAGCTGTTGGAGCATTACTGGAAGCGGGTCATGGAGTGCGTCTTGATTTTGGAAAAGAGGATGGCTTCAAGACGTGGAACGCGTATGTGCATGGCGAGGAAGACAAAGAGAATGCTGGGCCTGTAAGCAAAACGAACCAGCAACAGAAAGAGCAGCAGCAGCAGCCAGAGGACGAGGAGGATGAGGAAGATGTTGTCAAGAAGGAAGATGTTTGGTGGGTGCAGAATTTTTGGTCTGCGTGGGCTGCGCTTGGATCAGAGTAGGTCATCGTTACTGTCTTGCCGCTCTAGCTGACTTTGGCATAGCTGTACTGTCCTCCGATCATCACTGCAGCTCAGTATGGCGTTACATCGTTCCGTTATCAGGCAAGGTACATCTGTTCTTGACAAGCAAGCCATCAAGACACTTCGGTCCTTCAGACTAGCTATCATCAAGGAAGGTCCGGATATGGCCGTCTTTGCTCATCCTGCAACTCTATCAAGACTCGCTGGCTGGCTGGTAGATGCGGTGCGCGACCTGATCGACAAAGAGAAGGTTGGGCGAAAGAAGTCTCTGCCTTTCGTTGTCGCATGTCTAGACGAGCGCAAGGACTCATTCATGGTTGTTGGCATTAACGGAGCGGAAAACTTTGGAGATGTCCGAAAGAAGTGAGTGCAATTTTCGAGATCATCTGCGCAGCTGACTGACGTACCACAGCCGCTTCGGTCTCGCGTTTCAACAAGCTGCTCAGCTGTCAGGCACGCGAACTGTATTAGACAAGTTCGAGAACAGCGTGATCGAGATCCAGAAGGACGACCTGTCTGAATTCATCGAAAAATTACACCTTACACTCGCCGAAAGGGCTTGACGAGAAGCAAGTACACTATGTGCATATACATTCACGTTGTCATTGTTCATGCATAAAGTGTTGTAGTATCATTGTTTGCATTATAGTTTGCATTATAGCATGTCTGTGAACGCGCTGATGCTAGACGAGATGTTATTACAGAGTCCAGATACTTTACTGACCCTCAAAATGCAATGAATGCTGCCCGTGTTACAGAAGAGGATGCGAAATTACGGCCGCAGAGGGGTGAAGGTGCCCGAGGGTTGCTGTCTGAAAGAGCCTTGACCTTGATGTGGTGTCGAAGGACGTGTGGGTGCTGGAGTGAGACTACATGTCGGTTTAGCGATAGACATCAAATGTTAGTTTGCGACTCACTAAGTGTGACCACCAGTGGCTTGGATGGTTTGAGGGGCAGTGGGTGTTGCTGCTTGAGATCGGTTGTGGGCCATGTGAGACTAACAACGAGAGCCTATCAGCACATTGTCGATTCTAGGATGAACCGACTGACCTTGACAAGATGACCGGCTGCTAGTGCGCTCATCAACGAAAGTTCGCCTGCCATGACTGATGCGCAGATGATTCGTGCTAGACGTCGAGAATTTTCTCCAGGGCTAGTCGAGTGAGGCCCGCGGACGCCTAGCATGTCGAGCATCGCTTGTTGTGGGTCTAGGATGGTGCCTCCACCGATCGTTCCGACTTCGATGCTAGGCATAGAGCAGGTGATGAGAAGGTCTTCTCCTCCGTTGACACTGTCAATTGATAAGGTAAGCCTGCGTAGAAGGCAAGTATTCAGACGCACGCTTCCATCAAAGTCATACAGTTGGAGCTCTCTACGTTTTGAGCTGGGTCTTGACCGGTCGCAAGGTAGATAGCAGTAAGAATATTGCTGGCGTGGGCATTGTTGCCTCCGATACTGCCGGCCATCGAAGATCCGATCAGGTTCTTGGTGATATTCAGCTTGACAATGTCGGCAACAGTCGTCTTTAGAATGCTCTTAACAATTGCCCCAGGAATCACGCCTTCGGCAACAACGCTCTTGCCTCGACCTTCGATCCAGTTGATGGCAGCTGGCTTCTTGTCTGTGCAGTAATTGCCGGAAAGCGAAGTCACAGACATTTCTGGAAAGTGGTCGCCCATAACTTCTAGCGCCCTTTCACATCCTTTTGAAATCATGTTCATGCCCATAGCGTCCCCAGTCTGGCATGCAAAGCGAACAAAGAGGGTTCGTCCAGCCATCGCAGTCTTCAAGGAGATCAGACGACCAAAGCGAGTTGTGGAGTTGAATGCAGCTTTCATGATGTCTGAGCCTTCCTCTGAGTCGACCCATCCCTTCGCTGCGGCGGCTGCAGTGACGGAGGGGAAGTCGAGAGCAGGTCCTCGAGTCATGGCGTCCTTGTGCAGCACAGTGGTCACACCTCCGCCAGCGTTCAACGCCTTGCAACCTCTGGATGTCGAAGCTACTAAAGCACCTTCGGTAGTTGCCATT
This sequence comes from Kondoa malvinella, assembly GCA_039545315.1. Taxonomy (NCBI): domain Eukaryota; kingdom Fungi; phylum Basidiomycota; class Agaricostilbomycetes; order Agaricostilbales; family Kondoaceae; genus Kondoa; species Kondoa malvinella. Next base: position 2,718,113 of record BCIM01000001.1, on the reverse strand, counting down.
GGGATAGGTAGAGCAACACCATCGATACGAAGTGGACCGGCAACGCCGACAGGAATAGGGGTGTAGCCAACGACATTCTCGCAGCATTGACCCATGACTTTGGCATAATCGTAGTGCATAAAAGGTAGCAGAGATGATTCCAGAGTCTTGGTGGAGGAAGCACGAGCTGTAATGGCACTCAGCTCGTGGCTATTTGAGAGGGCACCTCACTTACAGATTAAAGCGCGACGAATGCGAACAGCCCGTTGATGCTCTTTGAGCAGCTTTTCCAAAGCGTACGCCGCAATCTTACCCTTTTGTACCAGAAGGATGATCTCTTCGTCGGAAAGTAGAGTAGCGCCAGATCCGCCGGCAAAGACCTCGATACATTCTTCTAGACCGCGAGGCTTTCGAGGTGTGTTGGCGCTATCTTCAGACCCCTCTTCAACGGTAGTAGCAGGTGTCTCGCTTCCAACGACAGAAGAGTATTCAGAGGCAGCAGAAGGGGTAGTGACTTCAATAGATGGTTTCTGTCTGAGCGAGCGCAAGGTCTGGTCTGTTTGGCGTGATGGAGCTGGTTGGTCACCACTGTTAGAGGAGGCCGAATCCCGATCGATTTCGTCGACGAATTTGCTCTCAGTTGGCCGGCGAGGACGAGGCATAGCAAGAACAAGAGGTTTGACGGCGGCGAGTGCTTCGCCTTCCGACCCGCTACTGTGCTTTCTCTCGCGTTGATCTTCCTCGATTGTAGGCTCGACAGGTAGTCTTTTGTTGTTGTGTGCTTGACGAAGAGCTCGCATCGGCTGATCGGTATTGCTGTGCCTTCTCAGAACTTTGCCGGGCTTCTCTTCTTCCATCGCAATTTGACCAGTAGCAGAGAGTAAGATTCGAGCTGCAGATTCAGCTGCCTCTGCTCTTGAAGTTCCCAAAGCAATTCCCTTCAGCAGATAACCGTTCAAGAAAACACTGATAGCGAGAATGATGACGATCCACTTGCTCATGACTGGGTCGCCAACGAATCGGGTCCAGGAAGTCATAAAGCGATCCAAGACAGCCAAGGGCGTTTGTCGAATCTCTTCAGATGCTGATCCAAGGGCATCGCCATTGATCGCTCCCGCTGAAATGCCAGACACAAACATTTGCAGAAGCACAGGCGCAGCGACATGGACGATCAGATCAGCTTCGATGCCATGAGCGGAAGCAAGCTGAGAGAGTGCATCTTGGATCGAAGGTGAAGAGATATCGACCCTTGAGCTGTACACACTGGAAGCAGCAGATTGACGTGAGACGACCGCTTTTGGCGAAAGGGTGGTACAGAGGTTGAGGACGTGCAAGCCGACGAAGGAAGCAAGCAAGAAGATCTTCAGGCGAGACATTGTGCTGAATGCGGGCTTCGCTTGACCTCCCTCACCAGTGAACAAGTTCACGAGGGTCTGCTTGTAGCTGAAGCTGGACTCGTCAGGTGATTCCATCACAGGAGAAGAGCTACCATCGTCGAGAATTCGAGCCAAGTCGGCAGTCGAATCGGATCGCTGCATCACGCGCATGACCTTGATCCGTCGAATCTACAGACAGCCTTAGTACTTCATTTGATCTTAACACCACTTTAGACAACTCACCTCAACCATAATAGTCAAGATTGAGATGTAGAAGCCAAACAAGAAAGCGCAATCGAAAGCCAAGATCAACGCTCCCAACTGGCAGAACTCTTTCAAGCCGCTAATTCCGCTGCAAGCACCAACAAGAAGCACGCCAATTTCGACCGCATACTCTTTTATCAATTGATAGCCGTGCTTGTTGACTGCGTGAATGGCAATCTCGCCTGCTGGACGCATGGCTGTTCTCTCGCGCAAGGTAGCTTGTTGTATCGCCTCATCGCCCCAGGAAGAGTTGGTCCGTCGATCTTGTGGTGAATCAGGTCGAGCAAAGACGGATAAATCGGGTCGAGAAACAGGTCGAGTCGCGGATGGGTTCTTGAAGACTGCTCTCGCGAGGACGAAAGGTTTGTCAAAGCCAACAATGAGGACAAGAAATGGTAGAGCTTCGGATAGAGTGACTGGGCTGACGGGAATATGCAGTAGGTAAGCTGTCAAGAGAGCGAAAAGGAAGCCGAAAGTGGAGGAGACTAGAACGGAACAGGCTGTACGACGAGGAAACGGCGACATCAGCTGGAACACTGATACATCGCTTGCCCGACGCACCTAGCCAGAATTTGCTTCCCAGCTGTCTCATATTGAAGAACAGCTTGACGAAAGTGCCATGCATGAAAACGTAGCCGCATAGCATGACCGCAATATCAGCCGAGTCGGCTTTCTGTCAGCGAAGGAATTTCGAGTGAGCAGCCAGTCAGCATCTTCGATCCAATCCTGACCTTTGCCAGAGTCCAAAATCGCAACACGAAAGTCTTGGCCGCATAGATGAACCAAGCTATCCCGCTCAAATCTCTTGCACTGCCTTCTCTGTACGAAGAATACCCAGCTTTAGGCGACAAAGGTAGACTGAGCCCAAGGCCAGACTGTGTTCTTGGCAAAGTAGAAAGGTTGCCAGCGCTGTCGGGTAGTTGGGTAGTCGGGGCTCGAGAGGAGGCAGGTAGACGTAGTTCCACATTTGAGTTGGTTTGGGAAGAGATGTAGCTGTTCAGCTTTGCGAGTAGCAGCGGATCTTGTAAGCCTTCGACCCATTCTTCCGCTGCGTTTCTCGCTTCTGATGAAAAAGCATAGGTGATGACAGTCTTGCGTGACGAAGGAAAGTACGACGAGGCATGTAGCGAGGTATCAAAGGTGAAATGCACGCAAGAAGCGGTGTCGGGTGATTGATAGCATAGATCAGGGTCGAACAGAAGCTTGGTGTCGGACAATTCAAAGTGGTGTCGCAAGGCTGCATCGACGATTTGTACATCCGAGAGCAATTCGGGCGAGTTCTGAAGTGATTTGGACGAGGTCGGTGCATTATGTCGTGCATCGAGCGAAAGCAAGACTTGCTGAAGGTAGATTTCTCGCGTCTCACCACTGCTGCCTGCGTTCACACTGATCCATCTATCCTTTCCACTCGGCTTCCTCACTGTTGATACTCGATTCCTGATCGATGACGAAAGGCTCGAGCTCGGTTCGGCGACCGCATTGAGAAAGTCTGAATCTTTGACTGCTTGCAACAATTGAAAGTAGACTAGGGTGACGAGTATACAGCCAATAACCTAGTGAGAGAGCAGGTCAGACAGGCGGTATAGCTCGATTGAGCAAGTTGCATTACAATCGTCTCAACAGGATTTCGAGCTGCTATTCTCGGCAAAAGGGACAGCTTGCTGCGCTGAATTGGCGATGTATTCCGCGTCTTCATGTTGTCCTCTTCTTTGCTGCAGTTGTGGCAGCACAAGACAGCCTATTGAGGCAAAAAGCGAGGACAATAGAAAACTTTGAAGGCCAAAAAAGGGTGCTTGGCAGCGAAAGCGCGTTCTTTGCGTCCTACTCTACCCAATCACAGCGCTTGCAGTCGTCTGGTAGCAGCAAATCACCCCCAATCGCACGAGTTATGCAGAAATAGAAGCCGGGCCTCGAAAACTTTGTGGAGCAAGCTTGAGCTTGAGGCGCTGAGAGGGGTATCGAGCGACTCGCGCGTCTACTACAAGCCCTGTTGAGGTGCTCAAAGGTATCTGTCTGCTTGTAAGCTTATAGTAGTAGGAGGTCAATGTGTACAACGAATTTAGTCCCATGTCTTTGCCCGACAGAAAAGATTCCGATTGAAACGTCACAAGCTCAATTGCTGACAGACAGCATTACAAGCGTAGCGATACCATCAACTTCGACCTGACTTGTTCTCCTGTGCTGACATTGACACCGCTTCTAGTCTACGTCGGAGACATCGGAAGTCGAGAAGGGCGTCAGAGCGCTTGCTGGCCGTGCTGGCCTTGCTGTTGAGGGTTGAATTTGGTTGGTGCAGATGAACAGTGTCGCCAGCCGTCTGCACATCGAAGACTGGTTCGACTTCATAATTCGACTTGATGAGCGTTGTATTCTCGCAGACAGAGCATGTCGGCTCTCAACCATGCTTGCGGGATACTTGCGGGAGTATTTGACAATGGGATGTCGTTGCTTGACGTACACATTGACTGGCATGCGCTTTCGACGATAGCTAGATCTATGACTGCGTCAGCAGGTGCTTTCTCCTCGATCAGGGGAGCACTCACATTCAGCATGTATGTTTAACCTTTCATGATCTCGTCTTCCTTTTCAACCTTGACGATGAAGTTTTCGTACTTGCTTTCCATCGACTTGCGAATGAAAGCCAAGACATGCTGAGCTGCTGACTTGCCCAGCTCTATCGCTTCTCCAAGCTGAACCATGATGAGTACAGAGCCTCACTCGAATCATCCTCACTCACGATCTTCTCATCCCAATCTGACTGATTGCCATGACCTAAAGTCTCGCACCAGACCAACTCTCCCTGCTGCCCACCCACATCTTGACCAAAGGAATACCCTAGAGCAAAGCACACTTCCGCCTGACTCTCGAGCTCAGGACTCGGATCCACTACCAACCCTTTTTCTTTCACAAAAGCAACACCCACAGCCACGGCGAGACCTTTCATATCCAACCCAGCATCCAGACAAGCTACCATACACGCATTCAACGCAGACGCATACTCGACACAAGATCGATCATCTCTATCCGGCTCGTCCTCTTCATCCTCTTCTGTAAAAGTCTTGAACGGTTTCGAGTATTTCAAACTCGGCGCAGAAAGTGTTTGGATCGTCAATTGGATCAAAGAACGTGGGTGTCTTCGTAAATCCAGCAAAGTAGACAGGATGAGTTTGATGCTGTATGCGAGTGCTTTGTGACTTGGCGAGGCAAGACCTTTGAGCGGCAAAGAAGATATTTGCAGAGTCGCTTGATCGAGTTGTTCATCCCTTATGCGGACTTCAAGGGGTCCAGTGAGCGCAGCAAGGACGGAAGTGCTGCCATAGGTGAATTTCGCAGAGCCGTCACAGCGGGACAACACTGCTCTTGGTTCAGCTCGACAGGATAATAGCAACTGTACAAGTCTCACCTGATTGGGATAGACTCAGTCCAGAACGCAGGCTAGTCATCGTTGCTTGATGAGCAGAAAATCCTTGATCAGCGACGAGCACCTCCAGGGTGAGGACTAGACGTATCTGGCTTGTTGATACCTGACATCTATATACCAGTGCAAATTCTGTGATACCAGAACTCTGGGTCGACCCAGACAGAAGTCGCAAAAAACCTTGTGTAGATGGCTTAAGATACTCGCTCTCTGGCAGCACTACTTCGCTCGATCGTGATGCATGCACACTAGACCTTCAAGCCTTCAGTCGCCATCCTATGTCTCAGCTGTTGCTAGATCAGTCCATTCACAACTGCTTTTACCGCACCACTCATGCTATGCGCTCTGCCTGATCACGTATCGTACATGTGTTCTATCCTGCCTGCTGGGAATCTGTCTGCTGTTTTGCATGAAGAGTCCTTAAACTAAGACCTGCTGGAGTCTTCAAAGTTGTGTTCTGCCAACTCAGGGAGCTTCAGAGGAAACAGGAAGTCTAGGGAGCGTCTTACAACAGCGAGATTTGGGCACGGTCGACTCAATTAGACCGGACAGTCTCTTTAAAGTCGTAAAACGTCACCGAAACGTTCGAATTTCATGAGGCAAGCTCTTGGTGCTGTATTACGCAGGGGATGATCAGGCAGAGAGCCTTCTACGCGAATAATCGACTTGTGCATAGCTCGAGCTCGATGCATTCTCGTCGTCCGAAAAACTCGAAAAGCGAAACAAAAACGCGCGACAGAGAGATACAGGGATACATTGAGGTGATACTAATCTGCCCCGTCGTCTAGAGCTCGTTGATGCCTTCAGTAGACTACGTCGGTTCAGAGACTGCGTTAGATCAGTGCTATCGGGCAAGGTTTGGATAGTCACCTACGAGAAGGCAGCCTATGAATGCTGCACCTGGACTTGCACTCCGCGGCATGCGGTGTAATGCTTATCAATGGCCTCTCGATGAGTAGTAGCGTGAGTGTGATCCATTGGGAACGCTATATGACTGAACAGCTTGCGTTCGTCTTTCCCGAATGCGAGCAGAACCACTTTCTCGAGGTCGAGGTTCTTCAGATGTCTTTTAGAGCCAGCAGCAGTTCCAACGTTCTCGAGAGTGAATTTGAAAGATAGGTCTGTGGTATAATATTGGCAGTCTGTCGTGTGACCATTTGCTGAGATCGTGGTGACCTCGAATTTTTCCTGCACGCCAGTGAGCCGTGATGGTGGTGCAAACGTCTTCCAGAGGTAATGCTTGGTGCCAATCGTAGGCCAAATCGTGCCGTGGCCAGATGAATTGAACGGATCGAGTACAGTGTAAAGATTGATGATTTCTAGAGTCTAGAATATGAGATCAGTGAATGAACATGTAACAGAATGAAGCACGAACGAGAACGTCTCTCTGCAACGAGAAGCAATGCATTAGTTGAAAGTCCCCAAAGAACAGAACGTTTTTACCTCTGCTTTGCTCTCCTCTCTTTTCTTTTGGTCCAGGCGACTCAGTGTGCTAAGCCAATAGAGCTCCCGTCCGAGATGTAAAAGACTATCTTGGATCCTTTCCTTCTTGTTCAAGCCAGGTGTTTCAGCCACGAACGCGAAAGACCAGGGACGTCCTGACGACGGTGAGTTGCGATCGGGGCAGGCATAATACGAGAGAGAGGCCGTTGCTGAACAGCAAGCGAGAGAGGCTTCCAAGATTATTCCGTCAAGAGAACAAAGGATTCAAGGAAGTCATCTTCTGTCATGTACGGATGATCGAAGGCGACCTCTTGTAACATTCTAGAAGGAATCGACCGAGCCTTATGTATGTACGGCTGGGGCTGGATGAAATTGATCCATCATGATGCTGCATCAGAACCGAGCGCCATGTCTGAGACCAGAGCAACAGCAAGTCTCTCTGGTAGCGAGAAGGAGTACAAGCTTGCAGAGATCGTAGCGACTCTTCATGCTGTCTTGGGCTTACAAAGCGATTTATTCTGAGCGACAGATTGCTTTACAATGAGCAACCCCTTCTCTGGACTTCTTTAGTTAGGCTTCCGGGTCGATGAATACATAGACCTCGAGGATAACATGCATAGTACGAGCTAGGCCATTGAAGCAAGACCCAGGCAGAAGTAGCCAATCACGGAAGTTGACCTTGTTGAGCAGCAACAGACCACACACAGGGGAATAGGGAGCAAGATCAAACAGCAGCACAGCGCATAGTACAGTGCTTCCGAGTCGAAAGAAGACTTCGCCGTTCAGTGACGACCTATCCAAGCTTCTACTCGAACCGTGATTCAAGCTTCAAGAAAGATGTTCATCTGTAGCCCGGCAGATTCTTGTACCAGACCCATCATGGATGCTACGACGTCTGATTTCATAGGTCCAAAGATGCTTGCAATCGAAGGCCGTCGGAAGCTGTCTTCAAGTGTCAATACCATTGTCAAATCTTCTCGACAAAGGTCTATCACAGCCCTTAGACTGATAGTGTCTCAAAGCCGCGACCACATGTATCTGTTGTCTGATCCACGCTACTGCTTTGTTGCCAGTCTACGGAAGCTTGCTGATTGCTGATCGGCCAGAATCGGCAAATTGCATGATGGGCAGATCATGATGTACATTGTCAGTCGCGTCGGACAGCTGCACAGCGTCAGCGACTAAGGAGAACCGGCTGCTAGGGATTGGGCATGGAGGTTTAAGATTTGCGATGATCGATGCTGTCAGACTTATGCCGAGCTAGCTACATACTGCAATGTCACGAATGTATGCAGAAATAAGACACGTCTACAAGCCGTGTATGAAGCTCAAAGGAGACGGAGGAGCTCCGGATCCCACTGTCGGGCAGATTATATTGCCGAATGGCAATAGCTGACTGATCTATCCATGATCTTTCGCTTTGAGCTCTCTCAACCAATACACAACACGCAATGGCACCTAAAGTAGAGCCCAGATCATACATCGACGGTCAAGTGAGTGTTGCATGCTTCATGCGCGTGTCAAGCTAATAGTGAACGATAGTTCGTTGACTGCAAAGGTGGTGAGCAGTATGCTGCCGGAGGCCTGTCAAACAGCTGAGCGTTACTTAGGCAAGACCTTTATCCTCAAGAACCCTGCAAATGGAGACAAAGTCGGAGAGATTCAATGTGCCACCGAAGCGGTGGGTTTGGCTCTCCTCAATTTTGTCACTGGCTGAAGCAGCACAATTAGGACGTAGAAGCAGCTGTGGTCGCCGCTGAGAAGGCGCAACCAGCATGGGCCGCGTTAGCTGCTCACCAGCGCGGAGAAAAACTCATGAAATTCGCTGCGCTTATGCGTGAACATGCTGGTGCTCTTGGAGAACTTGATGCTCTAGCTATGGGTCGACCAGTCAGCACCAACTACGACAGCATGATTGCTGCTGGTGCTATCGAATATGCCGCTGGATTGGGAGCGAATGTTCACGGACACAGCTCTTTGCTTTCGCCTGGCTTCATGAACATGACCGTCAAGCAGCCATACGGTGTCACAGCAGGAGTCATTCCCTGGTAAGTCTATGCCGCTATACGAAGGAATCGACTGATTGTTGCTTGCAGGAAGTGAGCTCAATGTTTGCTCAAAATGCTGGGACGCTAATGCATCAAGCAGCGTGCCTATCATTATGATGTGCTTCAAGGTTGCACCCTCTATTGCGGCCGGTAATGCCATCATTATCAAGAGCTCGTGAGCTGCACTTGTACTGGATCCAACTGGTGCTCAATTTGGTATAGGGAAAAATCACCTCTCAGCGGCACCTACATTGCGGATCTAGCTACCCAAGCAGGTATTCCAGCCGGTATCGTCCAGTGCCTCAACGGTCTAGGCGAGACTGGCAAGCTCGTCTCTGAACATATGCGTATTCGCAAAATCTCTTTCACCGGATCTACACGGACTGGACGCCATATCATGACCGCTGCTGCTCAAAGCAACTTGAAGGCTGTCACTCTAGAGCTTGGCGGAAAGAGGTTTGTCATCTCTTGTGTGCTCTAGAGCTCAAAATTGACGATCGATGCTCCAGTCCAACCGTAATCTTCGACGACGCTGATCTAGATGAAGCTGTGCCAGCTTGTACCTTCTCCCTCCAATGGAATAGTGGTCAGAGTATGTCGGGAAAGCATCGATTACAGGCTCTTATTCAGAACTCTGTGCAGTCTGCATGGCCAACAGCCGAATTTATGTACACGAAAAGATTTACGATGAGTTCGCCAAGAGGTTCTCTGCCGCTTTCGGCCAGTTTAAACATGGTGATCCTTTGAACAAAGAAACGACTATGGGCCCTCAGGCGGACGACATTCAGGCAAAAGCTGTTCAATCGTATCTGGACATTGGCAACAAGGAGGGTAAGGCTATCCTGGGAGGTGGTAAAAGCGATGCAGGAGACAAGTATGTAGTTGCTCAGTCATTCATTATGCTGGCTGATTTGGTTTACAGCTTCTTCAACCCAACCATTTTCACCGACGTTTCCGAAAGCTCCAGAATCAACAAGGAAGAAGTCTTCGGTAGGTCAATAGCTGTGCAATGCTTAACTCGGTCTGATCGAGGCTGAATAGGCCCTGTTGTCCTGCTGCACAAATTCTCTGACGAGGAGGATGTTATCGCAAAAGCAAATGACACCGAGTAAGCTTGACAAATCCTCACTAGGGTTCTCAATTGACGACATGATCTGCGTAGGTATGGCCTATATGCCGCCGTATACAGTCAGAACATCGATCGAGCTCTTCGGGTCGCGAAGCGTCTAGAAGCTGGCACAGTTGGTATGTCGCCTCTCTTCTCGAACGACAGTGTGCTGATAAAGCACAGGCGTCAACTGTACTTCTCCTTCTGGCGCTACCGATATGGTGTTGTGAGTAGTCCGAGTGCGCATCGAAGCGTTTCTGATGTCCTTTCTAGCGGTGGTTTCAAGACGTCGGGCGTCGGTCGCGAAGGTGGCCCCAAGTCGCTCGACATGTGGCTGGAAGAGAAGAGCATGATCATCAAGGTGAAAGGTTTCTAGGCCATGCAACTGTACATTTACATTCTATGTCGGATTACTACTGTCTATTGTCCGCCTGCTATGCCCGATGCCATCTTTGATCGAGCTCGCAGTCGCTTGCCAAAGAAGTAGAAGAGGATCGGAACAGCAGCGAGAGCAAGCGAAACAAAGCCTAAGAGGCTTGTTCCCCAATCCACTCCGAGACTGTTGTACATTGGTCGAATTGCCATCGAGATGCCCGCAGCGAAGAGCGAACGCATGAAGGTCTAGTGTTTGTCGGGATTAGCTGGGCTCTGACTTGAATAGGTGCTATACGCACGTTTGCTGAAAGTGCACTTGCGGCATAGACGGTATAGACGCTGAAATAGGGTTGTTAACAGTCATACGCGCATACAGTTGGTTTGACTCACTCAATAAGGTAGCTGAGCACATGCAGTCAGCTCAATTGTTGTGAGAGAAGTCTAGTCAACTTACTTGATGCCCGTTTGAAAAATTAACAAAAAACTGCAGCCTATCAGCCCACCAGCCAGCACTTGATTGATCCAATGTGACTCTTGTGTCCAGCCAAACCAAAAAAAGCCAACTTGATTTGCATAAACATGAGCTACCGCTCAATTGGAAAGATGAAGACCAACTTGGAAAGATACAACCGCCTAAAATCATCGGAGGAAGTCTCAACTCTGCTTCTATCTTGCCTTTATTACGCGTCATCGCTGGTGCATAGACCTTTGTGGAGTACAAGATGTTGATACCACCAGCTGAAATTTCATGTTAGCAAGGTATTGAAGGCATGTGATTAACTTACCGATAAAGACACCGACTAAAACAGCTAGGAAAGGTAAAGAAGCGACTACTGGACTCCATCCTCTTCCTTGTGCAAAAGCGATCGGAAAAATTTCGAAAAGCCCATACCTGTCAAATGTTTAGCTAGTCCAAGCTATCAGAGACGGGTGACTCACAGAACAGAGTATGCAAAGGCGTTGTAAAGACAAACAAGAGCGAGGATAGGTTCGTGGGTCAACATATACAGAGGACGATAGACAGTCTTCTGGATAAAGACCTTTAACGCAAGATCTTGCGTTTCTTGTCTACTGTGCAGAGCGTAATTGCGTGTTTCAAGTCGTAGTCGACGAGCCTTCTCTGTGAGAAGTACTGGAGCGTATGCTAGTACAGGTGTCAGAGCTAATGACTTCAACAGTATCAAGCCTTACTTTCGGGCACGAATAGGATAGTGAGGATAAAGACAGTCGATGAGAAGATGATAGATAGGTAGAGTGTCCATCTCCAACCGAGGTAGCTGGTTGCTGCAGCGTTGCCGATGAGCGGTCCTGTACATATACTCAGCTAAAACGAAAATGCACAAAGTGGTTTCCTACCCAATGTCGGTCCACCAACAACAGCAAAGGAATAGAAGACGACTGCTATACCCCTAGTCTTTGCGTCCCACATGTCTGCCAGCGCGCCGCCTAGACAATTTTCAGCTTTCCCATGGAGAGTTGACTTATGCTTAGCTCACCGACATTGGACACTGGCGCGGAAGCAAAAACACCAGCGAAGAAGCGAGTGATCATGATACTTTGAATTTCCTTGGACGCAGCAGTTGCGGCCCTAAAGCGGCGGTTGAAACGGATCTCATAGAATTTATAGAGAAATGCCTACGTGAAGCAGATAAAGACGAAGTAGGCCGGAAGGACGCTCACCCTACGCCCGAGCCATTCACTTACTGGGGCGCTGGTTCGACGTCAGCGTTGGAACAGCCAGCCCGCTTTCGCTAGAGCGAGAACTCACAAGACTATTGGTCCAACAGCGAAAGCTAGAATGAAGAGCGCTATCCCAAGTGTAGCAACTGTAGTCGGGGAGATTAGCAAACATAAAGCCTGTATACAGGGGATAGGCAGACCTTGTATCCCGATGTCGAACTCTACCGTCAGCGGCTCGAAAGCTGCAGAGAAGATTGAGGATGCCAACGTAGCGCCCATCGTTAGGAAACCAAGGATCATCGTCTACTGACTATCTGATGAGTCCATTGTATAGCAATAGAAAACTCACCACCCGAAATTTCTTGCTCGTTGGCCAATTCATTGGATTCGCAGGATCATCATCCCCATCAAACGTGACTAGATCATCCGGATACTCGACAATCTTTTTCTTTTCTGGATCAGAAGAGGCATCGTGTAAAGTGTCTTCGGATTCCGCATCATGCAGAGGTGAAAGTCGAGTACTTGCTGCTCGATGCATGCTGGGCGAGCGATAGAAATGTTCATGATCGCTATTCAGATACTTAGATCTAGGTCTTGTAGTACTTGAGAGCAGCCTACTGTGGTGAATGATGCCCTTCGACGTCTAATCTTATCTCGTTCAGTCAGTGTCGTGCAGATTCAACGAGAAGACAAACGATCTAGAATAATGTCCGCTGGAGTGTCACAGCAATACGAAGGCATGCGCGCTAGTCGATCAGCTGTAGAGGCGCTGATCGCTCGAGGGCGTTTGGGATTTTGTGCTGCCATGATGTATGCGGTGGAACAGCTTTCGCTCAGCGATCTACAGCAGATGGGTATCCAGACTCGAGTCGTGGGTATGTACAGAGGCTGCTGGTCGCTTGGAATAGCACACAGGCGAAGAAAATAGATTTCGGGCGAAACGATTCCTTCGGCTATCATGCGCATACATTGCCGCGCGCGACTCTGGCATCAACGTTTCCACGTATACCTAGCGAGTCACTCTGTCGTGCATTGAATACATTCGCATGAGCTGCGTCAGATTGCCTCAAAAGTGTCCGAGGACATGTCTGCATTGGCATCAAGTAGCTTTTGTCTGCTTCAAGACATCGGGCATTGGTCGCGAAGGTGGCCCAAGTCGCTCGACATGTGGCTGGAAGAGAAGAGCATGATCATCAAGGTGAAAGGTTTCTAGGCCATGCAACTGTACATTTACACTCTATGTCGGATTGCTACTGTCTATTGTCCGCCTGCTATGACCCGATGCCATCTTTGATCGAGCTCGCAGTCGTTTGCCAAAGAAGTAGAAGAGGATCGGAACAGCAGCGAGAGCAAGCGAAACAAAGCCTAAGAGGCTTGTTCCCCAATTCACTCCGAGACTGGTAACAGAAAGATGGCTGTTGCACGCTTGCGATCAGTCGAGCACGCGGCCAAAGAAGATCGAGTTTAAAAATGCATTGTCGCAATAACCGGTCTGCCTGTTCTTAGCTTTTAAGCTTCTCCCGCTTGCGCAAATACTTTCGCAACAGCTTCCGCTACGTGTAGCAGGTGAAGATCGTCTGCCAAAGATGATTTGATTGATTCGTTCCTTCAAGCAATGCGAACTCACGATGTCTAGCAGCAATCAAGGATATACCGACTGGAAGGCCTGAATTGCCTTTGAGACCTGACATATCTTGAATGAATGATCGCGCTTGAGTAGAGACGAGCACAGACCTGGAATATTGATCACGGGGACATGAAGGATTGTCCACATAGCATCTACTCAGGTCTGGTCAGGACATGCCGCATCTTATTCACTCAAAGGTACGCACTAAAGACAGCACTCCCGGTGTAGCCTAGGCCGAGTTCGGCTTCGTCAACTGCGCTAGGTGTAATGATCGCGCAATATGCCGAAGCAAAAGAGTCAAATTGCGGGCGTAAACTTGCGATTCCGTCTTCAGCTGCCATAAGATCCTTGCGAGATAACTCTGTGACAGGTCTTTCGACATGCTCGCGAATATCGGGATCGAGTAAAGACTTGTCCATGTAGTATTCAGGAGTGAAGGATGCTCTTCCCTCCCCTTGAGTTACCTGCAAGCACCATTCGGAAGCTGAACCAAAAGCTGGAGGCAACTGCAGATCCTGGACTACAGCGCCAGCAGATGTGAGCAATTGCCGAGCGCGTTGCATTGCCTTGATCGTGCCTCGTCCAGCTTTTGACCAATTAGGTCCTTGACAGAAGGCGAATTTGGCCCCACAGATGGTACAGGGCTCGTGAGAGACAGGATGATCGTCTTCCAAGCGCAGAACGCGAGAAATTAATCTGAGGTCTTCAACATTCCTGGAAAACAATCCGATAGTGTCGCATGAAACGGCGAACGGTTTCGCGCCCTCCTGGGAGATGACGTTCCAAGTTGGTTTGAAGCCAAAGACGCCTGAATACGAGGCAGGGCGGATTGTGGACCCTCCTGCAGCCTTGCTCATTTACTCTGACTTTCGAAAGACAGTATTGCACTATACCTGTTTGTGTGCCGATTGCCTATGAAAGATGAGCTGGACTCTTTACAGTTCCGATGTACTCACTACAGGCACTTGAAAATCAGCTACAGCTGCTGCACTCCCGCTGGAGGAGCCACCTGGAGTCCGGCTGATATCGTGAGCTATTATCGAGGCGTCTAGACATCAAAGAGAAAGTCAAAAGACAACAGTCTTACGATTGACGCAAGGTCCGCCAATCGCGGAAGCTGCGAATTCTGTTGTTTCAGTCTTTCCTGAAAAAGAGTCAGCAGCTTCGATGCTGGTATCTAGACTTGCTCACCCATAATCAGAGCGCCAGCTGATCTTAAGATCTTGACGCACGCTGCATCAACATTTGAGCAGCCTTCGTCGGCATATCTACCGTCCTTTAGCTAAGAAAGCGCTAATACAATCGTGCTCACATAGGACTATGGTAGTGAGTTGGCTGATCTCTCGTGAGTATGACGTCCTTGACTATGCAAGCCGAGGTCAGATCACGCTGAGCAATGGATCAATCAACTCACCACCAATAGGTAGCCCGTGCAAAGGGCCCCTTTCATGCCGAGGCAGACGATCCAAAGCAGCGGCTTGACGCAAAACAGTGTCCCTGTCCAAGTATGCCCAAGCGTGAATGATTGGATCTCGCTCTTCGATGCGATTCAGCAGAATCTAGTACTTGTCAGACTCATTTCAATACTGAGAACAGGAGCAATCTCACCTGAGCGTATTGAGTTACTGAAATCGTGCTACTTCTGATAAGCGCAAGCGCAGTGATGGCGTCTAAACGGGAAATCTCCATTGTCACTCGAACGACAGGTAAAACCAGCGAAGAAGAGAAGAGACTGGATATTCGAAAACACTGCGCAGTCACGGTGCAGAGCAAGCCAGTGTTTTTGCAACGCGATGTAAGAATGCAGTTCAAAGATCAGAGGGTAAATTCTCAGACTCTGACTCAACGCCGTCCGGTGCAGGAGAGAGAAAGCAGGTTGTAGCAATTGTACCCAGCTGTGCGCTACGCCCAGAGCAGGCTGCGGCAGACCAAGTACCAAGCAGAGAAGGAGATGATAGAATCGCTATTGCCGACATAGCGGAAGCAAGTCGAGCTGGAGAACCTCCTCTATCGGACTGCAACTATCAGGCGTGACAAGGAAGCAGGCTGTCGCCCATTGACTGTATTACGCGTGAGCTACGTCAGAATATCTCAAAAGTGTCCGAACGGTTTGACCCGGCGTAGGGAAAGCAGGGCCAGGACATGTCTGCATTGGCGTCAAGTAGCTTGGTCTGTGCCTCTACGGAGCGTCAGGTCCTCGACTTTCAGATTCGCTTGAGCATGATTTGGTGGATGTTCCGCTGCAACGACGCCTGAACCTGTTAAAACAAGCTCAACGCCCAGCTGTCTGTCAGATCATTGCACCCATTACGGCCTTCATCCTTGCTACTTTGCGTCAATCCTTATTTATTTCCCTCGTCGCTCTCGTCGCTGCCAATTTCTACCAACGAATCATGTCGAGCTCTTCCCAGCACCCTGCCTACCTGACACCCTTCAACGATTCGGACCTCTCTCCTAAACAGCTGCAATTCCTAACAAAGCTCGAACAAGACTTTGACTTGAACGCTTCAGACCTAAACAAAGTCGTCAAGCAGTTCTTATGGGAGTTCAACGAAGGCTTGTCAAGAGTCGCAAAGACCGCAGATGAAGCTGATACGTTCTTGCCTATGATGTGAGTTGCCTCTTGCTGTTAGAGCGGCTCTTTTGCACGTGACAGCTTACCGTTTTGCGGGGCATGACAGACCTACTTTCATCCACAACGTACCGGACGGCACTGAGCAGGGCACATTCTTGGCCTTGGATTTGGTGAGATTCAGCATCTTGATCATACAAGCTTGTGTTCATCGACGGTTGTACTCACAGGGCGGAACGAATCTTCGAGTAGCAAGTGTAGACCTGGACGGCAAGCAAAACTTTACGCTCAAGCAAGAAAAGTACAAAGTATCTGATGAACTCAAGACCGGCGAAGCTTCGGCTCTGTTCGACTACATTGCTCAATCAGTCGAACATTTCCTCTCTACCCACCTGTTTGACCTCAAGGCTGCTCCACCAGCTGAAGCGCTCTTTCTTGGCTTCACATTTAGTTTCCCCGTTAAACAGACTGCGCTCGATTCCGGTACTTTGATTACTTGGACAAAAGGCTTTGAAGCGAGAAACGCAAAGGGAAAAGATGTAGTGCAGCTGTTGCAGACGGCTTTGGACAAGCGTCAATTACCCGTGAAATGCTCAGCGCTGGTCAACGATACTGTGGGGACAATGTTGAGCAGGGCGTATCAATCTGGTGGTGCTGTTCTGGGAGCCATTTTTGGAACGGG
Organism: Kondoa malvinella; assembly: GCA_039545315.1. Taxonomy (NCBI): domain Eukaryota; kingdom Fungi; phylum Basidiomycota; class Agaricostilbomycetes; order Agaricostilbales; family Kondoaceae; genus Kondoa; species Kondoa malvinella. The sequence continues at coordinate 2,701,541 of BCIM01000001.1, read as the reverse complement.
AACCAATGCGGCGTATCTGGAAAAGTACAGCAATGTCAAGACGCTGGAGAAGGCTACTCCGGAACAGTACATGATCATCAACACTGTGAGTGCTTCCATCTTTGTTGTATTATGACATTGATCGTCCAACAGGAATGGGGAGCCTTCGACAACGAACGCAAAGTCCTACGAATCACGCCTTTCGACAACAAGCTAGACAGGGAATCAATCAACCCGCGGAAACAAGCATTCGAGAAAATGATCAGCGGCATGTACCTTGGCGAAGTCTTGCGCAACATTCTCCTCACCCTCGTCGATGCCAACCTCATCTTTCAAGGTCGTCACTCTTCCGTCCTCAATACGCACTACGGTCTAGACACAGCCGTCATGTCTGACCTAGAAGCCGGTTCTCCCTCTGCACCATCTTCAGCCGTCTCACCCGATACATCAAAATCTTCCACTTCTTCAGATGTTGGACGTCTAAGACAAATCGTCCAATCCCAACTAGGCATAGAAGATAAATACATTTCCGATTCGGACTGTTACCTCGTTCAAAGATGTTCTGAAATCGTAGGGACTAGAGGTGCTCGGTTTTCCGCTGCGGCTATCGCTGCTGTTTTCCTACAAATGAACATGGACAAGTCTAAAGAAGATTTCCCTGTTGGCGTGGATGGTAGCTTGGTTGAATTCTACCCTCGTTTTGATGAGCGTGTAAGAACGGCTTTGAGAGAAGTGATAGGTAAGGAAGCGGAACAGAGGGTTCAGATTGGTTTAGCCAAGGATGGGTCCGGTGTTGGTGGTGAGTCGTATCACCTGAGCTGATATACAAAGCTGATACAATGCTACAGCTGCTTTGACTGCTTTACAAGCTAAGAAGCAAGCAGAGGCGGGCGTTCCCAAGATTGTAGAGAAGTGATGCAAAATTGGGTAACAGTGTATGCTATGGATCTAATGGAATCAGGTATACGTGACTTGGTATCTTGCCCGAATGACTGCTCTATCCTTCGTCTTCCTCTTCGTCGAGCATCGTCTGTAAGGCTATGGCGATGCATCTGAACTTTTGGTCATCAACACGTGCGAGAGGCTTACTGTGCATGACTTTCCGCTGTCGAGCCATCTCGACTGGATCTTGTGTCGGGTAGATACAAGGTATGCCCATCTAGCAGTTGGCATAAGCTAAGACTCGCTTGAGATGACGACAGGCTCACCTCTTCCAGCTTGACCTGATGCTTGTGTTTGAGCTCGTCAAACTTTTCAATGATTTGTCGGTCGAAAGCGACCAGCTCCTTCCTATGTGCTTGTTAGTCATGTATCGTTCCACTGAAAGAAAAGCCCACTCTGATACTGCGCCTCGCTGAACATCCGCAGCGATACAGTTCCGCTGATCTACTGTTCTCAATTCCCAATTATCTTGTGCTTGTCTCATAGCAGCAAGTTGCTGGAACGTAGTCTTGCCTAATGAACCAAGCAGGGGTAATGATTGAGCATAAGTGAGCTTCCGTCGTGCTCTCGCTGGTTCTTCCGGCTCTTCGAGGATCTGTGGCTCGGACCAGGGACTATTATCGACTGGTTCTTCTACGACAGGACGCTGAAGTGGCTGTAGAGTCGCCAATAATTGCATGATGCTATCGTGTTCCGGTGCAGAGTCTTGAGATGAGGAAGAAGTAGAGGCTACCACAGGAGCAGAGGAGAGTGGAGCTGCTGCAGAGGCAGCGTCTGCATCTTGCGCAGTCTGTAGCTGACTGAATGCATTATCGCATCAACATGTCTTTTGTCGCGCGACGGTATTCACCTCAGGAAGGCTTTCAATCTATACACAAGCGTCAGCAAGCGTGTTCAGTAGTCTTGGATGTGCCCTTGACTCTGCGGAATCCATTTGGTCGTGCTATGTCATGCAAACGATTCCAAATTCCGGCAAGTCTTTTAATCTTTTACGAAGCTGTTGCCTTGCAAGTATCTTGCTGTATATGCTCTGTTTGGTGTTGCCATACCTCCATCTGTCAAAGCTTCGAACGGCGCCGGTCTCAGGCATTGCATTCCCAGTTCCAATGTGAACATCAGGGGCATGTTTGGCAAGCGACTTGCTTCCAACTTTGCTTAGCTCTTCTCCTCTCTTTGCTTCTTCCCAACCACTTTTTTTAATAATCTTCATCATGTCTGCTGTACCTCAGCTCGCTTTCGCTTCCAGCGCCTTTTCGCAACATTACCCCTTTGAAGCAGTCACTTCTGAAAAGGATTCCCCTTTCTGCGATTTGCCTGAACGCGATCTCTCACCTCGCGAACGGCTGGCCATTGACTACCTCGAGAAACAGTAAGCTTCACCTCTTCTATCCGGAAATAGACCTTGACAATTCCATTCTCAGAATTGCAGAACAAGCGCGTCAAGCCGAACTCAAGGCAGCCAAAGCAGCAGCACCTAGCTTCTTCACTCTATTAAGACCAAAAAGATCAAATTCTAGCTCTACCGATGAAGATGAGAAATCACAATCTAGTCAAAGTGCCAAACAAGCTGTAGAAGAGGAACGTCGCCGTAGGATCCCGACTGCTGAAGAGTTTGAAATTGCTAGAAGGATTCCCGTCTACGATGCTGAAGGTGAAGCGGTTGAATTTGGCACAATCATGCAGTCAAGGGGGAAGACGGTCGTCATTTTCGTTCGGCATTGGTGGTGTGGACTTTGCGCTCAGTACATGGACGCTCTGGCTCAAATACCTAAAGCAAGCTATGCTCGAAAGCACATCAAAGTGATTGTCATTGGTTGTGGATCGCCGGAACTGATCAAAGCATATCAAAGTGAGTTTGCTCTTATGTCTTGGTTTCAACATGACTAATATAGCCGAGTAGAAAGTAGCGGTATCGAAAAGCACGACATCCATCTCTTTACTGAACCAACGGGTCGTCTACATGCCTCACTGCAGCTCAACAAATCGCTCGATCCAGGAAAAGCAAAGGACAAAGGCGACTACATTACAAAGAGCATGACGAAAAACATTCTCGATTCTGCAAAAACGGGTCTCTCTTCACCTATCAAAGCACCAGGTTCGCAAACACAGCTTGGCGGCGAATTCTGCTTTCAACGGCTTGGTCAGCGCATCGACTGTATCTATGCTTCGAGGATGACGACAACGCGCAATCATGGCACGCTCAAAGCTCTCTTTACTGCCGCTGGTGCAGACATACGCGTCGCCCAGTCCATCATCAACGAAGGAATCTAAAAACAAGGGCGAAGGTGTAGTATGGCTATGTAATCCGGGATCATTCAGGTTGTAAGATGAGGGCTTTGGTTTCGATGCGTTGTACATGGTTTGAAAGTGTCTGTTTGATTGTATTGTCCCTAAATAAAATGCATTACAACTACAAATACGTGAAAATGAGACCAGAGATGGTTCTTCGCCTGACATCAATCTACAACTTGGGTTCAGGTCTGAAACCTAATCCTTCTGCACCCTCAATCGGGTGATCCAAAAAGAGACCTTCTTCTGCGACCTTGACATTGTATGTAATGCCGTTCACTAGGAAATGTAATCAACAGGTGTTCGCAGCACTATCAGAGATGAGCACTTACTTGGCTCGCGAGAGGCAAAGTCAACAAGTGCTTGGTAAACATTACCATCGTAGCGACCAAGAGCAGAGTTGATAAAGTAGTCAGGTAGTGCCCAACCGTCGACGAGAGGAACAGCCTGAGGGCGCATCTCGGCAAGAAGAGCATTGACCTTGTTGCGAAGAAGCTCGTGCTGAGCTCCGTTCATGTAGCCACAGCTGAGGAAGTCGCTGGCGTTCTGTTCCATGAGGTAGCAAGCATAGAGCTCAAAGCACATTTGCATGATCTGGTGTAGGGCAGGGTTGGCGGCAAGCTCTTGGTCGTGCATGATGGCGTCGGCAAAGTTTTTGACGGCGAGGAAGTGACTGTGAGCAGTCGATACACGATAGATGTCGACCAAGATGCTGTTCCATGAGTGCTTTTCGATACTGTAGCGCCGTTAGTATTCATTCTAGCTTGATAAAAACGGGCAGCTCACTCCCTCTTGCGTACAGCAGTTCCTATCAAGTACGCAGCACGGTGGCCAAAGGCGTCGACAAGCATCTGCTAGAGTCTTAGCACAAGATCGTAGCCCAGAAGAAGCCACATACCTGAGCATTATGGAAGTCACCAGCGTACTTGACCTGGCATTTGGCATCCACATCTTTGATGTACTTGCGGATGTAGTTGGCAGTGATCGTCTCGCCGTTGAACTCGTTCTTCTCATCGAACCAGATGGCGCGGAAGACCTTGAAGAGATGACGAGCGCATTGCTGGGTAAGCATATAGCTGTCTCCTTCCCATGTGACCTGTCAATTGATTCGAAACTCAGTCAAGAAAATTGACAGAGACGAAGAACGCTGCTGACCTGAGGTAAGAAGTTATTGTACTGTTCGCCCAAACCAGCAGCTGACGAGAATCCGTGTCCACCACAAGCTCTTCTGCACGTTTCAATCATCTCAGCCGTCACGATAGTCGAGTAACTCTTCAACCCGCAACTAGATGCGTGAATTTCTGCCATCTGTGAGAAGTCGCCCTTGCTCATTCTTGCAACGCTGTCTTCGTACGCTTTGTACATGGCTTTACCGGTAAAGTTGAGAGCGAGAGAAGTGACGAGCGCAGGGAAGATACGGTATTGCACAAGCTGGTAGTTGAGTACTTGAGATTCAGCAGGTTTGCGATCATCCATTTGTGGGGCGTCGCGATCGGTGAATTGCCGGCGGATGGCACAGTATCGGATGGCGACAGTTGCTGCTTTGGCGACAACGACAGCAGAGCCACGCACAATGTTGGCTCGGATGAACGTCATGGTGCCGTAGGTGAGCTGAGCTTTCTTTGGCTTGTTGAACGCACCAGTCTCTGGGTCGACATTGGTGTACTTGGACAACATGTTGACGTGAGGGATGCGGACATGATCCATGAGCAACCTATAGCCTCATCAGCTTGACAAAATGTCATCAGTCAATTTGCTTACATGCCGTTATCGGTTGTGTTATAACCGATCTTGGGTCCAATATCGGCAATCGTGCAGCCCGGAAGGGGTTTGTGAGTCTTCATGTCTCTGATAGGTACCACGAAAGGAATGATGCCTCTGGGTTTGCCTTGAGTGATGAGGTTGGCCATAACGACAGCGTGGTTTGCAGTTCTGCCTAAACCTCCAGACCACCATTTACTGGCTGTAAGGGTTGGCGAGTGCATAATGAACTCCTTTGTAGATGGATCGTAGGTAGCGGTAGTCTCGAGACCTTGAACATTCGATCCATGGCCGAGTTCAGTTTGAGCATAACACCCGATGATTTCAAAGCGTTTTGCTGGTTCCAAAAAGAGCTGCTGCTGTTCTTCGGTGGTCTGCGATCGAAGCGTCTCCATGAACATGCTTTTCTGCAGACAGGCTGGTGATTAGCTAGAATCGAGACTCCACACAAACGACACTTGCATGTAAACCAAAGGCAGCGGGAAGATCAATCAACTCTTCTGCTTCCCTCATCTCTTGCTCTGTACGTGAGTGCCGTCAGCGTAGGCCTTTCAGGTCAGACTATAGCGCAGCTTACCCGACCAACTATGCTCCTGCGCTAATTGCACGAACCGCTTCTCCTTTGCCAAACCATGCGAGAACTTGTCACCTCGACCTTGATACGGTATCCGAGACTTGTCGAAAGCAGGCTCCTTTGTGATGACTTCGAGCAAACGGGCTTGTCGATCTAGCAGATCTTGGCCGCGAATGAAGACGGCCATGTCATGAGAGCTGAAGCTGGCCTCTAGAATAGCAACGGTCGTCAGTGTATATTCACCCTGGCTAGTTAAAGACGCACTGCTACGCTCAATCTCGAGCAGCTTTGAGCCCGGAGTCCCAAATGGCTGAAGATCGGGGACTTGGATCTGCTGAGGCAAAGGGTTAATGGGCGCGACGCTCTGAGTATATGATTCCTTCGACATGATGTGTATGTGTATGTGATTAACTAGGAGTCAGAGCACAGGGGATGGTTGGGTGTTGAGTGACAAGAAGCAGAGCAAGCAAGCAAGAAGTTAGCCTCGCGATGATTTCACATGCACCGATGCCCCGGACGAGACCGACCCCAGCTCAGAGTTCCTATTTGAGGAGCTACACACAAAGATTACAGAGCTTACTTCTGCTAGCATTAAACCCCTGGAGTGGCAGTGAGCGAAGGATCAAGAAGACTTTCTTGACGAGCCTGCGCCGATCGACCTTGGCACACCTCTTGACAATGCTGCAAACGCTGTTTCAGCTGAGCATGAGCACGCTGGTGAGAGAAGACATACGAGCACAGACTCTCTCTCAACTTCCCTTGATCTCAAGCCGATCTTGAGTTCACCTCGGCCATTCCTCGCGTCCAGCACATCCGCCCTTATGCCTCTTCCAACCTCCTTTAGCTGGCCCGCTCTTGGCACAACCTGATCAAGAAGTCCAGAATAGTGTGATGCTCATCCACAAGCTTCTCGCTCTCTATTTCCCCTAAGGTACATATCCCCCTCGAATTCGAAAGCATTAAGGCCATCCACGCGTGTACGGAGTTCTCGTCCAGCTCCTTCATCCACTTCACAATTAACTCGCGCGTGGGTTGCTTGTATGCTGACTACAGGCGCGGCCGTTGATCAGTGTCTCTGCTGTCCGAAATCCAGAGTAGCCCAGCAACCGGTACTTGACTGCTAGTTCAGAGCATATTTGTATGGCTTGTACTGCTGTTCCTGCGCTTGGCGACTCGAGAACATCCGTCAAAAAATTGCGAGAAGCCTCGAGCCTTTCTTCGAAGAGCAGACTGCGACAGCGACCTTGAGGCTAGGACGCAGAGCTTGGCTTGTCTTGCTTGTCGACAAGATGCTGCTCTCTGCCGCTTGCATTGCGTGCAATTGCGAGTCGCGTCGCTTGCACCGATGTAACGACTTGAGTCCGACCGGCGAGCTTGTCCTTCTATCCTTCTGTCCTTGCAAAGTCTCGAACCGTATCAACAGAGGACAGCCGTTCCAATCGTCCTTCAGGTGACATGCCGTCGCGTCTATTCACCGTGGACTCAAATTCAGTTTGCCAATCTATCTAAGGCACCGTTTCCTCTGGCCGAGCTCTATTCGCGCGTGACCTTGCTAGCCACTCTTTGCTTGTGCAATCCCCTATAATTACGAGTCTCGATCACGAGTTTATGCCTCGACGCGGCCTTACAATCCACGCCCTGAAGTAAATTACTGAATCAGGAAGGTGAAGATTTCGGATTTCCAGCCTGACTGTCTTGGCCTGCTGTACTCGCTCTTGCTTGCTCTCTGCCTTTCTTGTTCTCATTCAATGACTTTTCAAGCCAATATGATTTTCAAGATGTTCACTCGCACTATCAAGTCGGCTGCTACCACTCCAGCCTACACCATACCGTTCACCATGTACGCAGTCTTCGGTATCCTTTGCTGGACCGTCATCTTCGCTTCCCGCTGTCTCTTCGATAACTCAGCCGCACTCGCTCAAAACGGCCTCGGCTACATGCAGTACAGCAACCCTACGCCATACCATATCCTCATCTTCGCTCTCGCCACCGTCGGTGTCTTCCCTGGTCATATCCCCCACTTCGATCCAACAGCAACATACTGGCTACGTGCTCAATTCTTCCTCGGACCTGCCCATCTTTTGCCTCAACCCAAGTTCCTCGTTTCGCAAGATGGTCCCTCAACTGGCAACTGGTATCCATATGTCGTAGCTAGCGCTTTCCTGCTTGGATACTGGATCTTTTTGGCTGGCTTGAATGGCTGGATACTGCTGGCGAAACACTGTGATGCAGTCATTGAAGCGGTTGCCGTGACTTTCGTAAGCTCTTGCTTCCTTTTTCCGATCTAATCGCTTATTTATTCTCTTCTCATCAGGTACTTGAAGTCGACCCTGTGCCAATTGCGTTGGAGGGCGAAGTCGCAGAATTTGACGACATCAACTCGGTCATCGCAACTTGCGAATCAGTCAATGATCTAGAGTCTGTTGTGGATCAAGAAGAGTTGGAAGATCCTTTTGTCTCCATACCCGGCACACCAAGCTCGACTTGCTCTTTGCTCCTATCCTTGTTCAGCTCGCCTCCCGACTCTCCCGCATCTTCCTTGCGCAGCTCCGGCCCTTCATGCGACCACGATTACCTCGAAGCTATCAACAACGATCTCACTATCGACAATGAGCAACTTCACGCAGCTTTGGCGGAAGCTCAAGATCAGGCAGAAGCTAGCTTCGACTGCATTCAAGGGCTAGAGAATGGCAATATGGCTTTGATGGAGGAGAATGCAGCTTTGGCGGCCGAGCTCTTCGACACATCAGTCAAGTTTGCACAAGCTACAGAGGAAGCCAAAAAGCTCAAATCTGGACGCGACTCTGCCCATACGTCTCTTGTCCAGCAAGCTGGCGAGATCTTCAACCTACAACAACGGCTATTGATGTCTAGTGCAAACGGCCGTGCAGCTGATGCTAGTATCGCTCAACTGCTAGAGGAACTCAAGCTGCTGCGAGAACATAGCTCTACTTCCATCTCCGACTTACAGGCTCAACTAGCGAAAAGAGACTTGGCCCTCGATCGAGCTTCTTTCACAGTATCCGACCTGAAAGATCAGCTTACAAGGGCTTGGTCAGCATGCAAATCAGCTACCGCTACCAACCTCGCTCTGGAAAGTCAACTGGCGGCGTCAGTAGCACAATCAGTCACAGACTCTCGTCAAGCTGCTTACACGATTTCCAGCCTCGAAGGCCAGCTCGCCGATTCAGTCACAGACTCTCGTCAAGCTGCTTTGAC